>JAWWQZ010000315.1:4800000-6000000 GCA_033815515.1 Cryptocheilus praepositus
GGTAGGCGAAGACTTTACAATCTATCCCATTCTCTTGCAATCAGTATGCGTTGAACATTGCGCGCAATTTCCCCGCATTGGGGTCGAATATCCTCACTTGCTAAAATTACCCGAGATACCTTGGTGACGAAGCAATATGTGCTGTCGATTTTTTGCGATCCTTCGTGAGCGTGGTTCTGTTTACGTTGGGTCTTGTCTTAAGAACAGTTGCACAAGTGCTGAAGATTTATACTTTTGAGGACATAGTTTAGAGATTTATCCTAGCGCGAACGACAGAAGATTTACGATTCTTCTCTCCTAGATACTCTTTCTCTGTCTACCTTTTCCGTAGAAGTTTGCGTTTATGGAACTTTACTGCTGTCGTCGGCACGCGGTTAGTTATTTGCAGATGGTGCTGAATTGATTTGACTGTCTCCTTGTGTGACACGTTACCATTGGTTCCGTTGTTGTAACAAACGAAGTCGCACAGAGAAATAATGCAGTAATATGTGTGTTTACAAACAATCTGAATATTTGAAAGCCGAGACTATTTAATTCTTCCACCGGGCACGCAAAGTCTCTGGCCACTGGGGAACGTAAGTAGGCCTCCGGGTAAAATTAAGTGAATTTATCTTCTCCTAGCCGCAATAATCAGACAAAGCTAGACAGGGTCGGCGAATCTGTTCACTGAAGAGAGAAGGACAGGGATCGAGGGACCGATTTTGAGCGAAAGCGTCAGACTGAGAGAAAAAGTAGTATGAGAGAAACTAACGCAGGGAGAAGAAGAAATGAGACAAGGTGGGTAGTAAGACGGTGAATGAGACGAGGGTGAGTGGAGCATGGCGTGAGAGGCAAGAAACGACGAAGAGAGTATAAGAGAGCATAAGAGGTGGAATAAGTGGGACTAAGATGAAAACGGAGATAGAGACAGAAAGGCCACCGGCGCCTCATCTCCCCAACCCGCAAATGCCTCCCGCCTCGGGGGCATACGTTCCAAGGGAGGGCTATGCCGGAGGCAGTAGAGGGCGTCTTAATCTTCTCTGTGAATTTATGGCCAAGTTGTTTAAGGGATGTTTAGTTGTGCTTAATCTGTAACTGCTGCACTTAAAGTCCGCCAGCCTCTTCCCCTGAAATCTACGGTAAAACCCTTTTCCGCCTCCCGCCACTCTTCGCGACACACCTTTCCCGTCCCTCTTCCTTTATATCCGCACTCATGCCGCTTGCCATCCGAATATCTCTTTTCCTCTGTCTTACCGCCGCTCTCCTCTCTACTGACGACACGTGTTCCACGAGGGGCGGTTCCTCGCCAGGGAGTTGGGAATTAAATGGGTCGTATTCCGTACTCCCGCGTACCGCCGTTACCTTTTCTTATCCCCTGGAGTTCTCCGCTTCCTACCGTACCTTTTTTTCTCCCGCTGGATGAATCTTTTCCCTCCGCGGCGGACACAAACCTCACGCAGAAAGCTTCGCAACTTGCTGTTCTATAGTCACTCTGCGCTCTCGGCGTTATGAGCTTTCACGTGATTCCGTATTCCTTCTTTCTTTCTGACCCATTTGCCTTCCCACTCTTTCGCGTTATAGTTCTCGCGGCGAAAATAGGAGTGACCAGGGGTGGTGATAATTGACCGGTACCGATTAAACCGTACCATTCCTTTTTTTTCTCCCGCTGGATGAATCTTTTCCCTCCGCGGCGGACACAAACCTCACGCAGAAAGCTTCGCAACTTGCTGTTCTATAGTCACTCTGCGCTCTCGGCGTTATGAGCTTTCACGTGATTCCGTATTCCTTCTTTCTTTCTGACCCATTTGCCCTCCCACTCTTTCGTGTTATAGTTCTCGCGGCGAAAATAGGAGTGACCAGGGGTGGCGATAATTGACCGGTACCGATTAAACCGTACCATTCCTATCACTCTTCCACGTCCGCGTTGGGTCAGCCACCACTACCCGGGACTCTAATACTAGTCTACCGCTACCTTGTGGCGGTCGTCAGTTTGTCGGTAGTTGGAAAGCAGTTAACTTCCAGCGTGTACTTCACGAGAATCACACCTGGGGGAACGAATATCCGTTAATGAGATAGATCCCAAGTTAGCTTCGGGTGCTTCGTCAGTGACCGTTGAATGCCCTTTCGCTCTGGTGCGACGGCAGTTTGCTCGGCCACACACGAGAGGATCGCTTTCCGATCAGTCGGCGAATTATCCCCGTTTCGAGAACTTTGCCTCGCGACTTCTTAGCCGTGTCCAATTGAGGTTGGCGCACGAACCTGTATCCTTGCCAAGACTTGAATTAAGTGAATTAGGTAAAGTGCACGTGTGGCTCGTGTCTCGGAACGTCTGACCCTCGGCATTGTTAATGTCCTTTAACGCGAAAGCCTTCAAAGGCTGGCGGTCGCGCGATTCTCCGATGGAAGATATTTTGTCCCCGTACGTCAGCGATCAATTACCTTCTCCGATCTATTGGCAGCACGTTAAATCTGGACGAACTCAAACGCGGTTATATGTGCTCGGCTAAACCCGTACGACGCGGAAAGACGATCTGTCGAAGAAAATTTGACTCTTTAATCAAATTGAAAAGTGCTGTCGGCGGATTTGAAGCACTCAAACGCAGCGAAACGTTACGTAATCTCGACAATGAAGCTACGATACCGGAGTAGTGGCTTTTCCCATGTAATCTTTCAAGCGCAGTCACCGGTTCGTTTGGGTAAAGAGAGAGTTACTCCGTTCCAGCACACTCTCCGGTTTCTTTCCACTGCTGCTCGCGCACTAGTCGACTCACCCCTGTACGGTAGACGCTTTGTAGTCCCGGTAAACTAAATTCATTACGCTAATTCGTGCGCATACTTTGCGCACCAGGAACGAGCGGCGCGCATTCGAACGTTAAAAATAAGGTGCAGTGCGAGCGTAGTCGATACATAGCCAGGTTGGTTTCAATTTGCGCCGAGCCGCTTCTGCGCAGAGTGTAAAATGATGCCTTGAAATATTTATTCCCCGGGCTGCCGAGGCACTTGCCCACTGAACTGTATAAATATTGAAGTGGAACGTCCTGGCTCCATTAAAGTTCATTTTACTGAAGATAGTAGTCAGACGAAGATCCACGATGGAGTTAAATGAACATGCAATTCACCGTGTGTAGGTAGGCGATTTAAAGTGTCAAGCAATTTTTTCGATTGACGAATCAAGTTGTTTCAACGACCAATGCCGTTTTATCAGTTATTTCGCACTGCCAGGTAATTCAGAAGTGCGTTTGAGCCTTTGTTGCACATTCGTCAATAAGAGTTGCATTCAATCGAGCGACATTCACATCACAGGCCACTGTATTGCGGTGACTTAAAAATGAATTCCATTCGCGTTGACATCTGGACGGAAAATTAATCACTGCCGCGATTTACTGCGCGATACGTACTTTCCAATTCTGAAAACTCGGCCTTTTATGGGTTTCGCGGCTTTCCGCCGGCACAATACCTTTCAGTTCGAACGTTCAGTCGTTGAAACATTCGATTTCGTTGTCGCACCCGGGTAATCTGTAAATACATTTCAATTGGAAATGATTACCGGAGCATCTTTCCACCTACGCGTACTTTTTACATTATCCATTCATTGCCATAGCATTTACGGTGGTGTCCAACAATTAAAGACTGACGTGTTTGTAAACTTGCCAAAATCCGACCTAATCTCCGACTTTTAAAAATCCGGTCCAAAAATATTATGCACGGGGCAGAAGGATTAGGCATGGTCATTAAAAATTTGCATCCATCCCAGTGGCGGTTTATAAAAGGACCACGTTTGTATGCTCTACACTTGTGTACGTGCGCCTGTGTGTGTGTGTGTGTTGTTCGACAGGATGTCGGAAACCGAAATTCAGTTTGGTTATGTGGGGTTCGACGGAACTCGTATGTCGAGCACGTAGAAATTCGTGCTTTCCTCTTCCTTATCGGTCGCGGTGTGGGTTGAGAGTCCCTTGTGGGACGTAATGGTAGGAACGGTACGTGGGAGTGAGGCCGGATCCCAAGTCCCGAGCTACTAGTACGGGGACAGGCCGAAGTTTCAGCTCTTTTGTTTAGTTCCCTTTTCTTTCGAGAAATCGGCTCAGTGCTGCGAGGTCGCGCGTGTTCTATGTCGCATAGTCTCACGATACCTCGTATCTCTATGTCCCGGTCGAACGAGGGATATTTTGCGGTTACACGACGTAATTGGCCAGATAAAGTCGGTTTTAGAAGCAGAGGACCTTTCATGAATTGCTTCTCCAACCTTTATACCCTGTCTTACATATCATATATACTCTCCTCTGTACATCGAATCCAGATAATCGATATTTAAGTTTAGGGAATATTAGGAAACCTTAACACGTTGACTGCCACGGTGGCCACCGGTGACCGGCGCAAAAGATTTGACTAAAAATGCAAAAAATTCGCAATGAAGCCTATTTGCAATCTTGTAAGAGCAATTGGTATCGGAACGGTGCTTCAATACTTTGGCTTCTAACGACACTGCGTTACCTTTATTTTGCATGATTTATTCATACTTTGCAGTATTTCATTGCATCGCGGTTCTAACATAGCAAAATATGCTTGGCAGTCAAAGTGTTAATGGATTTGTTAGAACATTTTAAGTTGATGAACGGTGCCAATGAGTTCTCTGACCGGGTGTTCGTCCTTTATTTTATTCTTTAACAGCGGGGTCGACCTTTCGAAAAGGTGTGTTCGTCAGGTGTTCAATATTTGCGACAAGAGGCTCTGCGAAATGCAGAGATTCACCGAGCGTTTCTTT
This sequence comes from Cryptocheilus praepositus, assembly GCA_033815515.1. Taxonomy (NCBI): domain Eukaryota; kingdom Metazoa; phylum Arthropoda; class Insecta; order Hymenoptera; family Pompilidae; genus Cryptocheilus; species Cryptocheilus praepositus. The sequence goes on from JAWWQZ010000315.1 coordinate 4,804,742, forward strand.
TGCTTTATCTTTAGGAACGTTTTCTCCGCCAATCGGCGGTTCTACAATTTTTACGAATCCGCATCACTGTTTTACAGTACTGGTTGCCTTCTACCTGCATCCGGTCTATCTCTTTTACATTCTACGCCCGAGATCCTATCTGCGAGGAACCGTGCGCTTAGACAAGACGCATTAATTATGCGTTGCAAAATGAGCAGTTGTTATTATAAAGTAGAACCTTGCTTCTCATAATCGTATCTGATGCGAGTCCCACTTTATATGCAAATTGCCGTGTGCTAATAAAGTTAATCTGTCTCCTGCAACGTTCGATAAACTGCGGAGGGAGGGTGAGTGTGCGAGGGAGAGATGAGAGAAGGGAAGGTGGGATGTAAAGAAGGACGAGAGAAACGCAGGGAGTGGAAAAGCGAGCGAGGGTGGGCAAGTCGGATCATAAGATGCAGGTACCCAAATAAAGTTATAAGAGAATGGACGTGAATCTACAGAAATGAGATCGTGATTCACCGTGATTTCGTCTAATCTCGAAGAGCGGTGGGCACTTTTTTAGCGTTTACGATTTAAAGAGAAATTCTGAGCGAACTTGGCGGGTGCATGCGTTCAGGCGGTATTTTCATTATCGCCGAATTAGGACGATGTTTACACTAAAATTAGTCCGTCGTCCGACGAGTTTGCGTTACGATGCGTGGGAACGGATGTGTGACTCCTGCCCTACAAAAGCGCTAACACGGAAGTCGCTTGTACGGCGGCGTTATTAAAAAGTTTCCCCCGTCTTGTTTATATTCTCATTGAAACTTTCCTTCCGCCCGCTCTTATCCTTTTATCGGTGTGTATATCTTTGCGCTTACACCGGGACGGAGTTATTTAACTTAAGCGATATGATTCGATACGTCGATTTCTCGAGATACAACTCAAACGGAGTCTGTCCGAGAAGTTTTGTTACATACAAAATGAGAGAGAGAGACAAATACTTCCCGCAGAGACCAATTCCTTTCTCAGCGAAAACTCGCCGCCATTTGTTTTACTTTGCTTCTTGCGGAGTAGCGGTCACTGAGTCACGGAACGGAGAGGGTCGCCAGGAACTTTTTTTCGACAAAAATGTTAGTTCTTACGTATACACATACTTACGTATATATGTCGCGGTCGTAAGGCAAATGGGGCCACTCGGAAACAGGGAAGAAATGTTCGTCGCCCGACATGTCTATAAAACTTCCCCTTTCTTGCTCCTTCTGTCTTGAGTAAGCGAAATCGTTCGCTCTTCCCTGTAACATAGCTTGAGTTATTTCTCCGATCTTGCTCTTTTGAGAGAGTACCCATCGTCCACCGGTTCAGACATAGGTCGTGCCTTATCAACTTCGGGACTGATTCAGTCCCGGTCCCGCGAGTTGGCCGGGAGATAAACTTGAAACAGTTCCTTCCGACTTCTTTGTTTTGAAGGGAACAATGCAGGTGCCGGCGGACCCCGCCTTCTGCGCGCACGCGTTCTTTCACGTTTATTAATAACGGGATGGCGTAAAGTTTGTAACGTAAAGTTCCTTAATGACTGACATAAAACTATTATATAAGCGGGCGCGGAGGGGAAAAAGAAGCGCGGAAATATTTTCCCGACGAGATAGTTTAATGAACGTTAGTTAAAACGCATCTCCGTCGTTATCATTACTTATCTTCCTGGCGGACACTTAAAGAATTATAGGTTTATTTTCGCGACCAGATGAAAGTTTCGGGTCGATGCGTTCTCCTTTCGTTTAACTTCTTCGCGATATTGCGCGAAATTTTTTCGCTCCCGCGCCAGGCAAACCGGATCGGCAAATGCCGTGTTGAGAAATTTCAATGAGCGGAATGGATAGACTTGAATGTATCTTAAAAGCTCTTACTAAAGCCAGCGCAGTAACTTCTGACAAAAAATGTTTTATTAAATACGCTCTCACAAAATTCCGTCGGACTTGATGTACGTTTCGAGGATCGACGATGTGGTGCCGGCGGGCACCTTTGGAAGTCGCTTTAATATCAATTCGTTATACTTGTCACGATTCAGCATTCGCGTGCTTGCGGAATTGAAAAGTATCTTTACAAAAGAGAGGACGGATTTTTATGTATCGCAAGGACGGTAATTCAATTAGACGTTACATTTTAATCCCCCTCCTTGGTCGGTGTAATTTGTGGAATTAAGGTAGGTTTTGCGTTTTGTAAGGGTTGCAAGGATCCTTTCGAGTACAAACGCTTTGCTGCTTACGATGACTTTAAGATGCATGACTAAAAGATGTGCCCATTTATGCATTGAAAGTGATTTTATTTGAATTATGGTAATATTCAAATAAATGTTCAGTTGTAACAAATTTTATTTCACAGTCCGTCCTCCACGAAAATAGTAACAGTCATTAGATCTGTGTATTTTCATTACAACGCGAAGCGCGTCTCAATTAACAATAAAGCGACGAAATTTAAGTGACAATTCGTGGGGTCGTAAAACGCAAAAGCTACTTTTTGGTTGAAAATTGCGCAGTTCTCAGGCGTTATCGTTCCCTAGACAATTAAACGAGTATTTGAGAATTTTATGGTAATCTCAGAGAGATGCCTTTATCAGCTTTCCGTTTTGCGTCTTCTCGTCAATGTGACAATGTTAACGGAAGTCCCGAACGTTGGTTCTTCCTGCTGCCACGATGAGACTTTTATTGACAATGGAAAGGGTGCCTGTAAAAATTAACAGTCGTCACATAACCCGCGTCCCCTAAAATGGTCACCGTTAGAAACCCGTTCGAGACCGTTAAATGGCCTCTGAGGTAGTCGTAAACATGGAACGCTTTATGAGATCCTCAAAGAGTGACATCGTAAAAAAGAACAAGTAGATGAAACAGACAGACGAAAGAGTAACGAACGCTAGAAGGGGATGTCGTGGAATGAACGACGAACTTCAGATATTGTGGGACGTTCGTTAAACCGACATGTGCATCTCATTATTCCGTATTCTCAAACTTCGTGTACATCTCGTGCCACTACTCGTTTCTCTCTGTCCATCGTTCCATTTTTCGTCTCGAAAAATTCTTCCCAGATCCGCGACAAAGCCGCAGACACTGTGACGAAGCGCGGCGGCTGTACAAAATCCAGAAAGCGCATACGATAGAAAACTTTGAGTGGAAAAGATAATTGTGCCGCTGTCACTTTAATTTGTCGAACAACGCGTGAGCGTCCACGTTGGCCTACGTCTCCTCGCTGTCCACCCACATAGCTCTCTTTCAATTGCACTGCACACAGGGGTAATCAATGCTGCACACATAATTTGGATGCACAAAGCATCAGGATTGTGCGTGAAACGTCATCGTGTCGACCGTGTTTTTCTCTGAGAGGAACACGTAGAAGCATGGGTCTCCTCAAATGAGTGGTAGAAAACTTCAATGGGAACTGGCGTTAAAGAGAGGGAAATCACACTTGCCACCCTACAATGACCAGTGAGACGAAGAAGAGAGACCGGAAACCTCGAAAGGAAAGCAGGTATGAGAAAAACAAGAATGACGTTGTTATGTCATGAAAAAACGGTTGCGCCGAGAGCGAGCGGTTTCTTCGGGCGGAAGTACGAGTGTACGATTCAATGACTGTCGACGCAAAGAATGATTAAGATTGCGGCCCCTTCTCCCGTGGAAATCTTTGACGGACGAAGTGCTTGCGTATGGGTGATGGCGCCTGGAAAATGCGCGCGTCGTGCATCGGGACCAAAAGAAGATGTGTATCGCAGTCGTGTACGTCGAAGGGGAGGAGTACTTTGTAGTGAGGGAAGGATCCGATGTGTCGATATAGAGACGCGCCGCGTAAGAGAAAAGTTGGGAGAGAGACGTGAGAGATATGAGAGCGAAAAGAGAGAGGGAGAGGGAGAGGGAAATAGAGAGCTCGCGATTTCGCAGGCCAACATTCCGCTGGCGCGGATATATGCGCTACTATTTGCCGAAGCTGCATTGAATGCAATTCGCCTGGAACCTGAATCCAGCCTCATTATTCGATGCTGCGAGACGATAACGTTGCGCCGTGCTTCCGACTCGCTCTCCCTATGCATATACGCTCGCCCTTTCGTGCTATTTGCAGGCTCACCCAATTACGGCGGGCGAGTGCCGTTAAGGAAACTGAAAACATGATTTTTCGTACCCGACTGTCCGAATTCCCGGGTATTCGAACTTCTGAAAGCACCGGGGGAAAAAAATACGGATAAGATGGATATGACCGAGTTCCGGAATTTTATTTGATGGACGCTGAACAAGTTTGCCGGTTGGTTTCAAGAGCGGTGCCTAACATTTTCAACCCTTCAAATATTTTTATTCGAATGTATATGTGTCAAATATGTTTTATGTTAATTGTCCGCTTTCGTTTTTGCCCGAGAAAAGAAAAGCTATTCTTGTTAATCAACAAATTAGATGCAAAGGTGGGAAGTATTCATAACTCTTTTTAACACGTTGACTGCCAAGCGTATTTTGCTAGGTTAGAACCGCGATGCAATAAAATACAGCAGAGTATGATAAAATCGTGCAAAATTAAGGTAACGCAGAGTTGTTAGAAGCCAAAGTATTGAAGGACCGTTCCAATATCAATTGCTTTTACAAGATTGCAAATAGACTTCATGGCGAGTTTTTTGCATTTTTCATAAAATCTTTTGCGCCGGTCACCGGTGACCACCGTAGCACTTAACGTGTTAATACCCAAATATCAGAATAAAAAGAAGAATAACGTCCAACACTTGGCAACCACCATCTGTTTCAAGCTAACAAAAAATCTTTGGTTTTGGATGTACCGCGTGATCTTAAGAATTCATTAATTTTAACAGCTCTTCATTTAACGAGTTAGATATATATTTTTTCACGTCCATTTTCACTGTAATTGGTTTCGACAGACGAAACAGCCGTCTCTTCAAACACCGTACCGCGGTAATCCCTACATACGGGCGCATATACGCGCGTAATTACAATGACGATAATTATAATGATAATAACAATTTCCTTACGTTCGCTTCGCCATTCTCTCAGTCCGTGCTCGTATAAAGTGTTGGAGCTGCAGAGACTGCGCCATTTCGACTAATTACTCGGCAGTGCCGTCTAGTTTCATGCAGACTCGCCCGCTGTACAATATTTACACCGTTGTCAGGATTAACAGAATACCTTCACAAAGATGACTACATGGCTCGGAGTCACGTGCACTTGCATTGAAATAAGATACCGGCTAATTTGCTGTTGGTGGCGCAGCGAAAAATCAGAGTTACGTTACGAGCAATTCGTATTTAATTACAGTAAGTAAGGCTAATGAAAAGGATCCCGGCTCAACAATGATGATGAACATCGAAGTAGCACTGTGACACCGTGTTCAGTTATCGTTAGTTTTCGAATGTCCTTTCTGCATCTCTACATTTTCATGTATTGATTCCCTTTCTGTGATGCAACCTTTTTTCACGTAGCTCTCTGCTGTATACATCCATACAATGCAAGATCGTGCGCTAGCAACCGGCAGGATTAACTTTGAAAATAGTTCGCGGTCAGCATCCACATCTCCACGCGATTATTGTTTCCACTGGCTTGTCCCTCTTGAAAACGTCTACTTGAAAATGCAATTGCGGTACAATTATAGTTAGGCGAATAACGCCAAGGCGTCTTACGACCAGGTAACTAGGCTTCGTTAAAAGGTTTATGGGTCAGAGGACACGGAGGAGAGACTACTAGCAGCCGACGGTATGTAGGACATGCTCGGCCAACCTATGGACTTTCCGCTCTGAGTATCCGTGCTACGTCCTCCCCAAGATACTGCTTTATTACCGTCATGGTGCCTCTTAACCAGGATTCGGTTGAGGGGATTCCACGATACGCCGTTGGTCGGCGCCGTGTAACGAATTAACGCCCACCGTTTTATCTTTTTCGTTATTTCCTCGTTTCTCACTGCGCCGGATCCGCGTGACACCGCAAATTTATCAAGTTTCCAATTTACGATCCTCGCTGAATGGCTTTTTTATGATGATTAATGTGTGATGTATATGCGTCATGAAGTTCGCCGGACTATTCGTTAGAGGAGTTTCAGACGAGTTACTTGGTTATCGTTGTTTCGACTCTTAACCGGGATTCAGTTAAAGGGATGTTGCAGGATAACGATAATTGTCTCCGTGTACCCGAACTAGTTACAGGCAAGCGACAACGCGTCGTGGCGCGAAATTACTAAGGCGATTACGTCCGTTAGAACCGGCGACTTACGGAAGAACGGAGCAGGAGAGTTTTTCGTCGCCGTGCTATAACGAAAGAGGGACATTGCGTCTTGCGATCAGAGCGTTTTACGACGAAAGGATGTCTGCCACAAAAATAAAGGCAGGCGTTTCGGTAGCTGTGCCTGATAGGTTCAGTTACAAAATGTCACGTGCGCAACGACTTATCCTTAATATTAGAAATACAAAGTTTATACATCTTCAATAGCTGATTAGCCTTGGAGATGCATTTTCCGAATCCTTTACCGATGACATTAACAGCGAATAAAAACGCAAATCATCGACTTCGTTTAACACATTGACTGCCGTGCGTACTTTGCTGTATTAGAACGGCGTTGCGATGAAATACTACAGCGTTTGACTGAATTATGCAAAATGTAAATAATGTGCAGGTATCGGAGACCAAAGGATCGCATCACTATTCTAATAAATGCATTTGTAAAATAATTATTGCTACCCATTGCAAATATTTTGGTTCTTCAGTAAAATCCCTTGCGTCGGTCACCGGTGACCATCATGGCACTCAAAGTGTTAACACGTTGACTGCCGTGCGTATTTTGCCGTATTAGAACGCCGATGCTATGAAATACTACAGCGTTTGACTGAATTATGCAAAATGTAAATAATGTGTAAGTATTGGAGACCAAAGAATCGCATCACTATTCTAACAATAACTGAATTATGCAAAATGTAAATAATGTGCAAGTATTTGTAAAATTTATAAAATAATGCATTTATAAAATAATTATTACTACCCATTGCGAATATTTTGGATCTTCAGTAAAATCTCTTGCGCCGGTCACCGGTGACCATCATGGCAGTCAAAGTGTTAACACTTAACACGTTGACTGCCGTGCGTATTTTGCCGTATTAGAACGGCGATGCTATGAAATACTACAGCGTTTGACTGAATTATGCAAAATGTAAATAATGTGCAAGTACTGGAGACCAAAGAATCGCATCACTATTCTAACAACAACTGCATTTATAAAATAATAATTGCTACCCATTGCGAATATTTTGGATCTTTAGTAAAATCCCTTGCGCCGGTCACCGGTAACCCCCACGGCAGCCAACGTGTTAAAATCGTCTCCTCTTCAGCGCGGACGTGTGTTTTAACCGTATTTTTCGCGTAACTTCCAATGAATCAATGATGCGCCTGACGCCTCGTTTCTCTCGGTCGAAGTAGTGATAGAAGCAGACATCGCTCTCGATAGTCTCCTCTGAAATATATGGCCATCTCCCCGACATCATGGAGGACTCTACTCGCTAGATACGCGCCTATCGTGTCTCTTGAATACTTCATAGGCGAGTTCGTACATACGTATCCGCAACACGTCTTGCCGTGCCATTAATTTTACAGGACCTCTTATAGGCCACGCTTGTGCATCGACAAAAGCGCCCGTGTCGCGCCGCCCCTTTGTCGACATCTCGATCGAGATAGCGGGTATTCAGGTCGGGAATCGTTGTTCCGCCGAAACGTCGTCCCTCGTTTCCACGCAGAAGTGCGGTATTCCCATTGAAAGGACAATCTGATCACGTCAAGGTCGACGTCTTGGTGCCCCGGTCATTAATTAAGTGACGATTAAGAATCGGACAGGGTCTATTTAAGGTTTTGCGACTCTACGATTTATGCAAATTGCATACCCACTTTGCCGTCGCGGCATGACGTGTAATCGTGACTGATTTCAAAGCTGGCAAAAAGAGTTGTCGAGCGACGGAAAGACGAGTGAGATTGCGGGGGGAGGAACTTTATGAAAGTTTTGCGGTAAAGTGCGGCCGCGATGCCACGGAGCGAGACTTTTTGTTCTGGGAAGGTCAGATCGTCTCGAGGGGGGTAAGAAGTGCAGGTCGCACGAACGATAAAGGCTTCAGTCGCGTTAAGAGGATTAATGAGGAGATGAATGGCTAATAAAAAAAATTATGTTAAACGTCGTCGACGGGAATCCTTGCAGAACGGGCTATTATATTGCGTCGCGCGGGTCGCAATTTTTCCGGCGAGCGGTCCGATATACGCGGGAGGCGTTTCTTTGAGGGTTCAAAGACAAGTACTCGCGAACAAGGGATGAAGAGAAGTGAGGGGTTGGCACGCCATTAAAGTTATTAATGAAATGCGGCATTCCTTGCCCCGGAGTCAATCTACAATGCATAAATTGCCCCGAAGGAACGGATCTGTAAAAGTTTAACGATCGGCATTGTCGGCTTTAAGAGCGCACGAGCCGCTGACTGTCCGTGGCGATAATGGCACCGTCATCCGGCAGTTAAAGAGGGAGCGTTTTTCGAACGCTCCCCCGCAAATTGCTCGTAAACAGTCACCTTCGCCCTCGTCCCGATCTTAATTAGGGAGTAATTTGCCCCCTTAAATGGTTCGTGGCGAAAAGTCGTTACACCGAAATGCGTTTCTCTCTCTTTGCTCTCCCACACCTCTCCGCATTCGCTCCATCTGCCCTTTTCCTCTCCCACTTATCTCTTGGGTAATGGCGATTGCACCGAACGTTACATCGATTCAATGTCCTTCCATCGCTCTATATCGAACGCGTCACCTTCGCCTTAAAGCCTATGCGTTCTTTACATTCTATTCATACCAGCGCGTTACAATGTGCTTGTAACTTGTAACGCGCCTTTAACGCGACGCTCCTGTGAAACGAAAATGTGGGTCGTGCATTAAAAATATCTTCATAACCCTTCACGGCGGATCTCGGTGGCGGGAATAACGCTGAAAGATTTTTTTTTAACCGGTGCGCAGCCATCTGATATTATGACGATGATGTCGAACCATCCCGGCTAAGATTTTGTTTTACGATAACTCGTACGCGCGATTGGAAAAAGTCATACGTCGCTTGCGCTAACTTAGCCGGGCAATTTCCGCGAGCAGGGAAACCATTGGAAAGTCTAACCACCCGCGTACTGTGTGTAGTGAGGAAGAAGAAAAATATGAGAATACCGAAACGGTATTCGTCCATACTAGCATGCAAGTACTGACAAAGACGCGGCGTGTTTACGGGCATAGAAGAGTAACAATAATAATCAGGAGGTACAGTGGGTTCATTGAATTAATGCAGATCCGTCGACGATGAACAACAAATAACGAAGTACACGCGCACTGCGACGCTAGCCGAATTGGCTGCGCGAAGCGTGCCGAACGCGAATTTAAATAATTATTCATTTGTGCCCTCGAGGCAGCGCGAAATTAAAATACAAATCAAGCGGCGCTTCAGTCGCAGGTCGGGCAAAGGAAATTATGGGTTAAGGTGGTTTGCCAGTGGAATGAGGTTAAAGGGAAGTGCGCGGATAGAATGACGGAGACAAAGAGAGGGGAAGGGGGGAGGGGAGGCAAGAGGGATGACGAAGGGAAAGTAGAAGTGTAATCCATGAATTAAGGGCCGTCCTCGTATCACCCTAACAGCACCCACGAGAAAAACCATTTCCCACTGTCGGGAGGATATAAATTGTTTTAACGCCAGTCTGTTGCGATTTGACGAGGAGCATTCCCACTGGAAGCACGGGCTGCGAAAGATACCGCTATTAAATAAAGGATTTCTGGCCCCCGTTCTGCGTTTCCTTCTCCGGTTCTACCTTCGTTTTCTCTTACCGACCTGCCATTCGACCCCTTTATCCGAGCCTTCAACCTCATCTGCGCAGATGGTTCGTGCCTATTGCCCGTAAAATATGATTTGCATAAAGGGTCCAGCCACGGCCTCAAGGATTAGTTGGCTGGCCATCTTCTTTCTCTATCCTTTCTGTCTGTCTCTCTCCCTTATTTACCTTCGCTCGCCACTGCAACTCATTGTGTCTCCCGTCCTGAATGCGAACGCACTCAGGATATGTATCATGTAGCTACCACGATATTATGTCGCGTGCACATGTATGAATACATATGTGCATTATACGGACATATATGATAAACAGACGATTGAACCTGTATGCGATGTGCAGGCGACTGGACAAGATGGCACAGTTGTCCGTGCACACAACGTCCATACATGTCCGCAGATTGCTCATCGCTAGGAGAAAATTGTGCGTAAGATGTCTCTTTCGTCAGGACTGTCTCGCCAATTTCTCCGCATTTCCTACGATGATGAACTCCGAAAACTGGTAAAAGTGCATTTTCTTACATCTCAAGCAGCGTAATTGGTCAATGTATCCAATTAAAGTTGCGGCAAACTTGCAGCTGCTAAACTTTGCCCGCTGACTCATCCACGTAACTTGTGTTTCTCCACCTCTGCAAATCACGCAAATTGCCATATTTTCCTTACCCAATCTCCATGTTCCCTTAAGCGCATTAGTACATACAGGGTCGAAACTTGGCACTTAAACGTATTTACGTCCGCTGCTTCGCGCGTTTCGGACTTTCCTCGCGCATCGAGCGTTGACAGCCACTATATATCGGCGATGGTTAAATGAAAAGGAGCCCGAAAAAAAAGACTCGAAGTAAATACCCGCTCGGGGAATATCATTGAGCGCGGCGAGAAAATTAACTCGAAAGATTTCTTTTGCCGCGGAGCGAGTAGAGACAAAGAAGGCAAAATGCCAGCAGGGGTGGCTGCGGGGGCGTGGGAAGTTTGCGTGCTAGGGGTGGCGTACTCTCGGCGCGGAACGGAGACGCGCCAATAGTGTGCTTGCGCTGGTGGAGGTGGCGATGGCGATGGTGAGGAGCTTTTCTTCTTTCTACTTCCACCCCCGCTCTCCCGAGGCATTACGACAGTCTTACACCGCGTCAGAATTCATTTCAACGAATTTGCATTCCAAGGGCGGAAGTCTTCCGCGCCTTCGTTCATTCTTCTTTCAGTGTCGAACAATCCTCTGATCATTTTTATTTGATCGCTCGTTAATTAGAGCGGGAAGTTATTATCGCGTTCTATGATCCTATTCCGCGCTGTTTTCGTGCTCCTCTCTTCCGTAGTTTGTTATTGGTCCGTTTGATAGAGCCGGACTTCTTTACAATTACACCGTCCGTTCCCTTTCAGTGTTTCGCTCGATCTTCGACTGCATTCGTCTTCTTTCCTTTTCCGCCCAATCGCTCGGTCTGTTTCTCATTTCATCGTATGTAGCTGCGCCCGCGCGTTGCTCAGTCTTCGCGATAGAGGCCACACGGAAAAGGAGGAACAAAGTTGAACGGTAGAAGCATCGGGACCGGCGAACGTCGTCGTTTGTTCCATAAAGCACGGTTCGATGGAGTCGAGAAAGATAGGACAGAAAACTTTTTGATAAGTTTTCCGACTCCGCCTTCGATCCTTGTTTCCGTTCGATCGAGAGTGATACGACCCCGACTTTGAGGGAATTGCTCGTAGCAATTTTCCCGTTATTCCGCTATTCAGCTCTCAGAGATTTTTGCGTACACCAGCTTGTGCCTCTTTACATTGCACAGTTCGATTGCAGACGCTTCGTGCGACTGTATAAGAATAGCGACGAATCAGAACTATTTTCTGCAAGCACGACTCTATTGACATAGATTTTACGAGTATAATCTTGGTACTGTTTTGACGAATTTGAGAACGTGGCGTCTATAAGAAACCTTGTATATATATAAATATACGTGTGTATGCAGTTACGTGTGTAATTTATAATCAATAAAAAAAAACCATTTGTTCATAATGAAGTACCGAAAATGTCATAACGAGAAACTATAGGCTATATTCAACAGAATCTCTTATTAACGGTAACGGGATATTAATAACGAAAACCAACAAACGGGAAACTAAGCAGACAGGTGCCGAAACCCGGGAAAGACTGATGTTCTTCGCCCACAATTTAAGTCTGTGCAAGCTCTGTCTCTCATTTGCGCTCAATTCTCATTACGTTCATTGTATTACCGAGACTAGTCTATTTTCATGCGAAAGACGTTTGTAACCCATCTTAATAGAACCAGTTATGGTCCTTTGTATAATCTGGTCCATAGTTTCGTTTGCCAACCTTATGAGAGACGGTCGTAACAAGTCATCAAAGTAACAAAATCCGTTCGTAATTCCTGCTACTGGACTGTCGACGCGAGAAAGTGAGTGTTTGGGCGTGCGAATAAAATTGCTCGCCGGATTGAGGGTGCCTAACGAAATAAGAGTGACCCATGGCACATCCATCTTTGGCCCTTGAAACATCCGGTTCGGGCGAGGTAATAATTCGATTGACCAGATTGCCTGGACGCCGGTCAGTTTAACGCGGGTAACGCATTTTTCTGTTCGCCCTGCGCGTTTTCCGCGTCACGTCAGCCAGTTACGGATCGGTAATTTACATCGATCACGAAAGATCAGCCGCACACTCAGTTCACGCTTTCAATACCTTATAGATCCTTTCACACGGCGCGCTCGCTGAAATCTCAGTCACGGTTAAATGTCGGCTTCAGTCTTGGTCGAGTGATTTAAGAGGCAAATTACGCAAATACCCTTCCCGTAACCTTTGCGGTCGGAATGGTTTCGGTCGTGCAGTTATCTGTACCAGTGTGTCAGTAGTTACCTACCACTTGGCGACGAAGTTGCGCAAACTATGATTTCTTCGAGTCTACATACTACTTTTCAGTGCTTGAAAAATCGATCTATAGCAATGTCATATTACATAAACGCGTTGCAATTTATCGTCTACTTTGATATAAAACTATAGTCAAGCAATGGGATTAACTATTCTAACAGTACGTTTGTACATCTGGTGTGCAGTTCTGTACATTCCGTTTGTATCTGCGATGTGAGATAGGAAACTCTGTTAATACTGTCATGCATTCAATTTCGTTATACTTCCAAATAAACAGTTGACCTACGAACTGATGCAATTTGCAAGCAAATAGATAGAGATAGTATTCTCGTGGGACCAGTCTTACTGTACTGGAGTACTTTATATAAAATAATTTGCCGCATTACAAATTGTAAGAACCTCAAAGAAAATTGTTATATATTTAATTTAGAAATATGCTCTTTCGACTCGATTTTATAAAATTATAAAATAAAACAACCAAATTAGCATTTATTACTATGATGAAGCGACTTGCAACCATTTTTTGCATTAACTTAAACCAATAAATTACAGGCACAATGAATTTTGCAAATGTCAATGACAGTAGTCAACTCTAATCCTTCTACTGTTGCCTGTATTAATTCATAGGGTCGAGATAATAGCCGTATTATTTCATAGAATCGAATATAATCGTATTATAGCGGTCAATTAACATTTTAATGAATGGTGGCAAACAGAAGATTACATACTGATAACTTGCTACCATAATGAAACAAGCGAAGAGAACCTGTTTCATTATCAGAAAAGGTAAAGATTACAAAAAGAAGCTACACAACTGCATAAAATATTGTGGAAGTATATGAAAGTCAATGCAAAATTACTAATAAAACTAATATTCACTACCAGGTTGCAATCATATTGAAACTGATGTTTGACTGATATTGTTTTAGAAAATTATAAGTGCCCATTTTATAAAGCATACAAATTCCTTTAATCTATTTCTAAAAACGCGACTTTAAATCAGCTATTATACAAATTCTTTAATCATATCCTAGCAAATTAAACTTTATTATCTTATATTACAATGTTAATATTGTCTGTGTTAATGAAACTAATAACCTAACCTATACTCTTACTTAATTGTAGTCAACTAAAAATTCCTGTTTTAGAAACCACACCACATTCTTTCAATCCGTTTCCAAAAATGTTACTGCAAATTGGCTATTACCCAAATTATTTATTCCCACCCAACCAACTCAAACTTTGTTATTATATTGTATAATATTAATCTTCTTTCCGTGGCCAAACTGGGTAGTTGAACATTACAAATCATACCATACACAAACAGCCTACGTAATTCCCTACATAATAAATGGAAAATAACACAAGATACATAATGCAGACAAGTTGAATAAAACTTGTCTTCATATGTATGTAGCATATCGAAGGAAATATATATGCACATCACAAATGAAATATATTGGAGAAAACACATATTACGCATATACTATTTGATAAGCGTAATCAACTGAAAGAATCAAAAGCATCTAAGGTTTAATCTTCCGCCTCTTCCTAATTATCTGATCCTTTCTTTGTTTTTACCGTAGTTTGGTACGTTAAATAAAACATTACAATTGTAGGAATGATCACAGGGGTCGTACGATTAACAATAAAAATCAGTGGGTAATAATGGATAGCAATGAGTGAACAGAGCAGAAATAATTTTATCGTACCTGTTAATGTACACTTCTTAATGGTAATCAAGGTCTCCGCATTCAAGTCAGGGATGGGAAGAATGTGTTGAGATGGGAAGGAAGTACTGCATTCAGCATCATGATGATTTTCACAGAACCGTTAAGAATCTGTGAAATCCAGATCATACCAATGTTCATAAAGTGCGCTATCACTTTTCGTCACAATACCATACACAAAATTGTACACATATCAAACATATATATACATATACACAGAAGAAAACAATGGGCACCAAAATACATAGACACAAAACACATATGTAACACAAAAATCCAATGCAAATGTTATCAAAGGTAACATGTACAGCGTCCTATGTTTCCAAAGGTATCGTACCACTCCAAGCTCCACACCTAATTATTTCGTCGACCAGAAATAGGAAATGGGAAAAACAGGAAATTACCAAAACAAACATTACCGTCAGTGTTATTCGACTTGATATTCACAAATTGGCGGATTCAGGGGAACGCCAAGTGACTAATGACCAGGGGATCAATAATCCGATCCATGCAGTCCATCACACGCTGCCCGAAGTTGTTTTGGTACTGGATTCGATTCACCTATTCCATACGAGGCACAGGACTCCAAATTTCCACGTTGAACGTAGTGGAAACGGACTGAGTTGAAGAAAGTGCGTGTAATGAAACGACCCACATACATACACGTCGGCCATCTTGCTTTACGGAAAAGACCGCCAAACCTCGTGTCATGCGCGCCAGATCCTGCATCGGTGGAGCTGCCATCCTATTGGCCAGCGATGACTCTAGCTCAAAGAGAGGACCAATCAGGTGTCGTTCCTGCGAAACGCATTAACCAATTAGATATCTGTACACCAAAGCAAATTTACTAATCACGCGTCTTCCCGCTCACCCCATCTGTCCAACCTAGTATTTTTCCACTTAACCAAGTCGACCAATCAGATCTCGGCAAGCACGTCATCGTTAGCCAATGGGACGATGACTCCAGCGGCGAACATTTCAACGACCGGTAGTCTTCCCCGTGGATTATAAGTGAACAAACGTGTGTGAAGTAGTTTTTGTGTAAACCGAACTATTCTACCTACCGTTTGACGTCGAAATTTACATCGCTACACGGCGTGCAGACATGGAGAACCACATCCAGCATCTGATCAACCTCGGATCTCCTTTGGTGGACCGCATCGATCGGATTATTGATCGTGTATGGCTGTTCAATTCCGCCACCCTTTCCCGCTCCGCCATCTTGGCAACTTTATACGAAGCCCCGGCGATGTAGCAGTTAAATCCGGTGAGATCTTTTTTTGCATTTCTTGATTCTGATGTATTAGACAATCCACTGCGGAATTTGGGAGGGTGCAATGCAGTTTGTGAGGATGTACCTGGGAGTTTCGTGAATATCGGCGTCATCGACTGTTGGCGGTTCAGGGGTAGCATATTGGTTTAGGATGTTCGTTAAAGAGATTTGTCGTTACGTTGCTTTTTTGTGATGCTATATTTGACATGATATTTTGTTAAATGTGTTGTGTCTTTATTTATTTGTGTGTTAATAGTTTATTATTAATGTTTCATTGTATGTATGTGTGTCTGGTATATGTGAATATGTGTCTGGTATTTCTGTATATGTGTCTGGTATACGTGTATATGTGTCTGGTATATGTGTGTGTGGCATTATACAAAATGGCCATTGCATACTGTTGGTGAGTTTTACATGGTATGTGTAAGTGAATGAAATTATGTCTATTGTTTGAAATTAGTCCTGATGTGAAATAGTGCTATCAAACACATATTACACATTTATAATCATCAAGAAGATTCCATTATGTGATAGTTTTCCACTGTGATAGTTTTCATACGTTTATTGCTATGCATTATTATCCAGTACTTTCTACTGTTATTTGTGTAGTTGTTGTGACTGTTCGCATTCTTGTGGTGGCGTTTTGTTTACAATCACATAATATATCTGCAACTGTGAAGGAAAGTCACATGGACTGTTACAAGCTTTTGACATTGCAGCATATGTATATATTTGTTGGAATATCCTATGTATATCTGAACGCATATCTTTTCAGCAATTTATATGCATTAGGTACATTTTGTTATGAATGATTTGTGCATATGAGAAGGTACATAGGTTGTTTACATACTCAGCGTAGGAATAGACGTGAGCATTTTTGTGCAACTTCTATGATAGGTAATTGTTGTAACTGTTCGCATTCTTGTGGTAGCGTTTTCTTTAAAATTACAGAATCTATTAGTAACTGGTGGCAACATTAGATACATTTTGTTATAAATGATTTGTACATATGGGAAGGTACATAGGTTGTTTCAATACACAGCGTAGGAATAGACGTGAGCATTTTTGTGCAACTTCTATGATAGGTAATTGTTGTAACTGTTCGCATTCTTGTGGTAGCGTTTTCTTTAAAATTACAGAATCTATTAGCAACTGGTGACAACATTAGATACATTTTGTTATGAATGATTTGTACATATGAGAAGGTACATAGGTTGTTTACATACTCAGTGTAGGAATAGACGTGAACATTTTTGTGCAACTTCTATGATAGGTAATTGTTGTGACTGTTCGCATTCTTGTGGTGGCGTTTTCTTTGAAATTATAGAATCTATTAGTAACTGGTGGCAACATTAGATACATTTTGTTATAAATGATTTGTACATATGGGAAGGTACATAGGTTGTTTCAATACACAGCGTAGGAATAGACGTGAGCATTTTTGTGCAACTTCTATGATAGGTAATTGTTGTGACTGTTCGCATTCTTCTGGTGGCGTTTTCTTTAAAATTGCAGAATCTATTAGCAACTGGTGGCAACATTAGATACATTTTGTTATGAATAATTTGTGCGTATGAGAAGGTACATAGGTTGTTTACATACACAGTGTAGGAATAGACTTCAATATTTTTATGCAATTTCTGAGACAAAGATTTCTATTTTATAAGAATTTAAAGCAGTATTGGTTAGGATACTACATTTAATTAATGCAGACTATAACATTTTAAATTAGGATGATAATGTTTGAATTGTCTGAATACGTTCGTTTAGTTCGAGTAATGGATCATTTAAAGGAACAAATTTCAATTTCAATACATTTCATTAGAAATATTCAACAAAGAGTAAAAGAACTTTTTAAATGACACTGTCAATTAGCTTTTGATGTACTTTGTAATAAGTATCCATAGAGTATAGAATTATTTTCACACAGTTGTATCCTACACTAGAGTATTGAGTGAGTTCATAGAATATTAAATTAATTTTCTACATTTTTGATTTAAAACTGGAAGCAAGAAAAGTATGAAACAAATCGATAACTTATTATTTATAGTTATGGAAATACGTTGTATAACTTCTTGCGCTAATCTAAATCGACAATTTATTAAGTAATTTGATAAATGCAATAATTTTGTCAATTTCGTGAGGTATTTTTCCGTTTAATTACCTTTCGAATGTTGATTGAGAAAGCGGTAATTAGATTTTTCTTACATTCATATTGGTTTTGTTTATTTGTCCTCTCTGGACTGCAAGCTTTTGGTACATCGTGTGTACATTGTCCTGTATATTCATTGAAATGATGATTAACTGTTGTAATACGCTATTCCGAATATATGAAATAGCAGAGGAAATCATGAAACAATTAGAATCAGGTCACTCAATTGTTATTTTGCGAATTAATTGCGTATGTTAATTATTTGTCGATCTAAATTAATGCAAAAAATGTATGCAAATCAATTTCACATAACAATGAATCCCCATTTAGTACTACCGTTTCAAAATGTTATTAAATTAGAGTCTAAACTTTGCTTTTACAAATTAGCTATGTGGAACATCACAAACGTAGACCACACTCTAATTATATTAATATTCCGTTTAAATTTTCCGTAGTAACCATAGCCTTATAAAATGTTTGAGTTATATAACTTTAATAGTAGTCCCGACACAAAAATTTAAAACGGTTACTGACACACCGCCTTCACTCTTACATGAATATATACTCGTAAATGCCATTCGAAATAATTTTTCAACATTTTTTTTTCTAAGCTCATGAGCGGAGGCGCTAAAATATGCGCTTTTTTTATTTTCAATTTAACACGTTGACTGCCACGGTGGCCACCGGTGACCGGCGCAAAAGATTTGACTAAAGCTGCAAAAATTTCGCCATGGAGCCTGTTTGCACTTTTGCAAAAGCAATTGATATTGGAACGGTGCTTCAATACTTTGGCTTCTAATAACTCTGCGTTACTTTCATTTTGCACGATTTTATCATATTCGGCAGTATTTCATCGCATCGCGGTTCTAAGATAGCAAAATACGCTTGGCAGTCAACGTGTTAAAAATCCTTTCGAAACGTTAAACGGTCGCCTTTTGCCCACTGCTGTCTTTTCTTCCTAGTGTCACAGAATTCGCCCAGTTTCCCTACAGTTCGAAGCGAAGAAAGTCTGTCATTTCTCTGCGTCACACTTCATCTATAACGGGCGCCGCTTGTATCAGGGGAACATAAAGCAATTGCCAATATCGACGCTAAGGGAGGGTTAAGGCTAGTCCGCGGGTACTCAACTATAAGGACCGTAAATACAACGTCGAGCATAAGCATCGAACCGAACGATCAATATGCTCTGGGCTGCTTAACCTATTCCCTTTGAATTGAACGCGTATTGATTCCATCGCGTCGTCCCTCTTCGTTCTCATCAACTGTTCTCGTCCAGTTCCCTGTCCCATACGGCGATCCCTGTCAGTTTTCTTCCAGAGTAACGATGAGTGGCAAAATCCATGGCGCTTACGATAGTGGTCAATCGGATCGGCAACAGTGAACGAGACAACTTGTTCGATCTGTTGTTTTATGCATCGGCTACATATGCGTTCTCGGCAGGACAAAAGCAATAAGCGGGTTCTGTGAAATTGAACATAAACGTTTTTGTTAACTTATGATTAACGATGCAGGGATGATTATAATTGCTGGTAGTTTAACACGTTGACTGCCGTGGTGGTCATCGGTGACCGGCGGAAAAGACTTCACGAAAAATTCAAAAGATCCCCAATCGGTAGCATTTATAATTTTGTAAATGCAATTAAAACAAAATAGTGATTCAATTCATTGCTCTCCGATATCTTCGAATTTTTTTCATTTTGCACAATTCAATCATATTTCGAAGTACTTCATCACGTTGCGGTTTTAATATAGTAAAATACGCACGGCAGTCAACGTGTTAACACGTGGTGGTCATCGGTGACCGGCGTAAAAGACTTCACGAAAAATTCAAAAGATCGCCAATCGGTAGCATTTATAATTTTGTAAGTGCATTTAATATTAAATAGTGATTCAATTCATTGGTCCCCGATACATTTACATTATTTTCATTTTGCACAATTCAATCATATTCTGTAGTATTCCAACGCGTTGCTGTTTTAATATAGTAAAATACGCACTATAATGCAGCGATATAGCAAAAATTTGGAAAATACCCAATGGGTAGCATTTACAATTTTGTAAATGCAATTAATTCAATTCAACATTATTTTCATTTTGCACAATTCAATCATATTCTGTAGTATTTCAACGCGTTGCTGTTTCAATATAGTAAAATACGCACTATTGCTCTCCGATATCTTTCAATTCATTGCTCCCCGATAATTTTTTTTTCATTTTGCACAATTCAATCATATTCCGATATAGCAAAAGGAAAATACTTCATCACGTTGCGGTTTCAATATAGTAAAATACGCACTATAATGCAGTGATATAGCGCACAATTTTGTAAATGCAGTCGACTTCGTATTGTTTTGCACAAATTGTTGTTTGCACACAATCCAATATATTCACACAACGTTAGTGTTTGGATACACACAACGTGTTATAGTGAGATATTGGTACATATATTTCATGTAGGCATACTGTTATTTTCGAAACATAGACCTATAATAGTGTTATATATTCATAAGAAATCAAGTTCAACCGTTGAAACAGAAACATTTACAGTAGATTCACGTATGGTGCGGTTAATACGTTATCTGTTGTATGAAATCGTGTTATATGAGTTTTTTTTTCGTTTATATGTTATTAACTCGCGTAAACAGCACTTTTTATTTTGTATATACGTATGTAGCACGTTGTTGGAGTTTGCTTTAGATGGGAGTTTACTGTAGCATGTTACAAGAGTTAGAGTAGGTTACGCAGGTTGAGGCACTCGTGAAACTTTTGCGCAGCAATCGAATATCGGATGTGTCGTTACAGAGAAATTGTTGCCGCTACAATGTTGATCTGTCACTCTAATATTTGTTCGTCTGTCATAGGCCCCACGGTTTGCACGAACATATATTGAATAATGAAAGTAAAAGTCTGTTATTAAATTATTCGTTGTATCGGAGAGCAAAGCTTTGATGGGCCGAACCGTCAACCGTGAAACTGGCCAGTAGTGCTTTGACGAACTAGCCCATCATCCGTTGCGAACGGGTTAACCGGAGTAGATCGTGTAACGCGCATTTCGTGCCCAACTTGGCATATTAATGTTTCTAACAGCAGGCGCGGAAATTTCGCGTCGATCGATAGGCGCAAAATATTAAATATGAATGCCGAAGAGAGTACACATTTTTTTTCTGAAATTACGAAATGGTTTATTTAACACTAAACGTACCAAGCAGGATGAAATGACCCCTTTCAAAATTTACTTTAAAAACGTACATTCGTTGTTATTTCTTTCACTCATTTGACTTTCTGTCAATTCTTACATCAACTGATGATTCAATTTCTCGCTTTAATAAAACAGGAATTTCTATCTGAAAATCAACGTGTATTTCATAAGGGGTCAAATGACCTCTCACGGTAAGAATAGTTACGTGTAAAGTACTGGTACGTTTAGTGTTAAAGTGCCGATAGTCTTATATACTCGCTGTAATCTTTTTTCGTTTAATCATTTCATTACGAATGGGCGCGAACACCCAACCTGAATGTGTTTCGTTCATTAGATTTGTCTACAGTCAATGATTGAATTCATAAATTACACCGCGCGATGAATACGCAAGAAGAATTTTAAATGGAGGGATAAATTAATGAACCGTTTAACCAAATTATGGAGCAGAAGGAGGGTTTGCACCATCCGTGTCTCGATGATTGATTGTGCGTATAATTAGAGACAAACGAAGCTATACGATCCACGTTAATCGAAACAAACGTGTTCCGTAATTTTTTGCGCTACGCACTTGGGGGACGCCCGATTCCCCTAACAGAGCCCATTGGGATCACCCTTTCTGGAAAAAGTATGGATAGGGCAAAACGCTTTGGTTTCATTGCTTGCGTGCGGTTGTGTTCCATGGGGGAGGATACATATTGCGTATTAGGGTTCTATATTTCATGTCATTTCGATTAAGGGAGTATCTTTGGCATTGCGTCTGAACGGTTCGAAGCAACTTGTCGCTGGGCCGTATTGAGGTAGTACCGAGTGAATTACGCAAATTCTCGCGGAATAACCTTAATTCTTTCGTCTGCCGCTTTTCAGTCGTTGCCTCCTTTATTTATAGCCGGGCATTCTGGTACGTTGCGAGAGGTCAAGATGTGGCTTCCTCGCTTCCTAATTAAATGGGGCGCGTCGTTGTCGGAGTTTCTTGTAATCCCCAACTCCCCACTCTCACGTCGAGGCCTTTGCCCGTATCTTTTTGCGCGGGCATTTTTTGCGTTTCACCACGTTCAGTCTTTCTCCGCCCTGAAAAATGGCCCGCTTTATAGCAATTATCCAAATTCTCTACTCCATGCGCGCTGAGCATCGTTTGTGTTTCGTCGCGGCACACAGTAGATTGGTCGCTCCTTTTGTTCCATCCGACGATGAATACGCGGAACACGTGTAACGATCTCCGAAATTGTCAGCTGCATAGGTTCGAAGGAAACATTTCGAACATCGATACGGACGCCCGATTGTTCTCACGAACGCGACGTACGCCATTCTCTGGAATGTGTTATATTCGTTTGCCGCGCCGTTTGACTCCTATACATTTCCGTACATCAACGCGCATTCTACCCCTAGCGGGCGGAATGTCAGACCTTCTAATGGGTGAGAATTCGATAGAACGAAAAAGCCCTCCTACTCCGAATGTAACTACCCTCGTGGAGCGTTAACGTTCACGTTCCTTCATTTCGGGTCGACGAATTTGGGAATTCCCTAATATATTTCGTAGTAGTAGTAGTTAGTAGTCCTTAGGTGTGAGCTTCAAAGTCAGGAATATTTCAGAAGGGACGGCTTGCTTTAATTCAGTACGAACTGTATTTGTCACGCTTCTCCTTCTCGTTGCACAACAGGGATCTCATTATTGCGTAACGTGGAAGTCAACCGTGAAAAAATACCTCGATTTGCTAGTTATTCAGATACTTTCAATTGCCAGAGTAAAGATCAACGTTTCACGCAATATAAATACATACAGTAAGATTAACTTCTGAAATACGTGAGCAATTCTTCTTGTAGCGTAAAGTACATCCCCCGCGTTCTTGCTTTTTCGACGATGCATATTATAATATACAAAGTCGCGGAAACGTATCTTAGCCCTCTGACGATTTGCATATTTTCAAGCGCGGGAATAATGGTCACCGCTCCTAGCTTATGAATTTCATAACTTTAACCATCCCGAAGTGTAACATTACTTTTGATACAGCGCGAAATGCGATCTCTCACGTCTGTCGCGTTTATACTTCTCGGTCCAGTGTTGCGTAATAGAGAAGCCAGTCGTGAAAACAGACCTCGGCCTCGTCTCTTGGAGTGCATAGGCTGGGTACAATGAGGCAAGAGCGGCGAGAAGAATTGATTCAAAGAGCGCGAGTTGGCGTTCCTGGACGTCAAGCGGGAAACAACAGGAAGGGGGAGTGGCATGAATAATAATACGGCGGGAATAGTGGCAGAGACTGCTTATCGCGCGAATTCCAAGTATGTTCGACTGGATGACGAGTGAAGGGTAGGCGAGAACGTAAGGGCGTTAAACCGTCAAGAAACGAATCGTGCCTGACTGCCCACGCCGGGATCAACTGGATGTTAAATTTGGGATCGTGTCTTTCACGCTTCCTAATTTCGAATGAGTTTCACCCTTCCCGCTTCAAACGCTACGTACAGTTTGGACTGTAATCGGCCCCAGTAATGTAACTTCACTCTCGGCGAACTAACCCGCTTTTTAGTCAGTCAGCAGAAAACTGATTAAAAGAAAGTTAACAGCGACGGTGTTCAAGCGCACGCGGAGAATATTTTGTATCGTTTAAGGGGTTATGCTTACTTGGGCTCGGCGAAATGACATGATTTTCAAGATTTTTTTTGCCATTTTAGTGAGCACTAATTAAATTTCGCAAAATACTACCAAAAAGTACGTATTTAGTGGTACTTCGTTCTTCGTTCAGGCCTTGCCTATTGTAATGATAAATAAGTATATAAAATTAGAGTCCGATCGGTGAAGTAGTTTTTGAGAAATCGTGGTCACCGCAACCGTATGTTTTAAAAAACACAGTTTCGAGATAATCGCGTTTAAAGTTTCAAGCTCTTTACTAATCATACATAGTAGCGCTCCACATAAACGCTTATAATTTTTGAAAGTGTGCTCCAATTCTTATGTACTTTTTAGGAAATATTCTTAAAATGATGTACATTAAGAAAATGCAATAAAAAAAGTCGATTTTTTTCACCAACCCAAGTAGGCATAACCCCTTAACTCACTTGAATTGAAAAATTAAATCTTAGTCTTCGATTGCTTATAAAAGAGGTAGTGGAAGTAGTCGTAATTTAATACGTTGATTTTAAAATATCTTGGGTTTGTGTTAGGAGACGATTAGCGACAAGTTCTGACTGATATATTGCCGATAATGTTCGGGTACGATAGTTCAGACAGCAGATGGTAGAAATTTTCCGCCGTTTGTCGACCAGTGTGTACGTAGCTTAAACGAAAACAACTCCGTAATGCCACGTCGTTGGTCTGACGTCGGATTTTGCTCCCTTGAGAAATTTGCAGGGCGTTCAGCTAGGACATGAAAGGATTTAGTAAGTTGGTAATTGGAGACGCGCGTTTGTCGATCACAGGAAAGTTTATCGAAATCTGAAATTCGTAATTAATCTAATCTGTCAATCTTCATAACAATATACGTAATTAAGATTGAAATCCGTGGTTTCGAGCGTTTCCGTAGATATTCGTAAACAAAGTCAATATTGAGTTTAGTTGTTAAGTTTTTGGAAAGTATTCTCATCAGCATATGAAAATCCATTATAACGAGCCGAACAAAGTGTAAATTGCAGTAAGCAGTTTTTCATGCAAATATTTTTTCTTTATTTAATTAAAAACGGTATTGTACTTTAATTATTTGCGGCCAATCATAATACGATTGAATGGTATTGCAAGACAAATACGTATTATACGTTGAATGCATTTTGTTAGAAGTTTTGCAGTTAGGCACACTCAAGGGTACACTATCAGAAAATATAGTGTAAAACGACGAAGGGGTGAGCATGTGCTTTATAATACTCTAAGCCGTGTATCCCCAAAATTTATGATAGTTTGCTAAGCCTACTATCGTATGCCAACCTGAATCTTCTGCGCAAACAGCCGCCTCTACATGCTTGCCCACCCCACTTAGAAGCTCAGATGCTTTTGAGATCAAGCTCGTAAATTTTCAAAATCGCAAGTCTATAGGATGATTATCGATCTAGACGTTAAGTTAAATCACGGTGTTGGCAGCAGTCCTGTGAAGTGTACTCTCGAAAATTTAACTACGGAAAACCTTTACGTGGACAATGCTTTATTTCTAAAAAATATTTTCGTGGCGTTTACGCACGCGACGTAAGCATAAAATCAATTTTTAACTCTGCAACATTAGATAATTTACGTGCCGAAAACCGTTATATAACATCAAACGCGACGGGCGGCGGGAAAATATTAGTTTCATTGCTTATTTCTAAGTTATAGTTTCAAGTTATTTCTAAGTCTTAGTTTCAATGCTTTATTTCTAAAAAGTATTTTCGCCGCGTTTTCGCAACGCGTATAAAATCAATTTTTATGCAACATTAATTAATGAAAACCGTTATATAACATCAAACGCGTCATTGCTTATAAAATCAATTTTTAACTCTGCTAAAAACATTTTCGCCGCGTTTTAGATAATTTACGTGCAACATTAGATAATTTACGTGCCGAAAACCTTTATATAACATCAAACGCGACGGGCGGCGGGAAAATATTAGTTTCATTGCACGGTTGCAAATTTACCAGAACCACCGAAAACAATCCGCTGGGCGGGCTTAGACCGCTAAAACGCGCAGCGTAACCAGGAAGTTATTTATACGATATGCTGTATTGCCTTCGAATACGATTGTCCGTTTGATTGGCGCTAGGCCGCGGTAGTGTGTCGTTCAGCGAATATTCATACCGTTCGTAAACATCGACGATACATGTACACTGGGAGCGTCCGAGCTTGGTGTTTTAAAGAGCTTAGGAATTTCGATGGTATGAAAAACGTTGCGCACATTCATGTTAACCAATTGTTGCCCTCGTCGAATTATTCACCCTCGTTCGTTTTACGGGCAAATTTTGTAATACGTTTCCTTGCACTGTTCCTCATTTTACATTATCACGTGTTAATTTTATCTGCTTTGAACACATGCTCTTCAATAGATGTTCAATATACATATCTTGTTTAATTGTTAGATTTAACGGAGAACCGATCTCCTTTTTGCCTGATACCAATTTTACTTTTAAATTCGCTTTTGAGCACACTATATGATTTTAGTTCATTTTGGTATAATGCAATTTTGTGTGGAAACAGGGTTTCCTTAACACTTTGACTGCCGTGATGGTCATCCCTGACCGGCGCAAGAGATTTTACTAGAGATTCAAAATACTTGCAGTGGGTAGCAATAATTATTTTATAAATGCAGTTACTGTTAGAATAGTGGTGCGATCCTTTGGTCTCCAATACCTGCACATTATTTACATTTTGCATAATTCAGTCTAACGCTGTAGTATTCCATAGCATCGCCGTTATAATACAGCAAAATACGCACGGCAGTCAACGTGTTATTAGGATTGGGGCCGATTGTTTCCAGTTATCCTATGATCAAGTAACGTTTAGACGTTCGAAAGTAAATGTAAGGGTGCCATGAACTAGCGTCCCCGTGTATTAACTGATTGGGTCTAACATGTGGTTGCAACTGTGTCTTGGAATACGTGTAAACTTATATTCAATCGAACAGACGAGCGAATGTGGGTGAAAGGTTCTAAGAAGCGGAGACGCCCTTCGCGGGCGAGTAAGTTTCAAGCTCCCGAAGTGTCGGCAAACAATGAATTTAAAGCAGGCGTCGCGTAAGCGATCTGTGACAGCACGGTGAGCTTTTGTGAATTTTTTACATGACACTAAAGTCAACCACACCGCCATTGTTCTTTTTGAATGACATTCACCACGTCTCGGGACGCGGGCGTACCTCCTTGAAAGCGAATAGCACGCGACACCGTGATTTCGAGTGCTGCAACGGGGAGTGACTAAGGGATATACGTGTGGCGATAAAACAGTGGCGTATGCACGTAGGCGAACACCTGTAAATTTGCCCCGATTCGGAGTATGTTTCGCGTGATATCGCTGCGATAGTGCGACTCCGTCCGACGTCAGACATTAGACGGAATGTAATAGAGGTTTTGGCTAGTGTCCAGACGGTCAAACGGACCTCGATATGACGGCGCACGAGTGGATAGTCCACATGCATACGTACGTATGTACACATGCCGGATATATACATATGCCGCGGTCCTCTCTAATAGCGGCGCAAGCGTATATAGGAACAACGCCGAAAGTGTGCTATCCTCCGGGGAGACTGTTCTCCGGACTAGGCACTAGATCGAGCAGCAAAACCTTGGCCAGTTAGTCTCGGCTACGGTGGGACGTGTACGCCGATGAATAGTTTGGTCTACTTGTCACGCTCTCTAGGGCGTTAGCAGTGTCGGGAACCCAGGAATGTTCACACCTACTGTCTGATGAAGGATGTCCGTGGGGTACTTCCCTTTGATTTTTATTAAACTGTCACTGCACTGTGACAGGTTTCAAAACATTGAAGTATCCTATTTCTATGCACGTAATACTTGATAACTGGATCTAAAATTAACAGTTTATTCGTATAGTAGATGTTTTAGAGCAGATCATTTAATTAGTATTAAAAACTTGATAACATGATTGCGCTTAAAAAAATTAACAGTTTATTCGTATAGTTGGATGACCTTTTTTTATAGCAGATTATTTAATTAGTTTATTATATGCCGGAACCCGGCGCAGTTATAACGGACCTATAGTAACGATTATATTTCTATATATATCATCGCATATATCGCGTGAAACTTAATGTCCTTAATAAGTACTTCGTTGCATATGCTTTATCGATATTGTTAAATATAGTTTCAGTTGCGTGTACCGTCACATTCTATTTTGCACACAGTCATCTTTGAAAGTCACTGTAGACGTAGGTATGTGCGTTTTCCAGAGTCAGATTTCCGTGGAAACGTATTGTTCCATTGGCTGGGCGTTAGACTGAGCTTTAAAAATTAGGCCAGTTAGTCCCAGGTGTGGCAAGGCATGCCGACAAATAGCTCCGTCTGCTGCCGAGCAGATCCGGTACGCGTTCCGGATTTTCGGAATGCCTGAGCCGAGAGTCATATTAAATTGGCGGTTTTCACATGACGCAATACATATTTTACATATCCTCTTGACTCTAGAGTTCTACGTCTTCCGTTTTTTGCTGAGACCTCCCTTAATGCCGCACGTATGTGGAACAGTCCCCAGGACTGAGAGTCCCGTGGGAGAGACCCCGTTTCACTGGCTAGCCACTAGGTCGAGCGGCAAAACCTTAGCCAGTTAGTCTCGGGTGGGTCAGGATGCAATCGTGAACAAATAGTGTGGCACAGCTGCATGATTCCAAAAGTGTCGCGCCTTTAAACTTTCATGCTCTTCCTACGCTCTTTTTCGACGATCTTTCCAATCTACGTATTTTTTCATTCTTACGTTCCGATGTAAAGTTTGTATTAGATAAATCTTGTATAGTTTACAAGACTGACGTGGGGATTATTCGAGCAGAATACAGTATTCGAGATATTTTGCTAGAAATGTATCTACGCTCTTTTTCGACGATCTTTCCAGTCTAGCGTATTTTTTCATTCTTACATTCCGATGTAAAGTCCATATTAGATAAATCCTGTATAGTTTACAAGACTGACGTTGGAATTATTCGAGCAGAATACAGTATTCGAGATATTTTGCTAGAAATGTATCTACGCTCTTTTTCGACGATCTTTCCAATCTAGCGTATTTTTTCATTCTTACATTCCGATGTAAAGTCCATATTAGATAAATCTTGTATAGTTTACAAGACTGACGTGGGAATTATTCGAGCAGAATACAGTATTCGAGATATTTTGCTAGAAATGTATCTACGCTCTTTTTCGACGATCTTTCCAATCTAGCGTATTTTTTCATTCTTACATTCCGATGTAAAGTCCGTATTAGATAAATCTTGTATAGTTTACAAGACTGACGTGGGGATTATTCGAGCAGAATACAGTATTCGAGATATTTTGCTAGAAATGTATCACCTGAGCAGATTGCTGCTGAAACGATCTCCGTTGATCACCGTACCAATCATCTCTTCTCTGTCCGTGTTTAGGATTGTCTACATTCCTACGACTAAGGTACTCCTCTCACGAGGATTGGATACCCCGATATGCATCGACATATCCATCGAAGTCGTCAGAACGGATGCCTCACATGTATGATAGATGTGTGCGTCTGCCTCGTCATCAGAAATTTCTTATTTGCAAAGCAAAGCTCATACAATGGCTTTCTGTTCGCTGAATTATTTACCCAGAAATCCCAAGCGGTCTGTGCACGGATGTCGACGGTGCATGGATTTAGGAAAATTATTCTTAGAATTGCGAATTTCTCGGTCGCCAAACATGATACGCCATGTATCAATGATCGACTTGCCCAGTCGCAAGCATACCACACGCGTCTAAGGAATTTGTGTAATGTAAAGCGTCTGTGAAAAAACATCCAATCCATTTGAATCTCCATTCATTCAATAGAGTAAATTCGGCGAACCCCGATTGCCTTCGTACCCAATTTCGGGGCGCCGGCGAGGATTCGATCGCGTGTCTAAGTAAACTGCCACCGACCCGTAGCGCATCCTAGATTGTCGTCATGCGGTCCTGCGAGCCGCAGTGATGCTTGCCGGTCCCGGGAACGTGGATTGCGAAGACGAAGACGGGCTGGGGAGTTATTTAATTTTCGCCCAGCGACGCTGACTTGGCACCAGAAACGGCAGCTGATTCCTGAATTGGCCGAATTACCCATCCTTGGCTAGAATCAGCTACCTCTTCTTCTGTTTCTGGACATTCTTTCTCATTCGACCCCCATTCCTGACATACGTATGAGTAGACGAGAACACACATACTTCCGATTAGAAGTTCAGCATCATTTCCCAAGTAGAAGGTAACAAGCGATTGTGTGGAAGCTGAAGTAGAAAAGCATTTTCTTGAGTACTGGTACAAAGAAATTATAGCAAAAACAAGACTCGTTGTAATGGGTCATAAAATGTAACGGAGAATCTGTGAATCTTAAACTTGCGGCCAGCAGTGTACATTCATGTCCGTATATTTCCATCGCGTTCCTGCTGTCGTGTTCCGGTATTTCCCGCAATCGGAATTCGAAGTACTTCCGCCGCATCGGTGTGCAGAATTCGCCTACTAGAGTCCAAGCTGTCCGGTCCCTTTCGGTTTCTCTTTTCACACCTTGTCGGTTCAGTGCTCGTTTTAATCTAGAGCTAGCTGTCCATGATTGCGAATGCTAACGCGGTGACAAAACGATTTAATGCGAATGCCGTGATTAATTAGGAATCGTATGACAGTTTCGGAATGGAATTACCGAAACTTTACGTAGATAGGACGCCGCTGTATCTGCAACGTGAATCTTTAACGCGTCGCATTACATCGAATTGCGAAGTTGCGGGGCCAAGTTTAAGTGTGTCGTAAAAACGGATATTGCGAAAGTATACGAAAGAGACATTCTGTTCGACTTCAAACGGAAACTTGAACATGTGAACACGGGAGTGACGGTTGACTTATCTCCGACATTGCACGTAAAGGCTGTGATATATCACTGAAAAAAATCTGGTCACATTTCCAAGCATTCTTTCAAATTCGCTTTTTTGCAAACTGTATCTTGAATATTGCAATGTTAGTATTTGATTGACACGTTCTTTTTTACGTATGGTTTATACCGTTATTTACTATTTTTTAACCGCAATAACATGTGACCTGGGAAAAATACCGTATTTTCCAGCGGATACGTCGCATCTGCTATGTATAAGTTATCTATACACTCGACCACGTTTTTATGTAATTCTTGCCTGCGTATCAGACGCACTCAAAAGTAGTATATTGTTAAACTGCACGCATTATACCACCAGCACTATGTTTGTTACTTTAAAAAAATGCACGCACGAGTGTAAACGGCGCACCCACCAACGAACGTTCGACGTTGAGGAAAGGTTAACGACGGCGCGTAAAACGAAGGGGACGTAATATGGGGGTTGGTGTCAAACTAAAAGGCTCTCCGTTGATGACGCGGTTAATTTGGTCGATGCAACATCTCGCCGCACGCCAGGTTCGTCGTTTCTGTATTTTTCGCCTGTGGGACGCTAACGTTGTGGAGATATCGCGCGCGAGGGCGACTAATTTGGGTCGGCGCGCTCACCTGACACACTTTTCCTCTCGCTTCGCCGGACATCAATAATACTCGTCGTCGAAAACAGCCGCGTATCACCGATAGGTCAACATGTCGATTTTGATGCTGCCGCGCATAATTCGCAATATCGCCCGGTGGCGTGCGCGGCAGCCATTAAATTCGCGTGCGCATTACGTTCGCGCTGCACGGAAGTAAATTGCCGTTTTTTGGTCGATACGCGACGGTAGGATCGAGACTTTCTTCGGGGTATGCGAAAAACTTTGAATTCTACGGTGCGAGATACCACGAATGAATTGCGCCCGCGCGCACACAGCTCGATCGTCCTCGAGCGTATCTTGGTACTAGACCTGGAAGACTGGCTCTTGACATAGATCACGCGAAACGAGAGCAGGCGATTAAGTCGGTCGAAGAAGAGAGATACGGGGCCAGTAAATAATCTTTATTGCCTAGGAGATGGGACGCGTGAAAAAGTAATGGATGGTTTTGCGATACAGTTTGGGACTGGTGGGGTAACCGTATGCGGTGTTCTACGGCAAAAGATAGGGTGACTATGACGTGTTTCATCGCGAAAATAATCGCCGGTGCCGTGGTTCCAGAGGAATGAGCAAGAAATGTATAGAGAATATTGTGAAATGCCGGAGCGTATTTGAAGATGCACTTATTTATATATAGACGGTGCTAAAACATATTTTTATTTATTTATTTTTAAATTGAAATTTATTTATTCTACATGTTTCAATTAAAAAAAGAATAAAACCTGTAAATTCTCACATCTAGAAGAGAGAATTTACCTACCTCATACAGTTGTATCATATAAGCCGTTTATTTTGAAAGTGACCTAACTCCATTTATGTTCAAATTGAGATAAATAGCATTTACTGATAAATAACATGAATCCGTACATATAACCATGATAATCGGAAAATATTGAAAAACGGAGTTAGGCCACTTTCAAAATAAACGGCTCATGTACGCTACTACGGATATGTCTGATTAGTCATGTAGTTAAACTACAGCCGGCTTAAGTGATGATTCCAATGCAGACGACATAATCACCGAATACTCGCGTTAAGAACGGAACACTGCTCGCCGTATCCGACGCTGAAGAACGCGACTAAAAGTGAGATTACAAAATTATCCCCGGCAAAGTGTTTGTACCGCCTTCGGTGTTGAAGCATTTCGCCCGACGAATGACTGACAAAACGCGCCCTTAGAAAATCTATGAGTCATGTAATAAGGTCGTGCTTGAACGACGCGATTGAAAAGGCAAGTAATGCGTTTAACAACCCGATGAGTAGTAAGGGAGCACTCGTGTAGGTGCAGCGAAGGGAAGAGTGAACGAAGGGTTTGGTTCTCGCTGGCAGGCGGTAGTCAGGGTGAGACTTCCATTCAGATTAGACGCATTAACGAAGAAGGTAACGGGCTTAAATATTCGGGCCATTAATTACTCCATTCGCGTAAAAGTGATCGTGAGAAGAGGGGAAACGTCTTGCGATAAGGTCATAAATTATGCATGGAACGTGAATAGTTAAGGAGGGCGTAAAGAACGCGTTGCTCGGTTGCCCAACACCGCGCCTCGCCCACACTGGTGGCTCTTTAATGCGCGTCGATGAACGAGGATTGTTGGCGAAAGAAATTACATCAACAACGGCTCGCTTTCAAGCAGTGGGTGGAATCTTTTGAATTTGCGTGCTTCTTGCCAACTCTGACTACTGCGGGCGCATATTCTGAATCGATGAAGTGTGAATTGGGATTTGGGTACTTACGGTGAGCCGAACGGGACAGTGGAAAAAATGTGCCGCAGGGCATTCGATTATGATTTTGATGTGCATATAAAGTGGGAAGCTGTGTGCATCGGATGTATAAAGGGGTCCGGTTAAAATTTACATAAATTAGCTCGCCGCGGTTTGAAAAATGTCGTCATTATGTATGAGAAACTTCATCCGATGTTAATAGATTGTGTGTACCGTATTTGTCACATTGATATTATGTCCGATCGATCGTCCGGTTTGCATTATACAGGGGGACCATCGTTTATTCATAAATATACCAATACTCGCATATAAAGCTGCAATGCGGTATGTTTCAAGGCTGACTCAACTCCCTTACGGATTAACGCGCCCATGAATTTTTATTACACCACAATATTCGTTACCTTTCGTCGTGTCATGTAAAATCAACACATCTTCCAAATC
This sequence comes from Cryptocheilus praepositus, assembly GCA_033815515.1. NCBI lineage: Eukaryota > Metazoa > Arthropoda > Insecta > Hymenoptera > Pompilidae > Cryptocheilus > Cryptocheilus praepositus. The sequence goes on from JAWWQZ010000315.1 coordinate 4,838,073, forward strand.
ACTTTTTTGAGTCCAAAATATTCCGTACGCAATTTAAACTTCGTAACGGAACTTTAATAAGAACTTGAGTAAGAATATGTTTAAAAAATTGCTTTTTTACTCGTACAGTTAACTATTCACAAAACTGAAGGTTCGATGGGTCGAAACATACATGCACGTCAGCAGGTGCAAACAACTTTTCACGCTGAGGTCATCTCGTTGCTTGACATTTGCAATTTCGCTTTGTGTTAACCGCCCCCGGAAACTGTTCTCGCGCACATTGCTGACCGAAACCGCTACCCGACTCCGCTTCCGTCAATGAAGTCACAGATTTTGAATTGATGGGTGACAGTCTGGATTAACTCACTTTGTGTTCCGTATACGTGTACAGTTACGTTGACTAGATTTATTAACTGACTCCGGCCGTGTGTAACCTGAAACTTAATCATCGTCATTCTATGTTAATACGTCTGCTCTTTTGTCGTATCCGATTGCGTTGGTTAATTTATCCCAATGTTATACCTTCATTAGTGCGAGCTTTGATCGAAACAATTGGAATCCGCAATATACTCTATGTAACAAAAGAATTCGCGCATTCAGGGATGGCAAATTAGCAAAGCAGTAATAGGACCAGATAACACGATTGAGAAATTTCAAAATAAGCCATTATAAATTAACAGGACGAATAGAATTGCCGAGATTTCTTGTTATTACATATATTCAATATGATTGCTAAATTTACATTAACTGTCAAGTAAAGTATATTACAACACATCTTGTTTCATGAAATGAAGTTATTCCAAAGAGTGCGATGATTTTGCCTCCTAAAAATATTTTTATGCGCGTATCATAAGATCGCACGCAGCAAAGTTATCCTAACGAAACGTTAATGACAGGCGACATTGCGGTAATTTAGTAACACGGAAATGGCAGCACTGGCGTTAAAATTAACTCAACGATAATTTCATCGTTTACCGGCATCGTCGGTCTGATTCGAAATATGTACGTTGCCACGGTTGAATACCAACCCGTGCGAGATTTAACGATGACTAATTAAAGTATAAAATCTACAGCTGTTGCCGCATTTGCTTCTGTGTATTTATATATCGTATGTGCGTACTGTCGACAAACGCCACTTCGGGGGTAGTTTATTAGGTTACGAACGGTTCGGTATGCCCCCGCACGGGTCACATTAACTCGAAACAAGTTCAATCGAAAATTCAGGAAATAAATTGTTTTAACGAACTCCGTTTTTCGGGATCTGGTGAAAAATCACATTTGATGTCGACCTTCTCGCCGAATAATGATGATTTTTTTCTTCCTAACAGTATCTTTCTACGCGAAAGGGTACATGCATGCGTGTAGACGTAAATTTTAATAAGATAGTTGTGTGGAAATGCTTTGTTGACGTAAAAAGCATAGCCCGTGATACGTGCATCAGTTTATTGCGGTGGAGTAATATATTACGCGCGTCTCGAATATTAAGCGTGACACGCGGCATAGGTGCATGTAACATTTTTGTTGATAGTACGTGACAAGACTTGCACGCCCGTACTAGCATCACGTATCACATATTACAACGTATACGAAATCGCGTTGCGTTTTATTACCGTCCAAGGAAATTGTATACGTACATATTAAAGTAATAACTAGAATATTTCAGCTGGCCGCGACTAAATCGCCTCGCGGTAACAAAACGGTACAGCCTACGTTGTACATCTCCATTTTTATGGCGCGTTCTGTTGAACACAACAATCGTAACTCTACAATGGACAATCGTAAAAAAATATTCAAATCGGACTTAGCCATTTCATATTTTCTGTACGATGCCGGACTATATAATTCCTTCGAGCCCACACAAGTCATACGTATAAAACAGAATGTTCGCTATTTGCCTCGAAAATACCTGACTAGTTAAAATTTGTGTGAAATGTCCCGAAATTGCATTTTGCATCCTCGTAGGCAACCACATAAATTACATGTAACTGAGCATCCCTCAGCCATTAACAAAGGTGCCTGTTAACCCCTTAACCTACAACTATGGGTGTAGCCCGTAGTAGATGATCGGACCAAACGTAAATATTACGGGCATAGCCCGTAGTAGATGATCGGGCCAAAAGTGAATATTACTATGCCCGTAATACGATAATCGGGCCAAATATAAATATTAGAGGCGGCGCCCTCCTAAAGTTATAAATATTTGTGGAATATGTGATAAGTAATTACAGCCTGATGTAATAATGGTGGTAGATGCAAGTAATACAAAATTAATAATATACAATTCGAAACATTCTAGTAGATGTAAGGGAATTTTGCACAAAACTTCGTACTAAACAAGTCATGCGAAAGGCTCGAAGGCTGCGCGAGCTTGTTTATGTTTTCGCCCCAAAATTCTCGAACATAAATCGTAGGTTAAGGGGTTAATGTTGAAACATTACTAGCTTAGGCCGTAAAAAGTCCAGCCAACGTTAGGTTAACTTGGTCATCCACAAAACATGCAATTTGTAAGAATCGCTTCGTGGGGAAGGCGCGGCGAAAAATTTGCCGCAAAAATGTCAGGAATTCCGGTGTGCTGCGGTCGCAACGCGGAAACTGAGTGTAATTCGATAATATCGCCACGTCGGAGGGGGATATCGGTAATCGTCTTTCTCCCGGGAATACTCCACCCTCTTCCTCGCCGGGCTTCTCTTTGGTGCGATATTAACGGTGTCGTGATACACTCTCGGTTACGACATCTGAGCGTAGGGGGAAACCGGGGGCTTTCGGGGCGGGATGCAGGAAATCGAGACTGATGTGCGACTTTTATACCGCTCCCGTCTTTAACGACAGTCAAGACGAGCGTCGTCTTTTTCCGTTATGTCAGCGACGAGCAGCGTTAACCCTCGTTGGGAATCGACAAGCATCGACATGACTTTAACAGAGTCAATCGTGTTACGTCGGGGTATATTCCTATCTCGGCAATCAATGTCACTAAATATGTCTGATTTTTTGATTCCTAATCAATGTCTGAATCAAATTTTGAGTCGTACGATTGTAAAATGAGGCTTGCCTGATGGCGAGTGTGGAAAAGTTTGAGAAAGTTGGAATTCTATTAGTGCCTTGTGTTGTTTCTGGAATACAATATGGTATCGATATGCAATATGGTATCTGATATATGAATATGGTATCGAAAGAACATCAAATTTATATCTGCATAGTCGCTCACTTAACAAACTTTGCACAGCAATTTGTATGTATAACTACGTTTCAATTATATAAATAGTAGATTGCGTGGTTACGTTCGGTTGAATTGGTCCAAGAAAAAATTATGTTATATCACACAGTGTGACGTTTGCAAGTCTAGATTTTATGAACTCATAGCTTTTGACTTCTAGACCCATTTTATACATAACACATTGCAACAGCTTAATCTGGTTTTTATTAGTTCTTTCTTGAAGATTCTTGCCACTTCGCTGCTTATCCCGTATTGCAGTATTTCTCTCTTTATTTTTGCTTTGTCATAGGTATCGCGTGCGTACGTAACACTATCATGCGCAGGTATCTGTACAAGCATATGCTTTCTTACCAAGACGTGAGCTATGACGCGCGAGCTAACCTGTGCTTTTTTCTTGCACCGCGATATGTCTTTCATCTTATATCGTACTTTATAACACGTATAATGTCATAATAAAATAGGAACATTGCGATCTTTATCGATCTAAATTGTTGGCTGACGGATATGAACGGTATAACGTTAAAATTAGTACTAACAGCAGATGCAATCTCTGATGAATTCTTCAAGGAAAAATGGTGTTACATAATTTATTCATATTCCACATTTGGCACGATCTGATCAGCACTACGCGTTACCACAATGCTTCCTCGAATTTTGCCGAAATTTTAGGCCGTAATCAAGCGAGCACATTTGACAGTACGTGATTCGACGCAAATTAATTGTCACGTCACATTTTGTCTCGCAGATAACACAACCGAAAATTGAACCGCGCGCTACACTCGGAGACGTTAACTACAGAAAATTGTATAATGGAAGCGAGCGTAAACATTTCCGAGAGTGTCTAGACTCCGGCAGCATAAGTGCACTCAAGTTTCGTTGGTAGGATAGGAAAATTGTACCCGCTTGACTTCCGTCGAGGCAGGTAACCGTCGCACGATATGACTTGGCGAACTCCCGTCGCATGCTTAAATAAAAATGCGACCGCGGAGTTCTCTGTGCACGAACCACATCATCCGACGGTATTCGTACTGTCAATATAACTTTCGTAATCAATGCGGCGAACGTAGCGTAGTTTCAAAAATCTCTACCGTGTTCTATCACCGATAAACTTTTAACCGATCCCGTATCCCATGTCATTGAATATTCATAAGCTCGACAAATAAGTGTCTTCGCCACCCAAATTGATCTACAAAACTTTAAGCGCTTCTAACGAAATAAATCTATCCAAGTTCCGAGTAATTGATTGACGCGCCATGAGAAGAAAGCGCAAAATCATTCGGAAATTTCCTACTCAACTTGCGTCCTAAGATTGCGCTCGCAAGACTTTTACGATTTTGCTGGAAAGCATCCGCTGATTAATGAAAGCGAAATACTTCGCCCGCTACTTCGTTAAAGATACAGTACAACTCGCTTCTACGGTACCGGACCGGTCCAAAACGACGATTTATCATCTCACCCTCGCCATATCTTTCTTCGAAAACCGCGCTATTTTCGGCCTGTCCCGTACGCGTTACTTTATATCTGACCGTAACTTCGGCAAGACATATTTCAGTCACGACGCGCTGGATGCAACGGTCAAAAAAACGATCCCGATAGCGAGAGAGGGGAAAAAATTCTAGGGTTGGGAGTAGGAAACGATCGACGTGTGTGTTATCGCGACCTGATATTCGGAAGATTGCCCTCTTCGATGTTGTTGCCCTTCGGCTTTATCGTTCATTGCAACTGCTACAATCTTCAGCGGCAGTCTGTCTCCATGCAGGAAAGAGACGTTTTCGTGCCGCCACCCTTTTTCATTCCTTTCCACGTTCGTGGCATTCCGACGTTGCCCGCTAACATTATATTCACGGTAGCTGCTCTTGTTGTCTTCCGTGAAAAGTAATCCCTTGCCTTAAACCGCATCCACTTAACGATGACGTTGAAAATTTTTCGTCAGGCGTGTTGGGGGCTGCCTAGTTTTTATTTTCGCACGAATGGCGGATCTAGGCATGTCCTTAAACTCCTTGAAGTAAACGCCTATTATGTTCCTTGGGAATTCACTTTATGTCAGTATTCAGGTGGTAGTATATGCGCGTAGTACCGTATTTGTACGTTGTTATGTTATTTAATAGGCATGTAGGCTTTTGGATAGGAATGATTTTTTTACTGAGATTTACTGGAAGCATGTACGCTAGTAAGGACAAAGTAGTTTATCAGATACTTGTTAGATTCTTAATCGTAAACGGAGGAACAGATTATGGTCATTTTGGTAGTAGTTTAACGTGATGTTCGTTAATTGTTATATTTACGGTAGCTGCTCTTGTTGTCTTCCGTGAAAAGTAATCCCTTGCCTTAAACCGCATCCACTTAACGATGACGTTGACAATTTTTCGTCAGACATGTTGGAGGCTGCCTTCTTTTTATTTTCGCACGAATGGCGGATCTAGGCATGCCCTTAAACTCCTTGAAGTAAACGCCTATTATGTTCCTTGGGAATTCACTTTATGTCAGTATTCAGGTAGTAGTATATGCGCGTAGTACCGTATTTGTACGTTGTTATGTTATTCAATAGGCATGTGGGCTTTTGGATAGGAATGATTTTTTTACTGAGATTTACTGGAAGCGTGTACGCTAGTAAGGACTAAGTAGTTTATCAAATACTTCTTACATTCTTAATCGTAAGCAGAAAAACCGATTATGGTAATTTTGGTAGTAGTTTAACGTGATGTTTGTTAATTGTTATATTCACGGTAGCTGCTCTTGTGGCCTTTCGTGAAAAGTAATCCCTTGCCTTAAACCGCATCCACTTAACGATGACGTTGACAATTTTTCGTCAGTCGTGTTGGAGGCTGCTTTCTTTTTATTTTCGCACGAATGGCGAATCTAGGCATGCCCTTAAACTCCTTGAAGTAAATGCCTATTATGTTCCTTGGGAATTCACTTTATGTCAGTATTCAGGAGGTAGTATATGCGCGTAGCACCGTATTTGTACGTTGTTATGTTATTTAATAGGCATGTAGGCTTTTGGATAGGAATGATTTTTTTTTTACTCAGATTTACTGGAAGCGTCTACGCTAGTAAGGACTAAGTAGTTCATCAGATACTTCTTACATTCTTAATCGTAAGTGGAAAAACAGATTATGGTAATTTTGGTAGTAGTTTAACGTGATGTTCGTTAACACGTTGACTGCTGCGCGTGTTTTGCTGTATTAGAACGGCGATGCTATAAAATACCACAGCGTTTGACTGAATTATGCAAACTGTAAATAATGTGCAGGTATTGGAGACCAAAGGATCGCATTACTATTCTAACAATAACTGCATTTATAAAATAATTATTGCTACCCATTGAAAATATTTTGAATCTTCAGTAAAATCTCTTGCGCCGGTCACCGATGACCATCACAGCAGTCAAAGTGTTAATTGTTTTGATGTTCGAGCGAACAGAATATGATCGTATATTCTCCTTGGGGGGATAGGGAATACGACCGAACAGACATTCGTCACTGTTTGCAGGACATAAAACAGACATATGTCTTGCTCTTGTCGATCAACGTGTTTGAAATTTGGAAATCCGCTTCGTACGGTTTACTCGCCCGTAGTATCGCAATTCTACGAAATAGCTTTCGGTGAAACGTCGTTCCCCGTGTCGGAAAATTCATTTGGACCATTTCCGAACATTTTTACGATTCGGAATTCGTGAACGACCGTGGCACCGCGACGTGCTTCATACCACAGAGTCTTGCAATGTTAAGAAAAAGTAATAAATCACTTTCGCATGGTATTCATAGTCTGCTGCCTCTTAAGAAAAAATATTAATCGGAGCAGGAAAATTATATAACGTGCAAGAGCACCTCTTGTTAAAAAGAGTGCTAAGGCTATAGCGCTATATAAACTAGGAAAATCGAGCAACGCCGCACGGGGGATAAGAATAGTATCGGACTTCTATATAAACATTGTCATAGCTATATTTATAAAGCGTAAATAACAGAAACGACCCAATTCTCATATATTATTACGTGCAAGCTCAACTTATCACTCCACGGTATCTGACACAATCATGACTTAGATATATCACAATATGACTTTAGACAACGGCACTTTTAGTTTTTCGGCCAAGGTCGATAATGAAAGTTGCAATTGCATGGGAATTGTTGAAATTTATTATGCCTTCGAAAGCTCGCCGTTTCATTTCTTGAATACTAAACGCGCTGGACGGCACAGTCCCGACAATTCGATCGCAAGGTGACTTTCCATCGCTAGATGTGGTCACGGTCGTTTATGAGCAGGCATGAATGCGCCACTCTCGTTTTGCTAGTTCCGCTTTAACGGACTTCACCTCGTTCGGGCTCGACTATCTTTAGACCCCGTTCCATTCACATCCTAGCTCTGTTACTTTCCGCCAGATACGACTGTACTGCGTCGTTCATTGTTAATGAGGATTAAATCACTACAGAGAACATAAGCCATTCACGCGACGCTAGAATCCTTATACAATAGATCCACGATTAACAGAAATGCGTCTCATTGACAGTGTTAATCGTAATGCTATATTTTCCCTCAATGCGACGATCCTTCTTTATCGACATTCTAGGCCGTATTTTTTTCTGTTACTAATCATGAATAGAAACTTCGTTATAAATGTTCTTCTGATCGCGTCAATGAAAATTGATTAAAATTACGATCACGTTTTGACAATCATTTTGCTTTGCTTTAGTTGCGTTTAACACGTTGACTGCCACGGTGGTCACCGGCGACCGGTGCAAAAGATTTTAGTAGAAATGCAAATAATTCGCAATGAAGCGTATTTGCAATCTTGTAGAAACAATTGATATTGAAACGGCGTTTCAATACTTTGGCTTCTGACAACTCTGTGTTACCTTTATTTTGTACGATTTAATCATACTCTGCAGTATTTCATCGCATCGCGGTTCTAACACAGAAAATTTGCGGTGACCAGTGCAAAAGATTTTACTAAAAATGCAAAAAATTTACAATGAAGTCTATTTGCAATCTTGTAAAAGCAATTGACATTGGAACGGTGCTTCAACATTTTGGCTTCTGACAACTCTGCGTTACCTTTATTTTGCACGATTTAATTTTACTCTGCAGTATTTCATCGTATCGCGATTCTAATATAGAAAAATACGCGTGGCAGTCAACGCGTTAAAACGGTTGATGGATATTTATATCGACGCGGATGATGTACGTGATAGCGTGCTGACTTCTTACTACACGTTCTTATTAACACTTTGACTGCCACAGTGGTCACCAGTGACCGGTGCAAAAGATTCGACTAAGAATACAAAAAATTCACAATGAAGCCTATTTGCAATCTTGTAAAAGCAAATGATATTGGAACGGTGCTTCAATACTTTGGCTTCTAAGAACTCTGCGTTACCTTTATTTTGCACGATTTCATTATACTCTGCAGTATTCTATCGCATCGCGGTTCTAACATAGCAAAACATGCGGTGAACGGTGCAAAAGATTTTAGTAGAAATGCAAAGAATTCACAATGAAGCCTATTTGCAATTTTGTAAAAGCAATTGATATTGGAACGGTGCTTCAATACTCTGGCTTCCAACAACTCTGCATTGCCTTCATTTTGCACGACTTAATTATACTTTACAGTATTTCATCGCATCGTGGTTCTAATGTAGAAAAATACGCGTGGCAGTCAACGTGTTAAAACGGTTGATGGATATTTATATCGACGCGGATGATGTACGTGATAGCGTGCTGACGACAAGTGAAGATCGCTAGGTTGCGTGCCCCCTGATTCTTAATAATAAGCCGCACTCAGGTAGAATTTGCCCGTTAACCGAATTGAAGGCAAGGCGCAATTAAAGCCAATCCACGGCACTTAGTGCTCCGCATTGTATTACCCGGCCCAGCAATGCAGTCCCACGTAATATCGCACCTGCCGCAGCAATCGGGGTGTGTACAAGACATAAACCGGGTCTGAGCAAATCTTGGCAAATACAAACTTCACCATCCCGCTTGCCTGAATAAATTCTGCAGCAGCTGCAACATCGTCGTCGCACGTGGTAAGAAGGCAAGACGGCGAAAAGGTGGAAGAGTAAGAGAGGGAATAAGTACCGGGATAGAGGGAGAAGTATGTAAGTAGCGATCAGGACAAGTGCGGGGGAAGAACAAGCTACTACGCAAATTAGTGATGACATTTAGTCTGTCGAAAGCTGTGCGTAACGCGCATGAAGTTTTCTGCTGAATTTTTCGAGGCAAACTGTAACACAGTGCTGACATTCACTGAATAACGAAGTTCTTGGGAATGTAACAGTGAAATTAGTAAGATTGTAAAAGGATGAGGTATGAGGAAAGATCGCGATATTTACCAAATTATTGTCGACACTTGGTTTTTATGAAAACACGACATGACCCCAACGGACATTTTCACCGAATTTTATTGCACGACCTAGATGATCGACAGTGTGCGCCGTTTTCCAGTCATAAAATCCATCGGGCCACTATGTTTTTGAAAATGCGTCCGCGCTGTCTCTAGCTACACAGAGAATTGTTCATTGTCACATTGCGTTGCGCTATTTTTGCCCGGCGAAAAAAAATGAAATATTTACTCACTCTTTTGCGGATCGAAAAGTGACCTTTCGTTATCCAATGGTCCGCGTTCGATATTTACATCGAAACGTTCCTTTTCTCTTATCCGTCATAAAATGTCCGCGAGACATTTCAGCTAACGTATCAACCTTAAAACGCCCAAAGTCCAATGAACACAACAAATTCAAGGAAAAAATGGGGCAAGTAGATAACGTAGTTTCTAGGCTTCCTAAACTGTAACGCATCTTTAATATCGAAATTGTTAGGATGAAATTTTGCAAGCTAGCTTTAGCTCTGGCGTTCTGTTAACACGTGTCAAGCGGATTTTGTCATATTAGAATGGCGATGCTATGAAATACTACAGCGTTAGACTGAATTATGCAAAATGTAAATAACGTGCAGGTATTGCAGACCAAAGGATCGCATAACTATTCTAATAACAACTGCATTTATAAAATAATAATTGCTACCCATTGCGGATATTTTGGGTCTTCAGTAAAATCTCTTGCGTCGGTCACCGGTGACCATCATGACAGTTAAAGTGGTTAATACGTCATTCTTGATAATTATTTCCCATAATTTTTCCTTGCTTCGACAGTATTGTTGTGTTTTCTCTAGTAAAAAAGAACATATCCTGAAAATGGTCCGTTTTATTTTCCACTTTTGCTACGACACCCAAAAAACGATTGTGTCGAATAAACTTTTTTTTCTTATAAATATAGCTTGAGAATGAATAATATAGCTGTCGAAATACGGAATGACAATACCACTTAGAATGAAGTTGGCTGATCAAATATACAATATATTCGTGAAAGCAAACGAAATTACTTCCCAAACAATCCAGTACATGTTAAATCGTCGATTCTCACGCTGTCCTCGCGTTTTCCAACTTCTAATTTCACCGTTCCTCTCAAAGACAACTTCCTCCGACGCGACTGAATCAGAATGGCGGTCGTGCAACAAACGTTAATTTCTGCGGTAATTCGATGCCATGTGCGCGCGATTTTGCATAAGAACGTGCGTTAGCAAGGAGCGATCCGCACAGACATGAACTAGGAGCGGAAACATTTGCCAATCGCGTCGCGACGTGGCTAAGAGACGCGGCCGGATGCTCAGGCTTGGAAGGTAAAGTTGTCTCTGCGAAATGACGGTCCCGGAGATGGTGCATTATTAAGTCGTCGGTTGAAGTGCCTCGGGCTGGATAACTCCGCGGCAACTGCTCGAGCAGAAAGGGCGAAAGAGCGAGGGTAGGCGGAAGGGAAAACGGCGTGGTAGAAAGGAAAAGACGCTGGGAAGGAAGGAGGAGCGAGGACGAGGCGGAAGAGAGAAGGCGTGGAGCTGGCTACGTTGTGAGAGGACGTTGTGAGAGGACGAGGAGCAGGAGAAAGAGAAAAGTAGTGGCCGGAAGGTCTCGCCTAAGCCTGACCGGCTTCACTCTCTTTTCCTTTATCTTTCGACCCATCCGTCTCCCTCAGCTGCCTTCATCCCCTTACTTTCATCGGCTTTCAGCTAGATTTTTGCGCCATCCACGTACACCTCTCCGTGTTCGACCGTTCGATGAGACTTCTTTCACTGGCGGCGGGAGGGGACAGGTCTGTAGAAGGAAAGGATTCTGGTGACTGAGATTGGCTCGTTCGTCGCTCGATTGCCGAACGAATCCTAGAGAACCGGCGCCCGCAATGTCCTGCGTGGTAGATTAGTGTCGTTAACATCTTAACCGCAACGTGCCCGTCGAAACGTTCGAATTGAATAAGGTGTTATTCTTTCACTCTGTCCCTCCGAACGTGGCGTACATGACAGAACATATAAACATTATATGAGGGGTAGGAAAAGAGAAGGAATATTTCAATCGTCAAAGAACAACTTGTAACTGTGTCTGTTGGGAATATTGTGGTACTGCGTGTAACTTCTATCAGGAGTACTCAACGTTTGAAATTGCTTATCTAGCTATCTTGCTGACGTCTTGAGGTTACATTGTCAAAATGCACTATCTGAAACTAGTTAGTCCATTGCCTCGTGTACTAGGAGTCATACAAAGGGGGCAGGTCTGTTGAAGGAAAGGATTCTGGTGACTGAGATTGGTTCGTTCGTCGCTCGATTGCCGAACGAATCCTAGAGAACCGGCGCCCGCAATGTCCTGCGTGGTAGATTAGTGTCGTTAACACTTTGATTGCCAAGCGTGTTTTGTTGTATTAGAACGGCGATGCTGTGAAATATTACAGCGTTTGACTGAATTATGCAAAATGCAAATAATGTGCAGGTATGGGAGACCAAAGGATCGCATCACTATTCTAACTATAACTGCGTTTATAAAATAATTATTGCTACCTATTACGAGTATTTTGAATTTTCAGTAAAATCTCTTGCGCCGGTCACCGGTGACCATCACGGCAGTCAAAGTGTTAACATCTTAACCGCAACGTGCTCGTCGAAATGTTCGAATTGAATAAGGTGTTATTCTTTCACTCTGTCCCTCCGAACGTGGCGTACATGACGGACCGCGTATAAATATTATATGCGGGGTAGGAAAAGAGAAGGAATATTGCAATCGTGAAAGAACAACTTGTAACTATGTCTGTTGGGAATATTGGGGTACTGCGTGTAACTTCTATCAGGAGTACTCAACGTTTGAAATTGCTCATCTAGCTATCTTGCTGACGTCTTGAGGTTACATTGTCAAAATGCACTATCTGAAACTAGTTAGTCCATTGCCTCGTGTACTAGGAGTCATACAAAGGGAGTACACGTTCTCTTACGTAAGCAAAGTCAATGCGCTATTACTGTTACGTTACAATACACAATGCGCCATTTTGGATAGTTAAGTTCATACATAGGTCGTCTACTAGTTTCTGATACAGGAGATTCTGTCAAGGTACAAGGTTGCCGCGGCGTTACAGTGTCTTTCACGATCGAAGGCTGAGGCTATTACAAGCTTGACGGTTTGAAGGAGGTAACCAGAGGACATGCACAGTGCACGTCGCGCAGCTAAGACACCACAAATTGCAACAATTAGTTGTCGACTGCCTGTTGCTTCAGAGGGGCATATGTCGATATCGTGTCACCGGTTCAATATACTAGATAACGGTGGTACGTGCAGCGCGTTGCCGGCTGAAAGATGTTGCGTACATGCGTAGCATTAATTATACGCCATATTCAGACCCAGTTCAACTCCCTTTTTCTGCTAGTATATATAATCGCCACTCATTGACGAGTCTCTACATCGTTAATGCGGCATCCGGGAGTGCTTCGCGGATTACAAATACACAAATGTTGCAGTACAGACGAAATAATCGGTAGGGCAACGATTATAGACAGCGAATTTATAGTCTAGTGCGTTGGCCCACTTTAAAGTTCTATTGCGTTTTATCGGACGCTATACTGATTAACGTAATTAGTAAAATAATCGACTCATTCTGTAACTTGTTGAGTAACTCACTTTTCGTACTATCGAAATAATTCTCAGAGTTCCAAATTGAACCCTTAATCCTTCATTAATAGCCTCTATCGGCTACGCGGGTTGGTCACGTTGGACGCATATATGCATCAATCGTTCGCAGAGAGTTAACATATTACAAAGTGTTTGCGACAGTGGAATCGCAGACCGTCGCTCTAATTTCTCTCCGATACTCAACTTCCATTCTACTCCGACGTTTTATCGTCGTGCAAAACTCACACGACAGAGAAGTAGCGCAATCCCCGGTACGATCGAAGTGATACGAACTTTACGTCGTGAAACAAAACGTCGCAATTCTTTCCCGATACTTGCGTAAAAAGTTGAGCACGACGGTCCTGTCAAGGCGTATTCCACTGAGTGGGACAACAGGTCTGACATAACGTTATACATCGTGTCAGAAGTCAAACGTACCGTTTCTTCCATTCTTCCTCATTCTCTTTCGTCGTGAAACAATGAGATTGAAGATTTTAACTTTTCTATCGAAAAGTCGGGTCAAGGAACGTTCTTTTTTCTTTATACTACCACCACCGCTGGCGACGCTATAGCTTCTTATCCTTGTTTCGTGTTACAACCTACGACGATCTTGACTTTGTATCGGGACCATGGTGATAGTCATAAACCTTTCTGCTCGACTATGGCCTCTACAGGAATAAACCAATGGAAGCTTTTCCTCCCTTTTATTCTTTCCTGACGCGTGCGTTAGATTGATCCAAGCTTTGCGCTTCGTGTTAAAGCGGGCAAGGTGAGTTTAATCAGGCTTTCGTTATATCGTATCAATGGTTAATGCGCTTTCGATTCTGCTGAAGATAGGCATTTTCCCTTTTTCTGTCTATACTGTCAGGTCTGTAAGCCGTCACAATGACAAATTAAACAATTTGGTCAGAATAAACAATTAGTTTCTTCTTATAAGAATATATTTATATATTTGAAATATCGAAAAAACATTGTGCTAGTTTGAATTATATTTGTCGGAAAATATTCACATTTATTAAGAGCAGTACAGGCTTTTAATAAAGTTGAATGATACCATATCAATGCTTTAAAGTTCAATAGTGCATGAGTGATAAGGACATCACATTGCCGAATCACATTATCGTGTATTTCAACACGGACACGCAACATTTCATGCATCAGTTTATCGTCCGTTCAAAGTGTGCGTAAAAAGGGACTCTTATCGATTGTCCCCCACACTTTTGTACGCCCACGATAAGGTTCGAAAGTTCACTCCCGCGCGTCGGAGCGAGTCTGGTCGTAAAAACTATCTACGCAACTTCGTAACTTCTGGTGCCGTAGACAAGCATCTTTAATGCACGATGCTGCCCACGTAGGCCAGCGTAAAACAGTCGAAGGATACCGTGATACGCCATACGCTCGCGGCATGACGAAGTAACATCAGCGGCGGACTCGACGTTAGTTTCGCCGTGCATTCCTCGCGGTAAAAAATGTTCGTCGTTCTTACGCCAAATTTTTCTTTCACCATAGAGCGCGCGTCCCGTGACGCACGTTCGTAGAATCTGCAAATTTAAACGGCACCGTCCACAGAGCCCGCACACCGTACGGCTATCTCGTGGTACGTGTGCGCATAAACATATGTACACACGCGTACCGTGTCCATGAAACGTACGTATGTACGGCATCACTGCCGGCGCACTTGCCCTATGTAACTTATCTTCATTTCGCGGCGGAAAAGGAAACGTCTGTTTTCTCATCCTCACTTGTCACCTACACTACTGAATTATGTATGCCAACCTGTGCACGCATGCACATTCTCGAAGCTAGAATGTCTCCAGGAGTGAGACGTGGTAGGGCCCTGGCATTCGAGAATCGCGTCCTCCGAATACTACGACGTTTACCGCGCTGCACCGACGCCTCTCTTTTTCTCTTCAAGAACCGCTCGGGCGGAGATAACCAATGGTTCCTCGAAATTTGCCCGGGGAATTTTTCAGATTGCGAGCCTTCGTTCTGCGCGGAAGTAAATTTCTCGCTTCGCCCCGCGGAAGAAAATACACATACGAGCGGTCGCATATATGCATGTATATTGAGTGTAAAAACGTACGAGCGAGTCGGTGAAATGGCAGCGGCTGCGGTTATGCTGGAAAACTAACGACATTGTAATTCTGGCAATTGACGCGGCAAGCGGAACGAGACTCGCGAAGTTGGCGCGGTTCCAGCATTGTTTTTCGGCATCCCGCGTATCTAATAGCTATGCTGACATTTTTTCGGTCGCCTCGCGCGAATTAAGCGAGCGCTATGTCGAGTGCGTCGGACTGAATTTGAAGTATTGTGCACGTGTCATACGTCGACGTGTATCGCGCGGTGGAATACGTTACAGGTAAATAGAACGAGTTCCGAACGATATTGCGTGTCGAAATGTTGTAGAACGGGGTGCGTCGAATTGATCGAAAATCGAAGGAGCTGGCGGGCGTGTAAAGTATTCCCTTTATATTCGTAGATCACTGCGGCCTCATGGGTTTCTACGCCTGCGGCCTCAATGTACCTACGCGCCTGTGTTTGTAACATGTATACAAAAGATTTATGCATCCGTATATCGCGCACCGTCCACAAATCTGTACGACCGCACAAATATTTATGCGTATATACGTGTTCCCTATACATTTTGGCAATACTCATACGCGTAGAATTCGGACATTTGTAAATTTAGATATTTACGAGAGTAGCATAGGGGACGGTGTACATATAGTTTTCTGCGACCGCAACTCTATATATTTATAGGGGGCTGTGTAGTCGTATGTAAACTTGTCAAATAATTTTCTTAGACAATATTGTGTCTGGCACGGTTCGACGTCAAAATCAGCGAAGTTCTTTACGCAAGCTCGATACGATCGCACGCGCGTGTATGTGTGACACAAATGGACGACAGATTTACCGTACGATATTTGAGGGGGGCGTTCGTTTTAACGATCGAAAAGGTCGCGTAATGGAGCAAACTCGTGAACCGTCCCAATCTACGAGCACAGTGAACACTGTTCAAGCTCGAACGAATATTCGCATCAACTGCGATTTCATCGCCAGAAATAATGCGCCCCTGGTTTCATTAAAATACTGACGGCTAAGCGAAAACGACTGGTGTCTTCATTATATCATCGATTTTTCGATAACGCCGAACTAGGCAAATACTTGCGACGTTTTCACGTTTTTATTTCCGCCCGCTTATAACGCGAACGGACAACTTTTCCGACTCGCGAAAAGCCGTAAGTTCTTCCGAACCTCCGAAACCGTTTTCGTGAAATAAAGGTCGTCCTTATAACTTCGTCGATGGTGTTTCTAATTCACTTCGAGTTGCCGTGAAGAAAACCGAGTTCAACTTCAAGTTTGATTTCCCCCCTCTCGCTCTCTCCAGGTCTCACGTCTCTTTCCGTGCCTGTGCGAAGTAATTTAAAAACGATAACTAGGGCATCGCACATCCGAGTTTGATCGACGCGTTTTACACAGAAGCGCATACCACACACGTGCAAGGTCTACGTGTACCCTGTGCTAACCCTCTTCTTCTCTCCACCATCAATACTATCGGTTCGCGACGGCTAAAAAGTTGCGGTGACTTGCCATCGTCAAACCATGCAGAAATTCTCGGCACATCGGATGCACTTTTCGAGCGGATATTAAGAAGCGGCAGGATATTGGTATCCATATTGCTCTTTCGTTCCGTCGTTCGCGGCAGGTTGCATTCAATTCCGCGCAGGGAAGGGATGGGGGATGCGTTGCCACCACCGACCAATGGCCGAAAGAGGCTCGAGGGCAACTTGGTCAGAAAATTTATGCGAAGAATTCTCTCGCCCGTTCCCTCTTTCCCTCGCTGTTCACCGATCGGGAGCCGATGGTCGGACTCCGGCTTACCAGGCCACAGGATGGTCTGGCAATTAAAATAGAGATAATGTAAAGTGGGGGCTTTCATATAGAACCGGCGTATACCATCGCCTACCCTTGTACGTGCACCTTTCACCCACTCTTTTTTTCTGCCACCCCCCTTTCTCATCTCTTTTTTTTCGCTACTTCTCTTTCCTCAGCCTCTGTTTTTTTTTATGATCCTCCGGCGAACCACTCACTGCGTGTATCATGCATATGGATACATCGGGAGCATACGTACGGCAGGCAGCGAGCGGAAAAAACGGAAGCTGTTCTACGGAAAAAAAGAGAAGGAAGAAACGATTTTAGATTCCAGAATATTGTTTTTGCCAAATTGAATTCGCGGACCCTTTTGTCGATGTACGCCTCAGCGATCGACACCCCACCGTCGGTATTTGTCGGGGTCATGTTCGGTTGGAAGGAGAAATATTTGCATTCACCGTGATCGCGGTACCATGAAGATCGAAGAGTGTTCATACGCTTTTTAGCGATTTGGTTTAAATACCATTTTCCAAATGTACAGATGTCATGGCAACCGAAATTACGCACGTATGCTGTACGAGCACTCATTCCTTGAAATTCAAGTAAGCCGTGAAGTACGATGAATTGCAAACATGTGTCACGTGCAGTTTTTCACTATATCTTTCGTTGATGCCATCGTGCCAGAGATTCTGCCTATGCTTTCACATAATTTGCATTACGTATCTCCGAATTCACAGAAGAAGGGGGCCGCGGATATGCGAAGAGTGTTCATACGGTTTTTAGCAATTTGGTTTAAATACCATTTTCCAAATGTACAGATGTCATGGCAACCGAAATTACGCACGTATGCCATACGAGCACTCATTCCTTGAAATTCAAGTAAGCCGTGAAGTACGATGAATTGCAAACATGTGTCACGTGCAGTTTTTCGCTATATCTTTCGTTGATGCCATCATGCCAGAGATTCTGCCTATGCTTTCACATAATTTGCATTACGTATCTCCGAATTCACAGAAAAAGAGGGCCGCGGATATGCGAAGAGTGCAACGCGTGTAGTACTGTTCGTACAAGATCGTGTATCACGGCTTCCTAGAAAATTTTCTTCGTGTGGAGTACTTTAAAGTGACTGAACACCCTGCGTCACCCTGCATTAGTAATGCACGTGGAAGTGGTACCTTTTCAAAGAGTAGCATGACGAGTAGGTATGCTGCAGGTGCGTGCCACTTAAGGGTTTGATGTCTTCGTCTCTTACCAGACTTAACATGTTGAATGTAGTACCCCATCGTCGCTGTCATCGCCGGAAAGTAGTGAATGCCGAGCGAGTGTGAGACAAAAATCTGAAACGAAACAGCCATTATCACAAACCAAAGTAAAATGGCAATTGCGGGAAAACAGTAGAATGTGACGTTTGCTTACAAAATGTGGCTGATAAATATGCAAAATATAAGATTGTCCTAATGTTTTTCATAACTTGCTTGCACAGGCTTTCAAACATCTATTTGTTGCTAAATGGTGACTGCGACTTATTAAAAAGAGATAAGCTGTAGATAGTGGCATAAGAATTTAGCAGATGCGTTTATGGAACATAAAAATGTTTCGACGTTCCTCATCCTTTCTTTTATTGTAACGACTTTCATCGTACTATATCTGCCATTGGAGGTAGAAACACACTGTCCAGGGTAAAATGTATCTGCCAAGCGGGACGGCGTTTCTTGTTTAATGGAAAAACCTTCCACGCCCGCTGGATATGCGAAAGTCAAACGGTAATGCGCGTTTGCCTATGTGCGGCGACGATGGATGATGGCTGCCAAGCGGATTTCGCGAATGGGGCGTCTGGCAGAGATTTTTGTTCGCCCCGTAGAGCGGATAAGTACGGTCGAAAGTCCTATGTACGATATTTTGTTGGTTCCATTTTATTCCCTCTCCACGAACCTGCTACTTTTACTCTGACGTAACAAAAAACAAGCAAACGAGTAGGTAGGCGAAGAGCGCGCTTCGCGTTCAGAAAATCTAAGCCGGCAATAAGTATCCAGGTTATTCTAAGTGGAAAGTCGGTCGATCGGGAGCTCCAGACTGAACATTGTGGAATGAAAGATATTTTCCGATAATCTGCCTCACATCATTTACCGAAGCATTACACGATGAACAACAACTGAAGCAACATTGACAAAGGACGACAGACGTATGAAAGTCTATAAATGACCGGTCCGATCATCGTCACTTGCCCAACATGAAACCGACTACAAATTCTGCATCAGAGAATCGTAAACATTTGATGTAGATGGTAATAGTGTAACCACATCACAACCTGTACATCAAATTTTTTCACCAATAAACAAAAGCGTGCATTGCCCATTCACTGGTTTACCACCATAACACTGAAATGATTACGTCGCCAGTTAATTCCTCGAAAGCCCCAAGACGTACGCAAGACAAACCCGTCTATTTGTAATCGACCGTGAACGTCTTCGCAGTCGTGGGGTCACGATGCAGGCTGCAACCAGATTTGAGAAAGCATATATCTCCGTGAAATACGTGTCCCTGGTTGCGGGTGAGGGCAAGCTGCTGTTCAACCTCTGCTATTTATTAGCTTCGAGCCAGGTTGACGAGCGCCGGTGTTGACTACCGTTAATTAAACCTCCGGCAATTATTTTGCACGGTGTCGTAAACCATCCGTACCTTTGCTGTTGCTCGTGCATGGGAACCGGGTTAGGTGTACCTCGTGATTGTCCGGTATCGATCACCCGAGCAGGTTTGCCTGCGGCCATCCTCGGTCTTCGAATAGACGAAGATGTTAATGTAACGCGCTCGGATTAGATCTGGGACAGGTTACGGCGAATCAAATTAGAGCGGATGCCTCAATAATGACGTGGACGCTAACCTCATCTGTTGATGTAATCGATTCGCGCAGGGAGTAAATAAATAACGCTAGTGACCAGAAGTAATTGCGTTAAAAGAATACATGTAGGAATTATAAAGAAAGATGTGTTCAGATGTTCGATCGCGACTAAAGCATTGTTGCGTTGCAACCGATCAGCAATCGGATATTAACACTTTGAATGCCACGGTGGTCACCGGTGGCCGGCGCAAAAGATTTGATTAGGAATGCAAAAAATTCGTAATGAAGCCTATTTGCAATTTTGTAAAAGCAATTGATATTGAAACGGTGCTTCAATACTTTGGCTTTTGATAACTCTGCGTTACTTTTATTTTGCACGATTGAATTATGCTCTGCAGTATTTCATCGCATGGCGGTTCTAATGTAGCAAAATACCCGGTGACCGGTGCAAAAGATTTTACTGTAAATGTAGAAAATCGCAATGAAACCTATTTGCAATCTTATAAAAGCAATTGATATTGGAATGGTACTTCAATACTGCGGCTTCCCATAAGTCTGCGTTATCTTCATTTTACACTATTTAATCATCCTCTGCAGTATTTCATTGCACCGCGGTTCTAACGTAGCAAAATACGCTTGGCAGTCAACGTGTTAAACATCATCTATAACCGGTTATTCGCTATCCGGTTGGAGTTCGCGACATGTTGATCAAATCTTTATTGTTACAGAATTTAGCATGGCCGAATACACGTTTTAATTCATAGACATGATATTTTTATGCTGGAAAGTTGGTTGTATTTGCTTGGAATACTTTGCTTACGTTTGCGGGAAGAACATTGAAAGTTTATTTTTGAAACTGAGGACGGGAGGTATTACAAGTAATTCTTTATCCGTATTTAACGTAGATTCCGCTTTTAAATCAAAAGATCTTATTTAAATGGGACAGTTCTCTGCCGGACATCCGTTTGATAAATAAAATCTCGGCCACAATGATAATTTCACACCGCGAGGGAAAAACTTCTCAGGTGGAACACTGCGGATATTAGACCGGAACGGATTAATAAAGCACTCCGTTTTCCGGAATAACGAGGACCTTCGCGTAACGTGCTCGGATTAGGTGCGGATTAACTCACGGCGAATGAAATTAGAGTAGATAGACCGATAGTCTCATGAATACCAAAGACTCGTCCGCTCTCCTCTTTTTCCTTCCGCGAAAAGGTGCTGACCTCGACGACAAATTGCCATCTCTTTTCACCCGTTATCCGCGATATTCGATCTCGGAAAGTAAGGAATTCAATGTCGCAACGTCAACACACTCACATCCATATAACATTCCAGAACATTCATTGTTTATAAGCTCATCCCCTCGTACTTTTTGCCGAGTAATTTGCTGTCTGTCCACGTTGCAACGTAAATTTGATTTCGCCTAGGGCTGGGTAAGCGACAGAACTTCCAAGTAAACGTGTACTTACGTCGCAGAGCACATCTTTGTCTCCAACGTGCTACTGTTCGGCGGCAATCTTGACATTGCTGTCCGGTACCGATTCTCTTGGGTGACGCAAAATCCGTGACAGAGACAGCAGTGAAGACCTAGTGAAACTTGGCCCGGTAAATGCTGGCTTAATGGCTACTATCGTATATAAAATATGAGCGTCTCAAGATTCAGTCTCTGCTAAGATGATCGTCACTTGCATCGTGGCCAGAAAAATTAATTGCGTACGCGTCAAATTTTGAGGCTTTGAAAATGCGTTGCCGATATGTGAGGAATACTATCTTGTTTACTTCAGTCGAGGTTATTGTTATTTTCATATCAATCAGTCAATAGGGAATTAATAGTTTCTTAACACTTTAACGACCACTAGCCGATTAATCGACTTTTCGGTCCCAACTGCTATTTACCGGTAGCCGATTAATCGGCTTTTCAGTGGTCAACGGTTATATTAGATAACATAAATATCGGATGATATTATGACAATTCTAAATTACAATAAAATTACGCTGCTTTGAAACCAAAGGATTCTCAACAACACATTCAGTATTTTTCAGTTATAAAGCTTTACAAATAGGCACATACACAATTCCTGTGCGATATCCAAAACAGAGTCGGTCGTTAGTGAGTGGCATCTTCAGTCAATAGCGGTTGGTAAAGTGTTAATATTTGACTAACTTGTTCTTAGGTTTCCGTGTGAAACCGACGGTTCGCGATCGTTCGCAAGTAATTATTGTAGTAATATATGTACCTTACTTTGAAAATAGCAGTTTCTAATTATTTCTCCAAGTGACGAGTAAGCTTTAATATTTGAGTCATTTAATAATCCAGTAATTTTAATATTATTAATATCGATTCGTTATGATTCATACGTATATCATCGCTATAAATGCGTACTCATTGCAACGTCTGCGAACGCGTATCTTGGGAAATGATTGGTATCGTAAAACCCCGGAGATATCGGTTCTCAAAAAGGCCGTTTAACTTTCTCGTTTGTTTCCGAAAGTTGCCTGTTTAAGGTACCCTACATTTTTAACGACGCGCCATTGATTGTAACAGCACGAAAGGATTGTTGAAACTACTTTCCTGAATGCACCATTTCTCCGCGAGTTTCCACTGTTCCAACGATCTCTCTCCTGCCTCCCGTGATTGCAATAGAACCCGTTCCGGATTATCCACGTCGTTTCGACGTTGAGGAAGAGAGTTGAGGATCGGTGCCCTTTTCGAGTTCGAGCACAATAAGATTTCGCGATATTATTAAAACCTCTATTTACAGTATCTTTCGCCCATAATTACATGCAAAATTCATAATCAAACGACCCGACAGTTTGCTTCCCCCGACTGCCACTTTTATCCGTTCTCGCGGTGCGCTTATTTCAACATCGAGATGACTCGGAAATATTGACGCGCACGACTTGCGGTTCGCTCCGGGTGCGCCCGCATTTTTCGTACTTAACTATGAATTATCCTCATGAGCGCGCTGTTAATTACGGGGTAAAATGTCTAGGAGCCATCCGCCTCTCTCGCGTTTTCCCTCTCTTTTTCTCCGCCGCGTCTTCCTCATTTCCCTTTTGACCCCCGTTCTCCTTGAAATTGCACATTTTGCTAAATATTAGCGCTGTTACGCGGCGGCTATTCATTAGCATGAACAGACCGTGGTGCGCTTCCATTTAAGCGTGCCGCGTCTGCTGCCGCGGTGCCTCGAACGTTCTTCGCAGCCAGTTGGCGAAGAATTAACAAACAAACGGCAGTCCGCGGCGGCACGGCAGCGAGAAACTCTCGTGTCGGGGTCGCTCGTTTTGCCGTATCGCTTTGCTCGCGATCAATGGAAATGCCTCCGCGTGCGCGCACGGCACAAGCCCGAAGCGAATTACCAGCCACGAGAAGAAAAGTTTCATCGGGCGCTCGGCAACCGAGCGCCGCGTCTCACCCTGCTTAGTTTAGAATCGCGTGAAACATTGCGCGATGCCTGCCGAGAGGAAAATAGAGATATGGCGCGAGATGGCTGGCGGCCGTGTGTTGCGCAGACGGGTGCATGTGCGTGAAAAGGGAATGCGCTCGGCGAAAGACAGAGATAAAGGGAGAGATGAAGGGAAGATGAAAAAGGGGATGCGCGCGCGTATGTGTGTGTGTGTGCACGTAGAAAACAGCGGAAAACCGAGATGGAACGAGAGCGTGCGATAGAATGAGGGTGAACTCACGGTTAACCGTCGCAACACGTTTATCTTTCTTCGGAAACGTTGAATCGTTGAAAAGCTTCGCTTGTCCTCGTTGCGGAAGGAGGCAATTTCGCGCCGCGCGCCGGTAATTTGCGACAACACACATTGGGAATGTTCTCGGCGGCGGCTAAAACATTTTGCGAGGAGGCGCGCGTGCGCGACGCTAGAATTCTTTTTGTCGGGCGACTCCCACGTAAAGAGTAAATCTTTCCCCTCGAGACACTATTAACGGACCTGTTTTGCCGTGCGACCCGTCGTCTTTACTCGGTAATTAGGTGCCTTCAAACCTCGCCACGGTGTAATGCGTATCGATCGCGGCGCGTTCAGACTTTTTTACGGCCACGGCCTTTTGTATGTTGCGCCAGATTTCGCACGGCATCGACGTAAATAATATGGGGTAGCGAACAATTTGTCGTAGTTTGTTGTGACTTTATTCTTAGAGATGGGTGAGGGTAGTCCAGAGTTTTGCAGGTGAAAAATCGATCCTTACTTATGCACGACTATGTCAAAGTATGCACCTGCAGTTAAAATCGTCATCGAATCGATTTGTTTACTGTAAATTCTCATAATTCTTGCTGGGAACCATACTGTTTAATTCTACAGGCGGAAGAATAGATGAAAAGAAGCACGCGATCAGTCAATCTCGTTAATTACCTCGTTATCGTGTGGTCATATTTTTAGTTTATGTCTTTTGTGCATTCCATATATATTCGGTCAATACTATTTAACATCGATTCGTAGAGTGTCGTTAATTCAAGATATAACCGCGTGAGATATTCCACCCTGTTGCAACAATTCAGCTCGACAGATAGTATACGATACGAATATTTCGACGTACCATTCATGCGCCATCGCAGTGTGTTGTCCTTCGTAGACGAATATGCGTGCGTATTCATATTTAAATACTTCATGGTTATTTCATGAGCCGCATAGTGATTTGCAGAAAAAATAAATAACCAGACTCACCACTTGTTGATCGTTCATGTGATATTGGTAACTGACTTTGCAATGCATATTTATTTTTCATACAGTTTGTCACATTCCGTAAATGTTAAACTTGCCTTTCAAAGCGTTTTCATTAGCTTCGTCTAACTTAAACATTTTCTACTGAAGAATTTAACCGCGCTAGATATAGACGTGGGATGCAGCGATCACGGGCATTGGTCAGCAAAAAGAACGAATTTTTTCGATCCCAGCGCGAACTGCTCGGGGTGACACACTGCGGTATTCGAGCAACTTACTCTCCCGAGAAACCGCAACCCCACCGGGTTGAAATGAACAGCGAGATTTATAATACGAAAAATTCGTAATTAGGTACGCGCGACTTACTGGCACGAGGAATTGGTACCTTGCCTGTGTGTACACTATGCATGAGCTCTCTTCACCCGCGAGCACTACAGTCTAATTTACAAGGTAGGTCAAGCTTCGTTTGAATCGCTGGAAACCATATTACCGACTTTTCTAGGCGAAGCCCGTTCGGATTAATTAACTTCCCGTCCCGTCTCTGCGACTTACGGTCTGCCTTAATTCATATTCGCGCAAACTGCCCACGACGGATGGCTTTGCACCGAAAAGAACGGAATGAAAAATTATCTTTTTCCTTTGCTACACACCCGCAAGACTGCATACGTACGATTTAAACTACGGACTTCCGGTGAAAATATTTATTATCCCATGCCGTAGTCGATTGAAAATCTTCCCACTCCCGTACCACACGCGCTAAACAGCTGCCGTTCAGTGGCCTGTATTAATCCTACGGCGCTGTTGATTGAAAATTTTCCCTTCTTGCGGAACGGTGTCGTTATCGGATTCGTCGCACGATGAAATTCGAAACGAGCCGCGGGCGAGATCATTGTGATGCCGACAAACACTGAGGAGAGTATATGAGGAGAGAGAGAGAGAGAGAGAGATGCGCATGGCATGTGATCGGAATGCTTAACTGCTGATGAGGGTGCCGATCATCTCCACGGCCGGGGATGTTTTGTGATCTTAAAATCTAACGGAGCAAATAATTATATTGGAGTTCCTACGATCGGAAACGGCCGGGCGTCGGGGAGAACAGGACGATAGGCTTTCGGATGAGAAATCTTACGAAGTCCTTTTCCTTCCTCCCTCTTTCATCTTTCTCACTCTACTCCAGACACCAGCAAAAGGGGAGAGACGGACCCTCGTGAATTTTTCCAGCGACGCATTCAGCCAATCGTAAAGCAATATAGGAGAAGATGCCAGGACGCATTTATACCGCGTTCCAGACCGACCCCCTATCCCTGTTATTGGGGAATGCCTTCTCGAACTTAAATACGATGGTTCAACCAACGCTATCCACCTTTCCAATTGCCAGCGCGATGCTGTGTGCGTGCAGACGTACAAGCGCAACTTGTTTTTTGGATCGAAATAGCGATCGATGGAAATAGTCCAGATCTGCGTTGAATGAAGTCATTTTAACCTTTTGCATTCGGACATGTTTCTTCACTTAGTAGTGAATAGCGCAACATTTCGTTTAAAATGGTATAGTTTTGAAACAAATACTCTGCTCAAATCATGTTTTGCATACGACTTTGCTGATACATGTATGTTGAAACAAAATTGAAATTTTATAGTCTATTCTTATCGAATGCGTCATAATTCATTCACCAATATATGCATTGCGGGTTTATTCAAACACATATCGCAGTAGTAACTTGTTTATGTTCTTCCACGTGTCATTATTTCTTTCGAGCATATACAATGTTTATACAATAACTTGCAGTTTACCATTCAGCCTATTGCAGGAATATATGTATAGAAGGTTGTTCTTGCAGTCGCTAGAATTCTCCTCTCAGTTTATTAACCATGGCTTTACTGAATATTAAATAGCACATAGATTATTAATTCTATCTCATTGCCTTAACTTGTAACTCCCCGGAAAAATCTTAAGGAAACAAATATTTGAACAAACGTTTTCTGTACATACATTTTCCTCAGTAATAACACGAAGTATTTTCGTGACCCCTCAGAGGGGACAGTCGAGTGCAAAGGGTTAAGGAATTGTTGTTGAATGAAATTATTATTCTTCTAAATGCGACGAATCTGTACTAATTCACAAACTATTTGTAGTTCAAGTATAAATGTTATGTCCATTCCGAAGCTATGTGCGCCGGAAACCGGCAGCTCGTTTGACGTTCCTCTAGGACAAAAATGTCAAAGCTACTCTTTTCTTATCCTACATTCATTCGGTGAATGCACTCTTCCGTAGCCATGGATCAGTTCTTTGTCTTGCCATCCTTCAAGTATTCGATGACATCACGTTCTTTTGTGAAACGCTTGACATAGTTGGCAACGACTCCCAGTTAGTTTGATTCGGCCAATGAGTCGACTAAACGCCATATCATTGAAGCAGAGATAATTATATCGTTTCGTAGCATCTATTTATGTCTCACTGCAACCATAAAAATATTGATGACAACAAAGCGATTACTGACTTCAATAATATTCAATATTCAATCCGTTAGCCTACATTATCCTCTAAACATGCCATTTGTCCTTTACTACACAGCTGGATAGGTTCCGCCGTCATTTCCTACCAATTACTGTTTAACATCACATAACGCAGTTACGTCATACAATTTTAGATGTCAATCATTTTGAATTAACCGATAAACCGATCAAACGTTTATATTTTCACAATTACGCATCACCGGTGAATCATAGATACGTAAATACACGTGTCGACACGTGCGTACGTTTTCCTCGAGATGTCCATCAAAACCGCCCTTCCACTCAAATCTCTGCTTCCCCTGTTATATTTGCCTGTCGCCTTGAGCCTTCATTATCTGACTGATCGTACGGATCACGTGCAAGTTTTTCACGTGTCAGGATGTTCGTCGGATAGTCAATACGTAGTATTGGTTTATTAACTGCTGTCACCTAGGGCGATTTCACTTCCTGAAGATCAATCTAATGTCTAATGTAGATTTTTTATTGCGTTGACATTGCTTTGATGTTATTTTAATGGGTGTAAATAATTGATTTTACATAGGGTATTATTTGGAAATGTAAACTTTAGACATTATTGAGTTAATGTGTCGAATTTGTAATTTCGTTGAATTAGTACGATTACCTGATGATATTTGACCTGTTTGCGTGTTTCAAGTAATTAAAAATCTCGTCAGTCACCTTGTCAATGTTGTCGTTCATCATTCGTTCAATCACTAGTAATCAAATTACCATCGGGTTTTTGCTAGCTTTATCATATTCCGCTCGGATTATCGTTATCAAAGGAACAAAGAGCGATAGTAACAGAATTGTGGAAGTTAATCTGTTATCTGAACGCGTAAAATGGGGCGAATGAGCGATTGCAGTATAACCAATTTGATCGTGAAATGATGTCGTTCGTTTGTGTCGCTCTTATCCTCATCGTAGCATAGTTTGACTATACGACTTTCAGTAAGAAGGGTAGTATTTTCGAAAAATGTGTCTTATATGCAAAACTAATATGACGTGTAAAGTGAAAAGTACGAATGAATATTAGATACACAAATGCCATTAATCTTCGTTACCCAAATTTTTCGTTAATACCCTATAAATTCGCTTTATGACCCGTCATCGGCGACGCCATCGTTTTCGAAAGAATCAGTCCGTCCGCGCTTAATGTGCAATCTCTCCGACGCATACTAATCACTTTAGCCGCAGTCGAAGCTGCTCAGTTGGCGAGACTGCAAATTGTTGAAGCATAACGTGAGCCACCTTAAATGTATACCACACTGGTATGCAGACACGTTTCGAAATCTTTGTTCGCGAAAAACTTTGGCCAGTCTAAAAATACTACCCGCAGCCCGGCGCCAGGAGGATGGTGGATAGATAATGCTATCATAATATTCGATCTATCAGAGGTAGCTCTCGTCTAAAGCGACCTCTCGACCTCGATATTGCCCTTATCAGCGTCGCCGCTTTTAATCTGCCCAGCTACTAAGTCGCTTCATATCGGTCGCCTTTCGACCGCGCGCGTCGTTCCCAATTTTTCTTGACTTCCCCTCTCACCGGTTTTCACCCTCTCGCCAACCACCGCCAAACGCGGTTCGTGCTTCTTTCTGCCCGTAATTATCGGGCAATCGAAGCGCATACCAATTATTCCCCCCGACGTCTAAGATACCGGGCTTTCCTGACTGCTTGGTACGGACGATTTCTCGTTGCCCTCTATACATGAACGTCACGATCCTCGCGAGCCGTAATTAGACAAAGTTCGAGGCTCTCCAACTTAAATTCCTTGCCGACTCTGCCAGCCGAGTCGCCCGGGCACTAACTTACATTTAAAGAACTTGGTGACCCACTATGTTTGAGTTAGTTCCTACCTTAACGGCCGAATCCACTTTCTGTAAATTAGTGCAACGTGGGGCGGTTCTGGGGTCCACGGCTTTTCGGCCATTGTCTTCGCGGGATCTGCCCGTTCTTTTTCCTGTGCCATTGAGTGACGACGGTTCTTTGTCGTCTAACTTTCCGATGAATCGCAAGCGTTTCCCTTCTACTTATACCGTCGCTCGTCTTGCCACCCACTTTATAGACGACATTTGGAGGCGTAGAAGGTGCGCGAAAAGTTGTCGCATTCTTCTCCGTGGTGTGCGCACGCGACGGCCGCGGTGCCGAGAGTTATTGCGGCGATAAGAATCTGGAGAAAGTTATTAATTTTCGTCTCGACAATATCGCGGGGCCGAGGGATTGGCGGCGTCGACGGGAAAGAAAATAGTTTGAGTGGCTCCGGACTATGGAAATCAGAACAATCCCATTTGCTGTATTAATACTTCTGAAACTCGCGGCGGGTCTCGCTTTGTCACGGTCAAGATTTACGCGCGAATTCTATAGAATCGAAGCGTTAGACTATATCCTCGCGGTTCCAATGATTTTACGATTCAATACCCTTAAATCGTTCCTTAAACATATTGCTGCAGCCCGAAACTCGCTAGTGCAATATCTGTTGATTTATCTATCACATTCCGGGCGTCACTGCACAATATTCCAACAGACCGCCAGACCCATTTCCAAGATACACATTCTCCCTATTGAAAAGTTCTCACTATTTTCGCGTCCCTTTGATCATGGCAAAAAGCCAAGGTACGTTTCGTTCGAAATAATAATACTCGACAGTTCCCCCGCTTTTGCCCCACGGTAATCTTTATCCTCACTGGCCTACGTCTGCGTATCGATAAAACTGCACTCAAGTTTGGCCGCACGACCCCATGACGAGGCGTAATAATTCCAAACGTCGTTGGGCTAGACGATACGTGAAATTCGAGCATACCCCGGAGGTGTAGGTATTAGAATTAGCTGAGCGATTAGTATCGGCGCCGGTACTCCTGACAACTCCCGAATCCCTTGGCCATTAATCACGGTATTCCCGCGGTCGCCGAAAGTTTTCCGACCCAATTCGAAGTGGCAGTCGTCGGACACGGGGAGTGCTGTGTGGGAGGTCGTAGCGCACGAAAAGTGCGATTGCGCGGCAACGCGGCTTCACTTTGTTATCAATCGGGAGTTTTATCGGCGCTCATTGAAAGTACGACGTTGCCCGGCGGACGAGAATCCTGCAGTCTCAGCAACGGTGCAGTATATACCCACGCCGACGGTAACGGTCCAGATCTCGGGACGGTCCGAACTCCGTCAAGATGCGCGAACTTTAAATCGACCCTGGGGATATATAGGTAGCGTAGGTGTCATAACTCTGGCTCGTCCCACTTAACAATGCCGAGTCGCGCGAGCTACGAGGAACGATTTCTCAACGTGTTCCTTAGCCCATTTCGACCAGGTCGGTACATGCAATTTTGAATTGCTACATCTAAACGGGTATACACCGCCACGCATAATTATTCTAACAATAGCTCTTACTCGGTTTAGTCCGATTTAACGCGAAAGATTTGCTTGACGAAAATTAACGCTTAGTTTGAATGATTTTCGGTGTACTGTATACAAACGAACTAACCTAATGTTCGAATGCATTGTCAGTTGGAAGTTTTTTGTACGAGGCACTATCATTGTATATTTAAATGTAATATGCACGTTCTGTGGCGTATATATTCTTTGCTTTTTCTTCAATTCTCGAATCGTCCGAATAATTACGGACGGCGGCATACGTATGCATGGTGCGGCGGTACGGTGAAATAAATAATTGCGAGTAAATACGCCGTTTCCAAATAAAAGGTACGCAAGCGAAAATGACAATTGTTTTGCGGAGAGCGTCGCAGCAAAAATTGACGGGGTAAATATATTCGTCGAGCTGGACGTGTACTTTCGCAAGCGTCGGGCAGATGGAAATAATAGGCTAAAACGGTGGGTTGCTCGGTCCGAAGTCGCCGCTTGTTATTTGAACATTTGGTTTGCGCGTCGGACGGTTCTGCCCGACTGCAAATGAGGTCGTCCGACGTCCCGGAACGCAATTACGTGTGATTAAATAGCAATACCGACGGCCGCAGTTTCGATTAAACGATAACAAAGTTGATGATCCTGCATTTACCGCTGTGCTCTTTTATCGGCCCCCTGACTCTCCGTTTGGTGAAGCGGCCGCTTTCCGAGCGCTTTTTTCTCCTTTTCGCTGCGCACGATTAAAGAGGAAAAAGGAACGGGGGCGAAAAAAAAGGATGAAAAAACCCGCGGAAGCGCGAAGCACGGTATTGCTTCGGTACAAAAATTCCGCAGTGCGCGAGCGCGTTAAGTGCGGTATGTGGGACGTACGATTTCGAGCAATTAAAGTTCTACCTCAGACGTGTGTCAACCGCTGCGCACCCCATTTCGTACCGCCGACTCTTTCTGGTCGGTAACTGTCAGCGGGAACTTTTTTCTGCGAATCTCTTCCTGTCGCGAGAATTTATTTCGATATTTCTTATTAGCGGCAAATATACGCGCCACGACACCACGATTGGTGGCCCGGACACTTCTTTCCAGCGTTACGATTTACCGACAAAATGTACCGGCCACGCCGTCGTTTTTTTCACGACCCACATTCTCGGACTGATATAGTGGCGATTCTCCCTGATTAATTAAAATGTTTCTGATATCCCTCGCGGCGGCGATATCTCACGCTGCCACGGTTATTTATCTCACGTTGCACGTTCTCGCATAGATTTGAATACGTTAATAAAACGAAATAGCGCACACGATTTACACGGCGGATCATAATTTCGGAAAATCTCATTCGTCCGCGTCAACGCTCTGACACGAGACGCGTAAGTCACTCTTTCGGCGAATCTACGAGCGCGCGACTCGTAGAACGTTCATCGGCATCGGTAATCATTATTTTCCTTCGTCCTCCCTTCCGAAAGGAGCGTTTTTCCAATCTGTTAGCAGAAACCGATAACGCGACATTATCGATGTGACTGCGCTTGCCGGCCGGGAATTCATTCCAGGAATGTTTCTCGGCTTAATCACATTTGCAGATCGAGAGTCCGCGCCGATCGAATAAATCAATCAGGCCGCAGTTGGTTACAACGAGAATAGCTCGCAATAGGGCAGGAGACCCTTTAACCTACCTTATTTCGCCGAAAATGCCGTATTGCGGCTTTGCCCCAGATTTCGCGTAATTTGGAGTGCGATCGTTAGCGAAAGAGCCTACGGAGCAGGGGTTGGTCGCTTGTGTGTCAGCTGACCGCGTTATCTCTGGGTACACGCGTATATACGTATCTATAAGTCCACCCACACGTCGCGCCTATGTGTGTGAGTAACTGTTCACTCCTGGACTCTCGAAAGGTTCGGGTAAATACAACGGCAGCTGGTGACTTTTTCGTCAAATATACCTACTTAACCGTATTGACCGTCTCCGGTAGTTACCCTCATTGTACGCGTGGCATCGCTTTCATACTTTTCCCTTTTTCACATTTTCCTCACTGCCCTAGCAGCAGGGCTGCTTTTCTCGACGCCTCCGCCGTCGTCCTCGTGTAAACAGACGCCATTCTGAGTGCCCTAGTGAGTCATTCACCTTTGTTCCTTTTGGACACTGCACATTGGCAGGAATGCATCGTGCCTCCAAAAACACCTGCGAGTCAGGACAAGTAACTCAAATAGGTAAAACGTTACCCTCGCCCTTCCGGATCCTGTATTTACCCTCTTTGACCGCTAACCACTTACTCAGTGTTATTCTACGTCGTATTTAATTAAGGCTATTACGGTACTCGTTTCCCTACCTATTCTGTGTGGTTCGCTCAGATTTTGGACGCTTCAATCTTGTTCCTACCAAATCTTTCACAGGTCAGCGATCTATTCGAAGCGCCGCAATTTCTATAGGATATTTCTTAGAATAAAATGATATATCCGCGCATATTCTTGACATGTATATACATATCTGTGCAGAATCTACAAAACTTGAACGTTTGAAAGTACCCACTTTTGGAATCTGCCGGTTTCATGCATTTGCATATCCTCATACTCCATAGAACCGACCCACATTTTTTTTTTGAACGCGCATCTACATTTAATCACATTTTCGGGTTCATCGAATCGTGCAACGTCAACAAATGCATGACTTCTCGGAAGTCTTGCGCACTCTTCATTCGCTTTCTTGCACACAATCCACTCTCGGGCTCATGACATCACCGCTCCCACACTTCTGTACACTTATTTCCCCCGTTCCCCCGAATTCAGCCGAGTCGAAGTAATTTACCCTCCTCCGCCATCTGTCCCATTTCCGCTTTCTGTTTACACACGAGAACCGTGCTGTTTCCCTCCGTCGGCGAAAAGTGGCGGGTGTATCCTTTCTCGGTTATCTCAAACCAGAGTTTCCCAGAGCTAGATGTTTGTTTCCGCACATGTAACGTCGGTTAAACCTCCGGTCGTTTTCGTTCGCCATGATCAGAAGCCTACCTATAAGGTTCCATGGTCGCGTAAGAGTGTGTGTGCGCGCGCTTTCTAATTAACAAGACCCACCGGGTTAAAGTTATGTTGGGTCCCCGCTTGCTTACCTCCTCCTTCCCGACTAGCAACTGTCCTCCTTGCCGAGGCAAGCTTTGCCAGCCTCCACCTACGTTTCACGACAAAGTACTCCCGTGAGCGCCTTAACGTAACTCAGCTCGCAACATACGCCCGGGGTGCTAACGTCGTGTAATTAAGCGCCCTCGGCAACGGTGATAATGGCGTCATAATTACGGACCACCTTGCTTTCCGCCCATTTTGCCACCCACGCCTGCCTGACTGACCGCCTGACAGTCCGTACCCTTATAAACGCAACGTGACAATGTTAGAATGAATGCCGCATACTGCACATAATTCGTAAGTCTTCACAATTTCCGCTTCCTTCCTGTCGCCGTCTATGGTCGGCACGGTTTTGTTCGTTTTGCGGGTACTTAGCGCTGAGAAATTGTATTTTTCAACGTATACGTGAAGTACGCTGCCGTCACAGAGTTACATTGCTCGGGAGTGGAGCTAGTATTGGTGAAAGCGTAAGCAGCGGTCAGTGGTAACTGGCGGGCACTATTTGCCTGAAAGTCTCTTATCTTGATAGGACGGGACTTCTTTTCCTTCGTCGTCGTATTGCAGCAGGTCGTTACAATTAGGTTAAGAGAAGTTACTTCTAACGTTTACTGCGTTTTTCTCAGTTTTTACATGATGTTGTTATATTAGGAAACTGCGAGCGAATTCATTCGCCGCGAGGAAATTTGCGATGGACTTAATCAGAATCTAGAAGAGGTTTTGGTTTCGCAGGAGAAAAATAGTTCTCGGTGAAGTTGTCGGACGGTGCGCCGTAAACTTTTGTTTAATTCACTTGTCCGTCGACGTGGAACTTGTGCTTGGTCTTCAAGACGCGGAAATTCTTCATTAGATAGTTTCTTACGTAGTCAATCAACGTTACCGTGCAGATTCGTAACTACTTGCGTTAACAAAAACACGTTTGCATTTAACCCATTCGAGACGACGATTTTTTTCGAACACGGTCCCCAGGAGCGAAACTTTTTTTCTTTATATTGTTCATGTTTAATAAAAAAACATGTTTACTATGGAAATCACCCAATTCGTAAGTGAATTCACATAAATAAGATCATTGCACACCAGGTGTGTAGCTCGCTCCTCGGAAAATTTTTATTACGATGAACGGATTGAACACCATGTGTGCAATGTAAGGTAAAATGAAAATACATCATTAAAAAATTTATGAACATTTATTTCAAAAATAGTTAGATAATATAAAATCGTTATTTTGTTTTCAACAAAACTTGTAAGAAAGGCTATAGATAATTTTTAGATTTTTTGGTGCACAGTAAAACCAATGCCAAATTTTGTTTTCCTGTACCTTGCAGATTTCATTAGTTCAAGGAAAATCTTATTTCGACGACTAGTTTACTCAGAATAACTGATAATTGCACATTACTGTTATTGCACACACGGCGTGCAAGCCGTCTTATAGCCTCGGAAATCACTTGCACACACGGTGTGCAATCGGTCTCGAATGGGTTAAGGGAAACTGCGTCGATACAGGCATGGTCCAAAAAATGTCGACTGAGAACCATGAAATGATCTA
The DNA here is from genome assembly GCA_033815515.1 of Cryptocheilus praepositus. Lineage (NCBI taxonomy): Eukaryota > Metazoa > Arthropoda > Insecta > Hymenoptera > Pompilidae > Cryptocheilus > Cryptocheilus praepositus. Next base: position 4,873,135 of record JAWWQZ010000315.1, read on the forward strand.
AAGTGAATTGAGCCGTCTAAGCCTTGGTGGCTGCTAAAAAGTAAAGTTTCGCGAGGAGCACTCGGAAACTGTATTGACGTGAGGAGACCTCGCGCGAACGATAGTACCGACGATCTTCGTGGCGTGGTTCCGGTTAAGGTTAAATTCGATTAAATTAAAACGTACGCGCCGCGCTCGCATACACTCTCGGAGACAATGTAATGGAATTTCAATATCAATTTACGGTCGCTTTTGTGCTTCCACGTCGATATCACGACATCGATGACAACGACGTCGCTAATGCCAGGGTTATTAACCTAGTTATTCGTGAGGCAAAATTGTCACTCACTGTTCGTTGTTCGACGACGCGCGATGGATGAAAATGTTAGTGTCCCCCGACGAAAATCCTCTCGGTCATTCCGCATGATCCCGCCGTGGATGTATGCTGAAATTCGCCGAATCCGCCCGTCAGGTGAAATTCTAACCAAGCTAGTGGAGGAAAAGGCGAAAACGGGAAAATGTACACTCGCCCGGAGCGCAAAATGATAAACGCTTCGGACATTATACGAACCGCGGTCGGTCAACGTTCTTGACAAATTGTCAGAGATGGTCACAGCGAGATTTGTCGGAGATAGAATTCAGCTCTTCAACGTTGGGACTTTAAAATTCAATTACGAAAATTGACGTCAAGTAGCGGCGAGTTTCTCCGTCTCTCTCTTTGTCCACCTACCCTTCGGTGTTCCGTTTTTTCTCCGTCTTCTGCGCCTCTGTACAGCGACGTATATTTAGTTTAGTCGACAATTTGGCTCGTTTCTCACCCGCTCGGTGTCTGCCGGTGGCGAAATTCTTGTCAAGTGCCAGTCCCTGAATCGTGTTATAGGTGAGCCTTTCAAGCGGTCGGTAGATAACTAACTTGCAAGCAATCACGGGGAATACCGAACAAGAACGCGAACAAGAAGCTCTGCACCATTGCCCGCGCACGGCCTTTGCGCGATGAATACTTCCCTCTCGATCAATATAGTATCGTAGCTGTACATAATCACCCTGATATTGACCCAAGATTCAACAGTCAACCTTAATCAGCAGGTATTAAGAGCGACCTACTGCATTAATCGCAGAAATGGCTTCATTCTTGCTGTGCAAAATCTCGCTTCATCTCGGGGGATTGAATGGGTTGGCTTGATTAATTCGACTCTTTCTAACAGTTATTTATTCAAAACTAATGGAACTATTTGCCCGAACGATATTTACTTGACACATTCATTTCTACCACCTGCTAAAATGGCGCTGATTAATTATATGAAATTATCCCCATCGCATAGTGCTGCCTTTTATAACAAAACGTCGGTAAACTTGTGTATAAACGCGCGCCGGATTGAATTCTCGCTTAACTATGAACTCTCAATTCAATTTCACGTTACGCTATCGGGAATGTTTTAATGCATTCGTATCTCGAGCCAAATCGCCAGTAATCAGAAAACATTTAAACTCCTGCAAACTGTTTACAATATCGAAAGGCGCTTTAGCGTGCATAGGGTGTAGGAGAGAGAATGAAAAGATAGAGAGAGGAGAGAGAAGGAGAGAGATAGACAAATAGGGTCACGATACTTCAATCAACAATGTCCTCGTGTGATTATAAGTCCTTATTGTACTCTTTAATGCACTTCGTACTCGCGTTTTCCACGGTATAATTCCTAACGGCGATCATCACTTGAACGGTGTCGCTGCTGCTATGCCCTGGACTAAGCATACATATATACACATTTTTCACTAGATAGAATAGTTTACAGTTTTTAACTAAGAGTGTTAAAAACAAAATACGTACAGCCGAGCTGTACATGAGTGTTACGTTGTATTCAATTCAAACTAAAGTAAAACAATTCAAACCGTAAAACGGTAGCAACAGCGGCTACAAAACCGCAGAAAACTCGACTCTTCAAATTTAATTTGCAATATGGTTTCTTTTTATAAATGAAAGCGCACGTGTTCCTTTATTTTCGGCATAGAAACATACCGGATTGAAGCGAAATTTGTGCTCTTCGTCATCCCGCGGTCTCTCCTTGTGAATCGATGATCCGTTGGCGCAGTTAAAAGTAATTTATAGTGCACAAAGCTCGCCGTTCCTAGTTTGAACATCGCCACGGTTCAGGCGCAGTGGAAAAGCCTCGGGTTAAACGATATGTAGAGCGCGCGGTGATGGCGGTGGTTGCCGGGCGAACGAACGATGGCGTTTGCAGGTGACGTGCGAAGTAGCAAGGGTCGGGAACAGAAATAGGACGTGATTATGGAGGGACTGAAGGACGTGGGGGAGCACAAGGAGCAAAAGGACAAGGAGGGTCCAATAATGATCGATCACGTGGCCCGTCGTATCATCCGCGTCCGTCAGCCTGCTGCGACGAGCCATCGTTTGTTCGGGAATTCAGTACTCGTGTGCTGGGCCTCTGGAAGCACGTCTTATCGATGAAACCGATGACGAAAACGCCTAACATCCTTTCTCGGCAAAAGCAACGTGGCATTGTTATTATATGGCGATTTGTCCTGGGGATGCATTTGTTTCGTACAGCTATTCTATAGCAGTAGTATCCATTGTTTCACAATTATAAGTGACAGATGCTGTTTGGAATCCGATCAGGTACTATGTGGATAATAGAAAGTACATTGGCCGATATTAACATTTTGATTGCCACGGTGGTCACCGGTGACCGGTGCAAAAGATTTTACTAAAAATGCAAAAATTCGCAATGAAGTCTATTTGCAATCTTGTAAAAGCAATTGATATTGGAACGGTGCTGCAATACTTTGGCTTCTAACAACTCTGCGTTACCTTCATTTTGCACGATTTAATCATGCTCTGCAGTATTTCATCGCATCGCAGTTCTAACATAACAAAATACACTTGGCAGTCAACGTGTTAATCTTTTGAGGATTATATGACTTCGTTTTTGTCAGGTGAAATGAATTCTGTAGCAGTGGTATCCATTGTTTCACAACTATAAGTGGCAGATCCTGTATGCTTGGAATGCGATTAGGTACTATGTGGATAATATGGCATAATATATGGCAGTTTGTTCTGGGGATGCATTTGTTTCGTACAGATATTCTATAGCAGTAGTATCCATTGTTTTACAGCTATAAGTGGCAGATGCTGTATGCTTGGAATGCGTACTATGTGGATAATAGAAAGTACATTGGCCGATATTAACACTTTGACTGCCATGGTGGTCACCGGTGACCGGTGCAAAAGATTTTACTAAAAATGCAAAAAATTCGCAATGAAGCTTATTTGCAAAAGCTTGTAAAAGCAATTGATATTGGAACGGTGCTGCAATACTTTGGAGAAGCCAAAGAAAACAACTCTGCGTTACCTTTATTTTGCACGATTGAATCATACTCTGCGGTATTTCATCGCATTGCAGTTCTGACATAACAAAATACGCTTGGCAGTCAACGTGTTAATCTTTTGAGGATTACATGACTTCGTTTTTGTCAGGTGAAGTGAACAGTATTGAGAGATAATGACCATTCGTGGAATTTTGGATGCAACTGTAAGAAGTAAATATCCTTATAATGTTTATTATGATCTTTGTCGTGAGTGTAAGCATGGCGCATTCTGATTCCATTCAGACACTTAGGGAACATAGAACAGGCTAACGTGTAAACGTTGTAAACGTCTCGCCGTTGATGTAATACCTATCAGTACATCAATCAGAAAGCTTACCGTTACGTTTGCTAATTCGCTTTACCGACAGTAGTAATGCACAGGTACTGGTGACGTACACATGGCGGTAAGATTTAGGTATTCGCGATGTATGTATGTGGATGGTAGTACTGTTCCCGAATGGTATATGAGGTTGATACTCATGTCATTTGCCGCCGGTTCCATCTGTGTAGCTCGCCAAGTCTCCTAACAGGTCGAAACCGTTCGGCATCGACACCATTATCTTTCTCGCGAAAAAGCAAACAGCTTGCAGTTTCAATGTAGCGTAGAAGCGATCACTAATGTTAGATTTAAGCAGGTATATAGACGGAAGACGCTAACAAATAATATCTGCATCAATACGGATGTTGTCAATAATGTATTGTGTGGCGGCACTTGGTAACTAACAATAATTTCGTCGCAGAAAACAATCGCACCAATTAAAGGAAATAATTGCACATTTGAATAATTTGATCACGTTTATGATTTAGCATACTATGGGTGCATATTTTTCGTTGGTATACGCTAATTAAAAGCGCCGCTGCGCCGTCATTGTAGACCTTAACAAGATATGATCATGGACATTGCACAAGTTAAATATTTATTTCCAATAATACGGGGTAAATATTCCGAGCGAACGCAAAATTAGTAACTGATTTCTCATTGTGAGGATACGCGACAGTTGGGGTGGTTGCATGTTATTATGGGTATTTGGGAACAGGATAAAGGCTACGCGAAACAACTGGAGACAAAATCACGGACGTCCGTGATACTAGAACTCAACATTCTGTCGCAGTACTCTTATTTTGTCATTTATATTCTCGGGTAAAACGACCTGAACTCATTCGCTCAGTTAATTTATTTGACATAGTCCACATCGCGCTATTCCGATTCCACGGATACCAATTAACAAACAAAAATATTAAAATCCGTAAACTGTTTGCCTATGTGAATTGGGAATACTGCGACATATACACACTCCCATCCCAAACTGCGAGCGGCACAGCGGTAGCGATAGTCAAAGGACGAAAATGTCAGTCGTTCGGTTTCATTAGCTCGCAATGGTGTTTCGCAAAATGCATTCCAAACGGTAAAACGTATTCACAAACGGGTCGATTATTCGATTTGATTAGCGGCTTCAAAGTACTCCCAGGGATACGCGCGTTGCGCTCCAAAGAGACGACGGGACACGCGTGAATGTGCTGAACGTGTGCAATGTGTGGGCGTCATTGAAACGAGGACGTTCTTAATGGGATTCATAGCGCGGCGTGCTAACGACATGCCCGTCGCTGTACGCTTCGTGCAACATGAAAAATCCTGTTTCGCGATGCCGCCTCGCGAACTAGAATTGCCGTGCTGCTTTGAGTACGACGTCGCATATATAGTATGCACACGAGTATACGCAGAGCGCGACATTTTCCCGCTCAGCATGCCGCATTTTCCGTAGGCGTCGTTTGGCTTAGGACCTCTTCTCTCCCCTGCGCCTTATTATTCAATCGTTATGCGTTGACGAGTTTGCTCAATGCGGATGTTTTGCCCGCGTTTTATGGGCGCACGTATGAATAATGAAGCGAACAAACGATGAATTTAGTCTGCAAAACGCTCCCGCTGCCGGATGAGCGCTGGACCGAACCTCCTAGGGTAAAGGACCAGTAGTTGACCAGCTAAGAGAAATTTTCCACGGAAACAATGGTAACCGCTTGATCTGTCATTAAGTGGCGAGACTCGATGCTTCGAGATATTCTTTAAGCCTTCTAGATCATCACGTTGCGGTTTTAATATAGTAAAATACGCGTGGCAGTCAATGTGTTAATGAATTGAGACGTTGGTTTCTCATGAACATAAGTCACTTCACACACAATTGTTCGAAAATTAAACTGAAATATATTGTGGCATTTGGTGCCGTCTTCAGTTAAAATGCATAACCTACAAAGAGCTTATTTTTTTACATTTTGTAAAAAATGGTCAACTACTGGTACATGATCAACTACTGATCCTTTATCTTAAATAGCCACCGCGTTTAACGCGGACGATTTTTCCATTTATCAAGGAATCAATCAGCGGTCTCCCGGTCAGCGCAACGATGATTCCGTAGTTTAATACAGCCCGGCCGGCCGATGACGTGGCAGTCCGAGCGGAAGAGCGCGGGAAAGGGTTTATTCTCCACGGTTAATTCGTCGTTGGCGTTGTAGTGCGCTATCGGAATTCCATTAACCGACTTTAATAGATCGGCGACCGCGGGCTCCGACGGCCCAACGACGTAACGGGGAATTTTCAAAGATTTGGCAACAGCAGCCCGCGGACGAAGGCAATGCCGGTACGCGTTATGTGTGAAAATCGTGATTTTCCTCCGTACCCCTTCCTTTCGACGTTCTACCTCCACGGATCGCTAAGGACTTTAAAGTTTTAATGCGGCGGGGATAAGCCGCCTTCGCTACCGCAGGCAATTCGCTAAATGCCCCAACGACAAGCGCGGCAATTTTAGTTTGGCCGACTTTACGCCGAAGTGAGCTGTCTTCTCCGTTGCTATTCCTGCTCTCTCTCTCTCTCTTTCTCCTTCTCTTTTTCACTTCCCACTCCGTTTTTCTATTCCCCTCTTTCGTTCTATTCGTTTTTCCCTCGCTGTCTCGGTCTTCAACGTTTTTCTCGCATCTCTCTGCCCCTTTTCTTCCGTCTTTCCCGGTTCATGCTCGCCTCTCCCACTTGAAGTCGGATATTGGTGTTTCGATGACGTTGACGCATTCCTTCAATTCCGTTTCCTGACAATTCGCTGGAATGTCTCCGTATAACCGCGAATCGCACCGGCACCGCGAGTGTGCATTCGAATTCGTCATTTGCGATTTCGATCGTAGGGGTGGAAAGTTTCGAAACTGGCGCAGTTTCACCGCGCAGTTCACTCGCTGCGCTCACCACGCTGTTCGTCCGTCTTGTGTTTGACTATCGAGCGCGGGCTTGCGGGGTCAACGGTCGACAAAAGTTTGCATTTGCTGAATAGAGGCGGGGGTCAGTTCATGCGATTTTATCCGAATAAGATTTCCATGTACAGAATACTGACACGTGTCACAGTCTTTTTATTATGATAGATTGCTTTCTTTTAACGTGAATATAATATTTTTTATTCGAAACCTGTATTATTCCAAATGTTAACACTTTGACTGCCACGACGCAAAAGATTTTACTATAAATGCAAAAAATTCGCCATAAAGCCTATTTGCAATCTTGTAAAAGCAATTGACATTGGAACGGTGCTTCAACACTTTGGCTTCTGACAGCTCTGCGTTACTTTAATTTTGCACGATTTAATTATACTCTGCAGTATTTCATCGCATCGCGGTTCTAACATATCAAAATATGCGGTGACCAGTGCAAAAGATTTTACTAAAAATGCAAAAAATTCGCCATAAAGCCTATTTGCAATCTTGTAAAAGCAAGTGATATTGGAACGGTGCTTCAATACTTTGGCGTCTAGCAACTCTCCGTTACTTTTCTTTTGCACAATTTAATCATAAATCTGCAGTATTTCGTCGCATCGCGGTTTTAACATAGCAAAATACGCTTGGCAGTCAACGTGTTAAATTACTTCCACAACATTTTTTGTTCTTTGCAATAGTAAGTATACGGGCAGAAAAAATCAATCGTTCTTATCTATACTTCTCTACACTTCCAATCTTAATAGTTCGTACCGTAATTCGCGATATAATAGATCGGAAGGCAATATTATTCACACATTACGAATCACCGTCCGAACATTTTCCGACCGTTTTTGTGATTTTCTCTCGGCTCACCTTGTCCGTTGCCAAAAGCTCAAAGCTTATTTAAAGCGACCAACAGTCACACCTCGCGAGGGCTCGCATTCGCGGCGATTCGTTTCACGGGGGATATAAACAGGGCGGACGCACGAATTTACCGAAGTTTTTGTTCGGCGCTCGCGTCGAACATAAATATAAATAAATGGGATAACGCCGTGGCAGGATGGGTGTGATTAATCGCCTCTATATCCGCGCGCGCGGCTCGGGACTTTAAAAAACTTGCCCCGCCGTGCGCCCGCTGTCCCGTGACAAATCGAAAAAATACGAGCAACAAGTACCGCCGTTCCAGATGCAAAAGTTCGCTTCTGCGCGAGTTCGCCTGTCGCCGCTGAAATTACTGAATGTGAGCTCTCGCGCTGGCCGGGGCGAGTCGCAGTTCGCCAAACGAGTTTTCGGACAGTTATTCGTCCCTCGCTCGGATGAGAGAGTTTCACAATTCGCATACTCTGCCCGGCAATAGACGACGATGAAGAAGGGGAGGCGAGGGAGGAATGGCTGTGAAGAACGGAAGAGCGACGACGAGCGGCAATTCGAGGCGGAAGCGAAGAATCGGATTAAAAAAGGGCAGACGATGTATCGATCCGCGTCGTCGCCGTCGTTCTTCGAAATTCACATTTCAGAGGTTGTCGGCGTCCTCGAAGCTAGACACACTCAAGACGTTCTGGGATACTTGGCTCTAGTACTCACGCTTTTCGACAACGTTGTTATATGTTTTGAAGTAAATAATAGAATCGTTACTTTCTACGTTCTGTAGTGTAGATACATATGTGTTAGCGGAAAAAAATTTTGCGGCGAAATTGAGAGGGGCCTTAGGTGATTGTCCGGCACTGAAATAGTTATTGTTGTGCGGAATGCGATGGGTCGTAATGAAAATACCTCTGATGTACACCTGTCACGAGAGGCGTCCTTTGCTACGGATTTTTGTTTGGAAAAGGGAAGGGGAATGAAGGGGTGTAACATCGTTGCATTCCTTGGTGCCTGAATATATCACCGAATTGTAAGGAGTACGGACGTATTACTACAAAATAAAGATTTCGCGAATTATTGCTTCTATTCATTCTAGCATATGTATATATGTGGAGGACCAAGCATAGCGGATGTGCCTAATGTTCACCGGTTCTTTCAGTTATATCTATAAGCATTAGCGTGGAACCGCAATGAGCTTTCCGTTATTACCATTTCAAACGTCGGCTGTGAAACTCTAACAAACACTATAACGGTTTCTAGAGCCGAAGAGACGTGCCAAACGACACGGATGCCGTTTAAGGGAGTCATTCCGTGGAATGAGTCTCACGACATGGCCTTTCAGATTTAAGCCCGAGTCGAGCAAAACGGCCAGTCGTGCGGTGCTCAGCTATGTTCATAGTTAGTAACCACTCAATAAATAGATTACAAGGTATCGAAGACGGTGTCTTCGGGGGGAAGTGTCGGAAGAGAAGTGAATGCACGGCTAATCGAGCTTATGGCATTACTCGCAGGGTGATTAGCCGCGTTATCCAGCCTCAAACAACCTCAAATAACCCGCTGCTCTAACTCAAACAGTGTCTGGCTAAGTGAGCTAAGACGTTAGATTATATTACGCTGTTAACAGTAATTAATACGCTTTCCGAGCGGCGCATATCGCTATGGCGCTAGCATACGTCTTACTTTAAGCGGGCAGGTATTTTGAAAAGCAAATTGCTCGACGCCGACCTCGGTATCGGCTCGTGTCAAAGGACGTTGATCCGGTTCGGATCGATTATACATCGGTTTCGGCGAGCGGATTAAACTGGAAACACAACCGTTGCATGTAGTGGGTGATCGAAGAGTCTCATCGTGTGGAGCAGTTTCTTCTATCAGTTATCCGTGTGCGAGGAACAAATTAATGTGCGCGCGCTGAGAGCCACTCCGTGTCGATTGCGCTGGATGATAGCGTGTCGTCAACAGAATGCTAAATACGACTAGGACAGGTTTTCGGTTAATTACTATCCCCGTGGCCAGCGAATCGCCGCAATGTAGAATATTTGTTCGACTGCGAAAACACTCATTCATAATATGAATGCGTCAGCGGGAGGGTGTGTAAAAGTGCCCGCGTTCTCGATTTAACCCCGACACGTCGCTTTTAACCCGCGAACCGGTCAAAGTTATCGATCGGAAGTGTCACGCGCGGCTGCAATTATCGCGACGCGCGCGAAAAGTGCATAGACACGAAGGAGAGCGCGGGTGATGGTTTTTGAGCGGTTTCGATCTGACGCGACCCGTCATGACCGCTCATAAGCCGGCCGTAATAGTTCTCAGACCGGATTGACAGCGGACGATAATCAGCGTGTTATTTATCGCCCCGACAAACTGACGATGCAGCCATTTAATGAACGACGTGTCGGTGGGTAAAAGTTACACCGGCAGCACCGCCCGCGCGCAACTTGTGCAACATGTTACGTAATCTCCAGACACAGAGTTAATGCGCTCAGAGGAACAAGTTAAGTACATTATGGCATGTGTAACCTGTCCCGTCGGTTCTTCCCTCGCCCCTTACGCTTCGACCCCATCGGCGCGCACTCCGTCCCCGTGTCATTGATAATATCGAAGGATGCTCCTCACTCCCAGTTAATGACCACTACAAAATTCAGCTCGCGCAGTGTCGTTCGTCGTCGAGGTAACGAGCGCGATTACGCGATGACGCGCTTTCCGCGGCGAATGGTGCACACACGACAGGCCTGACACGGGATAAATATAATGTACGGTGCGGAAATTTCGCGTTACGCGAATGAGAAATGTACGTCGGCGGTTGCGGAGGACGTTTATGCATGCGTTTCGAAACATGTCGTTAGTAACGGGTCTTTCTCGTCTTGATACAACTTCGGTGCAGGTCTTGTTACAGAACGGCATTCTTCGCTGGATGTGGCAGCATCAAAGGCACCCATGTGGTCGATGCGATTTTGAGTTGTTACAATGACGGGGTCTATGTTTCAATTAGATGAGACTACTGATGTCAGTATTAAATTAACACTTTAACGACCGCTAGCCGATTAATCGACTGCTACCGGTTCCAACTGCTATTTACCGGTAGCCGATTAATCGGCATTTATAAAATAATAATTTACCCATTGCAAATATTTTGGTCAACGGTTATATTAGATAAAATAAATATGAGATGATATTATGACAATTCTAAATGACAATAAAATTACAGTGCTTTGAAACCGAAGGATTCTCAACAACACATAGAGCATTTTTCGGTTATAAAGCTTTACAAATAGACACATACACAATTCCTGCGCGATATCCAAAACAGAGTCGGTCGTTAGTGAGTGGCATCTTCAGTCAATAGCGGTCGGTAAAGTGTCAAGATGTACGGTTGACTCTTCCGTCTACAATACGATCTTGATCTTCAATCAAGCGTGTCATAGTTATCATCATTTGTTCGTAGCATGTGACATCTTTTTTATTGCCTACAGCTATTAATCGAGTGATACGATAGACGAGTAACTGAAACGGAACGTCGCGATTGAATTCATGTTTGCGACCCAGCACGGGTACACATTCTGTAACGAGACCTATAACATTTCATGTATCTACCCATGGGTTATTTGCCGACCGTCACCATTTGCGACGAACAGTCACGTTGCCGAGAATAATAATACTACAGGTAGATGTAGTCCGGGTAATATGGATGCTATTCGTATTGAGTACTGCCTTAACGTTACTTTCGGGACGAAGTGATCAGCCCAGACAGATTCGGACCGTTCGGAAAGCTGCCGATTTGGCCGTTGTCTTCTGGAAGCAGGGAAAACGGGACGACGCGAGAGAAGCGGCCAGGAAAGTTAAGAAGCTGGAAAGAGAGAAAGGCTATAACCGGCATTCGAAATGCGTGCAAGTCTCGGAGGTCCAGCATTCTAGTCACGCGTTGAAAGGCTTCGACAGATCACCGAGGGGTTTAGACCCGGGGAACAAGCTTCGAACTTGCTTTTCGGACGGACGGGGGTGAGGCGGAGAGAAAATAAAGGTCTGCCAAGGGTTAATCCTCTGCCAACTCTCCGTCAACCACGTCGCCACCTTACCCAACTAATCCGGAACTTCTTCCGCCCATGACGCGGCGAAAGAGTTTATTGAAGATACCCGCAATTTCGCAGGTGCTCGATCGATCGCAGCGACCCGTTGACTCTCAGTACGTTTACGTCGTCAGCTTTGCGAATTTTGCCATTACGACGTTGGGAGGTCTCTTTTTTCAATGTACCTTTACCTTGACATAGGTTTGTAGCAAGGAACTCTGGCATTTTACGTCAGGTATTACTGCTGGGAAATTTTTAATTATGGCGCGGAATACGTGTACACGGTAAACATTAACGTACTTTACGCTTTGCTGTGACGGTACCATTTGCAAAAGTTATCGTCGAACAGTCATGATGTCTGATAATACTCGCAGAGTGGATTTGTAGCAAGTCACTCTAACATTTTACGTTAGGTATTACCGCTGGGAAATTTTTAATTATGGCGCGGAATACGTGTACACGGTAAACATTAACGTACTTTACGCTTTGCTGTGACGGTACCGTTTGCAAAAGTTATCGTCGAACAGTCATGATGTCTGATAACACTCGCAGAGCAGATGCAAGGGTCAGTTACCGCGTATAATTGAAATGAATCGTCCATCTGCGGTGTATCCGGGTCGGTTAATGCGCACTATCCCTTACTTATTGATTAGTGGTACAGATTGACTCCGGATATATTACGTATGATGCCAGTGGCATTAATATTAATCTAACTAACGATGAAAAAGGGGCACGTCATACTCAGCATACAAAACGATTTCTCTCAAAAATTTTATATCCTCGGTAAAAATATTCTTCGGACCCAAAAAATGACATTTGACAGCAGTGGAAAACATATTTCTCACTGTCAACCACTATTTTATCAGGAAACTTAACCGCGATTGAGATCTAAATTGTCGTGAGAGGACTGGGGAATTTATATGCGAACGCGGAGGCTTGTAAACGGCGAGGATAAAGAAACACGGGTGGAAAAGGGTGAGAATTTCTCAAGAAGACCCTGCGAGCGATACATTTGAGTCCGTTTCCCGTGTACGACCGACGCATTCGAATCGTTCGACGGTTGCGATGCGACATTCTTCCTCGTGCCGGGCTCCATTCTCGACTGGCACGCATCGGATACATCTTAACTCGAAGATATATGTCGCAGTTCGCTGCCGATTTCAGCGTGAAAAATAGCCGAAGAATCTCTCCCGCGGTACGCGCTGTTTTGCCGATACCTAAATGTTGTATATACTCTCTGTTTCTCATACATTCGCTCACGCGAGACGTGTTTCTGATTCCTAACATTCACTAACATTTGAAACCACAAATTCCGCATGAATCTTGCGGAACAGAATGAGATAGAAGCGCGCAGAAATATATTACAGAAGTCGAAGGGGGAAGCGAGAAGTTAGGTGAATCGTTAATTGGTAACGATTCAAGGATAAATTCGAGAAACGCAGTGCGATGCAATTTATACCTGAAAGTATTAATAACGTGGAGTTTCCGACTAAATGGTACGCAGTTAGCGAAGCGGAGAATTAAACTGCACTGCGTCGCGGGTAGACGCTGACCGCAGCGTAGATTATACTACTTAGAGCGTCGGTTCAGTAGTATAACCGTTGCTGTTGTCAAACGCTTCACACTTACGTGCGGAAATTCGAAAATCAAAGAGCGTCATTAATAATCCAAAGTGGAGATTCGCGGCGACAGGGAGCAAAGAGTACCAATGTCACTGCTGGCTAATGTCAACGCGGTATATATGAATGAGAAACAGAGAGAGAGAAAGAGAGGGAAGGAGAGAGAACGGGGACGCGACACGAAAGCAGCAGTTCATCCTGGAGCACTCCGAGTAATTTCTTTAAACGTTCGGAGGAAGTTCGCTAATGAATTCCTGCTCACTCGTCTTCCGTCTTCTACCTTCTCTGCTCCACCCCTCACCTTCCACCCTTTCCTGCTTTTCCTCGCTGTTTGGCGCCGTCGAAGTGTTTACGTCATATCGAACGCTGCGGGAGTGCCTCTTGCTTTCTCCTCTTTCCTCTTCCTGCCTCTGCCGTACCCCTCCAACTGCTTCTTTCAACCTTTCATATTTCCTCCCCGTTTTCCTGGCCTCGTCGCCTTTTTCTCTTTTGGACAGCGTCAGGTGACCCCGGCGGGTGGTATCGTAGAGGTATAGGCGAATAGGTAATATACGTGAATTTGCGGAAATTTGTATGTACTCTCAAAAACGCGTTTTTCCGGATAAAACACTTCTTTGGATTTTGCATTACGATAGCGTTATAAACAATTCTGTTAACATTTCGTACACATGTCAAAAAAAGACGGTATGGCTTTATTAACCCTTAGCGCTCCGGCACATTTTCGCAGCGGAACGAGTAAAACGCAAGTTTTATTTTAAGTGAGAAGAATTATACGTGTTATAAAAAAGGTGAAAAAATGGTTTAATCGTAACAGTGCAGAGACTGATCGCGTTTTAATTACAGTTATCAATTGCCAACGCCGACGATACCGCAGCATTTTAAGCGCAATCATGTTAAAAACATTCGGCTCCGCAGCGGAGCCTACGGAGCGCTAAGGGTTAATACAACGCATCTTTGGCACTATTCACTCTCACGTATGACATATAGCAAATCATTTTTATATACGCCCTGTAATCACGCATTCACAAAGAAAACCCTTTCTATAAACCCACCGCTACAACAGCGGCAAAATATTTCAAAAACTTCGAACGAAGCGACACAGTCATAGCGCGGCTTGCAGCATAAACTTTATTAATACATCACATCACCTTATCTTCATACCGCGCGCATACGTACGTCCGATGCAACAACGTAATTTAGATCAAAAGGCCATCACTTAAGGGGTGCGCCCGATAAGGACTCTACCCGTCGAAGGCGATAATTCGCCAACGTCCCGAATTGCCGAACTCAATTATCTCGGTAACCGAGCTGCCAAGTTTGTACGCGCGGGAGGCACTTTTCTGCTCGAACTCATAGAGAGTATGTCGGCGGAAGCGCGCGTCTTCCGAAGTGTCCCGCGTCATAAGCTGTCGAACTTGCGTGTGCGCCTGTATGAACGCCTACCTGAAAATTGCGCGGATAAGATGAGCATGAAAGAGAGAGAGAGAGAGAAGGTATGCGTGCAGACAAGAACGGAGAAACGCGGAGTAAGGAGAGTGTCGATGACGACGCCGTAAACGCCTCTATTTGAAATGCATTGGCCGTCACGGAGACGACGCCGTTGTTTGCGCTGTCAACCGAAGGATAATGGATCGGGGTCGGTGGACAAGTCCTTGTCACGAGGCGGTGCCGTCTTCAGCCCGGCGACCTTCCGTCCCTCCTTCTCGTCCGGTATTACTTCTACCACCCCCGGCGGAGGCTGCGAGGGGTTAGCCGCAGAAAAATGACTATTACCGCGCGGAAGATCAGGTTAATAAAACGATCGGTCAATGTTGGCCGCCGACTCTCGGCGCGGCCGGCTGTTATAATAAATGGCGATGCCGCCGCTCGATGATCGAACGACGCTTCATTTTCGCATCCCACGCGCGTACCGGGCTCCTTTGTTGTTTGACGCACTCAGCTTTGGGTGGTTTTCAAGAAATAGGTTTCGAAGAACTCGGTAATACGTAGGCGGAGGTTCAGCTGGTTTTTGATGTTTGAGCGGTTCACGGGCGCGGGTGGCGGTAGGAGTTTTGCCGTGTTATGTGACAAATTAGGTAACGAGTGTAGGTGTGTGTTATCGTAGACACATGAAACGTGTGTTTGTATACACTTATTAACACGTTGACTGCCAAGCGTATTTTGCAATGTTAGAACGGCGATGCGATGAAATACTGCAGAGTATGATTAAATCGTGCAAAATTAAGGTAACGCAGAGTTGATGGAAGCCAAAGTATTGAAGCACCGTTCGAATATCAATTGCTTTTACAAGATTGCAAATAGGCTTCATTGGGAATTTCTTGCATTTTCAGTAAAATCATTTGCTTATTTTGCTATGATAGAACCGCGATGCGATGAAATACTGCAGAGTATGATTAAATCGTGCAAAACTAAGGTAACGCAGAGCTGTCAGAAGCCAAAATGTTGAAGCACCGTTCCAATGCCAATTGCTTTTACAAGATTGCAAATAGGCTTCATTGTCAATTTTTTTCATTTTTAGTAAAATCTTTTCCACTGGTCACCGCATATTTTGCTATGATAGAACCGCGATGCAATGAAATACTGCAGAGTATGATTAAATCGTGCAAAACTAAGGTAACGCAGAGCTGTCAGAAGCCAAAGTGTTGAAGCACCGTTCCAATGCCAATTGCTTTTACAAGATTGCAGATAGGCTTCATTGTGAAATTTTTTCATTTTTATTAAAATCTTTTGCACTGGTCACCTCATATTTTGCTATGTTAGATCTGCGATGCGATGAAATACTACAGAGTATGATTAAGTGGTACAAAATAAAGGTAAGGCAGAGTTGTCAGAAGCCAAAGTATTGAAGCACCGTTCCAATATCACTTTTTTGCATTCTTAGTCGAATCTTTTGCACCGGTCACTAGTGACCACTGTGGCAGTCAAAGTATTAACACGTTGACTGCCACGCGTATTTTACTATATTAAAACCGCAACGGGATGAGGTACTACAGAATGTGATTGAGTTGTGCAAATGAAAATAATGCGAAGGTATCGGAGACCAAAGAATTGAATCACTATTTAATATTAATTGCATTTTCAAAATTATAAATGCGACCGATTGGGTATTTTTTTAATTTTTCATGAGACTTTTTGTGCCGGTCACCGATGACCACCGTGGCAGTCAAAGTGTTAATAAGGACGTGTAGTAAGAAGTAGATGTATGTAATATTAATAACAAACGTCTTCATGACGTGTATATAATTAGTGGTGATTTGTTTTTATTCTCTCATGTACAAAGGCTGGAGGGTAAAAGTGTGTTGTGTTGGATGTTCAGACATATTACCGAACAACGGAAGCCGCCTCTAATGTCCTTTTGTTTGTATAATGACATTCCGGGTGTACATAACGACGTGCTTGAGCAGGTCTGACGAGTGAAGGAGCACAATGAGCAAACTTCATCGGGGCCGGACGATTAATTTACGATATAAGACCGCTCGAACTCGCATGGGAGCGATTCGCACCGCGAGTCTGATCAAACTTTTTGCTTCAACATCTGTACTTCAGTACAAGTTTCGTTTCTTGGATTCATCGAATTATCCGTATGTACGTTATCGGCGAAGAAAAGAGCCACGAAGCGGTTGCCACGTTATTTTCTATCTGATACGTCATCCGCCTGAAGTCGTGGTGGAACAAGAATTTCGCCCGAGGCATAAGTATCTTTCCTGTACCGACATTTCACCGCGAACATTGTCGAGGTAGCAGTGAGCTCAAGGTTGAAATTGAACCATAAAAGATAATTTAAACTGTGCCTTAAAAACTAAACATGAATAACTTGTTCGTAGGTAATTAAAGTGTGCACAATTTGTGACGCTTCTTTTCAGTGATTTAAGACCGAGTGACTTTAAATTATTTCAGTTCCTTCTTTCGGTTCGAATACCGCATATATTGTGCATGTTCATTAGTTGTCGTGGAAACTCGCAAATATTGTACATAGGAGAATATCGCCACAATGATCAGCGGTATGATTGCAACTCCAATGCAAAAATACCTAACTTTTTTCAAATGGTCAGTCCTTCCACGAGGATTCTCTAACAACGTGGTTAAGACAAAGCGATGTAAAGTCGGAATGAGACAGGCAAATGTCCAGGGGGTAAGGGACACTTTTCTCTTTCACAGCTTTGTGAACGACACAGAGTGGAAAAATTTGCGAAGATATCGCAACGAACTTTGCGCCAAGGAAAATGCCATCGGCGTACTTCATAACGAGCCTGGGCTGCATTCCTACTTTTTTCACCTCCTCTTCCATAACCCCCTCATTCATCGTCTGCTGGAAGTCTGATGGGACATCGCGGGCACGTCTCACATTCCACGCATGCGAAAGTAGCCCGACTGACCGTATAATTTCGCCGAAAGACATTTATTCGCCCTCTGCAATTAATTCTTTCGCGGTCCCGTGTGTCCTTTCTGCCGGCACGTTCATACTGGGACGAAGGAAATTTCGCAGGAAAATGTCAACGCTCGCGGAAATATTTTGCCCCTACCCCAAGGCCGTGCTCTCTTCTCTGCCTTTCACGGGTTTAATTAATTTTTCCACCCTGCGTACCGGGCGACCATACGTGAAGAAGGTACACCTTATTGACCTGTAATTGGAGTTTTACGTTCAGTGTTGATCATTTGCTTAATCATCTAATATTTTGCGTACTTTTATTGCGGCTTGTAGTTCTTCTCCTATTGAGATGTAGGATAATTTGTTTGTCTTATTTATTTATTTCTACATCTTATTTATTCTTATCTTTAAATGTTATTCGATGGCGAAGGTTATTAAGTTTGAAATTATGTGCGTGAGATAGGTAGTTGAGCGGATAGAATATCATTGACGGATGGTCGAACAAATTTCAGACGAAAACGGTTGAATATTGAGGGTACGTTTTTCATGCGTCTGTCCTGAAGCAACGGACGAAAGAAATTTTTCTGAACTGTTATCGCTCCGAAAAAGCGCTTGATCCCTTCGAGATACTTCTGAACGTTCATGAATAATACATTATCTTGAAACACGCTGAACGTCAGATAGTGATTCAGTGTATTTTGTGATTTTTCGAGCACAATCTTCACGTATATTTATGCAGAGATATTATGATACCCGAGTCTTCGCTTTCTACACTTGATCAATCCTTACTTGCCTGCGCAACATTTAAGATCTTACAATTTTACATCTTACCTATCATTCCTATACCCAATTTAACGCATTTAAAAGTTATCTCCTTCGAAACACACCCTATTTCGACAAACTCGTTTTACGTGTTTCATTTTTTACAGTGAATCATTTCGTTTTATTTCTATCATAACCATTGAGAATATTTGTCAATGCAATCATACCGACACCAATGCTTAACGTCTCTAGATGTATTTATTAAGGGATTTGTTTAAGATGCGTCACTCATCTTATATATTCCACTCACGAACATTCGTGTGAATACGATTCTGATTACATGGACGCTACCTTAGTTGTAATCGATACCGTCATCGACTTCCCTGCTTCGCTTCATCCTGGTAGCGATTAAGTTTCGAAACTAGGGAACAGCCAAATCAAGAAAGTAACTCGTTCTTCGTCGAGAAATTCGTGGCCGGCATTTCGAACTCCGCAAATGTCACGTTTCCCGCACCATCTCCGTATTTCTTCGAACCCTTCTACCTTCTGTGCTCGTTGATTCATCGCCGTCCATTGGCAACTGGGCGTTAGTTTACCGGCAACAGAGATTTGGCAATCAACGAGGGGTCTAATGCAACAAAACCAACAAAAATCAAAGTAAAACGAAATACGCTTACAGAAATTTCGAGACGAAAAAAGGGGGAAAACTAAAAAGAGTGGCAGAAAGTAAGATGAACGGTGACAGTGGAAATACAGAAACAGAGTACTTAGTAACGAAGGGGGAAAGCAGAATGCAGAAAGATGACAACGATGGAATGACGAAAGGCTGAAGAAACAAATAGGGATCAGAACGGAAATACAAAAAGTAAGTGCGCGAAAAAGTTTATCGGAACGAAAGGCTTGAGAGGAAGGAAAAAGGAAGACGCTGAAAAACCAAAGAGCGCGAGAGCAGACAAAAATGAAAGAGCGACGACGTATTAGAACGGAGCGCGAGACAATGAGGACGGCAAGAAGGAAAGTAACGGGACGAAGAAACCCGGAGAAGCGCGAGAGGGAAGAAAAAGGACGCAGGACTAAGAGCGATTAGGTATCGGACCGAGAGGATAGAAAACAGGGAAGGAGCGAAGGCGCGGAAGAGCGAGACGAAGAAGGAATGACGAAGGAGCGAGAGAGCGAGGCTTTACCCGCTTCGCCGCAAAAAGTGTCGTGGCCCGTAATTTTCCGGTAATTAAATTTACGAGCTTACCAACGTTGTGCGAGCGCCGGGAGCCGCTTAAGAAGAACCGCCGGTATATTGGATCCCTCGAGTACCAAGCCGCCAACCGTTGGACGGCTCGCGGGATGAGAACTTTTCAGCTTGCTCGCCAGAGCTCAAGGCGAGTCCTCTCGATTAGCGGGGATGCCGAGGGCCTTGGAGCGAAATGGAATGGGGGAAAAGAGGACTTGCCGCTTTTCCTGCACCCTTCCCAGAGCCGCACACTTCCGCGCGATTCTGCCCAGCCCTTCGGGCGGAAATGGCCGCTGTCGTTGCGCACATTTCTTGCACGTCGGCCAATCCGAGATATACCAACGTCGCCGTCGCTCAAAGAAAATAGCATACTTCGAAAGGAAGCTCTGTGTCGTCGGAGTTGATGGCTGAATTTGTGTGGAATGGATCCGAGGTTGAAGAAGACGGTCGTGTAGGTCTTCGATGGATTTCTTTATGGTGGGTTGTCATCGGTAGCGTCGCTGATGATTGACCGATGAAGACACCGATGATAGTAATGCAGACACGTAAATGAACAGTGAACGCTTCGCGTAGAGTATCAAAGATTTGGGGTGCTATATTTATGATTCAGACACGGGAATAATTATTAGGTGCTAATGTAGTGAATTTGTGTGGAATGAATCCGAGGTTGTAGAAGACGGTCGTGTAGGTCTCCGATGGATTTCTTTATCAAGGGCGTAGTATCAAAGATTTAGGGTATTATATTTATGATCCTGATACGGGAATAAATATTAGGTGCTAGTGAAGTGAATTTGTGTGGAATGGATCCGAGGTTGTAGCAGACGGTCTTCGATGGATTTCTTTATGTTGGATTGTGATCGGTAACGTCACTGATGATTGACCGATGAAGACACCGACGATAGTAACGCAAACACGTAAATCAACATTAAACTTTTGCGCGTAGAGTATCAAAAATTTGGGGTGCTATATTTGTGATTCGGACACGGGAATAATTATTAGGTGCTAATGAAGTGAATTTGTGTGTAATGGATCCGAGATTGTAGCAAAGGGTCGTGTAGGTCTCCGATGGATTTCTTTATCAAGGGCGTAGTATCAAAGATTTAGGGTATTATATTTATGATCCTGATACGGGAATAAATATTAGGTGCTAATGTAGTGAATTTGTGTGGAATGGATCCGAGGTTGTAGCAGATGGTCTTTGATGAATTTCTTTATGTTGGGTTGTGATCGGTAGGGTCACTGATGATTGACCGATGAAGACACCGACGATAGTAACGCAAACACGTATATCAACATTAAACTTTTGCGCGTAGAGTATCAAAAATTTGGGGTGCTATATTTGTGATTCGGACATGGGAATAATTATTAGGTGCTAATGAAGTGAATTTGTGTGTAATGGATCCGAGGTTGTAGCAAAGGGTCGTGTAGGTCTCCGATGGATGTCTTTATCAAGGGCGTAGTATCAAAGATTTAGGGTATTATATTTATGATCCTGATACGGGAATAAATATTAGGTGCTAGTGAAGTGAATTTGCGTGGAAAGGATCCGAGGTTATAGCAGACGGTCTTCGATGGATTTCTCTATGTTGGGTTGTGATCGGTAGCGTCACTAATGACTGACCGATGAAGACACCGATGATAGTAATGCGATGAAGAACATTCTCGTGCGTATCAAAAATTTGGGGTGCTATTTATGTGATGAATAATTATAGGTGCACGTAGTGAATTTGTGTGGAATGGATCCAGTAAGGTTTGCGCGATAGATTTATTTATAGTGAGTTGTGATCGGTAGCGTCACTAATGATTGACCGATGAAGACACCGATGATAGCGATGTACACACGTAAATGACCAGTAACTTTTGCGCGAGTGCTAATGAAGTACTTACGTAACTGAGACCGTAGAGCTGCAGCATATTATAGGATTGAGGAATAAATAAATGCGGAACGTTATTAACGTGAGTGTTGGGTAACGACAACAATCGAGTTGTTGCTGTTGGATTATTAAAGTTTATTGTTGGGTCGTTGTAAGAAAAAAGAATAGTCCTTCGTTTTCCGTCGCAGTCGGTAATAACGCGAAACAGTATAAAGTTATAATTTAGTTTCATTTATTTATCGACATGTTACATAAATATGCCACGATACAGGTTCATATAATAACACTTGAGTAAACTAAGAAATGTGAATTGGTACGCCTGGTATGTTAATAATTAATTGATTAATTACGTAATTTGTTCGTCATGGATTCGATTTATTCCCCCGACAATTTGCTTTAATCATCAGAATTAGCACAAACCGCCGATATAAAACGTTATCAGTGAGAAGATTTACGCGGATATGTAACAACGATTATAAATTATCCACTACGTTATTTCTTGAACGAGTAAATCCTCGTAATTGACTGCGATATTTTATTGCAGATTTTTATTAATAAGCTTATCGCAGTGCTTTACAATCATTTATTGGAAGAATATTACTTTTCCCTGCGTATTTTTCAGCGGAAAATATTTCCGAGAATTGTGAGTGGAGTTTTGGATACATATCATTTTTATCTTTGCCATGTGGGCTCTTTAAACGGTATACGCTGATAAACGCTATTGGAAAGAGCACATTGAATAGACGCAGCGAAATTAATCGGATAGGATAACATCTGCAGCATTACTTTCAACATCGTTTAGGTAACGATAAATTAGCGCTTTCATATTGCAAGCTTTCGTGTTTTTCCTTACGTATTTTTCAAGAATTTCAATGAAAAATAGCATACAGTTTTATGGAGAAATAAATACGGATATTTTTATTTAAATCTTGAAAGACAGGTAGTATAATCACATTCTAATGATAGATCACATTCTAAGAATAGAACCAAAACATTTATTGTATGCAATTACTATATAAAAAAGCCCACTAAATTCAATGATTAATTCTTGTCTACTATTCTGCGGCGATACCTAGCTTATTACGGGCCGTGATAAATGATACTTGCCATATGAATTTCACCCGTGAGTAATCAACGGACCAAATTACATCGATTCCTTTTTTCTCCATTGTTCACCCACACAACAAAACGATAATTATGAACATCAGATCCTCGCAGCACTAAACCGTTGAATACGTATACCAGAGCTGCTCGATAAATTTGATCCTTTTTTTCCTCATTACCGAGGGGATCTCCGAAGCGATTACGAGTGATGGAGGTGAAGTAAACGAGCGACAGAAATTAGGGCCCTGCCTCGAGAGACTCATCGAAGGGGTTGTTTCGAACATCGGCGAGCAATTTGCCATGTCAGTTGGAAATAATATTCCAATCGGTTACCACTGGCGCGACTCAATGGCAGTTCGGTCATTCTCGATTAATTTTCGAAATAACGGTAATTGGATTTTTTACGAGAATTAAAGACCGCTGTGCCACTGGTTAATTGTATTTGCAGCGGTGCCACCGTCGGAAGAATTCCATTTTTAGAACATGTAAGCTTTTGGTATCGTCGCGGATCCGAGAAAAAGAAACCTTCCTGGCGTATGTAGAGGGTATCGTGATACTCGGAGTGAACTTCTAGCCTTTGGATTAGCACGTGAATTTGTGGCAGGCGTAGTAAATGTTTCACGGGGCAAACACGAGTCTTATGAGTAAGCGAGCTTATCCTCAGATATGATCCTTATTAACCACATACAGCGTACAATTAGTGCGGTCTCAGTCTAAATCCAGCAGGCAAGACAAAATCCTGAATGTCCCGCAATTTATTATAATGGAAATAATACATGCATAACAAATGTCTAAATGATGAGAATGGAACAGTTCCACTGAGAAAAGGAAGGTTTGTGAATGTTATACCACGGTGCCATCATAATGACGTAAAAGCCGAACTGGACCTACGTGGGCGTATTAATGATACGTGACCAATACGAAAAATACAATAGACACCGATTGCTTTCCGATTGATCCTGACAACTCATCTTATCTGAGTGATGCAACCAATCCAAGGCAGTGGGTAAGAGACTGGACTTACAGTGGTTTCTTGTGTGACTGCTGCAAAATCTGAATATGTTTCTACTGAGAAAAGGAAGGTTTGTGAATGTTGTACCACGATGCCATCATAATGACGTAAAAGCCGAACTGGACCTACGTGGGCGTATTAATGATACGTGACCAATACGAAAAATAGAATAGAGACCGATTGCTTTTCGATCGATCTTGATAACTCATCTTGTCTGAGTGATGCACCCAATCCAAGGCAGTGGATAAGAAACTAGACTAACAGTGGTTTCTTGTGTGACTACTGCAAAATCTGAATATGTTTTCACTGAGAAAAGGAAGGTTTGTGAATGTTATACCACGGTGCCATCATAATGACGTAAAAGCCGAACTGGACCTACGTGGGCGTATTAATGATACGTGACCAATACGAAAAATAGAATAGACACCGATTGCTTTCCGATCGATCCTGACAACTCATCTTATCTGAGTGATGCAACCAATCCAAGGCAGTGGGTAAGAGACTGGACTTACAGTGGTTTCTTGTGTGACTACTGCAAAATCTGAATATGTTTCCACTGAGAAAAGGAAAATTTGTGAATGTTGTACCACGGTGCCATCATAATGACGTAAAAGCCAATCTGGACCTACGTAGGCGTATTAATGATACGTGACCAATACGAAAAATAGAATAGACACCGATTGCTTTTCGATCGATCTTGATAACTCATCTTGTCTGAGTGATGCAACCAATCCAAGGCAGTGGGTAAGAGACTGGACTTACGGTGGTTTCTTGTGTGACTGCTGCAAAATCTGAATATGTTTCCACTGAGAAAAGGAAGGTTTGTGAATGTTGTACCACGGTGCCATCATAATGACGTAAAAGCCGAACTGGACCTACGTGGGCGTATTAATGATACGTTACCAATACGAAAAATAGAATAGAGACCGATTGATTTTAGATCGATTCTGACAACTCATCTGAGTGATGCAGCCAATCCAAGGCAGTGGGTAAGAAACTGGACTTACGGTGGTTTCTTGTGTGACTGCTGCAAAATCTGAATACGTTCCTAGGGTAGAATTAATTTAGCATCGCCCAGAAAATTGAAACTCTCCAGGACCATAGACTATTCGCATAAGTGTCATCTAATAACACAGGTGATAAATGGAGAAGAAGAAGGCTTTACGTGAATTTTTGTCTCCATAAAATTGGCTCTTATTGGCAATATATAGTTTTTCAAAATAATACTTGCATGGTAGACAGAAATGTTTATTGCCTGCAAAACGAGGCAAGTATACCATCAACAACAGACAAGGAGACCGGTTCGTTAAACTGTCGATCGATAATTCGACATAATGGTGTAATTTCGCGTGTCGCGCCTTCAAGCTATCGCGTTTGTTTGGCATGGTGCACATGCAGATTTAGCCGGCGGCGAACATTCGCCGAGTACGACCCGTTCGTCGGACTCCTCTCTATATGGACGATGGTTATATTGATTCTATCGTTGAAATTGGTTCTAATTACGCATCGGACAGAGGGTCACGGAAGGGTAGACAAATAGAGCGTCACTTACAGAATGCTAACAACCGGAATGTTTGCCAGCCGATCGGTTCGGTCTTTGATATTTGCGCGGGTTCCCGGAAGCAGGAGAGTTAGCTTTGAAGAAGATTCTTTTATTTAATACGATCCGCTGGGCTGTCTGAAAATAATAGGCGGATTCACATTTGCTATTCCACATCACGAAGATTATTCGATTGCACCGCACCGAGAACCGTATTTGCTTAATTGCGTAATGAAGTTGTTCGAGCTGGTCTCGACTCCCAAATTTAAGCCAATATTATAAAAGATGCATGCCAAATATATGGGTAGGCAAAGATATCGCGGTTATGTATATCGATCTGCGGTGGAACTGGAAATAGGGGGTCTGATTTTTAACTTCGTTTCTTTCTGGGTATTAATTTATTTGAGAAACTGCTCGTGTTTGACTGCTCTGGGATCAAGGCCTGTGAGGAAACGGCAGGGAGAAGAGATGCGAAAGAGCAGCGTAAAAATGGTCCCAGTTTAATGGAATATAATTATGTGACCGCGACAAAATTGCTGTGCGAGCTTACATTCAAAGCTGTACCCGGTTAGCGCATTCGACGCTGAACTTCAGAATAGCCATTCTTAAGGGAATAAAACGGAACTTTTAACTGACTTGTGATGCCAAAGTTTTATACAAATTTACGTCTGACACACTTTCGTACGGTTGTACATACCTCCGGATGAAAATGAACATGATGGTTTAAATCCGCCGTACTTTTCGCGTTTGTAGTTAAGATTATCGTCTACAAAACATGTACAACTAACTCCCAGTTAATCTTGTGAAGAACTGGAGCGATCTTCCCAGAACGTGGACAGCGACTCGGAATATTTTTTCCTTCTTTTAAACAAAGTGACGACTATCGTTAATTGATTTGAGCGTGATACGTTTAGTACAATTCCTGTGCGCTGGTGTTAAGCTGCCACCAATCATGAAAGTCAATAAAGCCAAGTATTCTTGGCCAGTGTAAGCTATTACGCATGATATGTGACGTATTAAACGAGTCGGAACATGTCAGATAAAAATAGATAAATGGTAGCTTCAACTGTATTCGGCACGATGTACGTTGTTACAGTCGGACATGTTCTACGTTGTTCCACTCTGTCTACACTGTTATAGTTTATAATGCCGTACAACTCTATCCGCAGTAACGGAGCTTACGTGAATATAATGCATAGTGACACTCCACTTGGTAATTTACAATGACCGATTGATTACGACACTATTCCTCTCTGTTACGATCTAGATTATTCCTCAGACGTAATATTTTAACTTTTTCACCGGCAGTTTCTTCTACGGACATTTCCACTTTGTGAATAGAAAATTCCAATCTGACACTTATTTTGCATGAGGATATCTTTTGACGTATTCATAATTGTAACAAGGTAGGAGGAAAGATTAACTGGGGATATACCACCTTGATCAAAAAGTTTTAGGACCGGTCGCCGTATGGCGCTCTCAGTCACTCGATTGAAATTTTTTTTTGTTAGGTTGTCACATCTGTCATTAACATTCCCACCAAATTTCAGCGTTCTAGCTTGACGTTTGTAAAAGTTATACCGTGTTGAGTACATCTAACTTTGTGCGTGTTTTCGATTTTTTACATATTTGAAAATGGCATCTACTTTAGATCAACGAATTTGCATAAAATTTTGCGTGAAAAAACGGATTTAACAGTCCGCAGACTTTGGAAATATTGGAGAAGTGTTTCGACAACGATGCTCTTTCAAGATCAAACATTTTTCGGTGGTACGAACGCTTCCGAAGAAACCACTTTGAAGAAAAAGAAGGTGATGCTCACGGTTTTCACGCATTACAACGGTATTGTGCATCATGAATTCTTGCCAAAGCAACAGACAGTCAACAAAATGTATTATTTGGGCGTTATGAGACGTTTGCGTGAAGCAATTCGCCAAAAAAGACCGAATTTGCGGGCAAACAACTCGTGGATTTTGCACCACGATAACGCACCGTCGCACAATGCGATCCTTATTCGCGAGTTTTTGACCAAAAATAATACAAATACTATTCACCAGCCTCCGAATTCACCTGATTTAGCACCCTGCAACTTTTTCTGTTTAACCAACTTAAAAAACCGCCTCGCGGAATGCGTTACAGCACTCAGACGGATCTTATGGAAAAATCGAAGACGGCTTTGATGGACATACCAAAAGTTGAAAAATTAAGCGCTGGTGTAAGTGCGTTAAAGTCGATGGGGAGTACTTTGAAGGGGACGATATCAATTGTGTAGAATTTTTGATTGGAATGATATATTAAACAGTTTTAATCACAAAAGTAATGGTTATAATATTACTCGCACTGCACTCTGTATTAAACGCTAACAAAGATTCGCTGAAACTCGCTAAACACATTCGCTGATAATCTCTAAATATTCGGTAAGACGCACACACCGTTACTCTTGAAAGTTTCGCAAAGACTCACTTATTTTAATATATCAACACTTTTATACTGTTTAATGGATATAAACTTCGAGTATAACAAATATAGACACATGCATTCTTTCTCACTCTCTTCGATTTTATCACACAATAAATGGATAAACTTGTATTTTCGATTTTATGAATAAAGTTCTAAAACTTTTTGATCAAGGTGGTATAGTGCAAGTGAAAGAAAATGAAGAAAAAAACACGCGCAAACACTTTCGAAGAGATACCTCCTAACGCGAATTTATTCCGACTCCGTGGTCGCGTAGGTAATGAACAATGTAAACGGGTGTTGATGGCGTAGAAAGGGGTAGGCAGCGATAAAGGGGGAGGTTTGAAGCGGGCGCGTTATTCCAAGATTCGTTCAGCTTTGTACTCCTGCATTGCCCCCGTTGCGTTGCGCGGAGTATATTTCAAGCTCTGCTCGGATGCTTTGTGCTTGCGAAGCCAGACGCAGTCGGCCGCAGACAGATTAGCAGAAAAGGGATAAAAAGGAGAAACCTAATCTCCTCGTGGCTTAAAACGTCCGTCACTGCGGGTGCTGGTGCGACGAAACGACCTTCTTCCTGGTTTCTCTGTCTGCTTCTCTTCCTTGCTCTTCTCCTCCTGCGCCTCACGTCGTCCACACACCTACTGCTATTCAGTCACGGACCCCTCGACGGTTCTCAGGTCTCCTTCTTTGGGCAAATTTCGTGGCGCAAAATCTACACGTAGCCGCATTCTTCGACTTCTGTTCCCCTTGCTTATCCGACTTAGATTTACTTTTAGAATCCCGTGCTTTCGTTTACACTTTCCTACTTTCGCTTAGCCAATTTTACCATAATAATTAACCGCACTGAATTAGGGTGAAGTAATCGATTGTAAAGTAAAGGCTAAAGTAATCGAAGTAATCTTTAAGCTGTCTGTTATTTTTTAATTAAACTTCGATCAATTTTGTCCAGTTTATAAGAGTAAAATTCCAAAGTCTTAAGTTTGTGATTACAGGTATGTTTTGCAAAAACTTTAGCTTCACTTAATAACTGCACTTACATACGCATAACGAGGGCTTTTGAAGTTCAACGTACTGACAAAACAAGAACTTGAACTTACTATATATTTCTTGAGACAAATAATTAGAACAGTTTTGCGTCGTGCGAGGATTGCTAGGTGCTATGGCCTACATCTTAACTCGATTCCTTATTAGCCTGCTTCTTAACGTCATTCGTCGTCGAGCTCAAACTTAAGATCTACCGTACTACAAATGTTCGTGGGAACAATGACCGACCACGTACATCAGTATGCGGAGATAGAATTGGTCTCGATTATCCTGGACATCGGCACCTGCACAATAGCTGACTTATATTCGATTATTCGCGAATCCGAATCCCCGACGCGTCTGTAGTGTTCCGATTCCGAGCGCGGCTCTCGACTAGCGTCCAATTATTCGAATTGGAAGATACGATTAATCTGGGAACGCTATCCGTAAAACGGCGGCCGAGAATCGTTCGGGGCTTGAGGAGCCGAGACGCTCGGAGACTGAATCGTGTTAGAAATTCGGGCCTCGGCCCAAGCAGGCGCTCCTCATTTTCCAGAAGGTTATTCGGCTGCCAATTTCATTAAATCTGATCTCCCAACCCTCTCCCTCGCGCATAGAGGTTCATCCATACCCATACGCCGCGGTGCGGTACTCTGACCCGCTCTTCTCTTCCACTGTGTTTCTGTTTCTCGGTCGTTTTCTTTGTCCGCTCCGCCCGCCTTCACCGTTTTCAGCTTCCTATCCTCGTCGCCAATGCTGCGCGACACCCCAGGCCTGCGACTCCGTCCTTTTCCGCATTTTTGTTCCTCCTTTTGAGAGGCGTAATTCAGTGCATCGCTTCTATGGCTTTCTGAAATTGAGGTGTCGGGTAAAATGTCCTGAGCGGGCGCTGAAGAGGGAAAAGTCGAGGGTCGGGGTGGATGACGGGACGAGGGGAGGCGGCAGAAAGGACAGGGTGCCGTCACATTATCAAACGAGTGGGTGGGACACTACGGCAGAAAGGAAAATATCCACGTGACAGCGTGCCGAGGCGCACGCCTCTTGCATTTTCCAGAACCTCGCTCCCGTAGACTTCGAGCCTTTCAAAGACTCGCTCTTTCACGGTGGTCGGCCGTTAAGCGCCGAATGTGCTCCCCCCTGATGTCGTTCTTGATCGTGTATGTTGTTGCCGATCGCGTCGTAAACTTCCTTCCATAGCCGAATGGCAGACAAAACGTTTCCACTTTGTTTTAGGGCAGTCGGCGATTTACTGCGTCGTTACACGAAAACTCGAATGACCCAGCTCAGTTCGGATTAGATTCTTTGGCTGCACTCCTTTTATTTGCTTTTTTCTGTCACGGGGCCGATACAGCGATCTCGATTGAAAAACATTCGATAAATATTTAGCATGTACTTGGTCGAGCGTTAAATAAACTGAAACGCGGCAAAATATGTGCCGATATTATGCAGGACATATTGTGATCGTGACGAGTCATCCAGTTCGGGCATTCATATTTGCTAACAAAACTGACGTGGTTCGGACCGGCAAAGAGCCGTGATTTAATTATCATCTTGATTATAAGTTGGACGATGCATACAGATTAAATAAACAATACGCCGTTCGTTCGAACAATTTGCATTGAGTGCATATGAACTTCCGACGAAATGACAGCCGCGACCCCCCACCGTTCAGCTAATTGATGAACAGCTATTTTGCTCGATGTTAGGTAAACAATTATGTTCAATAGGGATTTGTTTGACAATTCGTTCCCTCTTTCTGCGCTTCACTTGTTCTAATTACATTGACACCGTTAGAACTGCATCCTATGCCGCGCCGTTGTTAGAAATTCAATATTAGATCTGTTAATTAAACAGAAACAGCGATTGTTGATCTTTGGACCCGATCGACAGTAAGCGTCGTTATATTTCAATTCCAGTTCCAACAGAGCGATACGAAATTATTATTGATCGATATGCATATAGGTATATTTGATTAATCCTGCCTTAGGTACGCTCCCACGTACTCGGTATCTAAGGATACAAACACTATTTGAGATTCTGACCGCCTCACTGATACAATATTTAAAAAGTAACGATACAGTTCAAACGACTATAAAAATGCTTATGCTTGTAGAAGATATTTTGGAGTGTTGAACAGATATGTCGCCAACCAATCCCTTACACCCGTGCCTGTCATTTCATTCGTCTGTCTTTTGTTCTGTAACTACAGGCTCATCAGTAGTGCTCTGAGCATTTAACCCATTCGAGACCGATTGCACACCGTGTGTGCAATTGATTTCCGAGGCTATAAGACGGCTTGCACACCGTGTGTGCAATAACAGTAATGCGCAATTATCAGTTATTCTGAGTAAACTAGTCGTCAAAATAAGATTTTCCTTGAACTAATGAAATCTGCAAGGTACAGGAAAACAAAATTTGGCATTGGTTTTACTGTGTACCAAATATCTAAAAATTATTTGAAGCCTTTCTTACATGTAAAATACTATGAATTGCCGACAGTGCTACAAAGAAGGAAAATATAAACGTAATAATTACGCTTGTCCTGCTTGTTGTTTCAAGCGCTACCATCAACCAACTAATGTATAATTACTTTACGATCAGTGTACTATTTCCTAAAAATGTATTCACAAATTATATTTTCTTTTTTATTACTGAGTTACGTTACTTTATTATCTTTAGACATTTTTCTAAAAATTTATTTCTTGTTTGTTATTTTTTTCATTATTCAACTAATTTTTTCAACTTTTTACTATTTTTTAAACATTTTCTTTGCATTATATTCTGTTCGTTATTATCGAAAGCAAAATAATGATTTTATATTATCTAACGATTTTTGAAATAAACGTTTATACATTTTTTAATTATGTATTTTCATTTTATCTTACATTGCACACATGGTGTTCAATCCGTTCCTCGCAATAAAAATTTTCCGAGGAGCGAGCTGCACACCTGGTGTGCAATGATCTTATTTATGTGAATTCACTTACGAATTGGGTGATTTCCATAGTAAACATGTTTTTTTATTAAAAATGAACAATATAAAGAAGAAAAAAAATGTTGCTCCTGGGGACCGTGTTCGAAAAAAATCGTCGTCTCGAATGGGTTAAGTATCACTTGAACGTCGACAACATACCCAACACGTATATTCGTACAGATTACACTTTTAAGCGCAAGATCGCGTCCTTACATGCACGATACTTTTCTTCCCCACGATGGAAGGTGATAATGGAGGCGCGCTAACTCTCGACGCACTTGTTGGTGTCTGAAATATCGAAAATGGTAACTCGCGAGCCCCACTGTTCAAAGTTCGTTCGCACCACTTTGGCCCGGGTAAGAGTCACTTCCATGCATTATTCATACCGCGAAAGGGGATGAGTGAGAGCGAAACACGTCTTGCTTACGAACATCAATATGCGTACTTTGAATCGCTCCCTTTTAGCCATACCGAAGTCTCGCGAAAGTAGACTCGACCTTTCACGGCGACGACGAAGAAGAATTTTGCGAAATTGATAACGTGCCAGCCGACGTTCGGTCAGCAATCGATGACTTTTAAGACGTTTCCCGATAACTCCGACTGCGCGGGACGAAGTCGAATTCGCCAAGTTGCGAGATTGCTGCGACAAGTCACTGACAACTACGCTCAAGCAACGGAAATTAATCAACTGTTAGTCTGTAGGATTTGGACGTGGCGGAACATGCGGTTATTGTTCTCTGGATGTTGTACATCGCAGTAATTATGTAATTGTTTCCCCGCCAGGGTGCATTAATATAATTGATTGCGATGCAACTGTGATTGTAATGTAACTATCTTGTTCAATGTTTTAACGGGGCGTGTAGCTTTCATAAGTATTAGGTGTACAACTTTGCTTCCGCCGTTTTGCAATAGATGGCTGTAGCGGTAAGTGGTAGTCGAAATAAATAGATCGTAGATGTCATACAATAAGCTTAGGCATTTGTAAACATAACGCCATCGAAATATTAGTCGATTTGTGTCTGCATCATAAAGTCATTCTCGATTAAACATGTCAGCTTACGAGCCAAATTCTCGTCATTTGCGGGAGGTTTTAATTTTCTGCTTTAATATGAAGAAATCTGCGGCTGAGGCTCATCGAATGCTCTCAAATACCTATGGTGAGGCCGCTATTAGTGAAAGAACGTGCCGAGAGTGGTTTCAACGCTTCAAGAACGGTGATTTTGACGTCGAAGACCGGCAAGGCGGTGGAAGAGAGAAGGTTTTCGAAGATGCAGAATTGGAGGCATTACTTGATCAAGACTCGTGTCAAACGCAACAAGAATTGGCAGTATCATTGGGAGTGACGCAACAAGCCATTTCAAAACGCCTGAAAATCATGGGAATGATTCAGAAACAAGGAAATTGGGTGCCGTACGAGTTGAAGCCGAGAGATGTTGAACGGCGTTTGTTTGCTTGTGAACAGCTGCTTGCAAGGCAAAGACGGAAAGGATTTCTGCATCGCATTGTGACTGGGGACGAAAAATGGGTTCATTACGATAATCCCAAGCGCAGAAAATCATGGGGATATCCCGGCCATGCTTCC
The DNA here is from genome assembly GCA_033815515.1 of Cryptocheilus praepositus. Taxonomy (NCBI): domain Eukaryota; kingdom Metazoa; phylum Arthropoda; class Insecta; order Hymenoptera; family Pompilidae; genus Cryptocheilus; species Cryptocheilus praepositus. The sequence continues at coordinate 4,906,195 of JAWWQZ010000315.1, forward strand.
ACGTCGACGGCCAAACCGAATATTCACGGTTCCAAGGTCATGCTCTGTATTTGGTGGGACCATCTCGGCGTAGTGCATTATGAGTTGTTAAAACCGACTGAAACAATCACAGGCGATCGTTATCGAACGCAATTAATGCGTTTGAGCCGAGCATTAAAAGACAAACGGCCGCAATACAACGAGAGACATGATAAAGTGATTTTACAGCACGACAATGCTCGACCCCATGTTGCGAAAGTGGTCAAGACATACTTGGAAACGTTGAAATGGGAAGTCCTACCCCACCCGCCGTATTCTCCAGACGTTGCTCCCTCGGACTATCACTTGTTTCGTTCAATGGCACACGGCCTGGCTGACCAGCACTTCCGGTCTTATGAAGAAGTAAAAAATTGGATCGATTCGTGGATTGCTTCAAAAGATGACCAGTTTTTTCAACGCGGGATTCGTACGCTGCCCGAAAGATGGGAGAAAGTAGTGGCCAGCGATGGACAATACTTTGAATCATAAACGTATAACCAGTTTTTTACAATAAAGCCTCGAATTTCGGAAAAAAACGGCGGAAGCAAAGTTGTACACCTAATATCATGTACAATAGTTCTGTCAAAAGCGGGTATCCTATATAAGTGGGACGTATAAAAATCTATATTTGTTTATATCTGCGGGATCTCAAATACAGCGTCCTCTAATTGGCGAGGAAAGGTCACCTATGATCCTCAATTATTATATTGATGTACCATAGGTGACGAGTTTGTTGAATTGTGTTGTTTGGTTGCTTAGGAGTCAGTTGACGATGAGACGTAAAGACGAAACGGCGTAAAGGCGAAACAATGAAACAACGAAAGAATACATAGGAAATAAGACGAAAGTGTCTTCACACGTTGGCTGCCGTGGGGGTCACCGGTGACCGGCGCAAGAGATTTTACTGAAGATCCAAAATATTCGCAATGGGTAGTAATAATTATTTTATAAATGCAGTTATTGTGAGAATAGCGATGCGATTCTTTGGTCTCCAATTCTTGCACATTATTTACATTTTGCATAATTCAGTCAAACACTGTAGTATTTCATAGCATCGCCGTTCTAATGCGGCAAAATACGCACGGCAGTCAACGTGTTAATTGTGCTGTTATTGTTTATAAATATTATACTCTCTAGTTTCACGTAATAAATTCGTACATATCTAATCACCTGCTGTACCTTGCTGTGTACGCCATTTTATAAAGTATAATCTCGCTATATTGCTTTCGCCGTTGGTTGATAATAATAAGATTTGCTAACAGCACAACAAATCCGATTGTGGGCAACCCTGCAATGCGAGCGTACCGTTCTAGGACGGGCGAATAATAATTTTCAACTTTTTGCATTTTGCAAAATTCAGTCAAACGCTGTACTATTTCATAGCATCGCCGTTCTAATGCGGCAAAATACGCACGGCAGTCAACGTGTTAATTGTGTTGTTATTGTTTATAAATATTATACTCTCTAGTTGCACGTAATAAATTCGTACATATCTAATCACTGGCTGTACTTTGCTGTGTACGCCATTTTATAAAGTATAATCTCGCTATATTGCTTTCGCCGTTGGTTGATAATAATAAGATTTGCTAATAGCGCAACAAATCCGATTGTGGGCAACCCTGCAATGCGAGCGTACCGTTCTAGGACGGGCGAATAATAATTTCCAACTTTTTGCATTTTGCATCATTCAGTCAAACGCTGTAGTATTTCATAGCATCGCCGTTCTAATACGGCAAAATACGCACGGCAGTCAACGTGTTAATTGTGTTGTTATTGTTTATAAATATTATACTCTCTAGTTTCATGTAATAATTTCGTACATATCTAATCACTGGCTGTACTTTGCTGTGTACGCCATTTTATAAAGTATAATCTCGCTATATTGCTTTCGCCGTTGGTTGATAATAATAAGATTTGCTAATAGCACAACAAATCCGATTGTGGGCAACCCTGCAATGCGAGCGTACCGTTCTAGGACGGGCGAATAATAATTTTCAACTTTCAGTTATTTCGCGACTTAACACCGATATAACCGGGCGAGGGATGGAGAAAAGTTTCTTTTATTTAATTTCTGCCTTGGAGATCGGCTCCGCGACTCAGGCAAGTCCGGCCAATTATAATTACGGTGGACGGGCGGCAGAGTACGGAACTGCAGATCGACGAACTGACTAAGTACTGTGGATAGCGAATACTTTGTTGACAATAACTTGGGAAAGTAATGAAAGGTGTTGGGCCACTGAATGGGATTTAGTTCAGTTAAAAACCCAAAGAAACTGGAGCGTGTTCGCAGAATACAGCCGAGGTCGCGGAAAGACAATGGAATTCTAAAGGGACACGATATACATAAACTTCGCAAGAAAGCTCCCGAGATCGGTAGTGGATGACATTCACTGAAGCAGCGACGCTATTCACGATTGGAATCATAATGAGCCGTTATGAATGTTTATATGCTCTCAATATTTTTTCGCGATCTATTAACGGCGGTATGTCGACAAAATACGTTTTGCATTTCACTATTTTATTCTTTAGGATTTTCTGCAACTCGGCATAGCATTCTGCGAATACACCTGATCAATGCTCTTGCAACTTTCCATCGAAATTTCTTGGCATCTTCATCGACGTCTGATCACAGTGGGTCAGTGCAGAAAATTCTTAACGGAATGTAAAGCCTAAATAACCCAAGAGACATCCAAGTTTGCTGATAACAATAGCCCTCATTTCTGCTACGGCGTTACCTACTTTTCTCTTTTCGCCGAGCTATTCCTCCATTCAGTTCACTCTATTAATTGTCTTATATCGGCGAAGTTACTTCCATAAATTATAACCCCCCGGGGAATAAGGACGAAACACATTCACGGCTCGCATTGAATTCGCATCGTACGCTTCTGTTTGCGGAAAGTTTCGCGAACGTGAGATATGAATAAAGCGAGCCAGATAAATGCTCTTCGTTCGCAATAATCAATTGAATCTGTACATACCCTCTTTCAAATTACGAATAATCTCGTTTCTGATTTCAGGTGAGTCCGAACGTGGTGACCGTGTATTTTCGAATCTCAATCAACTGTTCTCCGGATGCATGCACGTGAGTGAAAGTGTTAATGTAAATAGATGCAGCGTCGATCAAAGGGAAACATCAGCATCGCGCAGTTTAAAATTTTAACCGCCTTTTATCCGACGTAAATCAGACGTAAAGCAGAACTCGCATACGGTGATGTTTCCCAGACTCGATTTTTTGCAGCTGTCTGCCTCTGCTGGAACGATTGGAAATATTCAGTTGTTTTGCATTGCATCCGATCAGCTCGATAAATCGGGCCGAAGTGAAGATGTTGGAAATCAAGGGCAAAGTGCGCAGTATGTTGTTAAGTCACACGTGAACAGTTTGACGACAAAGAGGTTCAGTGATGTGCATACACTTGTCGAGCAGTGTACATAGGTGTTTGAAAAGGCTTCGTTCGATATTTAAGTGACACTCCTTTACTAGAAATCCAACGAGGCAATTCTGAGTGGAGATCATTCACAGTGGCCTCCGCAATCCTTGAACTTTTCCGTTGCTACCCGCGTTTTCTCAGCTTCAGGATTGACATTTCGTAATTTGTCGTGTACAAACAACCTGCGGCTAATATTCTATTCAATTACCGGTACTTCATTTCACTCAATTACATGCAGAACCGCAGCTTTTTATCAGTCGTATTTAGGTAACGTATTACCGTCTGCACTTTACGTATCGTTGAGAAATTTGATTACGGGCTCTCTGACCTATACGCATAGATTTTCTTATCTGATATGCAATCTTTTCCATCGCGACCTATTCACCATGAAGCAAGTATACTTTATGCGTCAGCGTATGAAAGTCGTCGAAAGTTCGCGTGTCACTGAGTTCAGCGCGGACGATTCAGATCGCTGGGTCCGAAAATAAACCCAGACTTCGCTGCGTAGTATCATTCCCTCCTGCGGTAAGATCTGCGAACGCTCTTGCGACTTTTATCATTTCTAAATCGGTCCTCGGAATTTCTGCTACGCAATTCACGCTATACCGCTCGCGTGGAATTACCTGACTCTGTTTCCTGGGTTCAATTACTAGCGCAGCGATAGTCAATGATCGATCCCCCGACAAACTCGTTGGCTCCTTTGATACGCAGAAACGTCCTCAAACGCGAGACGCAGCACGCTTCTCAGGCCTCATCCCCCTGTCACCGCGGCATGCCTTCCGGCATGGTTTACTTTACATCTCGTACATCATCGTCGTGTGTCGCGCCGGGGAGCATTATGGTAACGACGTTCCCGCGGATACGTTTCAGACACGATAAATTCGCTATTTATATTCCCAGGATGGATGAAGAAAAAACGAAATCACTCTGGGCGCAATGAAAGGTAGATGCAAAGGGGCAAGAGCGGCAGAGTGTGCTGAAAAAATGCAATAGGCAGCTAGGTAGAAAGAGCGCATAGAATGGGAGGAGTCTAGAAGAGTCGCGCCTTTATTCCCCTTAACACTAGGTTTACGGGACCCGTCAATTTTGGTGGATTTCAAACTTTGAAATGAAACACGCAAAAAACCATAGCAATAATCTTAACCCTTTTGCACTCGGACATGTTTATTCACGAAGTAGCGAATAGCGCAACGTTTCGTTTAAAATGGTATAGTTTTGAAAAAGATACTCTGCTGAAATCACATATAACTTTGCTGATACATTTATTATGAAACAAAATCGGCATTTTATAGCGTATTCTTTTCGAATGCGTCATAGTTCATTGACGAATTTCAAGGATTTGTTCAACACGTATCGCAGTAATACGTTGTTTATTGTCTTTCATGTGGCATTTCTTCTTCCGAATACATATAATATTCATACAATAATTTGCAGTTTGTCATTCAGCCTATTGCAGATATATGACGTAGAAGAATTCTATAATTTTCAGTATACTGACCACAAATGAATAAATATTAAACAGGACCCAGATTATTAATTTTATCTCATTGCCTTAACATGTAACTCCCCGGAAATATCTTAGGGAACAAATATTTGAACAAACATTTTCTCTACATATATTTTTCTGAAATAAAACACAAAGTAAAAACTCAGAGGGGACAATCGAGTAATTTTAACTACTTTGCATCGTAAATTCATAATTTCATTAAAAGAGTTTATAAACACAATTATTATTTCCTTAAGGTTTCTGAATTTTGAAGTTTGTATGTGGTATACCTATCTCTACGAAACTCGTCAAATTGACGGGTTAGCTGATTACGTAAACAATCCTTATATATTTGCTTCGTTTGGAAAATTATTCCTCCAATAGTAAATATAAGAGTGAAAGAAAAGTCTAAGATGCCCCCAACTCCTTATCTCAATAGCGCCTCGATAATGTGACAAAGCGAATTGTGTGGTTCGGGTGTCATGTTACTTCGTATTACACCGGGTACACCGAGTATGTATCCAAGCGTGACATTTCATGCATTGTATCATTTCTTCTTTCTTGCTTTCTTCACATAATATACAAAACCATGAATCACCAATTTCTTTTTTATGTTTCTGCATTTTGTTAAACTTTGGTGAACTGATTTTTTTTTTTAAGTTTTGGTATAACCGCGATTTGTAAGGGCTGCTTGTTATTTCCACTGCTTTCTGGGCTATTGGTGCACTGCGAGAAGACGAAGGGCCAGTTGGATTTGGATTTTTTTTTTGCTTGCGGTGATATTTTTTCAAGAACTGTCCTAAATCGTTTATTTTTGTTATCACTTCTATCTTCATCACCATCACTACTAGAAGATATTTTTTTAATTATAATTTATCCATGAAAAAAATGTCGTTGCCGAAAAAAATTTCGGCAACTGTTTTCGGCCCAACTTGGAAAACTTGAATATTTAATGCTTGATATTGTACAGAAACGTCAAATTAACATAACTTCGCAAAATTATAATTGCAAATTGTAGATAAATAAGCAAGTTTTGTGATGGTATAATAAGACATGTAATTACTTACGTTTTTATGTCGAAATAACAGATTTTCTTCTTAGCCAAACGAATAACACTTCTCTCAACGTACATCTACGTATAACAAAATGCCTATATCAAGTCTCGCAGATATCATCAGTCTTTGTATATTATAGCGGTCCAAATAAGGCTACGGTCCAAATTAGGCTATTTTCCCTTATATAAGAAACGCCCGTAAACCTAGTGTTAAACTGAGAAAAATGTCGAACGAACCTTGTCGCGTCGAACGATCGGTTTGTAAGCGCATAAGCATTTCCTTCTGTCATTCTCGCCCTCATTGACACCCCTTCTTGTTCTCCCAACACACGAGCCCCGCTTCTCCGGCTCCTCTATTTCTCTCCGACCCTCCCTCCACTCACCACTTCCGCTAAGATCGTTTACGCGAAAATTCTAACGCGTTCCACGGAAGAAATTTCCTATTTATATGCCCACAATGCATCCAGTATTAAGGTACAGCCTTTCTTTCACCTACACCCTTATTCTGTCTTTATAGACGTAGGTACGTGCGCGCGCGGCCCATCTGTGTTAGCGAGCTACATGCATCAAGGATGCGGCGAAGGAAAGAGAGAGCGTGGAAAATTCTCGGATGAAAAATGACTTCGCGGAATTGAGATTTTCCAACGACGCTTTGCGACACTCCACACGAGAGGTGCCCGCGCGAAGAGTGCGCGGCCGGGAATTGTCGCCAAGTGTCAACGGCAATAAAGAAATGTGTCGTCGTGCAATTTTGATAACGAGGAAATATTTAGTGGATACTTCTTCTTGCGGTACGCCGCGTTGTTCTTGTATGTTGCGTTTATCTTGGGGACACGGTGAGATCGCTGGCACTATTGAATGATGAATGGAGTTGCTTCAAAGTTATTGTTGCGGATTGGATGATGCGAGGGAATAGTTGAGAAGACGTACTCGATATATTAACCTCTTGCCGTATTTTTACAAGTCTGACTCGTGATAAGAATTTCGGGTCGAACGTGAATATAACGATTTCAATTCGTGATAAAAATTGATGTATTTTATATATAAAAAAAAATATATATATCAAATTATTTTTTAGATACTTAATTAAATAGACTTAGAAATACTTTGGCTCTTTTCGTGAACATTTCTGGGCATTGCTTGTTCCCGAATTCTTCCGAGTTAAATGATACGGCAAGGGGTTAATGTTAGCTGGTCATTGTATTATACACTGAAGAATGCCTACGAATTACATAAGAACACATTTGTTTTCATCTTAGGCCGAAGTTAACATTTTTGGGTATAATGTATAAGAATTTTTAATCGGAAAGAGAGAATTTTTCTGTCAATCTCCGTATTATATTTTGTGGTCGTTGAATGAGTTTATTAATTGTATACAGAACGTTTCTTCGCATTGATCGCGAGTTTCAAGTCTACTGACGATCGATTTTTGTTCGCTGGGCCAGCGCATCTTCGTGGAAATACAGATCCTACCCTGCACTTTATGTAGGCGTATCGCTGGCTGGGATATCAATATTTCATCCCAGTGCTGCTAGTGCAATAGTTTGTGCCGTTGGCTTACAGTATTTCAATATTTTTCTCAAAGCAGGGTAAACCGTGCCAGCTCCAATTTGCCGTCTTCTCAATGCGTAAGTCTCACCCGAGATATTTTCTACGGATGTACATACGTATAGACATACGTGGATGTATATGCATGAACGATATGCACTTTTAACAAAGTACTCAGAGGTAGAAAGTGTCATAGAAAATTTAGACAAGATGCTAACGTTATGACCTGTCCGTATTGAGTTTCGGAAATGCGCTTTGCACTCAGTATCGGACTACTGGACTTATGCCAATTAACAGAATTGAATGATAGATAGACATTAAACGTCTGGGCGTTCAATATACATACACGTCACTGGCATATCTCTAATACATTCTTATTACTTTCACATTCAATATGCCCGCTCACTGACACATATTCAGAAAAGAAGTGACAGCTTTTGCGCCGTGCCTTGGATGTCCTTTGCACGAGAATATTGTCAGAAAACCCCGAATGAAACTGTGTGAAACCAATTAAAAGTGACAGAATGACTATTATTGCTGCACAAGAAATAAATTGAAAATCTTGCCACTGTCAGATCAAAGTGTCCGCGCTAAGGTAATGAATACAATCGACTAATGAGATTCGGTTGATATAGAAGGCGTGTCGCTCGGAGTTTAATTGCATCTTGCACCGAGACAGTTTTCACTTAGTCTGGAACTCTGTCGCCTTGTTCAAATGTCCTTTCTATAGCCGTTCCACTCGTACTTTATGAACAGCGAATATCAGTTGGGTGAAAAACATCGGTCTATCGACAGGGTCCATATCCGCGACACTGGCTCAGTCCGTCTGAACCGAGAATCGTTCATAAATCCACGCTACTGGTCGACGCGAGATTAATTCGGTGCCTTCATCGAATACCATAAAGCATTGGAAATCGTTTCCACGATAGACGTGCGCGTTAGTTATATGGAATCGAAAGTGGTGGCGAAGTTCATGGAAGTATAACTGACGGTGCGAACTGTCGATAGCTGCGAAAGGTTAATAGTCTCACCCTGTTAGCCGTTTTCTTTCTGAATCCAGTGCTTCATTGTCGGCCTAACGAGCCGTCTGACAGTATATATGTACAAAGAAAAAGAAGGCGGGCGGTATCAATTTTTCGAAGAAATTTGGAATAGTGCACGATCCTGCCAGCTTCTATCTTTCATAGCATCAATATACCGATATCAAAAGTGCAATAAGGATCTCCCAGACATCTGAAAGCTGCACGGTTTCCGGATAAGAGAGTTCGAACGACGGAAAGCGAGCACGCTTAAGGGGTTAAGCATCGTTCTCCAAATGGCCGATTGGGGATGGGAATTTTATGTGAAAGAAATAAAGGACTCCGTGGAAGTGTATACTTCAATAAAAACATCAGTCCGTTATATATAACATCTGGCGGAGCGTAATACCATTCGGGCGAATCGGTTTTTTATCCATCGAACCAACATTCGTGTCATCCTGTGCGATTCGATCGATCGATATCGGAACTAAGTAACAGACTCACACGTAGACGTACAGTTTCTGTCCGTTCAGCAGAACCGAGCGTCGGTGCAGCCTTAAAACAGTGAAAGTTCGAGTGTGATCATTCGTAGCCCAGAGTAGTCGACGGTAGGTGGGGGAGTTAAAGGCGGAGAGCGAAGCATTCGTTCGAATATCCTTATGGGAGCTGTGCCGAAGAACGATCTTATCTCTGGTAATCTCACTCAGGGCACTTCCGATCGATCAGTCCGCCGGGGCTCCGGCATCACGCCGCCATCACGCTATCTACGACTTATCTGGACGATTTCTTTCCTCTCTCCCGCCTTTCGAATCTCGCCTGCGCTTCCTCCATCCTCGTCATCGCGCTTTCAAACGAGCCTTCGTTTGCTCTTGGCCTACTCTCATGGATTCTCATTTCTACCCTCTCTCTCTCTCTCTTTCTCCCTCTCTCCTTCATACTCTCGCAGTATAAGAGAGTGGACGACGTGTTTCAGCGAGTTCCTTCATCGTACAGTTATCGAGAAGTGGGCTGTTAAGGGACGTCGGTATGGAAGGTAAAGAGGGCAGGCTCGTGATGATCAGACGCGAGAGAGAAAGCCAGGGATGGAGAGGGGTCGAGATGCCAGCGATGCCCTTATAGCGAACGACTCGGATATCCACGAGAACCGCGCTCGAAGCATTAACCTGCACTCGTTAGACGGGTGGAACGAGGCAAAAGGAGCACGAGTGCAACCGAGAGGCAGGGAAAAAGAAGACTGAGCGAGATGGAATGCGAAGGGGGAAGGTAGAAGGCAGGAGAGGAGACGGAGAGAGGTGCAGACGAACGAAAACGAAAGAAGACGAACGGCGTAGGAGAGGATTGACGCGAGGGCGAGAGGGAGGTCGCAAATTGAACGAAGCCCCGTGGGCACGATATGACGAGCCGATGGGGATGAGACGGTAGACCGTGGCTCGATACCACCCTCACCGACTCTCTCATGTATACCTAGAACAGCGGTGGCTGCAAAAAGTAAAACTTCGCTGTGTTTTATTTGACGAATTTCATCCGTGACAGGGTAGAATCCACATATTGTATCGGGGATATCTTATTCGTTATGTCTCACCGGTTAAACGGTTGGGATAGTTTTTTAGTTCTTCGAAAAAATCATTTAAAAGTAACAGGGCGGCGGAGATATCTAGGGACGGCTTTCGGAGTATTTAATTGTTCGAATCGTGAACGTTCTCCCTGTAACTCGATTAGTGGCACGCAAACATTTGTGGGAATTTATGAATTTATATCGACAGCACGGTATTGTGCTGTCTATCGACATTTTTCTCGTGCTCCCACGTGACCCATTAATGTTCCAGCGCCGCGTTGATGATCCACCTTTGGCGTACATATGCTAATTAATGACCGTATATGTTGGATGAGGGTATTTCCGTCGAACTCGCGCACAACGCAACCAGCCGACAGGCAAAAGGGCTAGAAAGGCAAAGACATGGAGTGTGAGAGAGAAGGACGCCGGCTGCAGCGGGGTGCAATTCATTTAATTAACTAACGAAACGAAGCAGAAATTCCCCAGGTCGCGGGATTTATCGTACGATAATTTAATTCATAACATCGCTATAGCCGAATCGGGAGAAATAGCGCGGGACTCGTGAATCGTGAATTGTGTTAACGAACGGTGTATAACGGGCCAGCAACGGTAGCTGGCTGAAGGTTGGTGCATTTCGGTATTGTCAGATTAATTAACTAAAACAGGTGTTCCAGAGACTGCAGGATCCGATTGGTTGGGAATTTCGCCCTTACTCCTTTCGCTTCTTTGTCTATCCGTCTTCTTTTTATTTCGCGCTTGGTAATTAGCCCAGCCAATATTTCTGTGCATTGTCCTCTTATTTGTCACTTCTCGGACTTCGTAGATTCTTTAACACTGACCGCCGACCGTATTTTGCTGTATTAGAACAGCGATACTATAAAATACTACAGCGTTTGATTGGATTATGCAAAATGCAAATAATATACTGGTATTGGAGACCAAAGAATCGCATCACTATTCTATCAGTAGCTGCATTTATAGAATTATTATTGCTACCCATTGCGAATATTTTGGGTCTTCAGTAAAATCTTTTGCGCCGGTCACCGATGACCATCATGGCTGTCAAAGTGTTAAGCTTAACATTACTCAATTTGCAATTGTTACGAGATCATTTGAGGGTCGTCACTGATGAATTCGTATAATTCTCCTACATCGTTTTCGTCGCTGTCACCAGACGCACGTGAATCCGCTTGTACGCGCGTCGGACATTTTCAGACAGAACTGTGATGTGGTCGCTATTCACAACCGTCGAAACATCAGGGCGCGCGATTTAATACTTCACACTCGCGCTGACAAGTTGCGCGAATTATATGTATCGATTGGTCGCGTCAACATTGCGCCGTGACCATGCGTCGCAACATCGGTACTTGCCAATAAATCCTGCGCCGGCCATCGCGACGCTATACACATGACATGGCGAGACCCGTTAAACATGATCAAAAGGCGCACCCATGGCGCGAGGGAAAAAAACATTGAAAAATCTTCGCGCCGCGTATATCGTCAGCGCCTGCATCCAAACCGTTCCTCGATCGCTCTTCTTTTTAACGCGTCAAAATTTGTTTCCCCCTGTTTTTACAAACGGCACCGCCTGCCGGTTCATCACGATGAGAAAATACGTTTGTTCTGGGAGACAAAAATTGCAGGAAAATATACTCGCTCAGAAGCGCGCATCCGCGAGGTTAGTGCTCGTGCGAGCCAATATCGTTCTGCCGCGCGAAAGAAGGAGAGCGGAAAATTGTCGCTGGTAATTTCGTATGGATGGTGGAAATTTCGTTTTCCGCCGGCGCGCTACATTCTAATTTACGTCCGCACTTTGGCGTTGAACATTTTAACATTGACAGCGGAGATAGTCGCTGTCTAGTGTCCGCACTTTTTTTTTCACAAGGCAGAGAGCGTGCTTTTATCGTAGCGCAAACGTTCGTTATTCAGTAAACACCACCGCCATGAGAAGCATTTCGTGTCTATTTGAACGGATACCGTAGAGAATTCGTAATCGCATTTTAAGAAGAGTAAACAACAGACAGCTGGTAAGGAACGTCGCGGTTTTATAAAGTAAACTCATTTGGCGAAACGTGCGTGAAGAAGCTTAACCGGCATCAGGTGAAAAATTGGCAATTAGATATTCGCAGAGGGGTGAATCCGTCGGTGGTCTAAGTAACGAAAATTTATTTTAATTTTGACAACCACCGCCGCGGAGGCGGCAGAAGAAAAAGCACAAGGCTTTTGTTTATCTACGTGCCTACGTGCCTGGGAGGCCGCTTTTGATTAAACGTGCCGATTAGCCGTAGCTGCCGAGCGATAAATTGAAGAGAGCGACACTTGGCCTTCGGCAATTATGCGCGGATCGCGTTGCGGTCGACATTTTCGTTCCTTTGTTTCAAGTGCAAGCGTCGTTAACTCGCCGAATGCACGGTTCGTATGACGGATCGATACTCTCACCCATACCCCGACATCCGCCGCGCTGAATTTCGTTTAAGTTCGCACAGGCAGGATGAATTTTTTTACACTGGGTCAAGAAGTGGCTCCTGCGCACGAAGTGTACCCTCCAACGATTTCACCGCGGTATCCGAAGTCGAAAATGTGCTGGTTTTTTAATATTCCAAAGCTTATCTTCGAAGCAGAGCGCTGAAACGATAGAAAGTTTAAATACGAAGAACCGCTTTCGGTGTTGTTTTAAAGCGAAGAATTAAAAGAGCCCGTCTTATTCCATTTTGCGATGGGCTTTTATGTTTTTAGGAAAAAAAAGGAAGCGGCAGAGACCCGTTAATCGTGCAAATACAGGGATGCCGTGTGTACAGACTTCGCAGTTTATAACTAGACGTGGCCGGACGTGCCGCAGTGCGAAACGAGTCGGAAAGAAATATGTTTCGCTTTCTTTCAGCGATTAACTCCCACCACCTTCCAACTCACTCTCTAAAACGATGTTTCTCTTCCACTCGATTAAACGCCTCAGCGGACGGCTAATAATTATAAATTAAACGGATTTATGAGACATAGAATCTAGTTACACTTAATGGCCACACAAGGCGCGAATTCATGGTAGCCACTTACTGTCAGGAAACCCCGAGAACCGTTAAAGCGTAACAACAACCGAGCCACCCGCCTGCTCGTGTTTGAATCATTCTCGGTAAACAATAGTTTCGAGTTCTTGCATTCGCGGCGCTGCGGCTAATTCTAATTGTTATATCGCCGTTTACTCCGACCAGTAGGTATTATTACTCTTGTAAACATGTAATTCTTATCACGTCGCAATGTATCTCAGAGAATTAACTCGCGCAGAGTTCAACCTGACATGCAGCGCTGAAGTTCACGATTTTCGCTCGCTAACTCATTCCTCTAGTTCACTTTTCGGCGTATATCTTGCCGATTTGGACGTAGTTCTTGCATTCGCGGCGTTGCGGCTAATTCTAATCGTTATATCGCCGTTTACTCCGACCAGTAGGTATTATTACTCTTGTAAACATGTAATTTTTATCACGTCGGAATGTATCTCAGAGAATTAACTCGCGCAGAGTTCAACCTGACGTGCAGCGCTAAAATTCACGATTTTCACTCGCTAATTCATTCCTCTAGTTCACTTTTGGGCGTATATCTTGTCGAGTTGGGCATAGTTCTTGCATTCGCGGTGCTGCGGCTAATTCTAATTGTTATATCGCCGTTTATTCCGACCAGTAGATATTATTACTCTTGTAAACATGTAATTTTTATCACGTCGGAATGTATCTATCACGTCGTTCACGATGCTAACTCATTCCTCTAGTTCACTTTTGGGCTTATATCTTGCCGAGTTGGGCATATTAACTAATTGTTATATCGCGCAGATATTATTACTCTTGTAAACATGTAATTTTTATCACGTCGGAATGTATCTCAGAGAATTAACTCGCACAGAGTTCAACCTGGCATGCAGCGCCGAAGTTCACGATTTTCGCTCGCTAACTCATTCCTCTAGTTCACTTTTGGGCGTATATCTTGCCGATTTGGACGTAGTTCTTGCTTTCGCGGCGCTGTGGCTAATTCTAATTGTTATATCGCCGTTTACTCCGACCAGTAGGTATTATTACTCTTGTAAACATGGAATTCTTATCACGTCGCAATGTATCTCAGAGAATTAACTCGCGCAGAGTTCGACCTGACGTGCAGCGCTAAAGTTCACGATTTTCGCTCGCTAACTCATTCCTCTAGTTCACTTTTGGGCGTATATCTTGCCGATGCAGTGATTAAAATTTGTCCCCTTAATTCTTTCGCGATTATCTAGTTCGTCGCGATTGAATTCGGGATAAGCCCTAATGCCGTGCCCTTTTTCCAACCGCACACGGACGTTATGTAAATTCTACGGTACTTAGACGCAAGGGTCTCGCGGTTATTTCTCTCCGGGAGCTTTTAATGCGACATTAATTCCGTGCTGTAACGCTGCGGCCGTTCGAGATTATACTAATGTCAGATCTTCTGAACGTCATATAATGACGAGGATATAGTCGCGCTATTCCATTTTTAGTTCCGCAATTTTTTAATTAATAGTCATTTTATGCACGAAAAAGTTGGTAACGGCGCAATGCGTACGGTTGTAAACTTTGAATTTACATTACCAGCCATTATTCCTCGCTGTCTCCCAAAATTCAGATAAATCCTCGAGATTCGTAGGCCTCCAGTTAGAAGTTATTCAAATTTTTGAGTCACCAAATGATCAATCCCAGTTCTTCTCTATTTAGGTTATATCCGATGAAGAGCACAAAGATAATGAAGTGAGTGAAATAAAAAGATCAAAGCATTTAAAAGGAACGTAAGAAACATTCGGTCGAACCTGGCGAAATAGAAGAGGAGAGTCGTTTAGATTAAGCGTCAAACTTAAAGGTTTCATCCGTTAAGCCGATTTACTTCTATCCGGGAAGTTCGTGCATAAAAACGTCACGGAATGTAAAATGTCTAGATTGCATTGTGCCGGGCCAGAGGCACCGTAGTCCGTCACCGCTTGTCGTTCATTCCGGTTTCAACGGTCGGGGAAGCGCGTAAATTGAGTCGCTGCAGGTTTTGACATTAGGTCCGAGAATCGGCCACGGGCTTCGATAAATCGTCGCCCATTGTGCCGTAGGATGGATCTAGGACGATTGTTCCGTTCTGGCACGGACACTAGGCTCCCGCGGCGGGGGTCATTATTCTTTTCATTGGCGCGTTTCTTGGTGGTCGCCGGAGATGCATACCATTACCGGAAAGCGCGATTCCTAGGAGGGTGAAAGCCAAGAAAAGTGTTGGGATCGAATGTCGAGCCGTGAATAAGCACAATCTTTTCTGCCTTCCGTCTTTCCCCAGCCCGCCCCCCTTCTAGGTCCTTTTGTTTTTTTGTCTGTCCCTCGTGGTTCGAGCATTCGCTGACTTCTGAATATAAAAGCCCCAAGTTTCTCGGTTCGAGCTATTGCCCAGCAGATTGAGTGGAAAATGTCTAGCTTACAAGGTTGCTGCCTCCAACCCCCTTTCACTACTTTTTTCTATTTCTCCTTCTCGGCAACTCCTCTCTCTCTCTCTCTCGCTTGCTCTGTGTCTCTCTCGCTCTCTCATTCTTACTCTGTTGACCCCTACCGCCGTTTTTCATCCCTCTTTCCTCCTCCACCAATCTTATTTTCCGCAGCCTTCTTCCTACACTCACACTCCGCAGAGTTTCACCCCCTTGCCCCCCACAATACTTTCTCAGCCAACCGCTCCGGCAATGTAGAAGGAAAGCTGATCGACCTTCTTTGTCCTCAGTTTTTTACCTACCACCGGGCGTCCCTCCAATTAAAGGGAAAGTCTCACCGTACGAAATCGGACGATGTTCCTTTGCTCGACCAGAAAACTCCAGACGCGCTTTCGTTGGCTCGACACAAAGGCGCGAGCAATTTCTCAAAATCGAGGCCCGGTCGCTCGTTCGCTTTTCAATTTATTGCCTATGGTATCGATACCAATGAATCAACCAAATCCGTTCGGTGGGGTGTAAATTCCTGTCACTGGAAATTTGTGTGCTCCGCTAGAATTTTTTCAGTTTCCGATATTTTTTTAATTTTTTAGTTTCCTTGACGACTTGGCTAAAATAAAGGTCTCTTTTATGCAAAGGAAGAGCCAAAAAAGCCATATACAAGATTAAAAATATAGTTAATTATACATAGCGTTTAGATGCTACGTTCTTTATGTGTTGTAAATGATAGACTGATGAATGGTTGACAAGATTGTAAATGTACGAAATTAATTGATTAGATGAGAAAAAAATCAATACATGTTGAATCAATGTTTAAAACTATTGATGTAGCGCAAACCCCTGACAATTTCAATTTGTTTGAGTCTCGTTTTATCATGCAATGATCGATAAACGATGCAATTTGTATTACTTCCTCGATGTGTACACAACGAGGAGGGGTGATTTCAGACAACCCTGTGGCTTATTCACGCGATAACATATAGTTTCGTCTCCTGCCTTGCACGGTCGCGTGCTTAATTACCAAGGGACGAACTAATTACTTCTGACAGCCGTCCGCCCGTAGCTAAAGCGGATCTTTTTACCCGGGCAAAAGAAAGAGAGAAAATGCCAAACGCAAGAAGAAAAATGACAGTGTAGAGGGATCAGGGTGACAAAGAAGAGGGAGAACGTTTATTTCTCGATGTCAGATGAGGATGTTTCTTACGGGACAAAGAATATGAAAGGGGCTATACGTGTCATATTACATTTTGATTTTGTCTGCCTCGTGTAACATAGTACAAAGTGACATACAACAGAGATATTACGTTGCCGAATTGAAACACCCGGAAACAGGGATGACCAACGGTGATAAATGGTTAAACCTTACCGAGTATTATTACGTAGCAAACTCAACCGGAACATTATAAAAATAGCTCTGCGTTTTGCATGAAACCTGCATAAATTCTATGATACTTTCAGACATTTAGTCCGTATAGTTCGCTAACAGTAGGCACGCTATACAATTTCTTTAATTAAAGGGCAGAAGCACCGTAACCCATTGATACAATTCTGTGTTGACCAGTTGCATCAGATGCAAAAAGCTAACATTTTTTCTATCTAGTTATTTCAATGAATTTAATACCTTAGCACCGCAGAATTGGCCGACTTTCTCCTTAATTGCAGCCTCGCCGTAACCGACGCAAAACCAATCGTAACTCGCACCGTGCAGCGGTCTAAAATTCAGAGTCCATTACTTTAGTATTCAACGTCCAACGACTGTAAAAACGTAATTCATATTTTAACGGGTTAATGGTCCAACTGGGCAGCGATCTAGCGTTTCGTCGTTAACATTCACGTGCGCCATTCGCAACAAATACGATTCGCAGATATGAGTCTGTTCCCACGCTGGACGATGGGACGTACATGGAGATGGCAGGTATTGGAAAGTGGGAGGACCGTTCAGCATGGCATCCACAGATGCGGCATTAAAAGTCCATCTGCAGAACCGTGGCGTCGCACCCACAGTAAACGGCAAACGTACCCGGTAATACGAGCACTCCACCCCTCGCAGGGAATTTAACGCACGCCATTGGCCCGGATACCGTCTTATGCGAATCAGCGTCGAGAGCGGTTTTGATAACGCCGTTACGTGCCAGCGCAGGCTCGTAGTCGATGGAGAACGGATAAGTTCGCCAATGATCGGTCCATTTCTCGGCGGTAGAACTTCAAAACCCCCAAAAAGAAGCCGCGCACGCCCAGCCGCCGTATGGTGGCGATGGCCCACAGAAAGAGCGCAACATTCGGTTCCCAACTTACATAATCCCCTATCCTGTTCGAATTACGCAAAATACCGGTTGTACGCCCGTTTCGATGGAGATAGAAATTAACCCTTAACGGTCGTAAGTCACCTCTCACGTGACAACAGTATTTTATCGCTGCGGTCGTACGTCACGTGGGTGGTGACAACGGGTAAAACGGTCAAAATTCGCGTTCTATGAAATGCGGGCGCGATTGACTTGTAAATTAAGTCTTATATTTTGTATAAAGCTGATTGTAAGCATAACAACAGTAAATAAATGTCTCATATAAAATTTATTCGGGAATTAGTTATGTCCCTAATTGAGAATTTCCGTGAAGGTAAGACTCTGCGATATGAAACGCCATCAACAACAGACAATGAGGATAGATTAGATGGAAAACTACATGTATTGCAACCTGATGTTGAATATGCATTTCTTCATATTGGAGATTGTTTAAAAAAATATCATACGTTAAATACTGATAAATAATTATTTTAAACTCATATATTTGTAATATACCTTTAAAAAAGAATTAATTTCTAATCAAAATGTTATTCTTATAATACTGAAAATTTTTCGCATATTTACTGAAACCAGCTACAACCTAGTGAGAATCACGTACGAAAAGCTAGCGACCGATAAGGGTTAATACGTTGACGTCTGGAATTGTTCTACGGGAGTAAAGGTTTGTTGAACGTTGGCAGTGGGTTTCGTAAGTGGGAGTGTAAAGAAATGTACGAAATGTGTCTCAGGTTATACTGCTTTGAGTGCATGTATCGGATATGAAGGGCTCCGAATATAAAGTACTAGGCAAGCAGAAAATGAACATCTGCCGTTCAATTTGAAGTTCGAAAGGGCTTCACTTTCGGAGCGCTATCGGGCTGACGATCAATCGGTAGAATATTCAATCATTCATTCCCGCGGCACTTTGACACCGACGTGATGACGACGGCATTGACAGAGAATTGTTGGACAGCGAGACGAGGTCGGTGAAATCGTGAAGTATCAGTCCTGAGGATTTTACTTCAAACCACCTTTTTCGACGGACGTGCGAACAGTCACATTCCGCGGCTCGAATGAATCGAACATTCCGCCGAGAATGTTTATGGCCGGGAATAAACTTGAGACGGCGTCGTTGCTGTGAGGCCGAACGAACGGGCGCAGATACGTAATTCGAGTCTCATTCCGTTATACTGTTCAAAGATGAAGTTCTTGCGGCACCGCAGCTGGATCTTACTCTCTTCTCACCTCCGTCTCTCATGTACACGCACACTCTTTCGTCCGCTTCTTGCCAATCCCTTTCTTCTCCCACGTCTAGCGACTCCTTTGTCTCCTTCCGCTTTCACAGTCTCCGGGTAGATATCGGATCTCGACGGTCTCGTTTTTCAAAGGAAAGCGAGCGGGAGACGCATTGCGATCTCTCGACGGATGCATTGAATTATCACGGTGGACGGGCAGAATTGTTGCGCGGAACGGTTGCAATTGTCCCGGCGTGCAGCGATACGGACATCACCGTGCAGAAACGGAGCGAGGTAAGGAAATCGTGATAAGACCGTATCGCGGACTGTTTGTTAAGCGACGCAGCCATAAACGTCCGCGACTTTGTCCCGACGTCAGAATGTACGCGCCGACGATTATTAGAAAATCAACAGGTGCTAACGTATCTCGCAGTTTGGCGAGAACGTAGTGCGAACGTTGGCAGTTGGCACGTTGGCACTTTTTGTGGGAGGTCGTGTAATAAACGCGGTAAGAAATCTAATTGTACGGTTGCAATCGTTTGTCTCGCTCGAGTTGACGGAGCGTTCGTTGAACATTCGTCTTCGTCGATCGATCCCAGCAACCTAAGACCTGCGTCGTTGAACTCTGCTAAACGATCGCTGCTACCGTTCATGCTCGTGTTCCGCCGATTAATCGGACAACCGCGTTAACGTTTTCCGCTGTCTAATTGATAATACCTATAACTGCAGACAGATACTCCATCGCTCACCTCTTTCTACAAATGAAAGGTCTCGCGCGAACCTGGCAATTACGTCGGGATTATTAATCAACGAACGCGCGCGATAATGATAGCCTCACGTCCTTGTTACTTTAATCGTTGCGAATCTTTCTGTAAAGTAAGCTTTTTCTGATGCCCGCGCGCGATCATCCGTCGACCGTTAATGAACAGATTTCAGGGTGGCTCGGTTGGGGAGATACAGTTTACGTGTCGGAATCCGGAGGAAAATTTAACGTCACGCTTATCAAAACGTCCTGGCGGAACTAGCCCCGTCCGAGGCGAATTCTCGTTTTCTCGCGAACGCATGACAGGTCAAGCAGTTCAATTTTCAGCGATCCTGTCACGCCACTTTTCTCCTCCGAGTTCGCCCTGTGTTCCGGCCATTGCGCGTTGCGACCGTTCTTCCATCCAGCTTTGTCCTACTTCGCCTTTATTCCGACCAGCAGGCAGACCCGTCGCGGTCTTAATTGACGCTAACGGTGAATAATTAGATACGCGTGCGCAAATTGCCCATTATTAATCACGAGCCGCGAATAGCGAAATTGAACATTGATTACGCGCGCCGATTAGAGTTTCACTCGGTGCCTCTCGGTTCGATTATATCACTACCATCCGGTATTGGTTGCCCGTCAATTCACAGGATACATCGATCAAGACGCGTCGGTCATGGCGTGCATAGATTATGGCATAAAAGAAATTTAACGTTTGCTGGAAGTGATCATAAACTCAGAGGAATTTGTAGAAGTCTTTGTTTGTAGAAGTCGTTGCTTTAACCACTTGCGAACGAGCAACGCATATGTGTGTTCAGCCTAAACTATGCCGGTAGTCGATGAAGACATATTTGTGTCCGGCGAAAACACCTGATAGAGCCGAAAGACATGAATATGCTTTCGACGAAAATAAACGATAGACCCTAAATAGGCATACATGCATTGTACAAATGGCAGGTATTAACACTTTGATTCTCACGCGTATGTTGCTATGTTAGAACCGCGATGCGTTGAAATACTACAGAGTATAATTAAATCGTGCAAAATGAAGATAACGCAAAGTTATTAGAAGCCAAAGTATTGAAGCACCGTTCTAATATCAATAGCTTTTACAAGATTGTAAATAGGCTTCATTGCGAATTTTTTGCATTTTTATCCAAATCTTTTAAACCAGTCACCGGTGACCACGGTGGCAGTCAATGTGTTAGTTGATATCTCTGACGATCGTCATTGATTTCGAATCGCTCCGTCCGCAAAGGGTTAACACTTTGACTGCCATGGTGGTCACCGGCGACCGGTGCAAAAAATTTTACTAAAAACGCAAAAAATTCGCAATGAAGTCTATTTGCAATCTGGTAAAAGCAATTGATATTGGAACGGCGCTTCAATAGTTTGGCTTCTAACAAATCTGCGTTACCTTTATTTTGCACGATTTAATTATACTTTACAAATACGCGTGGCAGTCAAAGCGTTAATATCGCTTCTCAATGACCGGAGGGTCGAAAGGCACATAATCAACATAGCAACTTTCGTCGCTTTGTTTTGACAAAAGAAACAATGTAAACGATTCTCCAACATACCGCGACAGCGTCTGTTTACAGACGATCGAGTTCCTCCTTCGGTGCGCACAAGTTACGCGTCCTGGACGAAATGCGGCGTCGAAAGGTCACCGGGGCAGGAGCTAGAAGGGAGGAGGAGAGAAAAACAGGAGGCGCCTGAATAATTTATACGCAGAGGAAGTGGAACACCTGCAGCAGCCCTAGAGGGTCGCTGCGCCTTATTACGCTCCCGCGACGGTTCGCTTCAGGCGTTTCACGTTCCATCGATTTCGACAATTTATACAAGCTGTATCCGCTCGGATAATATCGTATCAGTCGAACGCCAACGGGGGGGCAACGTGGAGTGGAACGAGACGGAGGAGGAGTCTCTAGGTAATCCATGAGCGCAAGCCGTCTCACCCACTCATGCAACTTTAATGCGCGACAACCTTTTTTTTATTTTAATCTTTCCAGTTGCTTTACGGGGGCTACGAGGGGATGGGCAGACGTCCGCGATTGACCTTCATATATCAAGCAGCGCGTCACAGACACGGTGACGGGCGCGACGAGTTTATGGGGTGCTAACGAGACTGACATCCCTCATGACAGTGATGGCGAAGTAAAAATATAGAGGCGATGGACGGTGTACGTGACAGTACGATTGGAAATAATTTGTCGTTCGACATTTACCGCACGGTAGTTGACGTGTTTACCGTAGGGACTATAAACGACGTCATCTAATGTCTACGAGCGACAGGAAATAGTCCGAGCAGCGTCTGTCACGGTGTATTAAATGGCTAATTACTTTAAGTAGGGATTGGAAAGGTTTCGGTCAACTTATTCAGCGCTCACATACCCAGTCGCACAACAGAAAACGAGCAGCGGGAAAAATCTACCGCGTTGCGTGCTCCGTATGATATTATTTCGTTTCGTTACCGTACATGCCTGGGCGCCAGCATGACCCAGTATGCACTTACCCGTCGTTACACCGCACGCTAACGTTATTAGCCGCTAAGTTTTCTCTCTATTTTCAATATGCGACGGATAAGGGAGCGAGAAACGGGCGACGAGGGGAGACGATAAGTACGGACGAATGCAAGCCGCTTTATTTTCACCACCGTAATGGGTTCAGAGGCATTTCTTAAGGGTTAACGGCCGACGCAGCGAAACATGACGGCAACGAAGCTTGCACAAATTTTTTCCCGTAATCGTCGACCCGCGCAGCGGCTGCTGGTTTTGCCGTCGTAGTTAATACCATTCACGAGATGCGAGTAATCACATTTCTAAATGAATACGAGCTCCTTTATTCGGCAGGGGTTGTATTAGCTCCACACAAGCGCATCATTTCCTCGGGGATCAATGACCAACGATGGGGTAATGCACGCAAAACGATTTTCCCCTGAATGAGTTTGGCCACGCCTGCGGTTAATCGTTGATTAGCGTCGATCGCTTCTAAAACGCAGACATGCGATGACCGCGAGCATTACCCAGTAAACCCGCACTCATGCGTGTTACCGAAATTTCAACGGTAAAATGAAATTCTCCGCGGACAACAGAACTATTTAAGTTCCACGATTACTTACACAGTACATTTGTTATGTATCATCGGCACTGACCGTTGAGTTTGTTTCAACAAGAGGCTCAGTCATGGAGATAGGCAAGCAAAGGCAGTAAACATAGGCTGACGCTATACGCCCGCACTCATGCGTGTTACGGAAATTTTAACGGTAAAATGAAATTCTCCGCCGACAACAGAACTATTTAAGTTCCACAATTACTTACACACTACATTTGTTATGTGTCATCGGCACTGACCGTCGAGTTTGTTTCAACAAGAGGCTCAGTCATCGAGATAGGCAAGCAAAGGCAGTAAACATAGGCTGACGATATACGGCCGCACTGATGCGTGTTACGGAAATTTTAACGGTAAAATTAAATTCTCCGCGAACAACAGAACTATTTAACCCATTCGAGACGACGACTTTTTTCGGACACGTTCCCCAGGAGCGAATTTTTTTTTTCTTTATATTGTTCATTTTTAATAAAAAAAAAAAACATGTTTACTATCGAAGTCACCTAATTCTTAAGTGAATTCACGTAAATGAGATCATTGCACACCGGGTGTGCAGCTCGCTCCTCGGCAAATTTTACATTTTTAGGAAATAGTACACTGATCGTAAAGTAATTATACATTAGTTGGTTGATGGTAGCGCTTGAAACATTCTCCCAAACATAATCCAGGATTACCGACACAAGCAGGACAAGAGTAATTACTACGTTTATATTTTCCCTCTTTGTAGCACTGTCGGCAATTCATAGTATTTTACATGTAAGAAAGGCTTCAGATAATTTAAAAATTTTTTGGTACACAGTAAAACCAATGCCAAATATGCTTGTCTTGTACTTTACAGATTTCATTAGTTCAAAAAAAATCTTATTTTGACGACTAGTTTACTCAAAATAACTAATAATTACACATTACTGTTATTGCACACACGGTGTGCAATCGGTCTCGAATGGGTGAAGTTCTATGATTACTTACACAGTACATTTGTTATGTATAATCGGCACTGACCGTCGAGTTTGTTTCAACAAGAGGCTCAGTCATCGAGATAGGCAAGCAAAGGCAGTAAACATAGGCTGACGCTATACGCCCGCACTCATGCGTGTTACCGAAATTTCAACGGTAAAACGAAATTCTCCGCGGACAACAGAACTATTTAAGTTCTACGATTACTTACACAGTACATTTGTTATGTATAATCGGCACTGACCGTCGAGTTTGTTTCAACAAGAGACTCAGTCATCGAGATAGGCAAGCAAAGGCAATAAACATAGGCTGACGCTATACGCTCGAACGAACGTGAGCCGCTATATTTCGTCGTCGTCGTCGTCGTGTAAAACACTTCTGAACGGTTAACGATCGGCGTGCGGAACAGAGGTGTAAGCGTGTGCGAATTCGGCTGTTCGATCGCGCCGGAATGTGTTCGCCTGGTTCGAGATGGCTGCTTTTCGAGAGGGAAGGATGGAAAGGGAGCGGTTGGGGGGGCAAAACACTGCCGAACAGAAAATAAATTCTCCGGAGCCTGTCGGAGGCCTGTATATCTTATCCGCCGAACCATTCCAACGCTTTTATCCAATAGCTATACCCGAGCAGCCCACATTGAAACCAACACACTGTACGGTGTTGCGCTCCACATCGTGCAAGTCGTTGTTTTCCCTGAGACAAGTTGCATCCTGTAAATGCCTGAAGTGCTGAATATAAAGTGACGCGATGTCGAGTGTTACAGTGGGCCGACGCAAAACGGTCCGTGGCTTCAGGTTATAAAGATGTTCCGGATTTGGTGGGCATTTGCTAACCGCTGCGGCGTTTGTACGGTCGTCAGAGGGATCTCGTAAAAAACTGCACCAGCTTGAGATAAGATCTCAACCGTCATGCTCAGGATAAGACGGAAATCTTACTTAGGAGCGGTGCGATTGGTAAATTAATGGTTCCCGAATAATGCGTAATCCCTTGTTCCACATCAATTATTTCGGCAACTCACTTAAATTTATTACTCACTTACTTTCTGATTGGGATGAGCATGTTACAGTGAAACACCGAAATCTGGAGAATGTCGACTTTCACCGGTGAATGTTAACATTCACATAATCGCTTGGTGTATGTCCGAAATATTTGCTAAATACCCTTATTTCTGACTTACACCGGTAAATGTTGAATTCACCATGCACACACACCGGAGACGGTCCGAATGTACAACAATGTAATGAAATATTCGATCTTTCACCGACGTATTTGGTATATGTTGACATTCACTGGTGAAAGTCGACATTCTCCATGAATTTATTCCTTTTATAAGGCCATAAATATCGTGTCCAAACGTCGGGTTATCGTTTAAAATAGATTAATTGACTAGATACGCGCAAAATAATTGCAATATAATCGATAAGTGTGATGCATATTTACCATTCGCAGGAAGCAATCACATTAGGTATTCCGATTAAATCCATCCGACGGTAGTTGTGTTCCTTCTTTGTAGCGATTGTCAAGCGATCGTTCTCTCTTTTTCTCTCTGCGGTCATTATGGCGTCGCATGGTCATTTGTTGGTCCTCACTTATCCACCATCTCCAGCCGTCCGAAGCCCCCTCAAGATTCCAATTTTTCTCCCGATAATACAGTATAATGAGATGAATAGAATCTGACTATATTCCAACCCTGGACTTTTTTGTGTTTTTTGTATCGATCAAGTAGTTGACTGATCGCTGTTTACGATCACCTGGCATATGTAGCGGCCATTCTGTGGGTAGCAGCGTGCATATATCTTTGATAAAATTCACAGTAGGTGAAATTTGTTCATGTACTGTTTCCCATTTCCAAGGTACTTGGCAATTTGATATGGAGTTGGCGGTCGTTTAACACAGTTTCAGAGGAATGTCTAAGTTCCTGAAATCTTTCGGAGTTTGGCGTCGCTGATATGGCAAAACGCGGTATGGACTAAATGCGCTTGGAGTATTAATTGCTCAGTGTACTTGTAGTATGTTCACGTCTTGCTGTTGTGTTACTTTTCTTTTTATTTTGTCTACGATTTAGTCAGAATTTTGTACGTATGAGCCTGTTTACTGTAAACGAACATACCTATTTTTTCAAGAATGTCGATGTTTTTGGGGCTATATTGAACACGTAAATAGAAATAAGATGCTGTTGTACATATATAACACTGTAATCATTCAACTTCATTCATAGATAAATTTACACAGAATTTCATGTTATTTCTACATGCTCATTATCCTGCTTTAATGTGTATTTTTTGTTTTATTGTTTGTTACGTTCAACCATGTATATTCTACGGAATTGGGATAGTTTGCTGAGTGCCTAAATTGCAACCTTTTTTTAACAACATAGTGCTTTAAATCATTGTTTTTATTTCGTATTTATCGTTTGAATTTTAAATACATCGAAGTTTATTATGGTACTGCAACAGAACAAATGTATACTTTTTTACATTATTTTTTTTTAATTGCGCACATATCTTGAATCTGTTTCCACATTTCTATTTACGTACCGAAACGTCAGAATATATACATAGACCTCGTAAAATATCAGGCGAAACCCATACAACATTTCTATAACCAAAAATGCGTATTACATATTGTTTTATTAAAAAGCTTGAACAGGTTTATAACAGGTATATATATCGATACACTAAACATTATTCAATTTTGCATTTGGAACACAACGACCTCTCAGTAATATTTTTTCTATATGAAGCTTATTTTATTCAAAAAGTGGTAAAATGTTTAATTTACATTTTATGTTTTTTTTCATTGAGTATCGCACACCTGCCGCTTATTCCGACAATTACAGCATACATTCGGGTGTGTATATGTATAAATATATGGATGCGTGCTGACGCGCACGCTCGAATGCACATTTATATGTAACAACGTGTATTCACGTATAAAAGAATCGCCTGCGCTTGTTCAAAGGATCCTCCAAGCTGCATTGCAGGGGATTTCCGATAGTCTTCTCACTGAAAGGGAGACTCCGGTTCATTCCCGACGTTCCATATCTCCTTTCGTGTGCGAGGAAACCGAAGAAACAGTGGGTGACCTGTAAGGGTGCTGATCCTATCAAAAAATTGCTTTGCTACTGGCGTCTGAATGTCTCCACTACAGTCGTCCTATCCTCGCCCGACAGTTATACACGTTTCAATATATTCCGCGCTGTAAATGTGCTCGCACCATCACATACGCGCGCGTTAACGGCAAAATTTGTATATGTGTTTACATTATGTGTGAGCATAACTGCGTTGTTTTTTCTACATTCGTCATATTTTGCTTTCTGTGTCCTTTTCCAGCGAAATTTTCGTCGGTGTATTCAGCGGATGTAGTTCATTTGAGTATCCTCCTTTATTTTGAAAACGATCGTCGAATTGTTATGGGAGATTGAACCCAATTCTCCGTTAAAAATATACGTTCGAGGTAGAATAGACTTATAGAACGGATAATCATATTTCCTGGTATGAATTCGTGAGGAAATACCGCTGCCAAATGCATCAAAGATTGTACGCTACAGCAAAGAATCTTTTTCGCCGTGATACGTTTTTGAGCAGCAATAAAAAGACGCCGTAATTCTTTGCGCCATTCTCGAATGACTGTCTTTCAACCTTTTTCAATCGTTCGCTCGTGAAAAGTTTATGCGTAATGACTAGCTCGGCCGATGGGGTACCTTGCGAATCCATAAAATCTGGGCTCTTCGATGCGGGACGCGGAAAAGTATAATTCCGCTTCCGGAAGATTTTTCTACGATTAACATGCATCTTACGCGTTCTTGCAAAATTCGTGACTTTAGAACTTCCACGATTTTTCCTCGTTCCCTGCCACGGCCGTTATTCCGTATTTCGTAGGAAACCAGAGACTCGCGCTTATATTTCAGAAATTTCTACCGGCATGCGCGTAAACCCTGCAGTCACTGTACACATGTCGTATAAATGTATACGGCGGTACCCTTAAAAATTTGGCTGCAAGCAATCTTGGCCATCTGCAACCACCGGATCACTCCGTTCGCCTTGGGCGTTCGGCCGTTGAGGCATGTCGTGAAACTTCACAAATAATAACATGCCACTTTCGCGACGATATATCTACGCTCACATGCTCCTAGAAGACGCAGCAATAACTTTGCGCGCGCACAACTTCCGCAAATTTTCACCGGGCTCCAATGTGCGGAAAGTTGGCGCGGATGGGCACTTCCCTCTCTCTCTTTTCTTGCCCTGATCGCCAAGTGCGTCTTTTGAACACATAAAATTTCATTTTCTTCGTGCCGCTACGTCCCGCCGCTTTTCAAATTCACAGGCGACTCCGTATGAATTTTCATGAACGTTACCTTTCCAATCATATCATTACACTTAACTGCGAAATTTGTGGTTGTAGGATTGAGAGAGCATAATCGCGTTTCATGAAGGATTTGAGTGCCTGAGCGACTGTTTGATCCGATAATAGCTACCTTCGGATGTGAGATTTATTTTAAGCGATACATTGATTTAGAAGCTTTATTTAGTACTGTGCTAATTCGAAGATTTAATTGTTTCCTCCTGTTCCGGTGTGTTACGTTACTTAACCTGATATCTGGGTATCACTTATTGCAGGATAACACAGAATTCCTTGATTTAGGAGTTAAAAGGATTACGAAACTGCCAATTAATTTTCTCTTAATACGAGCTTAATTACGAATTTAGTGGCGCATCGACAAACGTGAGGATTTAATTAAGTCATGTAATTACTCGAATGTGCAACATCGATTACGTGGACAGTAGCTGATGTTCTAATGAACTCTTTTTAACTGATTAACATTATAATCATTAGCAGCTGTTTTTACACTTCGGCGATTAAATTTGCATCGCAAACAGTGTGACACGCACAGATGACTCTTCTTCATTAATTTCACACGTCGGATGAGCAAGCAGGGGATAAACGTAGCAGAACACATAGTGTCAATAAATCGTTCATTAATTCTTACATTTAGCGAGCCGATAGACTGCGACGAATTCGCAGACACTAAGCTCTTTTCGTTCAATGCAGGTTTGTCAAAGGGCACCCATTGCATTCGCGCGTATTTTCCGTGCGCGTTCCGTTTTCATCTACCGATGTACTCAAGGAAAGGAATATTCTTATCTCAGGCGTAAGAGATATCGGCACGTCGCGTCTCTGTCTCCGACATCGTTTCGCCTCCCGTAATTCTTCCGAAAGCTTTTCCTTCCATTTGCCTCTCGGTACGTAACCTATACCCTCGATTTCTCAGCAAGAGACGAGAACTGAATCGTTAGTCTGTCGCACCTCGCGGATTTTCCGTTTCACCCTCCATTCACGCGGCCGTCGTAAATTACTCTCGCAGGCAAGAAGTCTCGATTTTCGTACTGCTCTATGTTTAACGAGATGCTCGCGGTACCTACGTTGCGCGAGTGTGCTATTTTGAATTTTCACGATTGTCACGCGATTCCTCTCCAACTCGTAGGCAGTAAATCGAATTCTCTTCGAACCACCTTGAATTCTAAATCGAACAACTCTTACATTTATAGCCTGCCGCAAAGTAGCCGGTTATTTCTTAATAACGACAGCTTAATAACGACAGCATGAAAATAGAATCTATATAAACCTGAGAGTGCCTCTTTGATCGAATACCGTCAATTTAGATTTCACTTAACACGATATCTTAAGCCTCAAAATAATATGTCACATGCCTGCATAATATTCAAAAATGCTCGCCCGCCATAAGCTTCATTAACGTTTAATTTCTGTTAACCCTTTCACTGCTATGGACGCATATATGCGTCCGCCGAAATTTGTCGGTGTCAACTATGGGCGCGTATATACGCTTCCCAATCGTTTCGATTTCTTGCTACTTCAGCCATAATTATCAACATATCAGATAAATACAGATCCATTCTTTATCAAATAGTTTTTTTTGTATTATTTCGTTTGGCGTAAATGAAGAATTACCATCAGAAGTTCCTTGCGCCTTGCATAATCAATTAATAGAGTTCAAAGTATCGAAAAGTATCTCGTCGTCAGTAAGCGCTTCGGCCGGAAGTATTCAGCAGTCAAAGGGTTAAACGATTCAGATGCAGCCATACTTAAAATTGTTTCCTTGCTAAAAACCCATTCGACATTCTTAGAATCCATACAAACCTTTTTGATCGAATACCGTCAATTTAGATTTCATTTAACACTTTGACTGCCATGGTGGTCGTCGGTGACCGGCGCAAAAAGTCTCACGAAAAATTAAAAAAATACCCGATCGGTAGCATTTATGCAAATTCTTTGTTCTCCGATGCCTCCGCATTATTTTCATTTTGCGCAAATCAATCATATTGTGTAGTATTTCATCACGGCAGTCAAAGTTTTAACACGATATCTTAAACCTCAAAATAATATTCAACATAATATTAAAAAATGCTCACCCGCCATAAGTTTCATTAACGAAAGCCCCGGTCCATGTCGATTATTCGTGTAAAACGATTCAGATGCAGCCATACTTAAAATTGCTTCCGCGCTAAAAACCCATTCGACATTCTTAGAATCTGTATAAACCTCTTTGATCGAATACCGTCAATTTAGATTTCATTTAACACTTTGACTGCCATGGTGGTCGTCGGTGACCGGCGCAAAAAGTCTCACGAAAAATTCAAAAAATACCCGATCGGTAGCATTTATGCAAATTCTTTGTTCTCCGATGCCTCCGCATTATTTTCATTTTGCGCAATTCAATCATATTGTGTAGTATTTCATCACGGCAGTCAAAGTTTTAACACGATATCTTAAACCTCAAAATAATATTGAACATAATATTAAAAAATGCTCGCCCGCCATAAGTTTCATTAACGAAAGCCCCGGACCGTGTCGATTATTTCTGTTAAACGATTCAGATGCAGCCATACTTAAAATTGCTTCCGTGCTAAAAACCCATTCGACATTCCGTCGGGCGACGGCGTGCGAACGCAATTTATTAACAAGCGCTTTATAAAAACGCTTTACAACAGCAGTCGGGGAGTGCGCGTGCCCGGTGTCGCTCGTTAAAGCTGTTCTCGAGGGACGAGCGCGAATCGTATTTGTGCGCGCGAGAAATAAACGGTTTTAATGCACGCCGGTAGATTCCCATCCGACGTATCTAAAAACGTTCGTGTGAAAGCGCAAATGCTAATCGCTTTTAACCGGCTCAAATGCACGTTACTGACATTGGATTGCGGCGAATTGTCTCGCGTGCATGGCCGATCGCGCTTCGGATATATCGCGATGCTCGGTCCGTCGAAATAAACTTAAATAGCTAATTCGAGTTTAATGAACGCGGATAATGCGAGAAAGGGGGAGGGAGAGAGAGAGGGAGAGGAGGTGGGCTTCATCAAACCATGTACAAGTGGGTTTAATGTCGATGCCGCAATTGCGTGCTTACTCGTGAGCGGGTGCACTTTTTTTCATACGCTTACCATCGACGCATCGACGCATAAGCAGAAGCTGCAGCTTTTTTTATCGGCCTTTTGTATTATCGCAGTCGGTGCACCTACGCTCGGAATTTTGTCATTTGCCTCGGTATTGCTGCTTTGTATGAAAATGGAAATTTGGTGCCGGTCGATTTTTGATTAAAATTGTTTTTGTAACGCCGCGTTGTTTCGTGCGTGCTGTTAAACACTATTTACCGCGCGTTATCGGGTTTCCAGTAACCGAAGTTTTATTTGAAATTTCAGATTGTTTGCGGTAAATTGGCCTGATTAAAAAAATAATCACTATGTTTCGGGGGATAGGTTACACCGGGAAATAAAGCTTGCCTTTGCTTTCATTCTACATTAACATCTGATTGTGATGCCGATGCCGCAATTGCGTGCTTACTCGTGAGCGGGTGCACTTTTTTTCATACGCTTACCATCGACGCATCGACGCATAAGCAGAAGCTGCAGCTTTTTTTATCGGCCTTTTGTATTATCGCAGTCGGTGCACCAACGCTCGGAATTTTGTCATTTGCCTCGGTATTGCTGCTTTGTATGAAAATGGAAATTTGGTGCCGGTCGATTTTTGATTAAAATTGTTTTTGTAACGCCGCGTTGTTTCGTGCGTGCTGTTAAACACTATTTACCGCGCGTTATCGGGTTTCCAGTAACCGAAGTTTTATTTGAAATTTCAGATTGTTTGCGGTAAATTGGCCTGATTAAAAAAATAATCACTGTGTTTCGGGGGATAGGTTACACCGGGAAATAAAGCTTGCCTTTGCTTTCATTCTACATTAACATCTGATTGTGAGCGGCTTTACACGGCAACAGCGTGTAACCGTCGAAACGTATTACCTTTGGTAGGTTGGAACGTTCGTCCATCGAGTGACCAGCTGACATTTCGCGTGATGATGATAATCACCTGACCCTTTTCGTCCGAGGTCACGAATTTCTGACTAGTTTACGATCTCGGCAACGAAGACGAGATTTCGTGCGAACGAAATGTGTCAACCGTCGTCGGAATGGTGGAAAAAGTCAAACGTAACGCGGTGAAAGATGTAAAACTTTCGAACGATGCCAGGCATTACGTACGCCTGCTTTGATGTATGCTTCAAGAGGCATACAACGATCGGCCGTCGTCGGCGTAGGTAATTTGCAGAAAAGCTTCTCCGCGATTCGCTGCTCGTAAACTAAGATCGTAATTACATCCACACTGGCTCGTAAAACGTGCGTCGCATGTTCGCCTCTTTTTTCTTTCTTTTTATCTTCGACATTAAAACTCACGCTCACTCGCACACTGCCACGTCGACGATGTTTTTCTTCGATATCGGAGACAATCGCGTGGGGAAAGTTTAGATGACGATAGAACGGCGGGTCAGATAGCTTATTTGAATTGTAACGAGATTGCCTACCGCGTCTATGATCGTACCTTTTGCCTACAGAGCGGCACGTTTTTCCACCATAAGATTAGTCATATTTAAAGTTTTCGTGCAATCTCCTCTACATCGCAGTTTCAACTACTTCTTTCCGACTCTTATACCTATCACAGTACTCACCATTTTTTCCAATAAAATTTAGCGTAGCAACGATCGGCCAACGGATTACGTTTTTACGGTCTACGCCGCCATACAAACATTGGAAACAGCTACGCACATTCAGAATATACTGAGCGCAACGTCAAACGAACGATTAGCTGCCAAACCGCAGTCATCTATTAAAAAATGTAACATTTATCGGCAATGTTGGAATACGACAAAAATCAATGTCTTTCCTTTGAACTGTTTATGCTACGCCTCAGTCTTTATATCGAGATGACAACTCGATTCCCTTCTTTTAAAACAAATGCATATCGACTCATATAACAAAGGTTGGACAAACATGTTGTTTTTCATATCAGGCAGTCGAAGCCCTACGATCAAGGAAGAAAGACCTACTCTCTTAACACATTGTTGACCGGCAATTTTCGGCAAAAGCTGTCGCAAGTCCCCGGCTATTATTTCGTAATTGAACACAAAAGGGAAACGACGTAAATAACCTTCAATAAAGTTTGTTCGTGCATAATGAATTCAAATTGTACTTTGGACATAAATTTGATGTACTTTTTAATATTTTTTCGTATGATTAACGGTACAGCAGTCATTTACGCGTAGATGTAGACAAGAGGTTTTCCACATATATTTTGTTTCGTTGCGCTTTCCTTTTAAAGAGCTAGAGTATGCCCTTGTTATTTCATTTTCAATAATCATTTTCCAAATGACAACAACTTATTTAAAAATCACTCGGGCAACTATACAAAGTATTCACGTATAATGTATTGAAAAATTCTTCACCGTCACGTTCCGTCATTCTTGACACTTTCTAATACTGGAATTGTAAGAAAAGTCTCAGTGCCAAGAGAAGTATACTCTTTTATAATAAAGCAGCTGCGATTGAACACAATAAACAAAATGTTGCTATATTCTATATTGCTCTGCGTTTCAAAAATTAAAATAGCCGACGCAAGTGCAAATAGGAGGTAACTCGTGACCGGTCAGCAACGTTTGGCCATGAAAACACGAGTTAACTCGTGACCGGTCAACAATGTGTTAAGAAATTAAAGTATAAGTTACAATAAACGTATAATAAGAATTATTTTACACACCTTCAAATCCCAACAGGCAAAAATATTGACACAACTGCCTGGCAAATAATTTATTTAAAACCGGCCCAGCGTTTTCTTATTCGCCTACGTGACCCACGGCTAACGTGCGACAGATTCGGCTGGATATGGGCGAAAAATGTTCGCGTAGAATACAAAAGGGGTGGCGGTTACGTTCTCACGCGCACTGGGTCACGGTCGAGCATCGCGGAACCGTCCCGAAAAATTGCATTTCCGCGAGCAAAGTTAATCCCCAATACGCCGCGAGTTCTGTTTTTGTTTTACGCTCAATCCCACACAGTCCGAGCTTTTAGCGTCGTTCCCACGCGTCATGTCCGTTTGAATTGCATCGACCGATTTGGCGGCCATAAACTCCATTGGTCCTTGTTTGTGAGACACGGCGACGCACTCCCGTATTGCTTCCGCCGAAATCACTCTCATTGTACAGCGGCGGATCAAGCGCATGGAGTTTTCCGTGTACGTAAACGCGTTCGCTGATTGGACATCTGGCGAAACGAGTACTTTACGTATTCATCGAGCTATCGCGTTTCGTCCCGGCGGGGGGCATAATGTTCCGCCCGATGTAACAGCTTTTCCTTGCATTTTCAACGCCAAGCGAATGCCACCGCGTTAAACTTGGACATGAAAGAACGTAAAACGACACGACTCTTCATAGACGTCGAACTGCGGTTCTCGGCACTCACGCAAAGCAAATACGAACTTTCTTATGCCTGACACAGGATTCATCGACAAACTTGTAATTATAGATATTGCATGCTTAATTGTAGTGCGCTTATAGACAGTTGTGAATATTACGCGTAACGACTACTATTTACGCTGAAATCAGAGATAATTCGACGGGTAGCGCCCGATCTGCGAATTGACGTTATATAATACGAACTTTCTTATGTCTGACGCAGGATTCATCGACAAACTTGTAATTATAGATATTGCATTCGGGCATGCACTAAGTGTGCTTATAGACAGTTGTGAAAATTACGCGTAACGACGACTATTTACGCTGAAATCGGAGTTAATTTGACGGGTAGCGCCCGATCTGCGAATTGACGTTATATAATACGAACTTTCTTATGTCTGACACAGGATTCATCGACAAACTTGTAATTATAGATATTGCATTCGGGGATGCTTAATTGTAGTGCGCTTATAGACAGTTGTGAATATTACGCGTAACGACTACTATTTACGCTGAAATCGGAGATAATTCGACAGGTAGCGCCCGATCTGCGAATTGACGTTATATAATACGAACTTTCTTATGTCTGACACAGGATTCATCGACAAACTTGTAATTATAGATATTGCATTCGGGGATGCACTAAGTGTGCGCTTATAGACAGTTGTGAATATTACGCGTAACGACGACTATTTACGCTGAAATCGGAGATAATTCGACGGGTAGCGCCCGATCTGCGCAGACACGTTGTATAAACTCGCCCGCTGCGAATTGACGTTTGCCTCAGTCGGTTAACGATGCGGAAGGTGCGATATTTGTTTACAAGCAATTTACCTCGCGCAAGCCCGACGCAATATTTGATCGATATTCAGCGCAATCCATATTCGGCGTCCTGTTTAATCCGTCGCGCGCACGGACTGGCCGATTGCAAAAACATAAGGGTCAAACACTCGGCATGCCTGGCATGGACTGTCAGATCTGCCTAGTTAACCGGGGAACGTGAACAGTCCTTGCACGATATCGAATTATTCGCCTCCTCCGCGACAAACCCTGAT
Source organism: Cryptocheilus praepositus (assembly GCA_033815515.1). Classification (NCBI taxonomy): domain Eukaryota; kingdom Metazoa; phylum Arthropoda; class Insecta; order Hymenoptera; family Pompilidae; genus Cryptocheilus; species Cryptocheilus praepositus. The sequence continues at coordinate 4,941,923 of JAWWQZ010000315.1, forward strand.
GCAATGCGTCCTCTCGACCATCCCGGACACTTGATTATCGAGTTATTCGGTCATATGTAGCGGAAATACCTTTCGTCGTTAGCCGTTGCACGCACTCGTGACGTGGCAACGAATTAACTTTAAACCACTAGAGGCCTGTTTTGGCGCGAGCGCGTGCTCAGAACTTCGTGGATTACAGCCTGGGGACGGGCCCACCAAATGGACACCGTGCAATTTCGAACTTTGCCATTTCGCGCAAACGCCGACATTGATTTTCGGAATTGTGGACTATGTCGGGGAAACTTCCTTTCAAACGATACCGCTGGGCATCCTTTCATTTCCAGACGAACGCAAACGCACTTTTCCGATAGTAAATCCTTCTGATCGTTTACTCGCTTCGTGAACTTGTCGGTAGTATTCGGTTATATAGAATATAAAGGGTTTAACCCTTATCGGTCGCTAGCTTTTCATACGTGTTTGTCACTAGCTTGTAGCTGGTTTCAGTAAATATGTGGAAAATCTTCAGTATTGTAAGAATGATACTTTTATTAGAAATTACTTCTTTTTTGAAGGTGTATTACAAATATATGAATTTAAAATAATTATTTATAAGTTTTTAACGTAGGATATTTTTTGAAACAATCTCCAATATGAAGAAATGGTTTTCTGTTGCACGTTTCATAGAAGTATACTGTTGTTTTTCTTCCTCCACGCAATTTACGATTAGAACATACTAAGCAACCGTTACGTTTTCCTTCAGCATCAGGTTGCAATACATGTAGTTTTCCATCTAATCATGTGAGACATTGATTTACTGTTATTATGCTTCCAATCAGCTTTGTACAGAATATAAGACTTAATTTACAAGTCAATCGTACCCGCATTTCATAGAACGCGAATTTTGACAGTTTTACTCGTTGTCACCTCCCACGTGACGTAGGACCGCAGCGATAAAGTACTGTTGTCACGTGAGAGGTGACTGACAACCGTTAAGGGTTAATAACATTTACTTAACGTGCGGATATAACAACTTATGATTATGAAAGGAAATAAAGAGAGATTTGTATCAATGTTGTTAGGCGGCTTTAGATGTACGTTATTTTATAGATGCGCGATGATCTTGCATATTTAGAATCTTTGGTTAACTCCTACGTGGATGCAGAAGCACGTATCGATGGCGAATCTTTCTAATTTCCTAGCTGATACGTAAACGTACGTAATTATTGATATAATTCACCGATATTATTAATATGATAGACACACGACGGGAATAGCTGGAATCTTACTGGGTTAATGGTAATTGGGTAGGAACTGCAGACGTAGCGCCATAATTTTTACTGCGATAGCGGTTCGAAGATAATGACTTGTTGAAGTAGTTTAAGATTGAAAAAAGCGTTTGTTCGTTCTATCGTAATGGCGAACTCTCGTAAACGAAGAGTCCTTAATGCATATAATTTTGCGTTCGCTACATTCAGGACGGACGGTCATTGAAATACGTTGCATTCGACCGACGGAATCTGCGGTTATCCTTAATTGAATCTTCGTTGTTTACCTCCGTCTAATTTATCCGCGTCCGCACGAAGCACGAAAGAGGCAACACGAAAGAATAGAGCCCAGGAGGCAATAAAGCGCGAGGGTCATCCAGTTCTTCCTTCCCAGCTACTCGCCGACGGTGGCCTATACCTTCAAAGTCGTGCAATATTTCAAACGTTTCGTAAACGAGCACTCTTCAAAGAGATTCTTATTTTTTCCCTGTATTTTGTTCATCGCGACCGTACATTCATTTTTCGAAACTAATTACTCACCCTTTGTAAAGAACGCGAATAGCACGTTAAACAATGGATAACGCAGCACCTTCAAGTTTCTTCGCTTTCGCATACGTCTCAAACTAACTTTAGATTTCTCAAAATGGCTCTTCGGAAAATTGATTACATAACGGTTATTTAGAATCGCTACGGTCGCAGAATCCATTGGTAAAATCGAATAATATTCTGGAACACTCCCGCCGAATTCATTTCACCACTCAGTAAAGTACATTTAAGAATAGAGGAGATCAAGTAAATTATGACAGCGGCCGTCTACATTCGCGCTCTTCGATTATTCAAGGTAATACGGACAGGCGAGAAAAGGGTGAGAGACGTGTTCCCGACGACATCAGTTCATCGACACTGAGCGGTTTATATTTCCGCGAGCCGTTGCCAGTAAATCGCGGGTTCGATGCATCTTTTCACACGGCGGCGGAAAATCGCGTTGCGGTTTATTTCCGATGTGGCCTGTCACCTCCCGTGGGAACCGCGTTTACTCGTTATGCATGGCTTCACTCTCTAAAATGAGCAACACGTGATCTAGAACAGCGAGCCCGGGGCGCATTCCTTCCCGGAGGTCAAATGCATTTTTTTCGCCCTGTTCAAAAAAGAAAACCTTCCGACGCGTTTGATTCAATCGAGGCTTCGACGGGTTTCTTTTTTTGATTAATTCGGAGAATGGTATTGGGAAGAATGATTTTAGGTAAGAGGAGTCTCCGAGATTTTGGGGTAAGCTCGTACGTGACGGTCCATGCGAAAGCTACGTGGGGTATTCGGAATTTAGATCGCGCAGAACACCAATATACAAAGTCAATATTATGCAAATTTGTAAGAGCAGAAATATCTGTGCGCCTGGACAATTGTATCGGTTATTGTATTAGATGCGGTATTATTTTTATTAGTGCTAGGGAATATTACGGTGTAGCATAGTCGGGAGGAAAATCTGGTACACCTGCTGCAAATAACAGCGGTGACACGGGTAAAATGTTTAATTGCGTGTGTTAATATTGCATACGGGGAAAAGTCGCGATTTTCGAAATAATTTTCATATTATCTGCCCAAGGGTAGTATATCGCCTGGCAGATGGTCGTTAATCTCTTTGCAAGCGAATCTCCTACAACTAAAACTAATTCCACTTTACAAAGTTTTCACAGTGCTCTATTAATTACTGCACGAATAATTACTTTTCCGCGAATGAAATTATGTCGCTGATGAAAGTTAGTCAAGATTTTGCTAACGTTTCTGAAATTTCCCGGTTATTTCGCTCTTCAATCCAAACGAAAGCGAAACACAATACAAGTGCCAGATTCCTTATGCTTTGATATATTCATTATTCTGAAATGTTAAACTGCACAGAGTGGAAATTCATATCATACGCATTATTTGTACCGATTCATAGATACTTAAGTACATCGAGTTATCAACAACTAGCGAATACGTCGGTGCAAAATGCAATTTCGCTCCTTTCGTCGCATGAATAAAAAGCGGTGTCCATAGGACGACTCGCGTAATTCCTCTGATTTACTTTCTGAATAAAACACGAGCGTACACCGTCACCAAAATTCCGTCGCGATAATAAATCGCAATGGCGACACGAACTGCTAAACAGTCGGACTTACAGTCGATAGCATCCAGATCGAGCGGATGATACTGCGCGAACAATCCATCTTCTGCCGCTTCGTACTTTCCCCTTCTCGCAAGCCTAACGCAACAGTGCCGTCGGCGTTTTAATGTTCGCGCAATCTGACTTCCCGGTAATTATTAGATCCTATCCGGAAATTCCTGTTGCTTCCAGGTCAGAACCGCGTCTTTGATCTTTATAAATTCAATGCTTTGTCAGCATTGCAGTTGACTTTCTGAGGATTTGGGGAAATTACCTCGGATTCCGGAAATTCAAATTGTAAGAAGCGTTGCAAAGTCTTAAATTTATAAGATTTCATTGTTTCACTTGTAGTTAATGTTCCAAGGCGGGTGTTATAGTGGACAATGGGTTTGGTTGGACTGCGGACGTGCAGTATGGTTTCAATAAACAATAATTTGTTGTTGAAATGTTCTGATGATTACTATGCCAAATATTGGTTTCATGTTTATGACAGTTTTGATCATTCAATTTAAACGCATAATGTGTATCTTCGCGTTGCATGCAAAGTTCACCAGGTAATTACTGTCCTGAACGTCCGGTTGATTAGGGTGGAATTATATTGAATTAATTCATATGTTTTTCACTGCCCAGTAATTACATTTGTGTCGCAATGTCTTCAATTACACTAAATTTACGAGCTGAATTACTTTTCGGTTGTAACGTAAATTACGGAATATCTCGTAATCGCCATGCTATGTATTTTGCGTCATTCAATTTTATAGCACTAAATCAATACTGGTTGTCTACATAATAAAACAATTCGTGCAAAACTCGGGATATTCGCAAACTTACTGAACGTCCGGTTGATTAGGGTGGTCTTATATCGAATTAATGCATGTGTTTTTCACTGCCCAGTAATTACATTTGTGTCGCAATGTCTTCAATTACACTAAATTTACGAGCTGAATTACTTTTCGGTTGTAACGTAAATTACGGAGTATCTCGTAATCGCCATGCTATGTATTTTGCGTCATTCAATTTTATATCACTAAATCAATACTGGTCGTCTACGTAATAAAACAATTCGTGCAAAACTCGGGATATTCGCAAACTTACTAAACGTCCGGTTGATTAGGGTGGAGTTATATCGAATTAATTCATATGTTTTTCGCTGCCCAGTAATTACATTTGTGTCGCAATGTCTTCAATTACACTAAATTTACGAGCTGAATTACTTTCCGGTTGTAACGTAAATTACGGAATATCTCGTAATCGCCGTGCTATGTATTTTGCGTCATTCAATTTTATATCACTAAATCAATACTGGTCGTCTACGTAATAAAACAATTCGTGCAAAACTCGGGATATTCGCAAACTTACTGAACGTCCGGTTGATTAGGGTGGAATTATATCGAATTAATTCATATGTTTTTCACTGCCCAATAATTACATTTGTGTCGCAATGTCTTCAATTACACTAAATTTACGAGTTGAATTACTTTCCGGTTGTAACGTAAATTACAGAGTATCTCGTAATCGCCATGCTATGTATTTTGCGTCATTCAATTTTATACCACTAAATCAATACTGGACGTCTACGTAATAAAACAATTCGTGCAAAACTCGGGATATTCGCAAACTTTCCGAACGTCCGCTTGATTAGGGTGGACTTATATCGAATTAATTCATATGTTTTTCACTGCCCAGTAATTACATTTGTGTCGCAATGTCTTCAATTACACTAAATTTACGAGCTGAATTACTTTTCGGTTGTAACGTAAATTACGGAATATCTCGTAATCGCCATGCTATGTATTTTGCGTCATTCAATTTTATATCACTAAATCAATACTGGTCGTCTACGTAATAAAACAATTCGTGCAAAACTCGGGATATTCGCAAACTTACTGAACGTCCGGTTGATTAGGGTGGACTTATATCGAATTAATTCATATGTTTTTCACTGCCGTGTAATTACATTTGTGTCGCAATGTCTTCAATTACACTAAATGTACGAGCTGAATTACTTTTCGGTTGAAACGTAAATTACGGAGTATCTCGTAATCGCCATGCTATGTATTTTGCGTCATTCAATTTTATATCGCTAAATCAATACTGGTCGTCTACGTAATAAAACAATTCGTGCAAAACTCGGGATATTCGCAAACTTACTGAACGTCCGGTTGATTAGGGTGGACTTATATCGAATTAATTCATATGTTTTTCACTGCCCAGTAATTACATTTGTGTCGCAGTGTCTTCAATTACACTAAATTTACGAGCTGAATTACTTTCCGGTTGTAACGTAAATTACGGAGTATCTCGTAATCGCGATGCTATGTATTTTGCGTCATTCAATTTTATATCACTAAATCAATACTGGTCGTCTAAGTAATAAAACAATTCGTGCAAAACTCGAGATATTCGCAAACTTACTGAACGTCCGGTTGATTAGGGTGGAATTATATCGAATTAATTCATATGTTTTTCACTGCCCAGTAATTACGTTTGTGTCGCAATGTCTTCAATTACACTAAATTTACGAGCTGAATTACTTTCCGGTTATAACGTCAATTACACGGAGTATCTCGTAATCGCCATGCTTTGTATTTTGCGTCATTCAATTTTATATCACTAAATCAATACTGGTCGTCTACGTAATAAAACAATTCGTGCAAAACTCGGGATATTCGCAAACTTACTGAACGTCCGGTTGATTAGGGTGGAATTATATCGAATTAATTCATATGTTTTTCACTGCCCAGTAATTACATTTGTGTCGCAATGTCTTCAATTACACTCAATTTACGAGCTGAATTACTTTCCGGTTGTAACGTAAATTACGGAGTATCTCGTAATCGCCATGCTATGTATTTTGCGTCATTCAATTTTATATCGCTAAATCAATACTGGTCGTCTACGTAATAAAACAATTCGTGCAAAACTCGAGATATTCGCAAACTTACTGAACGTCCGGTTGATTAGGGTGGAATTATATCGAATTAATTCATATGTTTTTCACTGCCCAGTAATTACATTTGTGTCGCAATGTCTTCAATTACACTAAATTTACGAGCTGAATTACTTTTCGGTTGTAACGTAAATTACGGAATATCTCGTAATCGCCATGCTATGTATTTTGCATCCTTCAATTTTATATCGCTAAATCAATACTGGTCGTCTACGGAATAAAACAATTTGTGCAAAACTTGGGATATTCGCAAACTTACTGAACGTCCGGTTGATTAGGGTGGTCTTATATCGAATTAATGCATATGTTTTTCACTGCCCAGTAATTACATTGTGTCGCAATGTCTTCAATTACACTAAATTTACGAGCTGAATTACTTTTCGGTTGTAACGTAAATTACGGAGTATCTCGTAATCGCCATGCTATGTATTTTGCGTCATTCAATTTTATATCGCTAAATCAATACTGGTCGTCTACGTAATAAAACAATTCGTGCAAAACTCGGGATATTCGCAAACTTACGATACCGCCCCGGCTTTCAGATATTTATCTAGTCTGATGCATATTGGAGGGATGCAATCACTTCACCCGACGTTATTCCGCCGTAACTCGCCCGTCTTATGCAATTTTGAATTATGCCTTTATTTACGTCCGCATATTATGTTCCCGGCGGCGCGATATGCTTTATGCGCCGCGTTTATGATATCACGTTCGGTTCAAAAAAGATTACGCCCGATCCTTCGCTCGGGCACGGAACGCTCGAGCAGCCCTGTGCTGGAAGGAAAAAGAGAGGGAAAAAACGTTGGGCTCGCAGCAACGTGTGCCTTCGATGATGCATGATGTTCTGAGCACGATTCCGGGCAGTTTCTCGATAGTTGATGTGTTGCACGGCAGCACGTAGTAACATAGTTAAATGAAACATACACATTCGTCAGAGAACGAACGATATTTTTGCACAGAAGACATATTTCCATCCTGAGACTGGGGCAGCCCGGATCAGGCAACAATTCACGTACTAAACAATGCATCGGTAATAAGTGTAGGGAGTAAAGGAAAAAGTTGAATGAAAATGTTTGCGTTCTCGGAAAACACGGTATTTACAAACTTCAATAGCGGGCGCTTGATGCATATGTATCGCGAGATATTAGTTGCAGGGCAGTGCACTGCCGCTTTACGAACACACATGCTCCACCGAAATAATCGCGCTCATGCGCGTACAGGGGAAAGCCGACTTATTGCGTGATACGTCCAATTTCGTGATACTATTAAGTGACCAGCTAATTTGCAGTTTCGCTACTTGCAAGTTCATACAAATCGTGTACTTCTCGGACGGACAATATGATTACACGGTTTCTATATAGTCACTTTGATGCATCGAAATTCTTCGCATCGCAGGAACAGCCGGGTTTCACTTATATACCCGATATGGCGACTCTATGAAAATATTGAAATGTCTGTACCGGCTGTCTAAATTGGAAATTTAGCTTTCGGTGCGCATTGCAGCGGGAAAGTCCAAAGATTCGTACGAATTGCGAATTCGCGAGATATTAGTTGCAGGGCAGTGCACTGCCGCTTTACAAACACACATGCTCCACCGAAATAACCGCGTTCATGGGAAAGCCGACTTATTGCGTGATACGTCCAATTTCGTGGTACTATTAAGTGACCAGCTAATTTGCAGTTTCGCTACTTGCAAGTTCATACAAATCGTGTACTTCTCGGAAGGACAATATGATTACACGGTTTCTATATAGTCATTTTGATGCATCGAAATTCTTCGCATCGTAGGAACAGCCGGGTTTCACTTATATACCCGATATGGCGACTCTATGAAAATATTGAAATGTCTGTACCGGCTGTCTAAATTGGAAATTTAGCTTTCGGTGCGCATTGCAGCGGGAAAGTCCAAAGATTCGTACGAATTGGGACAGAGCGAACGGCGTGACGTCAGTCGCTCCGAAGTGAAACGATCGCGATCGATTTTCTCCGTTCACAACGGCCGACGACAAATTCGACTTTTCACATGAGTTGCGACACGCGGTGTTCCAGAGGGGCGGAAACTGAATTTTGGACAATGATCTTGCAGACACTAACTTCGGACAGCGTTATACGTGCGAGATGAATATGAATGGCGGCGGGACATTTGAATATCTGCGTCCAGCTGGACGTCCAGTGTACGTTCAGAATTTCAGCCGACCCTGCGTGTGCGCCCGGAGATCGGACCGATCGGCCTGGGAGCCATGGAAATTATGCTCTGCCCGATAGTCGATGAACCGAAATCAAATTGCCACGTGGTTAATGCGGTTAAACTCCAGTCCAGTCAGGCTCCTGCGACGAAAACTCACGTAACAATCAGAAATCGTGAACCACCAGCGATGTCGAAGTTCAATTTACAACAACGCCATTTGTTCGAATCATTAATTCCCATCTGGTACGAATGTATGATGCATGGTGTCCTAAGGATGCACATTCGGCAATAGGAAGGAAAATGTATGCTGTTATATTTATTTATGCTGGTCACAAGTACTGCAGATAACACTACTTTTATGTACATGTGGAATCTCAAATACAGGGTCCTCTAATTGGCAATGAAATATATTGATGTATCTAATATATATATTGATATGATAATACGTAAAGATGAAACGGCGTAAAGGCGAAACGACGAATCGACGAAAGATTAGAAAATAAGACGAAAGTGTTTTGATTGTGTTGTTATTGTTTATAAATATTATACTATCTAGTTTCACGTATTAAATTCCTACATACATGTAATGTGATGCGCATTTTTTGGTCGGTTTATCTTTAACAGAAGGCTTTTGCAGACTTATGCCAAGTCACCCACTAAGAAACGTACATATTTTGCCGCTCCAAAAAGTTGATCGACGTATTTGTACAGTTTCGAAAAATTCGCAACTTAATTTACCGTTTCGTAGATGCGCACGTACCCCAAAACATACAGCTGGTGAAAGCTTTCGAAGATTTTATATAACTTGTGCTTCCCCACGTGACGGGAATAGCGTGCATGATATTTTTCACTTTTTTCAACCGGTTGTAAAGAATCTGCTCACGATGGGTACCGTTGAAGCGTGACTGATTCGACGAAACGCGTCTGTTTTACGCAAACAAGGGAGAAAACGTGTGCGCGAAAGGGCGGTTTAATATGTTCGTGAGGGTAGGCAGGACTATCCCGGGCCGATGGGAATTCAAATGACCCACACAGGGCAAAATAAAATCAACCGGTATAAATGAAATACATAAAAAGCATACAGCGAAGTAATATAAAAGATGTGAACAGAACTTTGAGTAGGATTGCAATGTAAACTGCAAAAATCATCCGAAACATTGTTTGTCATAGACTGTCAGTACTCCAAAACATTCTACATAAATATTGTGAGACTGCGTTCTATTTTTACCTGCCACTATAAAACTAAACAATGCCGCATTTAGTAAGGCACACAGGGACTCACATCTACCTGCATCCCTTCCAGCTTTGTCTTATTTGATACTCTAACTGCACCCTTGCATCGGGGATTAAATGCGGTCGAATGGAACATGGCTAAATAAGATTTGTTCCGCGCCAAGCCACTAATTTCGTATATTTACGTCTTCGCGCGGATAGAAGCTGTCGAGCCATTAATATCGAACTTGCCGCCGATGCTCGTTCAGTGGGTAACAGTGGAACGGTTAACGATCCGATAAGTTTTAATGGTTCGACTGTAGTCGCGAAACAGCATCTAAAGCTCAGTCTAACGGGCGTAACGAAAGGTGCGTAATTACGGAACTGAGTAAGGATAAACGTAACGCTATTCGCTCCTTGAAGAATGTCGAATGGCCTCAAATTTCGTAGCGCAATCAAAGAGTCCTTTTCCGCGGTCTTGACGTTTCATTAATTTGCTGTTTTACAAAAAAAAGCGCCGCGAAACTCGATTAGCTCACATCGGCGGTTTTCTGGGGTGGAATCAATATGGAACTTTCTATTACCGCGACGAAGTTGCACCCCGCTGATTGTGGATAAAGGACGGAGCGAAAACGTAAAAGCTGATGGAGTATTGGCGTTTTGATCAAACAGCGTAATAACTCAAGAGCTAAGCTCATAATCGCGGCTGGCGCGGGTTATGTAAAATGAACCGCGTGTTAAACAGGCTCGGCAGGTTCGTACGTATATACGTGTATGTGTTTTTTTATAATCCAAGGTTTATGTGTGTGAACACGACTCCCGACCACGGCTCACTCATCTCACCCAGCTATAAGGTGTTGAGATTATAAACTTTCGCCGCTATGGACTTCTACTTACACGCAGAATTCACCTGCAGGAATGTGATCGTGTAACACCGTTATTAGATCTTGTGGTAACAGTGAGGTAGAGGGTATAGAAGAAGAGTTTCTGATATCGACCGAAGCGTCTCATCAATGAGAAATGTCTCATGTTTATCGTGTCTAACGAATTTTGCGACGGCCCATGGGGAAGTTTCTTTTGACATTTCGAGGCTTCGTTAATTAAAAGCAAATACGCGGCTTCGCTGTATATCCTATTCCACCGCGATACGAGCCTCCAAGAATTGATATCATTATATAGTTAACACGTTGACTGCCGTGCGTATTTTACTATATTGAAACCGCAACGGGATGAAGTATTACAGAATATGATTGAATTGTGCAAAATGGAAATAATGCGAAGGTATCGGAGACCAAAGAATTGAATCACTACTTGATATTCATTGCATTTACAAAAATTATAAATTCTACCGATAGGGTATTTTTTGAATTTTTCATGACATATTTTGCGCTGGTCACCGATGACCACCGCGGCAATCAACGTATTAACACTTTGACTGCCATGATGGTCACTGGTGACCGACGCAAGAGATTTTACTGAAGATCCAAAATATCCTGTTCCACCGCATTACGAGCCTCCAAGAATGGGTACCAATTATTATTTTATAAATGCATCAGAGACCAAAGAATTGAATCACTACTTAATATTCATTACATTTACAAAAATTATAATTTCTACCGATGTTATTAGAATAGTGACGCGATCCTTTGGTTTCCAATACCTGCACATTATTTACATTTTGCATAATTTAGTTGAACGCTGTAGTATTTCATAGCATCGCCATTTTAATATAGTAAAATACACTTGGCAGTCAACGTGTTAAATAAATCGGATTTCGGTTAAACATAAACTTGAGCAGATAACAGCGCACAAAGCATGCGTCGGGCAAAGGATTTCCAGCAAAGCGTATCGGTGATAAGTTGAGAGTGCGAAGAATGCAGCAGGAATATCGATAGGAAATTTTCTTGAAAATTTATACGATCGCGTGGCCCAAAAGGATCGATGGCACCCGCAGGACATCGACACGCAACAGTCTCCAATTTCGCGCGAATTGGCCGTGCGCGGCGATCAAAAGAGTCCCGGGACCGAGTAAGGGGACACCCCGGGAAAGAAAAATGCCGGACGATATTTCGAACGCAACGCTGACTGCGTCGTCGGTGCCGTCGGGCGTTTCTCTCCTGTTTACGTCGACAATTTACGGGCCCTGAAATGGGCGTGTTTACTAAGCTGCCGTGTCCTAACCTAGCCGAGGCCATTACGGAGGAAGTACGCTTAAGAGATAATACCCAGTCCCTCGGTTAAGGCGCTGAGAATCTTGGAAAATTGGATTCCCCCCAAAACGCTTCGTATCCCGTGACTACGGCCCTGACTGAGGCAAGGGGTTCAGCCCAAGGGGCGAGAAAGGGTGGAGAGTCAGAGACAGACAGGGCTAAGAGAGAGAAAGAGAGAGAAGGAGAGAGAGAGAGGCCGAGAGAAGGCCGGTTCATCATACATGGAGGAGTACGTACATATTGCTCCCGTTGCATGGGTTACGTGCACGTTATGTGCGTTATATTCGTACCGGCTGCATGCATGCGAGCGCATCTCTGGAAAGGTAAGCACATATATCTTATGTTCTATGTAGCAGAAATCGGATATCTCGCCCCTGCACCTTTATGCTTTAGTAGAGTAACGTTCCTTCTCTTTCTTTCTTTCTCCCGCCATCTCTGTTTCCGTCGCTCTTTCTCCTTCCCTTCGCCAGGATTCGTGGGACGTGACGTGATTCGCGAATGAGGCGAAACTACTACATCCAGACTCGGAAAAAGTAACATTAACTCAGGAGGGAGATGTTTCGTTCCCTGGATATAGACGCGAACATTCGGCTGAGAGTCTAGCAGGTATACGATGCTCCGAATTTTCGATGCGTCAATATAGTGAGATGATGTAAAGATCGCCCGACGCCTACATCGCTCCGGGAAGTTTAAGGAGGGCGCGGGAAGAGGTGCAGAAGCTATCGATATGGGACTGCATTAACGCAGAAGGTGTTTATGGTTATGTCTTTAGCAGCCTCGTGTCTGGAAACGCGTTGACTCCAAAAATGGTAAAGTGCTTAGAAGCGTTTTACGGATGACGACACTAATTGAGCCGTTTATTTTGAAAGCGGTCTTACTCCGTTTTTCAATATTTTCCGGTTACCATAGTTACATGTACAAATTCATGTTATTTATCAGTAAACGTTATTTATCTCGATTTAAAGATAAATTGAGTTAGGCCACTTTCAAAATAAACGGCTCAATTATTCACCACTTCCTTTTATTTGGTTGCAAATTAAAAAACTACATCACCAGCGCAACCAGTATTGATAGCATTCCATTTACTTGCGGAAGTTTCGTAACATTATTACCATTTCATTACGATCTTTGAAAGACACCGCGCAATTGTCTCAAAGCTGCCCGCCAGTAGCTAAATCCGTCATTTGACCCCGTCACTTTAATTTCCGCGCAGCCGATATGGCAATATTTCAGAGAAAATCCGAAATCCGTTAATTTGCGGTGATATCGCGACTGCGCTTAATCTCATTTCACAGATTCGAACGGATGCGTCGATAGGTCGAGTACTATAGCAGCGCGGGAAGTGTCACGTTCGATGTATATTGGTATCTGCATGGAGGCACACATACCGTATCGATGATGCGACGTACATGCACGTTTTGCGTCTCAGATCGCATGCATGTGTCGCGGCGCACAATCGACGTTTCCACGGTGACGTCCCGTCGAAATGCCTTATGCTGATATTGCGACGCTCCTGCCAGCTAGTTACCATAATTGACATATATAATCCCTCGCTCGGAACTTGTTGTTAGACGAGCGAGTAAACTCATCCCTATTCCCGTACCCCTTTGCCATTCCCGACGCAAAACCACCCTTCCGCCCTTTCGGCTGTCAGACTTGCGTTACCCTACGACCTGCTACGCAACCTGTTTCGCCTTGTCTCTTAGAGGGTCGTCGATACTGCGACTTCGTCAATGGATATTATTGCGCCGTCCTGTGACAGGCCATTTATTTAGTGACCATTTATTTAGAACTGCCCTAGATAGAATATCGATATTTGACGCTTGGAGACTCAGTAAGACCGGTCGTGATTTTTGTAAATTTACGGTGGGAAAGAAAACTCATTACGCGCTTGATAGATTGCGCTCCATTTACTATTGTTCATGGCACTGATTACCGCACTGTCTATTCACGCGTCTCCTCCTCCTCAATCGAATCCTGGCTTTGATCTATTGTTTACATATTCAGTCGGATAGGTATCTAACATGTTTCTTGTTTTGTTAACCCTTTGACTGCTATGGACGCATATATGCGTCCGCGGAAATCTATCGGTGTCGACTATGTACTGCAGTCACAATTATCAACGTATGAGGTAAATACAGATGCGTTCTTTATCAAATAATTTTCTTGCATTATTTAATTGGGTGTAAATTAAGAATTACCATTAGAACTTAGTTGCGCCTTACACAATTAATGAATAGAGTTCAAAATATCGAAAAGTATTTCGTCCTCAACGAGCGCTTCGTTTGGGAGGATTCAGCAGTCAAAGGGTTAACGCAATCCTACGTACATAATGATAACTCGGTGCATTGGATTATCAAACTGTTGTTTATAGATGTCCCGTGTATTTGGTATACATTTATATTGGGCGTCGGATGTTAAAAATACCCTTGGCGGTGTCGTTGTACGGGGCTCTGTTAGATTTTTAGTTGGGTTGGACATAGGACGGGCTACCGTCTGCCGCACGGTATCGACTTGAGTATATATAACAGATGGCTTTATTTAAAATATTGGATACCCACAGTAAATAATTGAATTGCCGGTGCCAAATGGATAGCGCATTGAAATTCCTGCCTGTCGCTCAAATCCGTCCTGGGAGGAAAACTCTTGCAAATTTGCAGCAACATTCACCCGCGTAACCGACACTACGCTTTTTCCCTTCGTACAACATTGCAACGTGACATTTCTATCGACAGCGCGTGCGACTGTGATGCCCGCATATCGACGTTGACATATTCATTGATGTTTTTTGCTTGAATGTGTTAAATAACGTGTTACATATTTTTCGTATATTCGAAAGTTGAGCCATCACGACGCATTGCAACGGCGGCATGTGGCTACAGTTTACGAAAGGGAAACCTGACCAGAGTTAAATACTGATGCCAGATAAACGATGCACAGTGAATTAGTTAATTAACCGTGCAACCGGTACTGCTTGTCAGGCTTTAATCCAACGCTGACAATAGACACGCGATTCAATTCAATTGTCAATCTGCGAGATTGGAGTGCGGGAAAAAAAGTCGAATGAAAGTACGGAAAACTGTTTCGCTATCGCCAAAACGCAGGCTCGACAATGTGCGGGCTCGTATCGGGCGAATTGACGTTAGTAAAAATTCTTGTTACACGTAGGACCGTGGGTGAGGCAAGCGGTGTAGAGCCATGAATTGTGGCAAATAAATTCCGGCGGATACTGGACGCTCAGCATTGTTCCGCGCGCAATCGGGATGAGTAGTCGCGTTGCTCGCGTACCCGCGTAACCGACGAATTTACAGCGTGTCGTTACAAAATTAGTAGGTGCAATAAGCGTTACACCTATCCCGTTCCCACGCGGGCTCGCCGGAATAACCGTCGGCGCCGGTAATTGGCAGGGCGAAAAATCATTTAATCGCATTACCCTCTTTCGCGACCCGCACCATTCGTTCCATTAAAATGCGCAACATAATCGATCGAGCTCAGTCGAAATCAGGTCAGCGATTCGGCATAAAACACGCGTGGCAGTTCGTTCCTGACGTCGCAAGAACGATCCTCGCGAGTCGGTGAAATTTGAATGTATAGCCTCGCGTTAACGACGGCGCTTTGTTCCACTTGAGCCGCGGCAGCTCTTTTTCGCGCGGCGGAGGTAATAAAAGTGGCATATTTGACATAAGTTGCCGGGCGCGCGTGCGAAACGTGCAATTCTTTTGCCCCGGGATAAGAGTAATAGTAACATTCGCGAACGTACGTGCAACGAATTTGCTGTAACAAATCGAGTAACTACGGGGTGGACGATGTATGATGTCCTCGACAGCCCTATGTACGAGGCCAGTTGCGGCTGCTGCGGCGATACAGCCCCCGAGCTATTTGCTTTTTTCACAACCTCTCCTCTCTCCCACGTCCCTGAAAAGCCGCGGTTGTAACTGAATATTTATAGCTACGACCGCAATGATCGAGGTGAAAAGTTCCGCTCGCCGCGTGTGCCTGCGCTCTCAAATTTGAAATCATTTTCCTCCGAGCGAATGGATTACGACGAGTATTTCGCTTAAATTCGTAAAATGCGGTTCATTTTACGCTTTTCGCCTGACACGTGGGCAAACTACCGTCGTCCGTCGTTCGGATTTCTCCTCACGTTCCTTTTTACAAAACGCCCCAGAACGTGAAGTATACTAAATCCAACACGCGGAGGCATCTAATTTAGAGTGGCGCCCGTCTTCTGTATTCGCTAAGTGTACGACAATCTATACAGCCGCGTCTCGAATATGCGTCAATTGAAAGGTATCGAAGAAAGGAGCGTAACACTTCTTTCTATTCGATGAAGTTGACAGTAGCGAGAGTTTTATGCCGGCACGTTGTAGCTTTTAAAGGCACGGAAGACGAACAAACGTGGAACGAAGGTGCGGGGATACAGCAGGCGTCGCCAGGCTTGCCAGGATTCGAACCCGTATCTCCACGGTGAACGGCAGTAAATCGTACGACACGATAAAGCTCACGCCAAGAGTCCTAATCGTTTTTCCATGAGCTTGCAACCGTGGCACTGCGCTACGGCCTTGGTCGCTCTTGTGAAGTCGCGCATAGTCGAAGGGTCGGAACATATTGTGCTCGACCAGGATCCACCGTACTTTATGTATATTCTATTTTACGGAGAGTTTCCGGTCTATTGTTCAGTCATAAATCTTCCTGACGTCGTTGTCTAACACCCTGTTAACTGCAACAGCTGGGCCGATACAGCACGTTGTTTGTTTCGACATAATCTAAAATATTTAAGCGACCCGGGAAGATAAAAGGATTTTCTGCGCTTTCTACGTTGCAGCGTGTCGACTTTATTTTTGTCCGCTAAAAACGCGACGTGCCAACGTTTGAAGAAGTGTTATTTAGCGCCATAATAGGAATTCTATTAAAATTAGCGAAAGATCGACTGAAAAGTTGGCTTCGCGTACAAATTGTTTCCGAATCGACATATTGGTAGAATATTTCCCGTTATGTTATTTTCTGCACTTTCTACGTTGCACCGTGCCGACTTTATTTTTGTCCGCTAAAAACGCGACGTGCCGAAGTTTAAAGAAGTACTATTTAGCGCCACAATAGGAATACTATTAGAATTAGCGAAAGATCGACTGAAAAGTTGGCTTCGCGTACAAATTGTTTCCGAATCGACATATTGGTAGAATATTTCCCGTTATGTTCTTCTCTGCACTTTGTACGTTGCACCGGGTCGACTTTATTTTTGTTCGCTAAAAACGCGACGTGTCGAAGTTTAAAGAAGTATTATTTAGCGCCGTAATAGGAATACTATTAAAATTAGCGAAAGATCGACTGAAAAGTTGGCTTCGCGTACAAATTGTTTCCGAATCGACATATTGGTAGAATATTTCCCGTTATGTTCTTCTCTGGACTTTGTACGTTGCACCGTGCCGACTTTATTTTTGTTCGCTAAAAACGCGACGTGCCGAAGTTTAAAGAAGTGTTATTTAGCGCCATAATAGGAATACTATTAAAATTAGCGAAAGATCGCCTGAAAAGTTGGCTTCGCGTACAAATTGTTTCCGAATCGACATATTGGTAGAATATTTCCCGTTATGTTATTTTCTGCACTTTCTACGTTGCACCGTGCCGACTTTATTTTTGTCTGCTAAAAACGTGACGTGCCGAAGTTTAAAGAAGTACTATTTAACGCCACAATAGGAATACTCTTAGAATTAGCGGAAGATCGACTGAAAAGTTGGCTTCGCGTACAAATTGTTTCCGAATCGACAAATTGGTAGAATATTTCCCGTTATGTTCTTCTCTGCACTTTGTACGTTGCACCGTGCCGACTTTATTTTTGTCCGCTAAAAACGCGACGTGTCGAAGTTTAAAGAAGTATTATTTAGCGCCGTAATAGGGATACTATTAAAATTAGCAGAAGATCGACCGAAAAGTTGGCCTCGCGTACAAATTGTTTCCGAATCGACATATTGGTAGAATATTTCCCGTTATGTTCAGTTTTTCAATACGCTTTATCGGGTCAAGTATTCTTCCACCGAGCGGGCCGTTTTCAATATTACCGTATAAAAAAAAGAGAAAATTCGATTTGCTCTCACATATTTTTGAAAATGTTCACTTTTGCATACGTCAATAGCCCTCGTACTTGTTCGAAATAGAACAGAAACGACGTGTCGGACGCAACACGCGCAGATGAAAAAAGCGAAACAAACGCTATGAGAAACTTCTACTCCGGATTAATCTACCTGACTAACTTCTAGTTATCCGCACGTAAGAAGGTCATGCTTCTCCACGAATGCGCCCGCATTTGCGAAGCTATGCCTCTTCTTAGCACAGCAGATCCTCCGTTCTGTACCCGGCACGGTTCATTACACGTATCTTCCGCCACACAGGCTCCTCTCAATTTCTCCGTATCTACGTGTCTCTCTTCGCGTCTATTTCTCTTCAGCCTAGCCTCATTCGCATTTCGCTTCCTTCCTGACCCCCGCAACACGTGTGCGAGGAATACGGCGTATGCTGCACGCTCGTGTCATGTGTGCATAATATAACTGCGACCAGGGCGCGACACGGCCCCGAAGCATGAAACCGCGGCAATGCGGCAAAACTGCGCTGGATGCAAATGTATATTGGCATTATATTATTGAAAATTGTTTGTCACCGGTACAACATGAGCCCGTTGCGGTCCGCGCGGCATATGCGCGTACCTGCTCTAATCTGACAGACGATTTGACAGCGAAACCCCTTTGAGGCGTACCGCAGAACTGCCCGGGAACTCGACAATTGATATCAATTCGGCCGACCGAATAAACCGTCGATAAAAAAAAGTCCGCCTGCTCTCTCGCTTCCGTCGCCGAGCGCGCGGGGATTTGCTGAATTCCGTGATGTGTTAAGTGACGTTTGCTGTAAAACGTTGTTACACCGGTTATCCGGTTTTTCGACGGAATTAGCTGAATTTGTTTCCTTAACTGGCTCGCCGGAGATAAAGCTGTACTGGAACGCGTTGATACGTCTTTGCATGATAATCAAGAGTCAACGGTGCTAGGGAAGCAAATATTTTGCCGTATAGCGAAAGGATTAGTTTTGCGTTGGACGGTAATAAAATCGTTGCTTGCTTTTCAATTCGGAAGCGGAAAAACGGTATTTGCGTTTTCAGTTCGGTATAGCAACATTTACGCCGATCTTCGACGTATCTTAGTTTATAGTCTGACTGGAAATCGGCTACTGGTTCCGCGCGCAGGGGCTCATGATTTCCGGTCGATTAATGGATTCGTGAGTACGGTCTGCGGGAGGTCAAAATTTCGCCGCTTGGAAAGCCAGCCAGCCAACACGGTAGCGAATTTAAAACATTTACTGCGTGCTGTGTTATCGGGCGCTTTACGCCGAGTTATTCCTCGCAGATATCGTCTTTCCGGCATAGAATGGCCGCCGAGCGAACGTTTATTCGATAAACAAGAGAATTACGATCGAATCATCTTGAATCGGGCCGTAATAAATACAAGAGGCTCGTCCAATGATACCGACGCCCATCTATTTTTTTCCGATCGTTCGCGGACTGTCTATTTTTTTTATAGAGCACGTTTTTCCCGCTATATTTGCTTTCGGTCGAGTGTAACTTCATTGATACGCTTTATTGATATCCTGTTAATTGGGATAGACGAAGTGCGAATAGCGTATGCTAGAAATTGCCCCTGTCCGCACTACTTTGTGCTCTTTAATATAACGTATACCAAAACTCTTGTATAAAGGTATGCGCGATTAAATGTATGTCGCGGTTTCAGTCTCTTTCTAACCACAGCCACTCCATTATTCCACTCCTTTCCTAACGAATTACTATATCATGCCCGACATTTATTCCGACCTCTCTTGTTGCATCTTCACATTGTTGCAAATATGTACCCGTTACCGCTGTTTAAGTTATTAAGCTCGCGAGCGGCCCATTTGTAACGTTTACTTCCATTAACACTGGAAACTGGTCGCTGCCCTTATGGAATTTTGTATTCCTGCTTGCAATACGTCTCTCTCTCTCCGCCGCATTCCCGAGCTAAAGAGCAAAAGGTTCCTGTAACTGTATCACGCTACCTATTATTACCTCATAAACTAAACGCACTAATCATCATAAGCAAGCTCCGTCCCTTATAATTAAGATACATGCAGCGCATGCAAGCTGCTCGCCCGCTTCCAGCTATTGTCATCGCGCACGAGTCGGGGCAAGCTCGCTGCTGCGCTTTGTACGCCGCTGAGAAATGATTCCAGCCCGTCGTGCCAAGCGCATCGACCAACGCAAATTCATTGCTCCTAAATGCCGGACGACGAAGACGTTAATTAACTGATTACTCTGGCTGACATGCTCAGAATGTATACATTTGAAATGTGACGTCACATATTAGAGACCAGCGTTCTCGAACGTCGGGCAAATTTACATTATTGTCTCCCTCGTACGTCTGAAATGTTCCGAGCAATTTGTAAAATTGATGGCGACAATCCGGCGACGAGAAGCGGACGAGGCAAACAAAAATTATGCAGTTAACATTTTAAAGAGCAGTCTTAAAGCCGCGTTGCGTAATTTAATTGCAGCGATGCGTGCGTTACCGAGTAAACAGGCTTTTCAGAAATTTCATTTTATCACGGCTGACGCGGGATTGTTTGTTATAATAATTATTTGTTAAATCACAGAGAATGTAGGTTGTTTCAGGTGCGTAAAAAATTGAACGTAAAATTCAAAAGAACGAAACAACAGCATGGGTGTACCTCAGTGCAATGTCGTTTTTGCTCGAAACATTGCGTTCTACAGAATGATGATAACCGTAATGACTATAGATAATTATTTTTAATACCGGTGTTTATTAACATGGTAGTAGTAGCAATAATAATAATGATAATAATAATAATAATAATAATAATAACAATAATAATGATAATAATAATAATGTACCGGTTTCGCTGACAACGTAAACACCGTATGCGAACACTAAGCCCGATATGTCAAATAATTTGTTGCAAGGATCAAAGCGAACGTGCCTCGTTTATGCTTACCAGAGCAATCTGCATTTCAAATCGCATTAATCGAGTATTGGTGTATCAACTCTATTGGAATACATTCAAAATCCTTTGAACACATTTAAAATCAGAAAATCCTATTGTCGGCAGAATACGTTATACGGCCCAGTGGTCAAGACGAACGACTCGGATATTTGACAAAATCTTCGTGCGAATATATGCAAGCGGCATAGGTCTGTGCGATAAAGTCTGTTGGCATTTTTTATGGCGCATTCAGTTTCTATTTTACGATAGTACAACAGCCGATTGCGACCGGGTCATCTATTAATCTCCCACCCGCGCACTGATTCGGGCATTAAAACTTTGGACGAGCGTTGAGCAACGTTGACCTAGCCGGATTGTAATTGGCAGGCGAGCCGCGGGGCCGGAGAAAAGCGACAAAGGTTGGAAAGGGATAACCGGTGCCGCGAAACGGTATAGTCGTCAGTCAGGTGTCCTCTACATTCTCATTTGATTTAATTGAATCCCAGCCACGGTGCGTCCGTCCTCCCGTGCATTTGGCAAATTAAATGCCTTGCACGATCCGTTTGACAGATCAGCGCCATTCGTGCTTTTGCGCCCGCGCTTCGCCCGTCCTCGGGGTACTGTTAATATAAGTTTAGCGTGAAATCTCTTGTAATGTACCTTTTAATCGCGCGCTCCTCTTCTCGTTTCTCCTCACCGCAGCCTTTCCCTTTGCGCGCAAGTCCTACATTTGCGTGATTAGTAGACTTCGTAATTAGAGTCATTATCGCCCCGGGTACACAGTGGCACGATAAACGCGCACTTTTTTTCTGCTACGCGAGAAATGCGTTTCTGTTGGAAAGTGCAAGGTACACCTGATACCGCGCTGTATACCTTACGCGCTAATCGAATTGGCCGGGCGACGCTTGCACTTTCATTTAACACGTTCACGCCGGCGTGTACCACCGGTGGTTCACGCTCAACTGTTCCATTGGAAGTGAACATTTGTTTAGACGCCGTTCACCATCAAAAATATAGTTCGTTTAGTAAGTGGACAAAATTGCCGTATAGTTGAAAATTTAAATAATTGAAATTTAACCCTTATCGGTCGTTAACTTTTCACACGTGATTCTCACTAGGTTGTAACTGGTTTCAGTAAATATGCGAAAAATCTTCAGTATTATATGAATAACATTTTTTATTGAAATTTAAATAATTGAAACAAGCAACAATCGTGAGTCACCAAATGAAGCGCTGCATGAATTCGAGCGTCGTCTCACAGCGAAAAACATGAAAATCGGCGCCGGCGTGAACGTGTTAACACGTTGATTGCCACGATGGTCACCGGTGACCGGTGCAAAAGATTTTACTAAAAACGCAAAAAATTCGCAATGAAGTCTATTTACAATCTTGTAATAGCAATTGATATTGGAACGGCGCTTCAATACTTTGGCTTCTAACAACTCTGCGTTACCTTTATTTTGCACGATTTAATTATACTTTGCAGTATTTCGTCGCATCGCGGTTCTAACATAGCAAAATACGCGTGGCAGTCAAAGTGTTAACCCGCGTGCGCAGGAAAGTTGTGTGTTACTTGAAATGGTCGACTTTGGCACGGCAAATTGATCGGCGCTGAACGTAATTGGGAGGCTCTTTGAATAACCCTGCCCGGGTATTTTAAAGAACGTGTTAACACGTTGACTGCCACGATGGTCACCGGTGACCGGTGTAAAAGATTTTACTAAAAACGCAAAAAATTCGCAATGAAGTCTATTTGCAATCTTGTAAAAGCAATTGATATTGGAACGGCGCTTCAATACTTTGGCTTCTAACAACTCTGCGTTACCTTTATTTTGCACGATTTAATTATACTTTGCAGTATTTCGTCGCATCGCGGTTCTAACATAGCAAAATACGCGTGGCAGTCAAAGTGTAAACCCGCGTGCCCAGGAAAGTTGTGTGTTACTTGAAATGGTCGACGTTGGCACGGCAAATTGATCGGCGCTGAACGTAATTGGGAGGCTCTTTGAATAACCGTGCCCGGGTATTTTAATGAACGTGTTAACACGTTGACTGCCACGATGGTCACCGGTGACCGGTGCAAAAGATTTTACTAAAAACGCAAAAAATTCGCAATGAAGTCTATTTGCAATCTTGTAATAGCAATTGATATTGGAACGGCGCTTCAATACTTTGGCTTCTAACAACTCTGCGTTACCTTTATTTTGCACGATTTAATTATACTTTGCAGTATTTCGTCGCATCGCGGTTCTAACATAGCAAAATACGCGTGGCAGTCAAAGTGTTAACCCGCGTGCGCGGAAAGTTGTGTGTTACTTGAAATGGTCGACGTTGGCACGGCAAATTGATCGGCGCTGAACGTAATTGGGAGGCTCTTTGAATAACCCTGCCCGGGTATTTTAATAAGCGTCGCTCGCGATGTTACGCAACTTCGAGAATAGTCGGAAACAGGATACTCCGGTAAGACCCGCTAAATGTCATATAAATGCCACCGCATGTATTCCCTGGCCACTCCGACGCGTATGCCCATCTTTCATCTTACATGTATGTACACATTCTAAGCGCGACAGTGCGGAAGTCAGATTACCGTGAAATTACCATCTCTCCGGGCTCATCCACTTTCCTTCTGTTACTCTCTCACTGTCCGCGTCACTCTCCCTTCCTCTCACCTTCCCCCGCTTCACAGTTTTCAAATTGTTGCACCCAACAGATCGAGGTACGTTCATAAAATATCCACCCACAAATTATACCGATGTGACACAAATTGTTAATCTCCTGATAAACGGTCAGGTGTCGGTTGACCAATGTTTTCCGCGTTTCCGTCGTTGGCGCAGGAAAGCCGAAACTTTCCATTCACCCCAATTTGCATATTTTGCAGTCAATCCGTCGCCCTCATCGTTTTCGCATCGGTGCGAACGACTTGAAATCACGAAGCGGCGAATTTCACCGCTCTCACCGATATCGGAGTCAGCCATAGTCTGGAAAGCGGAGTCGTAGAATCGAACATTCGGACATTCTCGCGTATGCGGGGAAACCGCGATCAGACATGAGACTTTCGGCGCATCGTAGCGGAGATAACGCGCGGCATAATTAAACTGGCGCATCGTGTAACCTGAATAAGAGGATTAAAATTGCACGCGGCAGCCGCCGTTACGCGGCGGTCGTATTAATTGTAATTTACGAATGTGTCCCGGCCGGCATTACCTCTGTTTGAAGCGGCCGTTATCCCGCTCGGATTTAATGGAACGTGTTGATTAATTCAATTCCGGAAATTAATACGGGAAACGGCGAGGGTAGGTCGCGTAAAATTTCTCTTTTGTCCTGCGCAAACGGCGGCCGAGTTTTCGGTCCTGTCGTAATCGAAAGCCCACCCTCGTTATCATCTCGATTGGCGATTACGCGGTCGCAACTGCATTGCCCGCCAGATCGCTTCGAGAACTTGTTCGAGTTGTATTGGAAGGGTAGACCCGCTTGGATAATGTGTTTTGGGGCAACAGCGCGCTCCCCCATTCGCTAGTTCCTTTTATCGCTCCTTGTTTTTTTGTCCCGTTCTTTCCTTCACGTCGGTCATCTTCCTCTGTTCGTACCCTCGCTTCTCTACTCTCGGGTTGCCGCATTGTACAGGCTGAATTATTCGTTCATTATGCTTTAAAAACTCACGGCTCGAGCTATGGCGCCCATAAAGTCTATGACATTTATTGCTCCCGTTGGCATAGCTTGTTGGTGCTTGTGTGTCATTGTAACGGATAACCGAATGGTTATGAGGTACTGTTTCTTTTTTATGTCTTGGGTAGCATTATGTGTTTTCTTTTGCATCTTACGACAAACCAATTTAGGACATTCTCCGCGGCGATTAACTTAATAACGCATAAAACGGCCGCTCGTTTATCCGCACAAAATGAAATCAATATGTTTCAATCAGCTAATAGACGTACGACTTTTTGCCCACTATTAACCGAGCTCGCGCGGTTCGTTTAGAATATAGAGAGCAGAGGGGGCCGACTGTGAAATGTCTGAAAACGAATTTTCTTTTGCATCTTATGACAAACCAATTTAGGACATACTGCGCGGCGATTAACTTAATAACGCATAAAACAGCCGCTCGTTTATCCGTACAAAATGAAATCAATATGTTTCAATCAGTTAATAGACGTACGACTTTTTGCCCGCTATTAACCGACCTCGCGCGGTTCGTTTAGAATATAGAGAGCAGAGGGGGCCGACTGTGAAATGTCTGAAAACGAATGTGCCCAAGTTCATTAGCACGGTGATACTGGGAACGAGGTGGAACAGAAAAAGCCGGCCATTTATTTGCAGCTCGCTGGCAAACGTCAGCGTGTGCAAATTTATATATTTTTTCTTCATCGCCACCGGCGCGGGAGATTTATGCGATTCTTTCTTCCATCCGCGCAGCACCGGTTCTCCGGCCAGCAGATGCCTCTGCAAATGTCGCAAGAAACCGAATAAAATAGCGCGCCGCGTTTCGATGGTCAACAAATTAACGGCACGTGCTTGCGCGACGGACAGACGTGATGTTTCAAACGGCAGTCGCACAATCCGCGAGCAAGAAGAGCGAGTTAGGCGAGCGCGCGCTCATTGATGTTGGTACAAAGTGACCGCAGGCAAGGAAGAACCGCGAGTGCAGGGGCGAACCGCGTTTACAGGCTTGCCACTACTGGTTTCGCCAACGGCAAACTAGTTTGGTCGAAAATGCTGTTTCCATTGTCCCACCCCCGCGACCGTGTTGAGTATACTCACCTATCACACGACGCATATCATTAGCGCGAGCCTTCCTACTTTCCTGCGCTCGTATGCACATATTAGTTAACTGCGCGTTTCCCTCCCGGTTATGAGACTCTTTTCTGCGAAATCACGTCTCTCCACGCCGGTTTCGAGTTCGCTCCACTCACGAGACCGTTTCCCATTCCGACCTCTTAGGATCCGAGTGTCCTCGATGCGGGGATTCGAACGACAGCTTCGTTTTTGCTCCCCTTCGTTTATACTACGCGGACTAATCAGTGGAAATTGGCGGAAATGTGGACAAACGACGGGACGTCGGAGGAAGTAGCGTTTATTTTTAGATTAAACGTTGCGCTGTGTGGGTTGTATGAATGTGGAGGTGGATTTTTTCATTCCCCAAGAGAAAGTGCAGCTGGGTTCAACATGCCAGAAGACCATTCGGCCCTTGTGCACAGGGTGGAACATGCAGATCTAGTAATAAGAAGAGTGAGACAAATCGGTATAGAATATAGTAGGGATTGTCACTGCGTAGGTAAAGGTTGTGTGGACAAGTGCTCTGAATGGACAGATACGTATTATGGGCGTAGACAACGTAGGCTCTAGATTTTTCGAAGCACCTATCCGTTACAATTCTAATCTGCAAAGTATCCGCGTTTTCGTAATAGCCACTTGAAATTTGTGATATTAAAATGCTTACTTAGTCTCTTTGTTTCACCATTTGTATAATTATTTAGGTTAGCCATGCACCCGCCTTTCCCGTGTCACGCTGCACAATGCCGAAATATTCGAAGCATGTGTACATGTTACAACCGCATCCAGTCCTGACCCATATAGGTACTAAAAAAAAGATAAACGACAGTTCTGCGCTTATTTAAAATTCAACGTACGCTATAACTGTGTAGTTTGTTTAGAGTAGAGTATACTACAGCGGAGCAGACCGCGAAACAGGATAGACGGTGTAGAATAGCGTAGCAGAATGTAACCGTAGTTAATGTAGCTAATATATCTCGTTATACAGATCATCCGTCTTTTTTATGATGAATTCCCATCTACGCAATGTATCACATATCAAATGCGTATTACATGTATTACTCGGTGGTACGTCTGAAATGACATCGTTTAATTCTCCTTCGGAGCTTAATGCTAACTGGATACGGCTTCTGCTGAGCCAGTATTAATTCTACTTCGTCTTACAGAGTTCGCGTGGTTTGTCTTTCCCTGTTCTTGTTCCATATATTAAAGGGTTCCCGACGGGTACTTTTTTCCGCCGTACATCCGCCAGGAGTTGGTTTCGTCGACAGGCTTTTCCGAAGAATTTAAACGTTAATTACTTTCTTATCTGGTGAGCTCAACCGTGTTAGCGCGGATTACGCGAACTGAAGTTTCTGGCGGAAGCGTGAGCGTCGGGAAAAGAAGGGGACATGTACGCGGAGTGATATTGAGGGAAGTGAATTCCAAATTTCGTTGTGATGTAAGCTTATCCTGTCTACCCTGATCGAATTGTGAGGCAGGAAGTTATTCGAGACTGTCTCAAACCATTTATGCGATATTGAATGACGCGCGGAAGAGAACGCATACGGATACGGGTTGAGTGAACAGAAAAGAGTGTTCGCATATCGGGCCCTTATCGTCCGACAGAATCGTTTCCTTATTTTTCTCTTTTTCGTCGCGTGCACAAGCACACAATGTGAACTTCGGGTCGCACAGAACGTTGTAAGTGTGCAAGCGAAGTATATTCCCCGGGTTTTATATTGCAACCCACAGTTTTACGTTACTTCGAATACCTCCTACATAATGAAACGTTTGTTTTCTCCATTGGCAATCGCAGACAGAATATTGCGGGGTCGCGTACAAAATGCGCAGAGCGAGCTGAACTGCTTTAACGAAAATTATTCGAATATAACAGCCAACTGACAAACAAGACAACGAACCTCGAGTATTATGGCGAAAAACATCAGCATTACGCGCGGCTGACATCCTGTTTAATGCACCGTATCGAACTGGCAAATAAAGCACCACACCGGCAACTCAGAGAGGTCGACACGACCGTTCGAATGGCAAAATAACAGACCGCCGACTGGCATGAGATTTTATGGGTATAGACGATGCCCGATGCGGTTTTCGTTCATGTCCCAACGTACACACATATGGAGTCATAAAGTGCCACCTACTATAGAATTGGAATGCATTGTCGAATATGGAGCGTGTTTTGGAGATGACATCCTTTACTGGCTCGTTCGGTTTTTACATACCCCGCAACTCCGCCTACTGTACAATTTCAGCACGATAAATCTTTCCCAAAATCATTTTCCCGGCAGTGGACTCAACAATCGTAATGTCTTGCTACCATTCGCACGACCTATATACACAGTCCTCGGAAATGAAACGGTTTTTAGCACAACCGTGAACGTTAACGATACTGCGGATTAGGTAGAATGTAAACGTACAGATCCACTGCTTTTTTAAATTCCGATTTATGTAATTTTCTTCTTACGAAAGATCTGTGTTAGTTTTGTTGACCTAAGGAAATTTGCAGACGATCCTCACTTCCACAAATACATTCAAGGATCGATAATAGTATTCAGGATGCATTTTACATTGCGCCATTTCATAGATGCAATGTTTACGTACCATTTTTCCCCAAATAGCATAATTGTAATTACTTTTCTTCTATATACCTTTGCACCTCACGAAAAATTCTATAAAGACATCTACTCTGCAACACAGTAGCAAAATATATCTTTTCCTCTCAAATTTATAGAATCCCGCTGTTGTTAATATTTTTATATTTAATGACGTCTATTTTCAAATATGGCATCGTTCGCTTCTGTAAAGTATCAGCGTTACTTACTTCTTAAACATCATTTCATTGAATACATGTTCGAAAAGATTCTCATTTCAGCAAACTACCAGTTATTTCCTGAATGGTATAACCCATGTCGTTATTTCCAACTACGCTCTCGTTACATTGTACAATGTCTTGCAAAAATACATTTATCATATTACCTGAATGCTGACGAAAGAACGTTGTTATGAAGATAGCATTGCGGTGACTGCCTATATCCCTATGGAATATTGAGTCAACTCAGGTGGCACTCTATCCACGAAGTAAAGCGCACGGGAATCCATCACACGCATTGTGCATGAGTGGTCTGACCCGGGAGCCCTTCACGTTCACCGTGTAACCTGAAAGCACCATGCCGCAAACAAAATCATGACGATTAAAAAGCGGGCTTTCGTCCGTGCACTTTTCATACGGCAGATTGAACATAGCGATTCCGAGTATATTTACATACCGCACCGCGGCATGAATTATAGTCAGCTTCTCGTGCAATAAATTACTGCGGAGAGTCCGTGATAGAGGGTATCCAGCGGTGTACTATCCTGAAACAGAAGACGGAAGAGTTATTATTTAATCTGGACTGCACAGAGAAGAGAATCCTGTGAAGGCGAAGAAGGCGAATGAGAAAAGGCGACGGGGGGGAATCGCGGAGCGGGATAAAAAGAAAATAAATATAAATAAGAGAAGAGCAGAACGGGAGATTCATTTAAGAAATGAGACTGGTCGCAGTCCGTGTCTAAGATGCGGAGAGTAGGCGGAAACACACAGAATGAGACAAGAAGGTAGGGTGGATGGGAAAAAAGATATTCATTGGTAACGCGCATTAAAAAAAAATTATGAGCCGTGCGAGAAGAAAATTATTTAACCGTGCCATACTGCATTCCATTCTTTTAAACGGTAAAGGAACATATTACTGGGAGGGATGACAAATATTTCATGGTGCGACGAATCCCGCCGGAAAGACGTCGAACTACGCGTTTTCCTCTTTATAAATAACGCAGTCTGTAAAAACGTAGTTAAAACATAAGGTATCTGCGTTAAAGATTAACCAATTCGTTGAGAATCGGGGTAATGTATGCAGCCAATGTTTTCTGTGTGTATGTACATGCGTCACTACATTAATGTGTTAGCTAATTCTGTTCTGAATTCTGTTAACCTTAGTTCAATGTTCATATTTGAGTGTATAGATAGCAATGGTGGGGCAATGTAAAAATTTAGATCATCGTATGTTTCGGTCCTTTTCACATACTACAATATTATGAAACCGGAATATAATAGTCATTCGTTACCTTACGAAAAATGTGTTACATAATACTAAATTTGAAATAACTGTAATGCTTCGGATCTCGCTTGACTAGAAAGAAATCGATAGATATATTCTGAACCACCGCCGTTTATGCACTCTATTTAATTAATACTACTAATTTTACTAGTAGAACGAAGCATATAAGAACTTAATATGTTTTATTCGATATATATGCATACCCTCTTGAACAGGAAACTCACGGTTCCGAAATAGGTAGCATAAATAGGTTTTCATTCCAGAAATATAAAACATCTTGAAATCTCAAACCAAGAATAAGGCAATTTCTTCACATTACGTTAAAATAACTGTGCCCAGAATTATTTATTCATATCCATAGATAAACGAGTTATTGTCAACAAGTGCATTCTGTGAAGGCTTGTGAGTCATTGTCTCGCACGTGCATAACATTTCTCTGTTATTAATCAATTCGCTGAACTAACTGCACAGATCAGATTCGTTGGTCGCTTGTGAAGACAGAGAAATGGAAACGAGAATAATGACTGAAGTGGATGCGAAAGATGCCGGAGCAATTTAATCCACCACCTCCTGTTGTCTCATTCACTGTGACCTGTCACTCCCGCCCGGACTTTTGCTCTTCCGCACACAGGACGAGAGTGGCTTTCCTTTTGCGCGGCGCGGATTAACCAGACAGAAAGGACCGGCTGACCGCGAAAGTTTCGATCTACCCAAGCACGGACGTGTTCTACATATTACGAATTGCGGTAACAAGAGTTGGCTTGCTTCGGTGCGGACTGATGTAAAAGCCGGCGTCCCATAGATTATTCTCGTAGCTGCGCTAACTCGTTCCGCAAATTTACCGTGCCATCGTCCTCTGCACAAAAGTTTTCAAAAAAGCATGTCCCTTTCGGATCCTTTATGTGAAATGACAAAGACCAATCATGTTTCCGGATAAACGTGTAAGAAACGGGCAATGATGAACCTGCAATACCTGATATTAACACTTTACCGACCGCTATTGACTGAAAATGTCACTCACTAACGACCGACTCTGTTTTGGATATCGCGCAGGAATTGTGTATGTGCTTATTTGTAAAGCTTTATAACTGAAAAATACTGAATGTGTTGTTGAGAATCCTTTGGTTTCAAAGCAGTGTAATTTTATTGTCATTTAGAATTGTTATAATATCATCTGATATTTATTTTATCTAATATAACCGTTGACCACTGAAAAGCCGATTAATCGGTTACCGATAAATAGCAGTCGGAACCGAAAAGTCGATTAATCGGCTAGCCGTCGTTAAAGTGTTAAGACCACCGTATCCTGGCACAATGTTAGAAAGGGGCTATTTATGAGTTCAGGATTTCTTTATTATCGCATGTATAATTCTATCCTGGCGAGAGTCGATTAGATAGCTTTGTCAAGATTTTAGTGCGTTGTCCCTCTCGCGCTCAATAGCCCAAAAAGATGCCAGTAATCGAGGGGTACTTCTGCATGTAAACGGTCCACTGACCGTTGAATGATCACCCATACGAAGTTCATTTCTCACAAACGTACCTTCACTGAAGTTCCACCTATCCTAAACCGAGGATGCTCGAAGGGAGGTAAGTCCCCAAGCCAATCAGGTCGGCACCGGTTAGAGGACCTTAACCACTTGCGCTATAAAGACGTGCCATGGACGTCGAGATGCTTTTATTCCAAAGCCGCGAACGACATGTATTCCACGTCGATAGGCATTTGTCGTAGAAGCAAAAACGACGTGTCTTTTACATAGACGCTGCTACTACACCAATAGCTGCTACTAGGCTTTATGGCGAATATTTTGCATTTATAGTCAAATCTTTTGCGCCGGCATGTTATATTGTAGAGCGCGGCAGCCGAAAATTAAATCGTAGCGCAAGTGGTTAAGGGCGACGATTACACCTGACCGCCAGTCTAAAACGAACCCTTAAACCAACAACAGATAAATAAAGAATCTGCCGGAAATCTGCCAGTCGTGCACGCATTTTACAAGTTCCCAGCATTTGGGTGATCCTTCGAACAAATCTTAAGTCGGCAAAACACGTACAAAATTTACAAAGCCCGAACGTTCGCTGCACGACAACCACGGACACAACACCTGAAAGCGGCTAGTTTGCATTTCATACGTTACGTAGGTGCGGCAACGCGCATTAGATAGAACGGGCGAAAATGAGCATGCGTGGATGTTATCGCGTCTCACGAATCGCGGCATACGCTTTACAGCGGTTTCGATAATTAGGCTTTCAAATGAATTTTCGCGCAGCGGTTTCCTGCAGAAGGCGCCAGGAAAAATACGGCGCCTCCTACATTTTCCGGTGCCGCGAACATGCGGCATACATACGCATACACGCATCCTACAAGCTGTGTCACGTGTGCAAGCGTTCCGCTTACATGACGCACACGCGCGAAAACAGGACTGTTTGTAATGTTTCACGAGCAAGCACTGATAAATGTTCTTGGCCAGCGCGCCATATGGTGACTCCACGTGGTGGAAGCGTCGGTTTTATGCTAACATAATGGCACGCGCCCTTGCCAGATATTCTCCCCCGCATCGATTCGTTCTCATCGCGTAAAAGCGATGCCGTCCGCGCGCGCGTGACTAATTTTTCGTACGCCTGTTAACACCCCGAGCGATATGCTTTCGCGCAGCGGTTAATGTTTCACGGTACATTTGTCGACGCGCTGTGATTTAGCTAATTGCTCTGTAACGATACCGTTTTCATGCGTGGCGTAATTAGAACGGCGCGTGGGGTATACTTTTTGCGCGAACGTTTTAACCCGCTTCTGGCTGCATGCAGCGATTCGTGGCTGCGTTCTGTTTGCATGAGATAGCATTCGCGCGGAAATAAAATTCTCCAAATATCAGTCGAAATTCACATCGAATATTAGTAACCTAGTGTATGTTCGGATGGTTCTGTCGAAGAGTACAATACCAATTTGTATTGTTTAGGAGCACGTCCCATTACTCAGTGAAGCTAAGGGAAGAAATATCGTAACGTGAGTTTTTGTCCGCAACATCCAACAGTTCCTTTGTCTCTGTCTCGTAAAGAAACGTCGCCCTGACGTATCCTATGCGCAGACACGGAAGCGGATTGTGTCGCGCACGGTGAAATACGGATATCCATGGAAAAACGGCGGCCAATTATCCAGATTTAATAGTTCGCAGAGGCTGTCGTGTATCTGTTGCTCTCAGCGGCGGATGCGCTGGTTGTGTGCAAATAACGAGATCAATCGTGCGTGTTCCGTTCGACACGGCGTGGCAGTGTCATCGACCCAGTTGCCCGGCGACCGTGTTGAATTTTCCGAATTTCTCTTTCACGAACCGTTTTGCACGCGAACGTCGAATGGATTCAGCGCGCGTTTCTACTCCGAACGTTGTTTTTTCCTTTCCCGCCCGGAGCGTTTCTCGAAAAGCATGCACGCGAATTTTCGAGAAGCGCGGGGCCGTTTCGATGGCAGGCCGCACGGTTAAAGTGTGTCGAGTTTGACGCTCTGAGCCGTACTTAGAGCTATCCGGGTCCTCGGAATTTGTGAAAGATGTTTACGGACGTGGGAGCGAATACAGCCAGCGGCTATTTTTCCTGGAAGAAAACATTGACTTTCCTCGGATCTCCTTCCGCGTTCCTTACTTTCGTCCCCCTGTCACTACATTTCTCTTTTTCATTCCCTCCTGCCGTCCCATCGCCGGCCACCTTCTCTATTCTTCCCTGCTTATCCCGCTCATCCTGCTGCGCTTTCTCTCCCTCTCTCGGCGAAATGAACGTTGCTCGTTGGCTCCTAATTTACCGTCGCTCCTCGGCCCCACAAGAGCCCCTGGCTCTTCGAAACTCGAACATGTCGAGAAACATCACTTCCTGCGTCTCATTCCTCGAGGCTGAAGCATCCGACGCTAATGCCGTCTATTTTCAATTAAGGGGTAACATCTACCTTAAGTTTTCAAAAAATCAAAACAATTTTTTTTGTCTTATGTGATACTTCAGAGCATTAAAAATAAGATGCAATTTGTCTTATAGGCAAAAATATTTTTTAAAGTGGTTTTACAGCTTATTTTATAAAGTAAGTCGTGATGCCTCAGAGCGGTTCAAAGTACATGGTGCCCATTCTAAAGGTTCTGAAGGGACATAGTATCAACCGAAATCCAGATTCAACGAAAAAATATTTTGGCAACTTTACCATAAACTTTCGACGGATGGTTTGCCCGGCATCGGCATAAATATTGCGTCTTCTATTTGTAACGATTGATTTGAAAGCATAATGGCAATGATGCAGGTGTTACAATTGACTACATGGTACCGATTCTAAATGTTCTGAAGGGACATAGTATCAACCGAAATCCAGATTCCATCGAAAAAATGCAAAACGAAATTTTGGCAACTCTTACCATAAACTTTCGACGGATGAAGTGCCGCAACACGAGAATTGCTCGGCATCAGCATACATATTGCATCTTCTATTTTTAACGATTGATTTGAAAGCATAATGGCAATGATGCAGGTGTTACAATTGACTACATGGTACCGATTCTAAATGTTCTGAAGGGACATAATACCAACCGAAATCCAGATTCCATCGAAAAAATGCGAAACGAAATTTTGGCAACTCTTACCATAAACTTTCGACGGATGAAGTACCGCAACATGAGAATTGCCCGGCATCAGCATAAATATTGCGTCTTCTATTTTTAACGATCGATTTGAAAACATAATGGCAATGATGCAGGTGTTACAATTGACTACATGGTACCGATTCTAAAGGTTCTGAAGAGACATAATACCAACCGAAATCCAGATTCCATCGAAAAAATGCGAAACGAAATGTTGGCAACTCTTACCATAAACTTTCAACGGTTAAAGTGCCGCAACACGAGAATTGCGCGGCATTAGCATAAATATTGCGTCTTCTATTTTCAACGATCGATTTGAAAACATAATGGCAATGATGCAGGTGTTACAATTAACTACATGGTACCGATTCTAAAGGTTCTGAAGTGACATAATACCAACCGAAATCCAGATTCCATCGAAAAAATGCGAAACGAAATTTTGGCAACTCTTACTATAAACTTTCGGTGGTTGAAATGCCGCAACACGAGAATTGCTCGGCATCGGCA
Source organism: Cryptocheilus praepositus (assembly GCA_033815515.1). Lineage (NCBI taxonomy): Eukaryota > Metazoa > Arthropoda > Insecta > Hymenoptera > Pompilidae > Cryptocheilus > Cryptocheilus praepositus. The sequence goes on from JAWWQZ010000315.1 coordinate 4,976,866, forward strand.
TAAATATTGCGTCTTCTATTTTTAACGATCGATTTGAAAGCATAATGGAAATGATGCAGGTGTTACAATTGACTACATGGTACCGATTCTAAAGGTTCTGAAGGGACATAATACCAACCGAAATCCAGATTCCATCGAAAAAATGCGAAACGAAATTTTGGAAACTCTTACCATAAACTTTCGACGGATGAAGTGCCGCAACACGAGAATTGCCCGGCATCGGCATAAATATTGGGTCTTCTATTTTTAACGATCGATTTGAAAGCATAATGGCAATGATGCAGGTGTTACAATTGACTACATGGTACCGATTCTAAAGGTTCTGAAGAGACATGTGTACATAGTGAAAGTGTACGACACTTCTGCTGCAAGCCGCGGAGGCCATATCCAAATATGCACTTCTACTTCGAGAGCTCCAGCGCCGCCATTTTGAAGCAAAAACATAAGACTTTTTTTTTATACATTAAAGTATGCACATCAAATGCCTTGAAAACAAATTTTGATATGTTATATCGTGTAATTAAAAAAAAATCCTAAATTTACTCTATGTTTTTAGGCGTTAAGCTAGATGTTACCCCTTAACACTAAACGTACCGGTACTTTACACCTTGAGGTTACCATTCTTACCATGAGGGGTCATTTGTCCCCTTTTGAAAGAAACGTTGATTTTTTGAAAGAAATTCTTAATTTATTAAAGAAATTGAATAATCAGATGATGTAAGAATTTACAGAACGTCAAATGAGCGAAAGAAATAACAATGAATTAACGATTTTTAATTATTTGACCCCGCTTGGTACGTTTAGTGTTAAACCCAAGAAACTCCGTGCGCTTTTATCCGCACACAGCGGCGATACTCTTTTCCCCAAAGGATACGCCTTGCTTCAAAACCGCGGTTGCCGAGAATGGCTGATCTCGTTCCGAACCGCCTCGTTGCTGATCGCTTCTCTGGCTGTGAGTGGCAATAGGAGTTTGCGGAGTGAGCTTTAAATTTCCGAGTCGCGGCGATATCGGGCCAGCACGCGAATGCGACTGACCAGGTGAACCGTGTCCATATTTCAGCGGCAGGGCGCTCGTATAATTAGAAATGGGGTCAAGGTGTCGCTGGACTCCCTGACCGTTCGCGTTCTCTCGAAAATCTATCCAGCCAGCTTAGGGTAAGCGTTCCGTAGGTGGGCGAACACATCGATCGGACTCACGGCGCTATCTTGATTGCCGATCTAAATTATCTCGCTAATTTCTCCTCACATCGATTGTACACAAATCGGGATTTTCTCTTATCACCGCCCAAGCATCTTAATAGCGGATCGAACTTCGACGGGGGAGTTGCGATGGAACTAGGCTACGAATCGTAAGACCTCGACATTCCTTCGGATATAACTGCATGAACTTTCCGGAGAGGGAATTTCTAAGTACCGTTATTACTTTCATCTTCGTATATTTTTATCCCGATCGCGCACTCGATAGGTAGGGGTGTAGATAAGAGGCTATCTCGAACTTCGGATGGGACGAGATTTTCGATGAGAGCGAGCTGAAGAGATTAAGAAAGAATGGGGGCAATTTGGATGAAAAATTTATGAAATGATAGTAGTTTAATTAGAATCGGTTTTATGATATTCTTAAATAGACGTACGTCTTACTTCTTTGTACGTATACGATCTTTTCTTACTTTCATCGTTTGCGATGTTACACATAGCGATGGCATCAGGGTAATGACCCGTATTTACACTTCCAGTTTCTATCCAAAGCAAATACCATCACCAAATTTTGAGCACTCATTCAATACTTCAGTTCTGCCCATATTTGCTTATCAGTAAAGTGACGTGAGTTTGGAAACCAATATTCACAAGCACTCTTTGGACACCTTATCCCGCGCGCATTAAAACGCATCTCAATTTCTTTAATACGCATTGATATTCGAGATTTCGGAGACTGTAAGCTCAACTGTGGCTTCCTCGAATTTTGTCCGGCGAGAAATTTGATGTCGAAAATTAATTGCGTTCTCGCCTGTGGACTCGGCTTGAAATCCGCTTACGTTCGTCCAAAATTTCTGCGTCCTAGTGTGTACAGTAAACTTGCGCATGGCTCATACCACGGCAGTGCCACGCTTATCCTCTTGGATGGTCACGTAATGTGCACACAGGCATACATGCACGCCTAAGGTGCTCAACCCTATCTGAGTACTAAACATTTTTTCGGCAATAACGTTTCTTTTCGAACCCATTTAAAAATTTTGGTACCCTAGGTGTTACTGCATAGTGCACAAGAACAAAAATTGTATGCACAGTTCCAGATTTAGGGAACCGAATTTTTTATGACCGAGCGTGTATACAAGGCATTGGAAGGGATGGAAGACGTTTAAAATGAAAACGTGAATTTTTAACATGTCGGATCATTTATAATTTCTACTAGATACTCATGTAGGGATATAAGATGTTAGGTATCGTCGAAGTGGGATGCGGAATTATATTGAGTTGAATAATTTATTTAAAGATAAATAGAAGCACTAATATATACATATAAATACAAAATGAAAGTATAACTATGGCAATTCGACTTCGATTCGGTAAACGGCAAGGAAACGTATCTATACTGGACTGAACTATACTTGAACAGCTAAACTGAACTATTCTTTCATTACTGAACTCGCGTTTTTTTTTACCTCTACCGCCTTATCTTAATCCGGTAGGGCCCGATAGTTTTTCATCTACAGCCTGATTGCATAGTATGATAGATACCCCAAGCATTAACAGCAGATATTCTTTAGGACATCGTCGTCTCTCAAGGTTTTCAGCTAATTTAGTGTTGTTTAGTGTTTTATCGACACACTTACAAAGAAGAATTCATGCACAAAACCCGCTCACCTGATATACGGCCCGTTACATATTGAACATTTAACTTTCACAAACAATATCGATACGACAGCAGCCTCTTACCGGGTACCTAGATCGGTCATTTAACTTTTCGCCCTCACCGTACCTGACACGCGGTCGGATGTTCATGTGTCGACGAATATACCTGCTCAGGAGCTTTTGTGCATCTCGTGCCGGTTTCGAAGCTTAATTACATGGAGAGCTTGTTCGGACGAACCTCAGCCAAGGCGTAACTACGAAACTACCTCGAATATCCCATTCGACGTTAATGATGCCAGTGACCTGCCGCTGGCGGCCTCTGGCCTTCGTATCGTCAAGCTCGAATCCCACGGTCACAAATTACAGGTCCAGACTGGGAGAAGAGCGCAGCCGGCTTTCCCAGGGATCCATAAAGTACCCGAAACTCGTGGTATCCAAGAGCCCCGGGGTAAAGACGCCCTTCTCGCCGCGAGTGACGATTTACGAGGGGGCGAAAATTGAAGAATCGAACGAACGTACGAGCGAAGCCGCGCGAGCGCAGTTAGAATCGATTAACTCTCCTCTGCGGTGGCAGCTGACCTAACCCGTTGGCTTACAGAATCTTTCGACCACCCTCCCCGAGCATTGGCCGATCTTAGTAATCTGTTGCGGCTAATCCCACGTGCAGCGGGAACGTAGGAATTGGTTGAACCTAATGCGCGATTCCGCCAAGGTAGATTAAGACGGACTCGCCCCCCGCGGAAGTCCTAATTACAAAGATTACGTCTTGCATTTCCATATCTGTTGCCGGAATTACTGTTAAATTGCGTCAAAGCGACGCGCATCGCCCTCGCACGCAGGCGCGAAATCCGCAAACTGGGACAGAATTCAACGCGAAACGGTGGAGGGGTATATTTTAATAAATATCCGTTTCTAAAGCGTCGATTCACTAATTGCCGCGAATCGGTCAAATAATTTTCGGGCTATTGCGCGCAGCCCCGATTGTATTAATCGAATAAACGAACGCTCGTGAAGCTGACAAGCGGCGCTGTTTGGTGTGTTAATGTACCGCGACCGCATAGATGTCGCGGTAATAATATTCGCCGATATGCCTCTGGCGCCCGCGCTTTTAGGCAAAGTGTAGAGAGAAAAGGGACGCGGAAATTTTACGAGCGACTTGAGGCTCCTCCGCACCTCGAAGACCGTGATACATCGCCCTGACGATCACCGAGTATAATGGCTCGTTCGTGTGCAGGTGTTCCCAATGATGTCACGTAGGCCGTGTGGCAAAACGGACCTGCACCTCCTCGAATGTCCTCACATTCAACCCTTCACCCCGCACTTTACCCCTTATGTTGCCCCCGACGCTTATGCTTCCGGTACGATTTCAACTTGCATACCAAGCGGGCCCTTTAAACCCCCCGATCATTAATACGGGACACTGTACATAATAGAGAAGTAAAGGACTAAAAGCCATTGCCGAGAACTATAAACGCCAAGGGGTAAAATTGCTGTTTGGTCGATCACTGTATACTGGGTTGGTGTTTGACGGGAATAGGGGAGCGTACATTTTTTGTTTGTCAAACTTGTTAATTGCGGAGCTGATAGACGTACGTCGCGTGCGGTATCTCCGATAAGCTAAAGGGTGATGGGTCAATGTTATTGCCACATAAAAATCAAGCGTTTGATAACGGGTGAGGCGAAATGTTTGTTGAACAGTTTTCAGAGAATTCGCTTTGTCGGACGCGTGATAACGCGGGGAAGAATTTTAATGAAAAACTATACTTCAGCGGTATGCTACGTAGCCTGGGAAAAAATGTATGACGCGATTCTGGGTCATTCTTAAATATTAAAGTGACGAAATTATCTTCTCACAGCTACAACGAAATCATTTTAGTTCTTGTAGCCTTTCATCGCGTCTAGAATGACTGACCTTGTTCCAGGCTCTAAATATTATTTATCTCTACCTTCCACGGTTGAGATGAGGTCGAGCTTTTAAGCGCACGGGTTGCAATTTAACGTCACGTTACACCGTGCGCCTATGTTACAGTGAAAAAAAGCTTGCTCGAGAGTGTTCAGCATCTCACTTAGCGACAGCTTGGAAATTTCGCAGTGAGTTGTCATCCCTCGCTCGTATCATAGCATTATTCAATATCGTCATAGTTACACCCAGTTTGACACATGTTCATTACGAACAGTTTTTCTACGACTTAAATCTGTACAATTTGTATTGTTGTTTCTCTATTCTGATACTCCCAAACGGATTGCTCTTGACAGGTCATTATCAAATGCGATATTGGGTATCATTCCCTAATTAGTAACACTTGGCAGCGAGCTTCGAAACATATAAACAGTTTGTATTCGACACAATCAATTATCTGAAATTGCATCACTATGCCTTTTCAACAAATCCCTGTAGCTACGGTATGTGAGCCGTTTATTTTGAAAGTGGCCTAACTCCGTTTTCCATTATTTTCCGGTTACCATGCCTACATGTACAAATTCATGTTATTTATCAGTAAATGTTATTTATCTCGATTTGAAGATAAATAGAGTTAGGCCGCTTTCAAAATAAACGGCTCATGTATAAATTTCCGTCCAACTGATGAAACTTTGCGAATCTGATTCATTCAGAAATATCACCGGATTACCCCATTGCAGAATTAGCCGAGTTTCTCCTATCATATGTCGGCGAGTCGAAAATTCGCCGTTCGTCAATAACTCCGCAGGAATTTGGAACGTCCGAGAGGAACAAGTGACTTCTGGCCGTCGCGGTAGTTTGCTCCGCCGTATGGTCCGCGTTAGAGACAATTGTAGTCAGCAGCGTGGACCGGACTGCAACGTAATCGAGTGTTACGTGTGCAGGTGCACTCAATGACGTCACGTAGGCTGCACGGGAAGGTGTACCAACGCCGTCGTTCTCCGCTATGATGCCGGTTTGCATGCAAAGCAAGACCCTTTCCCCGACGGCAATTAATAAAACGCAGCGAGGCGGGGAATCAGAGGACGCGAACTGACTTGTTTGATCGATCGTCAGCGTGTACTGAGGAGAAATTTGCCGAGCAACGTCGGGCTCCTGGTCACCCCGTTGGCCAACGCTTCGTCAGACGTCACGTTATTCAAATGGTTCGATTAAGTGGAAAAAGCCGTTGGCAACACTGTTACGCTTTTTCCTGCGCGCTTTTACATTCATACAGTTAACACTTAGCCGACCGATTGGGGAGATCTCCGCACTTTAAAAGAAATCGGTGCACGACCGATTGGGGAGATCCCCCACTTTGACCTTAGCAACGTGTGTCCTTTTTTCTGTTATTATCCTTTTACCTTTATCTGGAGTGGTTCGCAATTACTGACGAACTGTTTATACAAAGCATAGTATATAATAAAATCCACCAATTTAGTGCTGAAAATAACTTAAAACGTTACACAATCGATTGGGACTAAATAAAGTTATAGCGGTATGAGGTGTGACAAGTAAATATTAAAAAAATGCACAATCCACTGTATAAACTGGCATGCTGTGAGAGATACCACACCGTAAAAAAATATTAAAACGAATTACTATTTTTTTATTTCATGTTTGGGTCGTGCTATTTATCTTTAGTCATCTTTAATGTTCTTAATTTTCAAATTTTATTACCCATACCTTTTGAACAACCTACAAAAAATAATGGTTATATACTTTTAATTTCTTCTTTGATTTCTTTGATTTCAAATATTGAATATGAGTTCGCGTTACTTGCGAAAAATGCGTGGTGGAAATCGTACAGTTCGTTAAGGCGCGCTCAATCGGCTAAGTGTTAACTGGCCGATCTCTTATGCCTACCGATTCTCTTTTCCGTGCTCTCTGAGTTCTGAGATTATTAATTCTGTTGTAAACGCTGAAGAGTCAACACCGTCGCTGATTACGTAACACAGCCTCTACCCTCCCGGATTTCCACCGCTTAGCAACAAGTAGCCGGCATACATAAAAGCAATCTTGGAAATCTTCGAACTTTTTCTTCACCCTCAACAGTCATTTCGCATCAGATTCCCCGAACTCCCGATCTACATTACCGTCCTTTCTGTATCCCCAGATGAAGAGCCGAGGAGATCAAGTCGCCGCGTTCGTCTCACTAATATCCCGCTACTCTTAGATTCCCGTCCCGCTTCCTCCGCTCGCACCTTCCTTCGGCCTCACTGTCGCTCTCATTTCGTCGAATACACAGTTCTCCCGAACTCTTTCAGCCGGTGGTTACGCGGATCAGCCATTATCGGCGAGCGCTCGCTTTTCAGGGATATTCGAGGGATTTCGCTTCGAAGTGGCTCTTCCGCGGAAGGGCGACGGGGATATTGAGATCGGCAAGGAGGTAGGCCGGCCTGTCGCTATTATCGAGCTCGCTCACCCCGGGTCCCGGAACAGTGGCAGCAGAAGAGGGCGAGGCACGCTGCTCGCGCCGCCTGAAGCAGCTTGGGCTTTAAATTGAGTACCGCGTCGCGCGCCTTGCGAGTACCGCATAATGCGGCGTGACCCGGTGGGACCTCGCGTGTAAAAGCCATAACTAACCCACAAATATCCCCGGGAAAGTTCTGCCTCCGACCCCGCCGTCGGGGAGGGAGAGAACGTCCGCGATGCCGAGGCCGCGCAGACCGCATTGCCATTAAATACCAGAAGGGGATGATGCTAGCGCGGACGAAAGGGCGGGTGGGGTGGTCGACCGAGTGAAGAGGAGGAGCTGGGAGAGAGGAGACGCAGGCTGTTGAGGCCGGAAGGCCATCAGGGGCAGAAGGACAGGGCCGTCCCGATGGCAATCAGCACCCCGGATGCGAAGCAAGCCGAACGCGAACCACCCCGAACGTCGGCCGATCCTTCAGTAAACTGAATCTCCGCGGGGCCGATAACTTTCTTTCCCACGAAGCGTATGAGCGCTACGAATGTCGCAATACTTTCATTTCGGAGCAAATAGCGATGCGATTTTGTTAATAGCTGAGGGCGGAATGAGCATTTAGTGATTTTGTTATGAAATAACGTGCGCGTGAAATTTGATGTCCGCGGAAAACGGGGATCGAACGAGTAGCGAGGGAGCGTAGTTAACACTTTGAACGCCAATCGTATTTTTCTGTATTAGAACAGCGATACTATGAAATACTACAGCGTTTGATTGGATGATGCAAAATGTAAATAATATGCAGGTATTGGAGACCAAAGGATTGCATCACTGCAGTAGCTGCATTTATACAATTATTATTGCTACCCATTGCGAATATTTTGGGTCTTCAATAAAATCTTTTGCGCCAGTCACCGATGACCATCATGGCGGTCCTGGTGTTAAACTCGGGATTATATGAGTTTTATTGATGGTGATATTAGTATCGACGGAACGTTACGTTTTGATGCTAGAAAATTGGCCGCGAGTGAATAATGGGTACGCCTGTAATTCGATCAATTACGTACCCGACTATTTTGACTAGGCAACCGACGCATCGGAAAGTGAAGCCAACGTTTTTGCGAGCCGACAGCTGACCGAGTTATATAATATACGCGTCGAATGAAACTTGCGTGGGGATTGGGGGTGGCAAAAGGGACAGCCCTGATCCTCCCGCCGGATCCACCGCTGCGTACGCCACAGTCGATACCACATGCAACTCCTAAATATTTGATGGCTCCCGTACGGTCAATTATTAACCGACCTTTTACCGTAATTGCCACGAACGGATTTATATAATGGGGCACGTTCGAGTCCCTGTAGCGGTTTACGAGGCGCGTCGAAAACCGCGGAAAATTAACCGTTTCACTGCGTTGAACCGGAATCGGGGAAAAGTACCCCGATATCGACGCCGGAACTCGGATAAAGTCACGGCATCTTAACCGGATGCGGTGGGAAGGAGTTTGAAAATATTGCCCTGCGGTCGGAGCGTTTTGCATTTAGCCCCTTGGCCTGTTGTCAGTACGGGTGTAATATATAACGCAGAGGCGTATTATCCGATTAGGGACCTGGCCCCGCTCCTGTGGTTTGCGCACTTCCATCTGTTATCGTTAATTCTCAAGGTACGTACCTGTCCAGAGATCTCCGTACACCGTATCTTCCATTCTCGAAAACTAAATTACACTTGACGCATACAACCGTTATTCGTTCGCAAACTCAAATAGCTGTTATACGAAGAGCTAAGAAACGAAGAATATTTGCTTGTTGATAAGTGTACGGTTAGAAAGTGCTTTTACCGGTATGATTGATTCGTTATTAGCGTGTTCAAGAAGTTTTAACACTGACGTTCGGTCACGTCATTTGATGACACTGTTATTGAGAGTCTATCCCGAGGGACCTAAATATGGCACGAATCCGGTTACGATTAGCGATAGAACAGCGCCACTTTACCATTGATCTGATCGGCTCATCCTGGCCATGGGAAATCAAATGGTCCGTGATAGACGTTGTCGAGCCGTTTAGTATCGGCGTTCATGATGGAATTACATTAGTTCGACTGCCACAAGTGCTCTGATAGCGGGATGGTGGTCGAGTAGTGCTACAACCATTGACATAGTCAGTATAACCGGTGACCAGCTTCAATACGTCTCAGTCCTTTAACCCTTCTTTGCATCATGGTGGAAATTCCCATCATAACATTGAATGCCCAAAACTTATATAAAGGAACAAGTTCACTTTGATCTAACTTTGCGTGATGATGGAAATTTCCATCATATTGTTTTTTGCTAAATTTATACTATAAATATATACTAAGATTTTTTTAATAATTTTTCCTTTAATTTTGAACATGAATGATATCACCTTGATTTATTTCACCAATAAAGAAAAAATCATGTAAAGAAGGGTTAAATTCCTCGATGACGATTGCCACTTCTCACTCCACCATAATAGATTTTGGTCAAACTTTATTATATCCTAACCAGCGAGTCTATATTCTCCCGCCAGCATCAGAAACGAACATTTGTTATTATACGGAGTTGCGTCGAGAATTATCTAGTCTTCCCATTGGTGAATATTCATGAGGTATCCGGTTAATGTATGCAAAGATTGATCCCATGGACTGAACAAGTTAGCCATGTAATGTATCCGCGGTAATGTTTTCATACATGTTAACCGCAGCACACTTTTTGATCGCTGTGGCCATAATAAGATTTATCATTCGGTGCTATGCAAACGGCGCGCTGCAGTCGTAATGCCCAGGCAACTCAGCGGCATGCCACACTTGAGAGAAATACCGAAACGGTGATACGCGTGCAACAGAACCCGACATTATCCTTGACATAAGATTAATTTGATACTTACCGTTTACATGGCAGCGGAGCGTAAACGGCTAAGCAACCTATTTCGATATTGAACTCACTCCCATGACGACATTCTGTGCATACACCCATATACAATTACAGCTGGCGTTTTGCAATTCTAATATATTTCTGTCAGGAACGCGGGTCACTTCTTAGGGTATATCTAATTATCTGTGCAAAGTCACGTTGTCATCGAGTCTCCGTTTTCCATCGCAGCGCATTCTATCGTTCCACCAGTGACTCAACAATTCATTGCAATCAGATATTTGTTACGCAAACGTTGCATTGTATCGCTGAAACATTATATAAATATTCTCACGGTTTTAGGAAATTAACAGTGCAGTACAGTTTGCTTATACAACGATGAAGATATGAGAGTACTTGCTGCATTCTCTAACTTTTAACGCGACAAGCGGGAGTTTATGGCAGGAAACAAGTAAAAATTCAGTAAATCTGATATAATTCTTAACACGTTGACTGCCACGGTGGTCACCGGTGACCGGCGCAAAAGATTTTACTAAAAATGTAAAAATTCCCAACGAATTCTATTTCCAACCTTGTAAAAGTAATTGATATTAGAATGGTGCTTCAATACTTTGGCTTCTAACAATTCTGCGTTACCTTCATTTTGCACGATTTAATTATACTCTACAGTATTCTATCCCATTGCGGTTCTAACATAGCAAAATATGTGGTGACCGGTGCAAAAGATTTTACTAAAAATGCAAAACATTCACAATGAAGCCTATTTGCAATCTTGTAAAAGCAATTGACATTGGAACGGTGCTTCAACACTTTGGCTTCTGACAATTCTGCGTTACGTTCATTTTGCACGATTTAATTATACTCTACAGTATTTCATCGCATTGCGATTCTAACATAGCAAAATATGCGGTGACCGGTGCAAAAGATTTGATTAAAAATGCAAAACATTCACAATGAAGCCTATTCGCAATCTTGTAAACGCAATTGACATTGGAACGGTACTTCAACACTTTGGCTTCTGACAGCTGTGCGTTACCTTTGTTTTGCACGATTTAATTATACTCTACAATATTTCATCGCATCGCGATTCTAACACAGCAAAATACGCTTGGCAGTCAAAGTATTAAAATTGCTTCTTTTCCAGAGCCTTTTCCTTAGCATAATCAATCGAAAGTTTACCTTGCTACCGTGCGAACATCGCTGCTTCACGTTTATCATCGTGTTTCGGAACGAAATAGAGCTGATTAGTATTCGGTGTGGAATGTTGCGCCAGGTGCGACTCAGGAAACCGTTATTGCTGTTATTGCTCGAAATGCGCGCAAACGTACATCCTTTACTCCGAAACCAATATCTAATTACCGGCGTCTATACACGTTAGTCACGGGCGTGAACGTTGTCCGGAGTTTGGCCGGATTGTACTGGCGAGCGAGCTTGTCTCTGTTCAGCCAATAGTACCAATCAAACGGACCTGCAACGTTTATACAGCAACACGCGGCTCAATCCGTTAGTCAATTGCAGACTTTCCGCAACGAAACGTTTCAAAATATTCGATGACCTGACTTGCGCGAATTTATAATCTGTTGGATAAAAGATACTATCGACTTTGAGTAGTGCATACAGAAATGAGAATTGTTACTTCACGTTCTTCACATTGATTGGTCGCATTGATTATGCGAAATGAGTTGGCAGTGGAGAAGTCTCATAAATTACGTAGCAATTGTTACATATTTAGCTCAAAGTTTCTAGGAGAGATTAGTAGTGAAGGATAAGATGTTAGGTGTTGTCGAAGCGGGATGCGGAATTATATTAAGTTGAATAAATTTATTTAAAGATAAATGGAAGCACTAATATATAAATATAAATATAAAATAAAGATAAAACTATGGCAATTCGACTTCAATTCGGTAAACGGCAAGAAAACACATCTATACTGGACTAAATTGTACGGAACTGGACTGAACTTGCGTCGCAAACCGCGCCGGCTTTTATACGGACCTCTACCACTTTATCTTAATTCGGTAGGCCCCGCGACAGTTTTTTCCGACGCGTCTACGGCCGTTTTCCTGATACTACAGTAGTAAACATATGCTTCTACGGCAGAGTAACGATGGAATGGAATTAAAACGCGTTCATATCGCGTGCACCGTGATCTTTGATTGAATCGATGATGTGGCACAAAGCTGTATCAATTAGAAGAATATTCGCACAATCGGTCGAAATGCGGCGCGGTTTCGTCGAGAGTGTGTTCAAGAAGTGCCCCGTCGCATTGATTATGCGAAATGAGTTGGCAGTGGAGAGGTCTCATAAATTACGCACCAATTGTTACATATTTAGCTTAAAATTTTTAGGAGAGATTAGTAGTAAACATGTACTTCTACGACAGAGTGACGAAGGAATGGAATTAAAACGCGTTCGTATCGCGTCCTCCGCGATCTTTGATTGAATCGATGATGTGGCACAAAGCTGTATCAATTAGAAGAATATTCGCCCAATCGGTCGAAATGCGACGCGGTTTCGTCGAGAGTGTGTTCAAAAAGTGCCCGTCGCATTGATTATGTGAAATGAGTTGGCAGTGGAGACGTCTGATAAATGACGCAACAATTGTTACATATTTAGTTTAAAGTTTCTAGGAGAGATTAGTAGTAAACGTGTGCTTCTACGACAGAGTGACGAAGGAATGGAATTAAAACGCGTTCGTATCGCGTGCACCGTGATCTTTGATTGAATCGATGATGTGGGACAAAGCTGTATCAATTAGAAGAATATTCAAGAATATTCAAGAAGTGCCCCGTCACATTGATTATGCGAAATGAGTTCGCAGTGTTGAGATCTCATAAAGTACACAACAAATTGTTACATATTTAGCTCAAAGTTTCTAGGAGAGATTAGTAGTAAACGTATGCTTCTACGGCAGAGTGACGAAGGAATGGAATTAAAACGCGTTCGTATCGCGTGTACCGTGATCTTTGATCGAATCGATGATGTGGCACAAAGTTGTATCAATTAGAAGAATATTCGTACAATCGGTCGAAATGCGACGCGGTTTCGTCGAGAGTATGTTCAAGTAGTGCCCCGTCGCATTGATTATGCGAAATGAGTTGGCAGTGGAGAGGTCTCATAAATTACGCAGCAATTGTTACATATTAGCTCAAAGTTTCTAGAAGAGATTAGTAGCAAACGTGTGCTTCTACGGCAGAGTGACGAAGGAATGGAATTAAAACGCGTTCGTATCGCGTGCACCGTGATCTTTGATTGAATCGATGATGTGGCACAAAGCTGTATCAATTAGAAGAATATTCGCACAATCGGTCGAAATGCGACGCGGTTTCGTCGAGAGTGTGTTCAAGAAGTGCCCCGTCGCGCGGGCTTAGGGAAAAAAGCAGCGGAACGTACGAGAGGGAATAAAATGGAAAGAAAGTGCCTCGTTGAATATTCATGGGGCACTAGAAGGATTCTAAAGAAACGGGCGAGCGATTCCTGCTCCGATCGATGGTGGCATGACGTTCTCATGAACACGTGACGTTACCTTCCATCCACCCACCCCCTCCCCTTTTCCTAAATGTACATTTCTTACGCCGCGACTCCGGAAGATGTTATCTTACGGATAGATGCCGGCTATGAATAAATTTCTTTTTAGTGCTTTCACTTTGAATTTGGTACTAGGAGAACTGTATTTGTATACGGGCGGGGTGGGGTGCCCCGGCGGTAGTAGTCTCGAAATTTTCTCGTCTGGTAAACTTTATGGATGTCGTGTCGCATTGGGGAGATAGACATGATTATTGTTCTGCTCGAGTACCGTCACGCAGCCCTTCGTCGACACGTCTCTCTTTTTCTCTTTTCTTTTATCATATGCGCCGATGTATGCATAAGGAATGTATGTAAACGGCGCCGACCCACGGAGACAGCGGAGCAGAGGACTTTGAGCGAAGTTTCATCAAAACGCCGACGTCACGGCACAAAGTACGGAACAATAAAGCTTCCGCCGACGTGCGGGAGGGCAGCGATAAAATAATTAGATTTATCGTGTTTCCTTCGCGTGCGGGAGGAACGTCAGCGACACGGTGATGCCACGCTGAAATAATCCGCCCGTGCGTTTGCACTTTTCACGGGTGGGCAAACGATGGCGTCGGGAATATTTCTAAATTCGCCTGTCCCTCTCATGGACTCGTGCGGCCGTCGCCGTGTCGCACGCTTATTAATAAAACATCGGCGTACGTTGCACGTTCACGAGCGTGTTTAATACTTAACGAAACCTTGCGGCAATACCGGTTCTCCGCCATTCTCTTTCTCCCTTCTCCCAATAGTACGGTATCGAATGCAAATATTAGTTTCGTACGGTTACCGCGGATAGACGGAGATGAGCGAAGCTCATCCCAATGTTTTTTTATCTCATTACTCATAAATTGTCCAGGGTATACGGGGATGGCGGGCTCCAGAGAGCGAGAATACACACGTCGCTCCCGTATTTCTAATGGGGTACGGTAAAATCTAACCGCTGCGCATCACGCGGTGGTTGCATTTATAAAACGGCCGGAAGGTGATTCGCGGAATATTCTAGCAGAGATGATATTTGATTTTGCCCGCGAAATAAGCGCCTGACCTTTCTTCTGACTTTTGTTAGCTTCGGATCGCAGCGTGCAAATTGTGCATGCCTGTTTTTCTCGTTGGATCGAAACGGCACTCCTGAATTTTGTGACGCTTACACGTGTGTATGTGCACGTGAAAATGTGGTGCAGGGAATTCGAATACAACTACCCGAAATGTTATTGCGTTGAAACGATATTGCACTGTTGTAAGACAATCCGATGATGTGGTTGCACCACCTCAAATTCAAGTTATCGCAGGTGAAAAAAATATGTATCCCGAAATGTTACACAACCCGTAGAAATGCTGTGTTTTGATAAAATCGGTATCCAGCAATTTGCATGCGTTCTTTGCAAAACGTTTTCGTTCAATTTGACATGCTGCGTATTATGTTGATCTCAATTTTGCCGTCAATTTACTTGCACCCTCTGGATACACATGCAAACTCGTTAATCGTAAACACAAAACAGTGTTCTCTCTCTCTCTCTTCATCCTTTCCCCTCCTCTTCCTTTGTCATCTCTTTATCAGTTGCTCCCTTTTATCTAATAACGAATGAAAATTCGCCCCGGTATCCTTCGGGCGAACTTTATTCATTGCCGCCAGCGACTTCTTCCCATCAAGGAGGGAACCTGTAGCATCGTTTTCGAACAAAACACGTTTCCACTCGCTCAACGCTTCACTCATCCGCGTGTTTCATTTACACTCCGTGAAACTTCAATATCGGCGTAGAAACCTATGATCCGAAACGATGGTAGAATATTCAGCGTCTGAGTGTAGCAGTCGAAAAACAAAGGTTCATCTCTTAAAATGCTCCATCACTTTTCTCCCTTTCATACGATAGCGCGTTCGTCAAATTTACTTTGTTTCTTTAAGAAATACGTAATATCACTTTATTCAACATTTTCGGGTTTAAATGTATTCATACTGTTTTGCATATACTCGCAAAATTAACAGTATACGTGCAGTATACGGAATACTTAGTCAGTTTATGTACGATACTCAATTTTGAAGGTAACTTAACTAACAGATACACTCGAATAAGCACAGATCCTCCTGAATACAAACTTCACCGCCGTTTTCCGGGCACGGATTGATACCCTGTTTTTCGTGAGGACCCTGCCATTCTTAGCCTTATCATAAAACAATCGATGAAATAGAGCATTTCGGCAATACGTGACGATTCTCTCAAGAGAATCTCATTGGATTTTCTTTGCGGATACAACGGTGCGCTCGAAGTCGCCGATAGAAAAGTTTCCGAATCCCGGAGCAGTCGTGCGTGAAGAAAAAGCCATTTTCACTCGTATTGATCTGTCTATTGAGACGCTCGATACATCGCCACTGTTAAAGTCTTGCACTTACCTTGTTCCCAAGTGACATAAGAAATCGACGGATGGAGGAATCGCACCGTTTATCGAAACAATTCGAGCGCGCTAATGCTTTCGCGCGACAGCGAATCCGTTAATGAACTAGAACAACGAAACCAGATCACATTGGTTACACGTTGACTGCCAAGCGTATTTTGCTATGTTAAAACCGCGATGCGATGAAATACTGCAGAGTATAATTAAATCGTGTAAAATAAAGATAACGCAGAGTTGTTAGAAGCTAAAGTATTGAAGCACCTTTCCAATATCAATTGCTTTTACAAGATCGCAAATAGGCTTCATTGCGAATTTTTTGCATTTTGAGTAAAATCTTTTGTAAAATCGGTGGATGTGTTAGTGTGTGATCGCTGCATATGTTGTTTTTGTGATTGTCAGCAGCTGAGATGTGCTTGGCAAAAATCATATGCGTCACTACGGAACTGCTGCTAGTAAACCGAAGTAATGGAGTTTTGTATTTTTTTATTTTTAACACGTTGACTGCCGAGCGTATTTTGCTATGTTAAAACCGCGATGCGATGAAATACTGCAGAATATAATTAAATCGTGTAAAATAAAGATAACGCAGTGTTGTTAGAAGCTAAAGTATTGAAGCACCGTTCCAATATCAATTGCTTTTACAAGTGTGCAAATAGGTTCCATTGCGAATTTTTTGCATTTTTAATAAAATCTTTTGCGCCGGTCACCGATGATCACCGTGGCAGTCAACGTGTTAAACTACACCGTTTCGAAACTTCAAAAAACTATCTGTTACTTCCAAAGTGGATTTTTTATTTTAACCCATTCGAGACGACGATATCTTTCGAACACGGTCCCCACGAGCGAAATTTTTTTTTTCTTTATATTGTTCATTTTTAATTTTTGGTACGCAATAAAACCAATACCAAATTTTGTTTTCCTGTACTTTACAGATTTCATTAGTTCAAGAAAAATCTTATTTTGACGGCTAGTTTACTCAGAATAACTGATAGTTGCACATTACTGTTATTGCACACACGGTGTGCAATCGGTCTCGAATGGGTTAATACGTGTTCTGGCAGTTTTTGACACGCACGTACTAAGCCTATTCAATTCTGACCTTTCTTGTACCATAGCGTATCACATTTTAATATAATAGACAGCGGGACGGGCTTTATTAACGAACGGAACTCCATGAACCTTGCCTGGAACCTCTTTGGTGCAGTTTAATAGTTTTACACGTTGCTTGAAACAAACTCAGATATCTACAGGATAGCCCGTACACGTGTATCGACACTTCGGATTTATACATTGTCCCAAAGTTTGAGTACTCCGCACAATACTCGGTTGTCCGCTTCGCTCTAACGTATCGATTTTCGACGAGTCACTAATGAAGAACGAAATGGTCTCCGTTAGAATCCATTCTACTTTGCTTATAATCTGATCATATTGCTCATTAAATGTAAACGGGGCATTACGCACGCGAGTCAACGGGGTATAAGCCTGCGTTACGCCACGTCCAGCTTAACCTCAGCCTTTAATTGGGGGGTCACGTGATTTGATCGTTAGATCTCCAGTCGCTGGCCAGAACCAAATTAGAAAGCCAGGTAATTGCAGACCGTTTGCACGCCAACAGTAACTGACCGAAATGCTGAAGGCAGTACCGTGCCAAGTGTGTACGCTCACCCCCTGAAAGCGGGCGAAGGGTCGGTCGTGCCAGATTTACGTTGCGGAAAGGGTAGCTTCGCGGGTTTGGGGTTGAAAAAAGGGAAGGGCAGGTTCGCGACGCCCGATTTCGAAATTCCGACGCTTTCTTCTCACAGTTGGATGTGCAAAGATCGAACGCTCCGGTGGAAAACAGCGAACGTTTCCCTCGCAATGCCTCAGTCGCTTTTGCGAAGATATCGCAGCGCCGTCGAAAACTCTATCGCCGTAAAACATGCTCCACTTGCGTTCGAGTGGAACTTGAATTCAAGTTTCAGAATTTGAAGGCTCGAACATTTACGGCGTCGTCTTTTTGCATTGCGCTTTCCTATCGACCCCAATACGTTCATGTTTGCGCGGTTATAGGTGTATCTCCTCCGATGCCACGACGGTAGATTGTCGATAGGTGTGGGTTTTGTTACGTGTCGTTACGGTTTAAGACGTTTCAGGGTTGACGCGTTCACGGGGCGTTGCGGTTATAAAAGTGTTTATTTGTTTGCTTTAATTGACAAATATTGTGCATTTATTATTGCTTATAACTAAGTGATACACTATTGTTTCATTGGATGTACATTACATCGACGTTGTATGTACATTCATGTGTAATTAAAGAGTGTCAATGGTTTAACACGTTGACTGCCATGGTGTTCATCGGTGACCGGCGCAAAAGGTCTCACGAAAAATTCAACAAATATCCAATCGGTAGCATTTATAATTTTGTAAATGTAATTAATATTAAATAGTCATTCAATTCTTTGGCATTTGATACCTTTGCATTATTTTCAATTTGCACAATTCAATCGTATTCTGTAGTGCTTCATCACGTTGCGGTTTTAATATAGTAAAATACATTTAACATATAGTATTAAGAGTTTCCACGACCGCAGTGTTTTGTGAGTGGTGCGCTTATACAAGATTTTGTTACGTTGCTGCAATTGATTAACATTCTTCAACCATTATTAGTTTCAGCTACACACACATTATTAACACTTTAACGACCGCTAGCCGATTAATCGGCTTTTCAGTAGTCAACGATTAGACAAAATAAATATCAGATGATATTATGACAATTCTAAATGACAATAAAATTACACTGCTTTGAAACCAAAGGATTCTCAACAACACATTCAGTATTTTTCAGTTATAAAGCTTTACAAATAGGCACATACACAATTCCTACGCGATATCCAAAACAGAGTCGGTCGGTAGTGAGTCGCATCTTCAGTCAATAGCGGTTGGTAAAGTGTTAAATGTCCGAATCCACTATTACGCATTAAATATGTATCGCATCGACGTCGAACAAACTATCATATTTAATAGTAGCAGTAACATATTTATATTTATATGTACTGCTATATAATAAACGACTGCACGAACTCCTACAAAAATTCATCACATTCCTTCTATGACCGTAAAACATCGTCAGGCACGACAGGCGTACTTTACATTGACGCGCTACCGAAAATGTCACGGTGCCTCGAAAAATTCAACCCGCCCGTTGTAAAACACGTTCCACTTTTGATGAAGCCGCGGCAGTCAGTTGAAAGTTGCCAACGAAAGTTTTGAAATTCTCCTCAGCAGTTTCACGACTCTGTCTCCGTCCTCGTTTACTTTCGCGAATTACTTACACTGTCGATGTGTGCTTTTCATTTCGCCCGCTTGATTACGCCGACACATCCCATGATAGTGATGCATATATTCCCCACAGGCAGGCGTAGGCGCATTCATCGATCTCGCTCGACAGAAGTCACGACCTCGTTCGTGTCGATTTAAAAACATGTTTGTATCCTTCGGGATCGTACACACCGAGGTGAAAATGAAATCGCGATCGTCACTGGTCGCTCTTCTATAAGTCCTCCGACCTATAACCCTTCCATAGCGTTGGGAGTAATTGATTACTTTGTGATTAGGGTATTAATGTAACCATATAAAATTAAATATTTATGTATGCCCTTTTTTAACTTCTACGTTCATGACTGGACAGGATTAAATTTTGCATTGTTGTTTTGCACCCTTTGTTGTTTTCGCAGTATTAATGTAACCATATAAAATTAAATATTTATGTGCAACATAGCACAGATTAAATTTTGCAATTAATTTTCAAACGTATTCGTTAACGAATGTTCTGTCATTTGATTCAATTATGACCAGTAATTATTTTTGGATTTACCGTTCTCAATCATCCTGTGTCGTAATTTATAAAATAATCACAATCGATATGTAATTTGACCATTCACAAATCGTAATCAGCCATTGTTGATCTGAGTGCTTCTCTCGCTTTTCTGCTCGGTCTTCACTCGAATTGTTTCGTGCCGAAAAATAACAGGGTTTCGAAATATCAGCGAAGAAATGAAAATCGGGGCACAGTTTTGCGACAGTTTTGTGACAGCGCAGTATCGCCGACAATGAAAAAGCCGTATCTCGCTTCGGTGGCTCGACTTAAAGCTTCTTAAGAAATTCCTCCCTTTCGTTTTGTGTGTCGCTGTCGAGTTGGAAGGACGATATAGATACATCGGCCGGAATATCTTTCTCGCAGTTGGGACGAGAGTCTACCCTTCTGGGTCGCAATTCGTCACTGTACGCGAGAGAGATCGTAGAAGAGGCAAATCACATCTTCCACTCGAGTACTGAAAGAAATGTCAAGAATCAGTATTAGACTGTATTGTTCGTCAAGCAACATGTACTTTGGGCGTCGTTAATCACGCGATCATACATGCATCAGCGTGCTTTCATTATGTTACTTTCAGTATTGTCGCACACACATGTATGTAGTAGGGGAAGGTAGCCTAATTTGGACCGTAGCCTTATTTGGACCGCTATGATATACAAAGACTAATGATATCTACGAGATGTGAGATAGGCATTTTGTTATATGTAGATATAGAAGAGGTTAATGCAATTGTGTTTTTAAAAAAACGCCTCGTGGTTACACTGAGAGAAGTGTTATTCGTTTGGCTAAGAAGAAAATCTGTTATTTGGACATAAGTGTGAAAGCAGTTAATTCGTCTAATTATGTTACTTTCAGTATTGTCGCATCTCATATGTATGTAGTATCCACAATTTGCAATTATAATTTGGACCGTAGCCTTATTTGGACCGCTATGATATACAAAGACTAATGATATCTGCGAGATGTGAGATAGGCATTTTGTTATATGTAGATGTAGAAGAGGTTAATGCAATAGTGTTTTTAAAGAAACGCCTCGTGGTTACACTGAGAGAAGTGTTATTCGTTTGGCTAAAAAGAAAATCTGTTATTTCGACATAAGTGTGAATAGCAGTTAATTCGTCTAAATAACAAGCAGTCCTTACAAATGGCGGTTATACCAAAATCACAAAACTTGCTTATTTAAGTTTAACAATTTGCAATTATAATTTTGCTGGTGATTCATGGTTATGTTATTTGACGTTTCTGTACAATATCAAGTATTAAATATTCAAATTTCCCAAGTTGGGTTAACCGACAACAGTTGCCGTAATTGCCGTTAACCGGTCCAATTTTTCGGTCCAAATAACGAAACCGGTTTTTTTCATGGATGACACGATTTTTTTAAATTAATTTTTCACTGTTATGAACAATTTTTAAAATTTAATAAATGGTTCTGCTTTGAAGGTACATTTAGTGAGTTTATTTTCTACTACTTCATTTTTATTGGCACTTCTTCCGTACTTCTATATTTGAAAAAATACAAAATTGGTCCAAATTAGGCTACTCTCCCTTATACTGAACTTCTACGACCTTTGTCGCGTAGATACATTGCAAGCTTTCTAAATGCAAGGGATTAAAAAAATTTGAAGAGTGTGTATGAGGGATATTTCCTGTTTTGCGCATTAGAAATTCGTTATGGACGGACCAATCTTCCTGTTATTAATAGCTTCACTGTGTTTTCATCATGTCTCTTCTATATTACATCTTCCGTGCGGAAGCAAACATCGACCTGTTTTATTTACTTTACCAAGGGTTCTGTTCTTGTCCGATTACATTCTGCTGTTATTAATCCAGCGAATCGAATGTATTTACCGTGCTGGACGGTTCTATACGCATCGAAGTAAGTGGCCTGTATTTACGTGACGGCTTATAACAAGATATGCTTTTATGTTTATACGGCGTCGAAGAAAAATACGTATCACTTATATTAATCGTCGATCTTGAAAGCGACATCCGCGGAAATTCCGGAACATCACCCCTCAATGATAACAAAATATATTATTGCATACTGCCAAAAATTCCTCATCAATATGTGCTCTTACATTTGGGGCACTTGACCCAACAGTGCGGGATATAATATACACATATACATACGATATACAACCATTGCGCAAACTATATCTTAAATTTAATTTTCCCTGCCCCCAGTTGAACTGCGTTCAAACTTTCCACTCGTCGTAAGGATGCTCTTCTCCGCGAAGAAATGTGTATATTTCACCATCCGCTTGAATAAAGGCACGTCGGTCGATACGCTCTCGCGTCGGGTATATAATGCGCCGTTCCGAAGAATTGTCGCGGCAATCGTGAAAGCACGTGAAAGTACAAATCCGGCCAATATTTTCCAATCGGCCGCGGCCATAAAGCAGCGAAACGTCACGCGTCTATCGGTCGTGCAGATACGAATTTCGCTCGACCGTATGGAACGAGGGCTAAAATGTGATCGGATGTATCGTAGATAAAAAAGCGCTAGGGACAAAGAGGCAGAGAGAGAAAAGCGACATGCATGACGAATTCCATGATTTTGCGTGACGTGCGCCGACAGAACGAAATACGCTGAAGGATCGCACGGGGAAAAATATCATCGGGACCTGGTCGACAAATTATTATCCGCGCTGGTATTATGTATGAACGGACGCGGAAGACGAGTTTGCATCGAGGGACGCTCGAGTGTGGAGATCGTTTACAGTTGAAATATTACGGCTATAAATTGCATTATCGACTCTACGTATGAGTTTAGGGGAGTTGTCAAATACGTAAACGGTCCTCTGCATAATTGTCCTCATGATAAATATCAAATTTATGTAACCGCATTTGTCGTCATTAACACTTATGTAGGATGTGAGATTTTGTACGAACGACCAATGAGAAAGTGTGTGTATGAGAGAGAGAGAGAAAGCGAGAGGGAGAGAGTGAGAAAGAATGTATGTATCTATATCTGTTATTAGGAATGTTCTCGAAACTAATCAGTATAAAAGTGTTGAGCGCGATAATAAAAGAAGTGAGTCTTTGCGAAACCTTCAAGCGTAACAGTGTGTGCATCATAGCGAATATTTAGAGATTATCAGCGAATGCGTTTAGTGAGTTTTGAGCGAACATTTATTAGCGTTTAATACAGAGTGAAGTGCGAGAAACATTACAACCATTACTTTTGTGTTTAAAACTGTTTAATATATCATTCCAATCAAAAATCCTACACTTATTATTATCCTAACGTGTGGCTAATATCCCATATTCCCTCTGTAATCCATTTTTATAAATCCTCAGTAATCAGAAATACAGCTATTGTAACCATAGTTTCCATTCATCAAGACACACACGCAGGTAACGTACCGCTACGAATCATATGTTTTAACCCTTTGCGGACGATGACTTTTTCGGTTGGGTAACGTAGCAGGCCGAGGCGATTTTCGCAGATGTGTCGAGTGTCTTACAGGATACAATAAAATCATCTTATATACAAACTTTTTACAAAAAGTTATAAATTGCATTATCGACTCTACGTATGAGTTTAGGGGAGTTGTCAAATACGTAAACGGTCCTCTGCATAATTGTCCTCATGATAAATATCAAATTCATGTAACCGCATTTGTCGTCATTAACACTTATTATTATCCTAACGTGTGGCTAATATCCCATATTCCCTCTGTAATCCATTTTTATAAATCCTCAGTAATCAGAAATACAGCTATTGTAACCATAGTTTCCATTCATCAAGACACACACGCAGGTAACGTACCGCTACGAATCATATGTTTTAACCCTTTGCGGACGATGACTTTTTCGGTTGGGTAAGGTAGCAGGCCGAGGCGATTTTCGCAGATATGTCGAGTGTCTTACAGGGTACAATAAAATCATCTTATATACAAACTTTTTACAAAAAGTTATATTTTGATAGTTTCTCTATTTTCCACCTTTCAAAAATATAACGTTGCAAAAATTACCGCCACCCATGAATTTGGTATAATTCATGATAGCATTTGGTTTTTTAATCACAGTTTGAACACTATACCGGAGTACTCGTTCAACACTACTCATTTCTGCATTGTAATAATTTGTCAACAGCGTGACGATTTTCTTATCTTTCCACCGCAAAATCACACTTTTATTTCTATGATAGACTACCATTGATTTTCCTTTTGGTAGTCGTCGTTTTTTTATTGCATCTGGCAATTCTTTTCTATTAGTTAGTATTGTCCTAGTCAAATGACATTTCAATTTATGTAATTCATTGGTTAAAAAGTAACTGGTATAATACTCGTTCTGCTGCGCGAAATGTCGTGGCGACCGAGAGTCGCCTCTCGTCCGCAAAGGGTTAAAGCACCTTCAAACTTCCCATACAGCATTGTGCTTGCGTATTCTGAAACATCCGCATGTAGGAGAAATTGATCCGCTCCTTTCACGGATCCATTCGTTGCCGGGCTCGCGTATATTTTTTCACTGCTCCGTGCCGACGTAATTTTGCTATAGTCGAAGGTTTACCTTACGGTCGATTCAATTTATGTAATTCATTGGTTAAAAAGTAACTGGTATAATACTCGTTCTGCTGCGCGAAACGCCGTGGCGACCGAGAGTCGCCTCTCGTCCGCAAAGGGTTAAAACACCTTCAAACTTCCCATACAGCATTGTGCTTGCGTATTCTGAAACATCCGCATGTAGGAGAAATTGATCCGCTCCTTTCACGGATCCATTCGTTGCCGGGCTCGCGTATATTTTTTCACTGCTCTGTGCCGACGTAATTTTGCTATAGTCGAAGGTTTACCTTACGGTCGATCGGTATGCGTAACCTCTCCGGCCGTCCGATTAATCTGTCGGTTATCCCGAAAACTGCTGACATGTGCCTAGGAAGCCTACCCGTTACGATCGTCGCAACCCTTCGCACGGTTCATTCCGTATGCGTACCCCGTTGTTGTTCGACATGGTAATTTGGCACTAGACACGGTGCCCCGAACGTCATCGCTCGAGAAACGCCGATATTTCCCGGCTCTTCCAGTCCTGTTCCTCCTATCTGGCACCATAAAAAAGTTCCTCCATTAAATTTTAATGTTCGCGCAACCGACAGCACCGCCGGCGGCCGCATTCGACGGGAAGCGCATACGTTAATTAAATTTTCGTCTGTTTTTGGCGAAAGACGAGCGTCCCGGACATCGGCAAATAGCGGCTTTTCTCTCTGAAATTTAGTACGCGACGGTGGGCCATTTTTTCTCCCTTTTTATTCAATTTTTTTTGCCCCCTTTTTCGATGGCGAATTTTTTGCCCCCCCCCCCCGGGGGGGGGGGGGGGGGGGGGGGGGGGGGGGGGGGGGGGGGGGGGGGGGGGGGGGGGGGGGGGGGGGGGGGGGGGGGGGGGGAGGGGGGGGGGGGGGGGGGGGGGGGGGGGGGGGGGGGGGGGGGGGGGGGGGGGGGGGGGAACCGATGCCCGTTCATTGTCACGCGAGGCCATTCTCCGGGGCCGGCGATTGTTCGGGCAACAGCGTATGGCACGCGCGGGCGAAAATTGTTCATCGGTGCAAAGCGGGTCGCTGATAAATTAATATCGATAACGACAGCCGCGAGGAAAAATAATCGTTTGATTATCGATAACGAGGACATAGCCACATTGATAGATGCCGGTGATTGGAGGGAATATCGATCTCGGCGCGGAACTAGTGCACGGATTAGCGGGGACATTTCTGGAAAACTGCGGGCGGATATAGTCACGTTGATTATTCACTTCCCGCCGGAAGGGAAAAAACGGGTAATCGATGCGCGTCGTAACGTCTGCGGTAATTGGGACGTTTCGAAACAATCAACAGGATTAAACGCCAAAAAGCGCTGGCCCTCGGAGCTGAATACTTTCTTACGTTCACAAGCGACGCCGAGTACGTATTTAAATTTTGAAAAAGCGGCAAGAGTGCGCAGCATTTAGCATTCACTACGTGCGCGCGCGCCTGTTATGTAAATCGTTACTTTCGTTTAATGACTGCCTTACTTAGCTTCAGTTGCCGACGGTGCACGCACAGACTCGAGCCTTCACTCCCCCTCCCCTCCACCCCCACCCCCTCGAGTTGATTAAATTACGTTCTGCGCCTCAAAGTCCACCGTGCCGAAGCGCCGTAAATGTCGAACCTCTTCCGAAAATTTAATTACGACCAATTAATTTTCGCAACTTTACAAATTCTAAACAGAATCCCTGGCGGTGGGAATAAAACGCTCTGCGATGCACGGTCTATTAGGGAGTTTATAAATTAGTTCCCGATGACATTGTTGTACGACTGTTATCGTCCGTTTGAATCACGATGTAGCGGGATTGATAACGCAAGTGGAAAGTATTAATCATGGCATGAATGCAGGATGCGCAAACGCACCTGAATGTTATCGTTCGTGAAAATCCAATTGTATACAATGGTCCCCTGCTATGAGCGTATCACGGGCATGCTCGATGGATGTGTAGACGTAGGTGAACGAGAAGGAGGGGGAGGCCAATTAACGAACCTGACCAAAATTTAATAATGACTCGACTCTTTTGGCACAATTCCGAAATTGCCTGACGTCAGGCTATTTTGAAAATTATGTTCGCTCTCGTCGAGAATGTGAGGTATGAAACATTTCTGTTGTACAGCACACTTTTTATTCCTGTTGAGGGAACGAACTACGCGGTCAAACAATTTGCAGCTAATTTATAAATAAAATGGAAGCAGTATTGATTTGGTGAACATTACATTGTTAAAAAGTTGATGGATTCACCTTTTAGCAGGCTGTATCACTTCGATATATGTGTCCAACATAAATTTACTCTCGACTTCGTCGTTTGAAAACCAATGGTCGCAATTTAAAGTATTTATTTAGTTTTTTTTCTATGAATAAGAAAAAATAGCTTGAAATTGTTCACTTATGTTAAGCCAAATTGAATAACGTATTATTCTTTCGGTGGGTCTACTTCGGTAAGGACGTGTTAATACTAATCCCATTACAATGATGCCCTAAGCTATACTTACACTTCAACTTCAAGCCGGACTTGTAATGACGTACCAGTGAATTTCACGAAGCAGTCAATGTGTTAATGCGATGGAATCCAGTCCGCTTTCAATTCCGCCGAATATACCCTATGAGCTTTCGACGTCGGCGGTGAATATTCTAAAATGCAATTCATATAGCTCTTGGCATTTAAGTCGCCGCACCGAATTGATGTTTCAGTTGACACGCTTTCCACATTGAAGGTACGATAATACAATTCTCAAATCATATTATGCTTCAAATCGACATTTTATAACTAAAAATAAGCGTACCGTTTTACGTACGTAAATTGAGAATACTCCATCTTAGTTTTATTTTCAGCGTTATTGCTGTTAATCAAATAACGCTTTAACTTACAGCGCGTGTTATTTCTGTGCAGTTAAACATTTATTTAGCAGGGTATCAAATTGGATTTATATTCAATCCGACAATCCGTAAACGATGTCGATATGACGAACGTCCGCGGTAGCTAAAACATCTGTCATATATAAAGACGGTCATCGTTTATTCTATGCATTACGCTTTGCCGAGACAATGCTAGCCACTTTACAGTATACTTAAATATCTCGATAAAATTCTCAAATAAACTACGCATACGCAGGATCTAATAACCTTCGCCTAAAAATATTAGACGTCCTACACAATAGCAAGGCACTTGGTGCGATACCTTAAATTCCCAATTTGCCCGTAATGCATATAAAGGACTTTATTTTGCATTTCCGATATTCTTAAGCGTTCGTTGACCGTCGCCATAGTCCAAAGCGAGAGGTCTGCGCTCGCGAGGGCAAAACGCCCCCGCATCCAATATTCCGCGTATTTTTCGCGATATTTCCAACGTCGCGCGCGGCGCGGTCGAATGAAAAAGGCGGAACGAAGCGCCGTAAAAACCGAGAGCTGGGCGTGCAATTTCGTTAAAAGTGAGCTCCGATGCGTATCCGCGACTGTGGGGTAAAGGAAGATGGGGGGAAATTTTGCCAACGAGTGCCGCACGAAAAAAGGAAGCCGGAGGAAGGAAATGAATGCGCCCGGCCTCTGGGCCGCTGATCGTATTTTAAAAGATTAAAGTTTAGGCTCCTTGGGTTGATGAGTGGGTTTACTCAAAGAACGATCACAAGACTGTGCCGCCGATGAGTCGTTAGAACGTCCGGGGAGATTTTTCGATGGAATCGTGGAACGAATCTGGTGTGAGATTTTCCGGCCACTTCTGAAAGTGGGTATGCGAGTATATTAATGCATCTCCTGTCATGTGTCTATGATGCTAAAATTTTCGCAACAGAACGGTGTCACGTTCGCTAACACGCGTAATTGTTTAAATTGTACGAAAATCCAAGAAAAGGAAAGAATGTACATACACCAAGGGTAGTTACTATATTGAGATATGTCACATTGCATACGACGCTATACAGCAACCCTGTATCTAAAAGTAATCGTTAATATTAACAATAATAAACCCAAGAAATAATGTCGCTCAGCAAATGATAATTATAAAGTGTGTTACATACGATGCAACATTCGGGATACAGTATTCAGAACAGTTAGATCGTTCCAATAATACATACATTTACATCGCCTGTTAATTTAAAAACAAACGATAACAGAGTGTGCTACCTTTTGAAACATTTCCCAATGTACGTTCTTGGTCTATTTCGACAAACATCAACATTCTCCCATCTGTCACTTTTCATTTTTTCTTGTCTTTTAGAACATATAATGTAATCCCTTTTCTATCAATTGCTCTCTAGACGAAGCTTTTGATTTAAATCATTTTTGAATACTTAAAATTAAAAGCATCTTCACTTTCATTTACCTCTAAGTTCTCATCATCTCCTGTCATGTGTCTATGATGCTAAAATTTTCGCAACAGAACGGTGTCACGTTCGCTAACACGCGTAATTGTTTAAATTGTACCAAAATCCAAGAAAAGGAAAGAATGCACATACACCAAGGGTAGTTACTATATTGAGATATGTCACATTGCATACGACGCTATAGAGCAACCATGTATCTAAAAGTAATCGTTAATATTAACAATAATAAAACCAAGAAATAATGTCGCTCAGCAAATGATAATTATAAAGTGTGTTACATACGATGCAACATTCGGGGTACAGTATTCAGAACAGTTAGATCGTTCCAATAATACATACATTTACATCGCCTGTTAATTTAAAAACAAACGATAACAGAGTGTGCTACCTTTTGAAACATTTCCGAATGTACGTTCTTGGTCTATTTCGACAAACATCAATATTCTCCCATCTGTCACTTTTCATTTTTTTCTTGTCTTCTAGAACATATAATGTAATCCCTTTTCTATCAATTGCTCTCTAGACGAAGCTTTTGATTTAAATCATTTTTGAATACTTAAAATTAAAAGCATCTTCACTTTCATTTACCTCTAAGTTCTCGTCGTAACATTCTGCATTCTCTAGGTTTCTGTCGATGAACAAAGTTAAAAAGTAATTTACCCTGAAAATCACAGAAACCGTACGTTATAAGCAAAGAAAGCAATAGCTAGTTCCAACGATAAAATACCATTTTAAACATAATCACGTTAATTACACTTTACCACAAAATAAGTGTTATTTAAAAACGCAAACCATCTTCGTAGCGGACTGTTCAATTTAAACATTTAGCGCGACGCGCACGACTCAGAATTTACCCTGAAAATGACATAAATCGTACGTTATAAGCAAAAAAAGCAATACCTAATTCCAATGATAAAATACCATTTTAAACGTAATCACGTTAATTACACGTTACCACAAAACAGATATTTAAAAACGCAAAACGTCTCCGTAGCGGAGCGTTCAGTTTAAACATTTAGCGCAACACACCCGACTCAGAAACCGTGCAGCGTCGAGCAGCATATTAAAATCTCGTCCCCCCGGACAATTTCGCCGCTCAAATATCTGCATCTGGCCGCGCGATTTCGACAGTGATCGAGCTACGGTTCATTGAGCTCGGCGTCATTTGCAACGGAGCCGTTCGCCTGGTTCCCCGGCTGAAAATGCCGCCCGAGAAAGCGGTACGACGTTGCGCGGTCTTTGGACGCGACGTCGATAAAGGAAACGGGCTAGACACTCTCCTATCTCCGAGGTTCGCCCATTCGATTTGAAGGCAGGGGCAAAAGATGCAGGCGCGCGTGCACGGGCTGAAAGTGGGCGAGGCGTGCACGATCGAGAGGCCCGTGCCAATTTCCTTCCATTCTCAAAGCAAACAATTCCGCGGCCATCCTGCGCCTTCACATCGCTGTCTCTGCTGCCGCGAGAAGAGCTTCCGACGTGGCACTGCGCCGGGCCAGCGGAAAGACGTCGTCGCTGGGTAACAGCCACCGTCGGCGATCGTGTCTTACATATAGAGTGCGAAACCGTACACCCCCAGCTAGAATCCATCCCGCCTCCGTTGCTACGGTCACACGGCTATCTCGGAAATTTTCAATCAAACCGCTTATTGGCGCCCGAACTATTTCGGCGTCTACTTTTGCAATTACTTTTCAGCCGCGAGGCTGCGTGTCGCTTAAGTGGTAACATCTACCTTAAATTTTATATGATACTTTAGAGCCTTAAAAATAAGGTGCAATTTGTCCTATAGGCAAAAATATTTTTTAAAGTGGTTTTACAGCTTATTTTATAAAGCAAGTCGTAATGCCTCGGAGCGATTCAAAGTACATGGTACCGATTCTAAATGTTCGGAAGGGACATAATACCAACCGAAACCCAGATTCCATCGAAAAAATGCGAAACGAAATTTTGGCAACTCTTTACCATAAATTTCGACGGATGGAATGCTGCAATCAGTGCACATGGTGCTGCACACGTTGTGCAATCGGTCTCGAATGGGTTAACACGTTGACTGCCACGGTGGTCATCGGTAACCGGTGCAAAAAGTCTCACGAAAAATTCAAAAAACACCCAATCGGCAGCGTTTATAATTTTGTAAATGCAATTAATATTGAATAGTGATTCAATTCTTTGGTCTCCGATACCTTCGCATTATTTTCATTTTTACGAACTCAATCATATTTTGTAGAACTTCATCACGTTCCGGTTTTAATATAGTAAAATACGCGCAGCAGTCAATGTGTTAACCCTTTCGCTACAGCATAGTTTAGTGCGTATACACAGTTACGGTACGGAGTAGATAAAATATAAATGGACTCTTCGCTGCAAATAAAGAGTACTTAATAGTTTTTCGCAGATTCCGTTACTAATTCCTTTATT
Organism: Cryptocheilus praepositus; assembly: GCA_033815515.1. NCBI lineage: Eukaryota > Metazoa > Arthropoda > Insecta > Hymenoptera > Pompilidae > Cryptocheilus > Cryptocheilus praepositus. The sequence continues at coordinate 5,008,000 of JAWWQZ010000315.1, forward strand.
ATTAATATGGGCGGTTATTGAAACAATAGAACAGAATAATGTCGGTTATTCTGGAGACAATATGACATTTTCACGGGTAACTATAGTAGTATATAGACGTTAGTAGCGAAAGGGTTAACTGATAACCGTGACGCAATGCGAGAGGGTTCTTGAAGGTGCGGGACTTCGAAGAGATTTTGGACGTTGCGTGCGTCGTCAAATTTATCGGAGGTCGTCACGCGCCAAACCATCGAAATCCAGGTATATCTCAGCTCGGAGACATTTGTAAAACTATTCAGTCGCGTATGCGAAAACTCGCGGGGTTGAAGCGTGCCCGAGCGAGAGGCTGCATTTTACGCTACGTCAAACGCTGCAAACTGCGGTACTGATTAAAAAGAGAAAATGCTCCGCATTCGTTCGGAAGATCTCGCGCGCGGTGACGTTGACAGACGGCGAATTGATTAATAGGCAGTACGTCGAATTTGTCGCGCCGCGTCGCATTCGGTGAAATGTCCCCTTTACTTTTCCGCACCGCTGGCGTGCACCTCGCTCCGCTCCCAACATTTAAATTCGCGGCGAGTAGTGATTGCCTCGGCTCTCCTTTCGGCCGTCGGAGCTTGATTTCGCTGATTCAATTGTTCCCCCTCGCTCGCTCGCTGTCTCTTCTCTTTCTCCTCCTTTCCCTCTGTCTGCCGCTGCCGTCTCTTTTCCTTCTTTCGGACTCTCACGCGATTCCGTTTTTACCGTCTCCCCTTTTCATCCCGTTCCCTCCTTTTTCTCGTTCCACGTTCAAGCTCTTCCATTGACTACGAATTGAAGCAGGGCCATCCTATCCGACTAGGATTTCTAGACGCTACGTGATCTCGAAGCGTCTGGAAATGTGTGTATGTTTTGCGTCTTTTCAACTTATCGTGCACGACCATCATCGTCTTTACGTCCAAATTTATTCCGCGCGCTTACGTTTACATGTATATGAAATGAAAAAGAGACCGCGTAGAATTTCAGCGTTTTTCAATTTCCCGAGTATCACTGCGTGTCAACGATTTAATTCACCCATTGATGTGTTACGCAATAATGCATGTTGTCCCGCGGTGCTGTGACGGTTTATTCGAATATTTCCGTCGTATTTCCATTACTCCGTTGCAATATAAATTTGTTATTAGCCCAGGCAGGCGTGAAAGAGGTGCAACGGGCATAAATAGGCGAGATCTCGCTTCGCGTTGTTCCCGTTTCCTCTTTTCATCCTCCCACGTTTCTCTTCACGCCTTCCCCGCCTTTCCCACCCCGCCTCTGCCTCCCCCACTTGCGCTCATTCAATTTCACCCTTTCTCTACTTCTCCGTTCTCTTTACGTTTCCTGGCTAGCCTCTTCGATTGGCTCCTCTTATCCGCCCCATCGACCTGAAAAATTCATCCCTTCCGTCCTGTCCTATCTCTCAACCCACCCTCCTCTCCCTCTAGTCCACAATACTCCCCCACTCTTCGTGAAATCTGCAATCCCTGCCCACCCGAGGTATCGGACGACAGAGCTTTTTAATCTCCAATTTACAAGTCATCGAGGTCCCTTGCTTTATTGTTCGCCCCTCCACATAATGAGCTGAAGAGCGCCTCGAAGCGTCAATCGGAAGAAAGTCGACGATTGCCGCGATTGATCATTCATTCGGCGCACAGACATCTTATCGATTAATTTCAGTCTAATTGACTCGCCGTTTCGTTCGCCTTCCGAGCGTCGTGGGAATTTAAGGGGTAACATCTACCTTAAATTTTCAAAAAACCGAAATTTTTTTTTGTTTTATATGATACTTTAGAGCCTTAAAAATAAGGTGCAATTTGTCTTATAGGCAAAAATATTTTTTACAGCTTATTTTATAAAGCAAGTCGTGATGCCTCGAAGCGGTTCAAAGTACATGGTACCGATTCTAAAGATTCTGAAGGGACATAATACCAACCGAAATCCAGATTTCATCGAAAAAATGTGAAACAAAATTTTGGGAACTCTTTACCATAAACTTTCGACGGATGAAGAGCCGCAACACGAGAATTGCCTGGCATCGGCATAAATATTGCGTCTTCTATTTTTAACGATTGATTTGAAAACATAATGGCAATGATGCAGGTGTTATAATTGACTATGGGTCGTAATTGTTACAATTTCTGCGTCGAAGCTGACGCACGCCGCATTTTCCAGGAAAGAGAAAGAGGAAAAAAATATTAATGCAGAAGGATACCTATATGGTGCAGGCATTGCAGAATAATCGTAAATATGGCAAAACTAGTAAATAATATGAAATAATACTACTCAAAACTTTAAATGCGTTTTTCTCGAAACGTGTTAACAAGTTGACTGCCAAGCGTATTTTGCTATGTTAGAACCGCGGTGCGATGAAATACTGCAGAAGTATAATTAAATCGTGTAAAATAAAGGTAACGCAGAGTTGCTAGAAGCCAAAGTATTGAAGCACCATCCCAATATCAATTGAACATGGGCTTCATTGCGAATTCTTTGCATTTTTTTGTAAAATCATTCGCACCGGTCACCGGTGACCACCGTGGCAGTCAAAGTGTTAAAGGAAGACGGCCGTTGCACGTTCGACGCAATTTGTCGGATGATTTTGTGGGCAGAGAGAGCGAGCACTGAAGGGATTCGGTATGACCGTGCAATGGTTCAAGGGCGATCAAGTTCGCGGCAGTTTTACGTGGGTGTCGTACGAGATGCAGCTCGGAAGCCGAAAGCGCTGACCCCAAGCGCATTAAACGGAGGACTGGGTGACCCGAAGGTTGGACGGGCGGAAGGAGGCCGGCGGGGAAGGACTAGGCTAACGCGAAAATAATGAGACCTGTAAAACCGGAAGGTGCCCGATATCGTCGACATGATCTCACGTGTTCGTACCATCTATCTCTGCCCTATCGTGGCCGCACGCTCACATGTGTACGGGAGCCTGGCGTGTGTGAAACGTTACGTCCGTAACTTCTGCAATTTACCTAACCGGCCTCCCTCGCTCTCCATTCCTGCTTTGCAGTCTGTACTTCTCTCCTCGTACTTCTCCGGCCTTCCTTGTCTCGTCTTCCCTATCTCTAATCTCCATCTCTTTCACTTCCTTGCGCGGGGATCCTTTGTGTCATATATCGTTTGCCGCTCCTTGGTTTTCAATTCCGTCGTTTTTGCATCTCTTTTATCTCGTTCCTGTAATTCTCCGTTTCGTTTATTGCGCGCCTTTAGTTCGCTTGCCTTTTCTCTGTTCCTCGCGAGTCTTCCGCTCTCGCCTCGGGTTCTCTATGTCCTTTATTATAAATCTCCGTTCTTTTGCTCTTTCGCTTTACGAATTTCTTCATCTCAGTAATTCCTTTCTTCTGTTATTCTCTTTGTTGTTCATTAGCAGTCTTTATCCCTTTGTTTGTCTTTTTATCTCACGTATCTTCATTTCTTTCCTGGAATTTTCTGTTTGATTCATAATTTGTCCCTCCCTCGCCCTCGATCCCCCTCTCTCATTACCCTCCTGCTCCACACATCGGTTCTACACCCACGAACACGTATAGACTCAATCCCCTTTCCCTAGCCACACGGTCTCGTTTCCAGCTGTCTCTGTCCTGCCGATTCGATATTTCCTCCCATCATAAATAATAGCGTTCCCCTGTTTATTTACTGCACGTTTTATCTCAATGGCCGGCGTACTCGTGGATAGCGGAGTTAAATGCAGTTTCCCAGCTAAAAGAGGCACGAACCACTAGCTATCCTGCCGTTCAACCTGACGGAGTTGAAACTCGCACGTGTTCAGGCACGTACACGCAAAGAACACGTTAAGAGGTCAAAGTTTATTACCAATAGTGACCCGAAGTGGAGTTCGAGAGGAAATCAGCCGTGTTAAACTGAAATTATGCGTTTTTGCTTTTGTTCTTTCTCTTCTTCTTCCTCTTCTTTTTCGTATTCCTACCGTTTTCGACAGTGCGGGTTCATTACGTTGTCGTTCTTCAATCGTTCCTCGTCCGACCCGGTATCCTCCCACGTCGTTTTCCTACATTCTACAACGAACAGGTGGTAGAATCGCACGGAAGTAGGCGGTGAACTTACGTTTTATGCTGCAAACAAACACGCGAACGAGAAAATTGCTCGCATAACACCGTCATTTATTGGTAATTGTTGTGGGCTGATGGTGAAGTGTCGTAATGATAGAATGAATAGCGCAGGCGACCGCTCGAATTTCGAATGCATAAAGAGTGGAAAAAAACAAAACGTTGTTTAATGACGCTTAACAATGAGTCCTTGACGTTCTACTGGAAAAACTCGTTCGTTCGAAATACACATGTGCGGCTGAATTTCGTGTGTGCCAACTCGAATCTGCAGCTCAACGTTCGATCAGTTCATTCGGATCGCTCCAATACATTCGGCGCAATTTATTTTCACCTCGCATTCTCGTCCCGGGGTGCATGGCTATAAATAAATAAATCGAATGTTTAAGTATTTACACTGCCACGAAGTCCGTTCGGTAGATAAACTTCTGTTCTGACCGCTGTTAAAGTTTTCCCATGGCAATGTACAGTCTTCGTCATTCGTCTTTCTAATCAATAGCCTCAAGTATGTTTGCACAACGCGTCGCACGTCTTCCAAATAACGAAACTTTGAGCGCTGTTATCGCGAGTAAAGATAAACTTTTTACGTTATCGGGACTTTTCCCCGGTTTTCCCAATCGTAATCCTAGTATTAGTAATAGCACTATGTTAGACATTTTCCAGACACGCGCCAAGGGTACATCTGCCCACGATAATTGGGCGTATCATCTTTACTTATCTTCAGAGAGACTGATAAATTCCGTGCCGGAGTAAGCCAGTGGTAGAAACGGTAAAGCACATGCCCCGATACTTGCTAAATAAACCGTAGACTGTCGATAAATGAACCGTGTTACGTTAATGATAGAACAGTCGGTCAGACATAGATGTATCTACATACGGCTTGTATAGTCTGCCTAAGTTAACTTTCCGAGTGAAATGAAAACGAATGCAGTAATAATGACACACTAAATTGCTTTTATTATATATAGTCAACCGAATATATAGATAACCGAAAATATAGTCAACCGTAAACACGCATTATTTTCTAAGTAAGCATCGCGTGTCGAATAACGAAGACGCCAGCAAATTAGAAAGTTTCCTACCTACACAATAAGAAATCCCGGCAACGCCGAGTAATTTAAGATAATACAACGCACACCGATGTCTAATAACGACTTAACTACTTACGTTAAAAACATTGTACCAATCCCAACCGGCAATCTTCCTATCGAATCAGTTCCGCGCATCTGGAATGACCGCAAAGTACCGCAATAAAGTTCTGCCCTCCCCCATTAATAGCAGAACAATATAATTTCCCCCGACAACCGCTCTCATTGTCGCGTGCCACTCCACAATCATCGCCCCATCCCCCGAGAATTAGAAGTTCAACCCCCGAACGGGTCAAAACTTGCCAAAGCACGTTCCCCCGTTCAGCGACAACGATTTCCGTGACATACCCCCAGTACCCCCCGACACGTGCGTATTTCGCCCTGCTCCGTCGACTTCCACGGCAGACTGAAAGCAATAAACGAAAAAATGCCATCGCCGATGGGGCCCTACGGCGCAGCAAACGTTTCGGCGTCACGATTAAGCCATTTAACACTAGGTTTACGGGCGTTTCTTATATACCTATCTCTACGAGCACCCGTCAAATTGACGGGTAGGTGAAAATACGTATTTACATTAAAAAATCAATTTATTCAAACTAAGTCTGAGTTGAACAATATAAGGCTTCACGTAAAAATAAGATATAAATAAGTCAAGATTTTTTTTCCGAATATCTTTTCGATACGACATTTAGTCTGCTGCATGCTTTGAATTTCGAATGACGCGAGGATCACTCTGATAAGCGAGTTTGTTCAATAGGTAATAACATGACAACCGGGCCACACAATTCGCTTTGTCACATTATCGAGGCGCTATTGAGATACACATACAAATATCAAAATTTAGAAAGCTTAAGGAAATAATAATTGTGTATATAAACTCTTTTGATGAAAGTATGAATTTACGATGCAAAGCAGTTAAAATTATTGCTATGGTTTTTTGCGTGTTTCATTTCAAAGTTTGAAATCCGTCAAATTGACGGGTCCCGTAAACCTAGTGTTAAGGAAATAATAATTGTGTGTATAAACTCTTTTAATGAAATTATGAATTTACGATGCAAAGTAGTTAAGATTATTGCTATGGTTTTTTGCGTGTTTCATTTCAAAGTTTGGAATCCGTCAAATTGACGGGTCCCATAAACCTAGTGTTAAGGAAATAATAATTGTGTGTATAAACTCTTTTAATGAAATTATGAATTTACGATGCAAAGTAGTTAAGATTATAGCTATGGTTTTGTGCGTGTTTCATTTCAAAGTTTGAAATCCGTCAAATTGACGGGTCCCATAAATCTAGTGTTAAGGAAATAATAATTGTGTGTATAAACACATTTAATGAAATTATGAATTTACGATGCAAAGTAGTTAAGATTATTGCTATGGTTTTTTGCGTGTTTCATTTCAAATTTTGAAATCCGTCAAATTGACGGGTCCCATAAACCTAGTGTTAAGGAAATAATAATTGTGTGTATAAACTCTTTTAATGAAATTATGAATTTACGATGCAAAGTAGTTAAGATTATTGCTATGGTTTTTTGCGTGTTTCATTTCAAAGTTTGAAATCCGTCAAATTGACGGGTCCCATAAACCTAGTGTTAAGGAAATAATAATTGTGTGTATAAACTCTTTTAATGAAATTATGAATTTACGATGCAAAGTAGTTAAGATTATTGCTATGGTTTTTTGCGTGTTTCATTTCAAAGCTTGGAATCCGTCAAATTGACGGGTCCCGTAAACCTAGTGTTAAGGAAATAATAATTTATGTATAAACTCTTTTAATGAAATTATAAATTTACGATGCAAAGTAGTTAAGATTATTGCTACGGTTTTTTGCGTGTTTCATTTCAAAGTTTGAAATCCGTCAAATTGACGGGTCCCGTAAACCTAGTGTTAATAGCCTGCCGTAACCGTACGCCTCAAGAATGTCGACACTTTTTCGCAGGGGGTCGCCTATCGGTAATTTAAAGCGTAAGGGCGCGTACATTGTTGCACGAGTTCCCGGTCGATTCCGACGAACGAGCCGATTTCAGCGACGAATGACGTCGACGATCGCGTGAACGCTCTTTTTCCGTTTGCCTGTGTTAAGTCCCCGGCCACGCTTGCGTGCGAGTATGTTCGGTTCGCACACTCGCCGACGCGGGTCTACGTCGATAGACGAGACCGCGAGTTCCCCGCGTACGCGGGATATGTACACGCGACGTTAAAAACCCCTTTATGGAGCACGCGACTGCGAATGTGCTCCGTTGCACGACAAAGGATCAAATGGAAGTACAATGAGCGTCGAAGTCCAACGAGCGGCAAGAGCGGACGAGAAAAGTAATGGTTCAAATTCGACGGTTAAGAGGGAGACGGTAAAGCAATTTTCAGTGTCGACTGGGTTAATTGAGCTATATGTGGAGGTAGAAGTATACGTCGGACAACGACGACGCTTGATTGAAGATAATTCCTGCGCTTCGAAACTCCGCCTGCGTTATCTGTTTCATTAAGCGTTCGCATACTCGCGGCGGTTGATTCGCTTATAGTACTTGTCGATCGTTGTCACATGCTTTCTTGACTACGTACACACGAGCAACGGTAAGTTTAGGGCGATCTGCTGGGGAAAGAACAACAAATCGTAGGACGAACGGCTTTTTTATGGAAGCATAATAGTGTAAAAGTAATACTGGCGTGAAGAATAAAATACAACGTCCGCTTGGGTGCTATAGAAGGAAATGGCTTTGTAAACAATTCACGGTTTATTGCGTTATAAAATATAACGCTAAATGAATTGCTCCTAAACTATTGGCCGATAGTGTTCAACGTAAATGTATGGCAAGCTACTCTTTTAAATGGGACAATTAGATCTGCGTTGCGATAATGTAATAATATTCCGATCAGAATTGAATTATTGAACACATGCGTGTAATTTTCACGATAATCAATGGCCATTTTTGCAATATTCTGAAGTGTTCCCGAGCCTGCGTTCGGATTATGCTCAATCGGCGTGTCATCGTTCCAACTGGAAATTAGCTAAAAGAAAATCCAATTTGAGGGGATGGAAGTGCTGCAATCCGCGCGATTGACTATATACATGTGCGTGCTTTTTCGAACCATATATATCATACACGTCGATGTCGTTAAATGTAACCTAATTTATAGCGTTAATGCTTCGTTAACATCGCGGGAATTTTATGTAATTACAGGACCGCAGCTGCGCATGACGCATGGCTGTGTGACGGACGATGTTATTTTCGCGATAAACGTACAGGGATTTTAAGAGTTATAGCCGCATCATGAGCTAACATGTACAACTCATAAAAATGCTTCCGAAAAATATGAATATTGTGACATTTTTACTCATCGGCAAGAATGACAATATGAATGAAGCACATGGATCAACGAAATAACTTTCTGTGACTTGTACTCCAATACTTTGTCGAATCTTAGAACATCTGTTACAACAGATAGTCACAAGAACTTCCAAGAGATGCATTCTATACATTTTCAGTTTTACTTGTCACGTTACATGTTTGTTCATACGAAGCAATAGCTGTTGGCAGTAAACTCACCGGTTCTCAAATGGCACACGTTTGCTAACCACCGTAAAGAGTGGCAGAAGTACAGTAATCGATAATTATTTTTTGCTATTATATTACTTTCTCGCAATAAAAATGTCTCATATTCTTTTATTTCTTTACAACAACGAGCTACCATAGGAATATTTATAAGACTTTTCTTATTTGATTGAATTATGCAAAATGTAAATAATGTGCAGGATTGGAGACCAAAGGATCGCATCACTATTCTAATAACAACTGCATTTATAAAATAATAATTGCTACCCATTGCAAATATTTTGGATCTTCAGTCAAATTTCTTGCATCGGACACCAGTGACCGGCAGTCAAAGTATTAAGCAAACCCTGTTTCCACACAAAATTGCATTATACAAAGATGAACTTAAATCACGTAGTGTGCTCAAAAGCGAATTTAAAAGTAAAATTGTAGTTCGGCGAAAAGGAGATCGGTTCTCCGTTAAATTTCTTTCTTCAAATCGTCTCCCCCTATCTGTCCAGAGACTCGTAAAATTTGGCATAATTTCCGCGATATCGGTGGTTACGGACGAGAGAGCGTATCTAGGCACGAAGTAAAGGTTAATCACCGGGATCGGGAAAGTTCTGTAACTTCGTGCCGCATGCAAACGTGCCGAGGAATAATCGCATTTGCATGCACACACATGCATCGGCACGGCGACCGAAGAAACGAGCAGTCGGCGCATTCTGGCAGTATCCGAAGTCGGGACTTCGACACTCGCGAAAAGAAAGAAGACGACCCCTTTCTGTCCTTCATTAGCGAATCTGCCCGATCCTCCGAATCCCGCCGGAGGAGACGACATGCAAAATAGCGTGCGCGTGTAGGGGTTACTCCTAAATTATGCGAGCTGTCGGCAACAGTCTTTTAAGCGGTGCCGCCCGCGATAAATATAAAGTCCCTTTGAAAACAAGACAAACTATATTCACCTCCAGAGCCTGGCCCTCCCATTTTGCGGGGCGCTCTGGGGAATATTTCAGGGGTAACACGCTGCACGGCTGCAGCGTACTCGCGAAGATGGAAAGGGAAAGGGTGAAAACAGAGGAACAAACTCGCTCGAGGTGGAATTAATGCCCGAGATTGTTCGTAGCACCCGGTTTTTCCGATTCGTCGTCGCTGTCGTCGTCATTGTCGTCGTCGGTCGCCTCTCTGTCGCAGCGACGAAGTGTCTCGTTAGCAAAAAAGAATCCTCGCAGCGCTTTGTGAAACACGCTCGGACGGCATTACGCGGATAAAGAGCGAGCAAAGGGGATTACAGGCGCGTCGGGACCGAATGGAAGGAGAACGAAGAAAGGCGGGGGGGAGGTGGATGGAAACGGAGAAACGCAGAGGGAGAAGAGCGGTGCGAAAAAAATCGTCGATGAAAAAACGTTGCGGTCGGAATGCTTTGCGAGCGGAAAGGAGTATTTTTTCGGGAGCGCGTTATTACATGGGCAGTCCGATAAGTACTGAGCCTACAAAAGAAAAACGGAAATTTTGGAAAATTTACGATTTATTTTTCAACATAGTCTCCTTTTAAGTCGATACACTTTATCCAGCGATGCTCCAACTTCTTCAACCCGTCTGAAAAATACGTTTCCTGGAGATCTGCAAAGTAGGCCTCCGTGGCGGCAATAACCTCCTCATTCGACTCAAATTTCTGCCCAGCGAGCGACTTTTTCAAGTTTGGGAAGAAAAAGAAGTGACACGGGGCCAAATCTGGAGAATACGATGGATGGGGCAGCTGTTCGTAGCCTAATTCAACGAATTTGGCTGTAGCTTGGGCAGAGGTGTGAGCCGATGCGTTATCGTGGTGAAAGAGCACTTTTTTCTTCGCCAAATGGGGCCGTTTTTCCTTAATTCGGCGTCGAATCGACTCAATAATTCGGCACAGTACAGCCCTGTGACTGTTTTGCCCTTCTCCAGGTAGTCTATGTAGATCATACCTTGTGAATCCCAGAAAACGGTGGCCATCGCCTTTCCGGCCGATAGGACAGTCTTCGCCTTCTTCGGAGCACATTCGCCGGGCGCAGTCCACTATTTCGACTGTTCCTTGGTTCTGGTGTGTACCAGTGGATCCACGTTTCGTCGACAGTCACAAAACGACGTAGAAACTCTTTCGGATTGCGCTTAAACAGTGTCAAACACTGCTCTGAAGTGGTCTCACGGATGCGCTCGTTATCCGGAGTGAGGAAACGCGGCACCCATCGAGCAGAAAGCTTTCTCATGCCCAATATTTCATGCAGGATATGCCCAGATTTCATCGCTGGATCAAGTTTATCAAGTTAAAAGGAGACTATGTTGAAAAATAAATCGTAAATTTTCCAAAATTTTCGTACTTTGCAACACCCTTTGCACTCCGAATCATTTCCCCATGCACCTCTCATATTATTTAGTATAGTTTTGGAACCAAGTATCGTATTATAATGACATTGGACTTAGATGAATTGATTGGCATCCAGAAATATATATTTGCAAAATGTCAATATTTTAGTTTGTTATAATTTTGTACAGTGTGATAAATTTTAGAACACTCCCGAGTATGCATTGCAGGGTGATTTATGCACGTTTGACAATAATAAGTCGTTCAGCGCCTGCCACCAGGTGTTTTTCTGTCAAAACAAACAATGCAATGCCGTTTTCTTTGCCCACATCGGTTTTATGGCCTATGGACATTAAAATTTTCAAGGTCCGATGGTTTGTGCGTTGTAACAAAACCCGCTGCTATTTCTTTTATATATCTTAGTAATTTTACCATACTTTGATTTGATTTCTTGTGCCATTTCAAGAGAAAATTTCAGGCAAACGTGCACGTCTCAAAAAGTTGCGCTGGAATAAGTTAATTCCCTGTAATCTCTAACAAACTTTAATGTCCCCTGAAAGGGGACAGCGGAGTGCAAAGGGTTAAAAGGAGACTATATTGAAAAATAAATCGTCAATTTTCCAAAATTTTCGTGTTTCTTTTGTAGGCTAAGTACTTATCGAACTGCCCACGTACGTTGGGCTGCCGAACGTTTCAGCCCTTCGGCGTTAAGGGCTTTGCTGGGTTCGCTCGTATGACTGAAAGATGACGTTTCAGGCTTGCCTGCCCACCCATGCCCTCCGCATGCGAGTGCAGAAAATTACTTGCGCATTTTAGCCGTTACTCGCGTTGTCCCGGGGTATTACGTGGTTTATTACGTTCACGCAGTCCTGTCACGGGGTTACATCGTACGCGAGGTAATTTCGAGTTTACGGGACAATGTTCAAAGATTTTATGGCTTCGCCTTAATAATAAAATGCTAATAATGGGCGCTCGCTCTCGCTCTCTCTTTCGGTGCCTTCGCGATTTCGGCTTTGACGATATGCAGATTCTGCATGGAAATGAGGTAACGGAATGCTCGAATAGGTACTTCGGATAATCCGGACTTTTTAAGAATTACGGTATTACGCGTCTGACGAAATTCGTTGCAACGCGCGTATGAAGATTATTTTTATTAGCTAAAACGGTATGGGTGCCGTCTAGGTCACAACGATCGTAATAGATTGACGTACTCGTATTTCTGATACAGCTCAAGTTGTATGAAACCCGCTATTTGCCCAGTCGTTCCGTTCATTCCCGCTTTTTATATTGGATATTTATTCTCGATATTTCCTATAATTCGCATTCCGCGCATTTTGCCTGCAAATTTGCAATACTAGGCAACGGCACCTATTTCCAGTTGTTCGAATTTTCGCGTTAGAAATTATCGGTCCGATGCCTTGATTACGACAATACTACGGTATCATACGTTACGCTCGAAATACTGGGAATGCATTCGTGCAACTGTTATTTGGAGAAGAAAGGAAATACAAGAAAAAGCATCAATAACAACCAAAAAGTTCCGGCAATTATCGGCAACTGGTCCATTCACGCTAATGCATTTTGTGTACATCTACTTATTAAGTGACAAACAGAAACCGAACATTCAATATCTGATATTGAGCAACTGATAACGGGTCCCATAACTTCTGGACGCAGGTAATTTCCCCGATATCGACTGTCATCCCGACACACATGCACAACGTGCAACTTCTTTCGACACCAGCGATGCAATGCGGAAAGTCGTTAACTGATCTTGCGTTTGCAAGTGGATATATACAAGATTAACGTACAGCTTCGCTGACCGATAAAAGAATTCTTCTAAAGATCCTACTTCGCGATAGCTGTAATCTTTCATACAGTCGAATGATGTAACCGGAGTTGTTTCTCGATGATCGCGGATAAAAACGAGAGATAAATGTTAATTATGCTATGTAACGTGAGCGTAAATGCAGTGTCACTCTTATTTCCTATTTCATCATATTGAGAAACCCGAGTGTTGATCTCGAAGGACGGTGAATGTATTCTTTCCACGTCAACTTACCGAAAAATAACAGACAATAATGCGAAGCCATAGACCGAGGTTGACATCGTCGCGATGTATGTCGAAAGGGGTGTAACTAGATATAGGCTAATCTGATACTCTGATAGGTTTCCTTTCCTCGCATCCCTGTCGTGTTTCGTACTTTGCAACGTCGGTATGAATTTCTGGCTTAACGGAATTAAACGAGCAAAAGACGTGCATAAACTGTTGCCTCAAACGACGAGCAGAGTATCCCAAGCGAAGTCTATTGAGACATAAAGTGGCTGAAAAATGAATTAAAAATACCGCAAACCACGCCATGCCAACTAGAAGATCTAAAAATTATAAATATACTTAAAAACATATGCAGGATCATCAACTCGCCAAAATATTCACCTGCAGAAAATTTATTATCGTTCCTCGTAATAACGTCGCTTCCATTTTCTTTAACCCTTCTTTGTATGATGGTGGAAATTTCCATCATAACATTGAATGCCCAAAAATTATATAAAAGAACAAGTTCACTTTAATCTAACTTTGCGCGATGATTGAAATTTCCATCATATTGTTTTTGTACTAAATTTATACTATAAATATATACTAAGATTTTCTTTTAATAATTTTTCTTTAATTTTGAACATGAATTATATCACCTTGATTTATTTCACCAATAAAGAAAAAATCATGCAAAGAAGGGTTAACATCCCAAAAACCACACTGATTCGTTAACGCGAAAAACGCTTTCGCGCGTAAGTTTTATGGAAAAGGGTATCTTTATTTAATCTAGCCGATATTATTCTTGTTGAACGGTACCGTTCAGCGTTAAGCCAACGAACAACCCGATCGTTGGACACGCCAACGGATAAACATACGTAGCCATTGCCGTTGTTTTAATATTATCACAAATGCGTTCGCGTAATCCGCTTAGAAGAACACCCATACGCCCCCATCACCGTGCTCTGGCAAATTTGAATCGGGCTGCGCATTACCGTCCGCATTCAAGCCGGCCCGCCAACACTGGCTGATCCCTTCTGCTTCACACTTCACCGGAAATGACATATTACATGCGCGCGGGTCCAAACGTCTGCGCACACCGGTTCAGAGGTCAAAATGCTGTCAAGAGTATCAGCGGATCCGCCCTAGGACTTACACGTGTAAATGTCGAAGATTAGTTACGACATACTCATTGATACAAACTATCGCAGGCTGGGCAAAGCGAAAGGCAAGATTACGCGGAGGATTATGCGATTCGGGCTGATGGACTGGAAAATATCGCGAACGGTATCGAATACGCTCGATATAACCTCTTCGTCGTCTAGCGCAGTGTTTCTCAAGCTATTCAACCTTGGATATCAGTAATGTTTCTTATCATTTTCTAGTACAAATAATACATCTGCGCTGAACACGCTTTTACGCACACGGTGCGAGTGACTTTTGAAAAAAGCACGGACCGAAAAACTATCTAGAAAGACCCATTTGAATGATATTCAAGGCAGTACTTGCAGTCGAAAACCAGGACTGCACATTGGAGACTGTTTTAAAAAATTCCACACATTGCGGAACTATAAAATATAATTTTTACAAAAAAAAAACATTAAAACATATTATTCTATAAACATATAAATAAAGTTATCATAAGAATTAATAAATCTTATTTATTTTTCATAATCCTGCATGTTATGTATCACTGCGCTTTCAGCGGAAATTTATTCCAACCAGTACGATACCCATGTCCAAATTAAATACGTCCGAAAAGAGTTAACCCTTTTCGGACGTATGTCTGCTCTCAGACACCATAGCCTTTTTACCGTTCCGGTCGTATGTCTGCTCTCAGACACCAAAACATAAAACCGTACTAATCATATACTGTATTCATCCATGTATCAGTTTACAATTTATCTGCACAAATATAAATATCTAATGGATCTATTCACGAACTCATGCGACCTATTCAAGAATTCTTATCATTTGGAGATAACGAAATCCAGTGCGAATAAAAGCTGTTATTTCTCGCTCGACATGCAATACGCTGAGGTAAGCCAGTCGCCTCTTGTGCCTAAAGAAATCGACACGGTTCGAAAACACTTTGTAAAATTCCAAATAATATTTCTAAAATTATATTTAACTGTAATTAGGCATTCCCGTTTTTTGAAAATATTTGAAAATAATTTTCCAAAATGGCCAAAAGAAAGTTACCGACAGAAGTTGATTGTGAATCTGAAAATCGAACTATAAAATATAATTTTTACAAAAAAAACATTAAAACATATTATTCTATAAACATATAAATAAAGTTATCATAAGAATGAATAAATCTTATTTATTCTTCATAATCCTGCATGCTATATACCACTGCGCTTTTGGCGGAAATTAATTCCGACCAATACGATACCCATGTCCAAATTAAATACGTCCGAAAAGGGTTAATATTTTCCTGAAAACCGTCGCGGAACACCATTCCGTGCGGCACTGGTCCGTTGGACACAATTTCCCACAATTTCCTTGCATCGTCGGACATATTCTTTCAATGGTTGCATGCGTCTAAGAACAAGAACCTTCCCCGGTAAGCGATGAAACGCTTGTGTGCAAAGGACGAGCGTTTGACAACGCATTTGAATCGATTTAGGTTTTGATTTGAATCGTCGGTCTAACAGCTCGTATGAAGGTCAATCAATCGAGCTTTGCTTTCGAAAGCCTCGATTCGTACGACGAGCTCTGTATCCTTCCTTCCTGAGCGAACCTCGCTGTGTTTCGCCCCGATACGTACGTCGCCCCAACCCGGATTTCTCTTTCCGCTTTCAAAGGACCGATGAAGGAAGGAATCAAGCCCTCGCTCGCCCTTTGTTGTCCGCAGAAAGCTCAGGAAAGACGAGACCACCGACATCCGATCGGATATACGTACCTGTTCCCGCTTGCCCGCTTTATCCACTCTCTTATTTCCATCCACCCCCTTTCGTCTTCCTTCCCGGACGCATTTTTGCGCGACTTTCTATTTTCTGTCCGTTTGACGCCGCGGATTGTTAAGTCGAAATGAAATATTCGCATGCAGCGGTAAGAGTGTAAACAGATTCGCACCTTTTCGAGGCACCGCTGTAAGAACCGAACGCGTCATCCGAGTCACACTCTGCCGAAAGGGTAACTGCACTATATTATGAATGCCGAAAGATAAGAGGCAGTTCAGGCCACACCGCGATAGACTAAAGACGTGCATAGTGTGGTTCGTGATCACTTTTATTATATGACGTAATTGTTATTCCAAGTTATTTGTAACCCTGGTAGAATATATTTTCATTAATTTAGTAGTCCGATTAATTCCATGTGTCTTTCCTCCTACAATTGAAGGCTCGTCCGGGATTTAAAAACGCGAAACCTCCTACAATTGGAGGCTCGTGCGTGATTTAAAACCCGAAACCTCCTACATTTATGCGCTCGTCAGTCGATAAGTTTGTACGATCGCTGGTTTTCCCTTATTGCCGCGGTTATTACGTCCTCTTCGGTTTGCCGTGTATTTGCCCCTAAAGACCTCCATCGTGATTAAATGGCCGTGTATACCACATTGCAAATATGTACGAGTGTGTACGGTACCGTCAAAGTGATTTCACTTTTGTAGGGATCGAAAGCGTCATCCATGAGTCACACTCTGCCGAAAGGGCAACTGCGCTATATTATGCATTCCGAATGATAAGAGGCAGTTCAGGCCACACCGCGATAGACTAAAGATGTCCGACGTGTGGCTCGTGGTCACTTTTCATTATACGACGTAATTGTTATCCCAAGCTATTTGTAATACTGGTAGAATATATTTTATTAATTTAGTAAGTCCGATTTATTCCCTATGTCTTCCCCCTACACCGGTATGAACAAAAATATATACTAAAAACAAAAGTGAGGTAAATAGCTGAGGCACTGGCATTTTCATTCAGAAAACCCTTAATTACCTGTTTCATTCGCCGAGTAACCATATAAGAGGGATGATTGTTAGAACGACTGTCATAAGCGGATTTTCGAACCGTAGAGTCTGTATGAACTGTCGTTAATCATTGTCGTTGGTAAAAAACTCGCGGCATTTCAGGTCGTGCTCCAGGCACAGCGTTGAAAGATAATAGGGGGTATATTGATTCTTTTGTGTGAATTCATCGCAATGACAAATGGAGCTTTCAAAAATCAAACTGCTCAACTCCATAAAGTGAGGGAGCGGAGAAAAATTGTAATTCCAGCAAAGCGTACGACCCGCTCCCATAATGAAGTACAAACCTTCCTTTAAAAAAAGTACAGTTACACGTTTTCCTGAAGTTGTAGAAAGTTAACCGTTTCTGCAGCTTTATTTTTGACTTAACTGGAAAGTGCAGCTTAACTCCCGAGAGACCAAACTGTCAC
Source organism: Cryptocheilus praepositus (assembly GCA_033815515.1). Lineage (NCBI taxonomy): Eukaryota > Metazoa > Arthropoda > Insecta > Hymenoptera > Pompilidae > Cryptocheilus > Cryptocheilus praepositus. Next base: position 5,025,417 of record JAWWQZ010000315.1, read on the forward strand.
CGAATAGCCGACGTATACGATCGCGTTAGTCTCCGTTCTATTCGTTCGCTAAATTGTCCAGACTTTTTACAGCTGATTTGTACTCGGGACCCAATGTAATCTTACGAGTCGCATCGTGAACACTGCAACACTGGCACGCGTCTAGCAACTCCATACTCGTTCGCCCCGTTTTCTAGCTTCCCTTATTCGCCTTTGCCCTTTCAACTTTCCTACGGCGCCCGACAAGAATTCTACCCCGGTGTGCGCCGGGCTTGCCTCCCATTTTTCATTTTCTCAAAGAACGCAATCGCGACGCAAACGGCGCTTTGCCTACGTGACACTGCTCACCTCTCTGATCTCGAAGTACCCGGGGAAAGTTTCCCACGTTTTCCCACCTCGCCTCGCAGTAACGATCCTTCGACAGTATTTTCTTGCTACCGGGTATTTGGACCCTGACCCGAACATGTCGAAAGCAAAATCGATCTTCGTTTTCTCGTCCTTTTTCTTTATTTTTCGGTATTAGATCCCGATCATTCTTTGGTGGGACAAAGAAATTTTTAAAGTACTTAATACGTGTATGTCCGAGTATTATGCAACTCGAGTATTTTATAACCCTTTCCGTACGATGATCGTCTGCCGCTTGTTAGATGATAGCGCAATTGGCATTTGGTGTTGCGGTAAATGGAAATGGAAAATGGGAAATAAACTCCACAAGTTTAATTTAGGTGCTTATTAACACGTTGACTGCCACGGTGGTCACCGGTGACCGGCGCAAAAGATTTTACTACAAATGCAAAAAATTCACAATGAAATCTATTTGCAATCTTGTAAAAGCAATTGACGTTAAAACGGTGCTGCAATAATTTGGCTTTTAACAACTCTGTGTTACTTTCATTTTGCATGATTTAATCATATTCTGCAGTATTTCATCGCATCGCGGTTCCAACATAGCAAAATACGCTTGGCAGTCAAAGTGTTAATAATTATTTGTTTGGTAACACAAAATTACAAAGTATCGTCGCACACGAACAGAAGAATTCGCTTACTAACTGTGTAGTCCTTTCGGAAATGTTCTTTAACACGTGGACTGCGAAGCATATTTTGCTATATTAGATCTGCGATGCGATTAAATACTGCAGAGTATGATTAAGTCGTGCAAAATGAAGATAACGCAGAGTTGTTAGAAGCCAAAGTATTGAAGCACCGTTCCAATATCAATTGCTTTTACAACATAGCCAGTAGGCCTCATTGTAAATCTTTTGCATTTTTAGTAAAATCTTTTGCACCGGTCACCGGTGACCACCATGGCAGCCAACGTGTTAATATAGCCTATTGAACAATATGGACCGATAAGGAAGGAAAATCGCCGGCGATACATTGTCTGTGACGTACCTACGTGGCACCCCACCATAAAATCCTCTTGGGATGGGTGTTGAGGCGTATGTCTATGCATACCATACGTGTATAGACGAATTAAGGCGCCGGCCCAGGCACCGTAATGGAGGGAGGGGCTTATTCACAATATTCGTAAGTGGAACACAAAGGACCATTTTACAATATGGCGACGGACGAGACTAGGAACATCAGTTTCAGTCATGAACCAAAAGTTGTTCAATTTTTTAATCTTGAGAAAAGAGATTTTAACCATTAGTCGAAAGCGTTACATTTGAACTTCATTGACCTTGCGTTACTCTGTTCCGTTTACTAATATATATTTTATCATCAAAAGCTTAGTTCGTGACACAACTTATCCACCCACGCAATATTCACTATCGCGCGATACATTTGGTGGCCAGGGACTAAACTCGATGCTCGTGCCGAAAAGGCTAACGAAATGTATTTTAAGTTAAGGGGTCGACTGTTATCTACTATACGTTTACTGCTATCTATCTATTTATATATAGGATGTGTTTCTTTATACTTTTGGTAGCTACGATAATTGTTTATACTCAAACAAATTTCTATACTCTATCGGTTGGTTCTGTTGCATCACTGCGTTTGATTGAATGCGTGGGTGCTGCATCCGTGTCGGTGCATCGACGAAATATTTTAATCGCTAAAGTGAAATTCAATTTCTATATCGGAGTTTAATTAAAAATGTTATCTATGCGCGATTGAACGATGCACATTCACCAGCCATGCGAATTTGGGCCAAATCAAAACGTTCGAACGCTCAATTTCGTTGCGTGACCCCAAAATCCATCGTTTTTCTCAATAATCAACCGCATGATTTTTCAATTGCTACGCGTCAAATTGATACCATAACAGCATATCTCCGCTGACGAAAACGACACTCATTGCTTTGTCGCGTAAATAGTAATTGCAGCAGTTGTTGCGACGCCACCTTCGACAGCGTGCATCAAATTCGCGCCCTCGAATTTGTCGATTCGCCACGTATTGGCCTCTCAATTCCATCGATATTCGAACGCCGCGAAACTTCATCGGGAAATCAGGGCCGCAATGATCATTGAGCGGATTTATTTTAAAACTTGCCAGCTCCGATAAGAGTTTCCGTTCCATCGGTCTCCCCGCGAATCATAGTTGCGCCCAACGATCTTCATCGTACCACGTTCGCGAAGGGCATCTATAAAAGCATGCGCGCGTCAAGTCTGTCGAGCTTCAGTAAAATTGCATCCCTTAATCCTGACCGTACTTCAGCGTCACCTCAATTCCTCTCGAAATCCTCACTGCGCGTCCGCTTCTCGCAGACGTAGCTCGTCAAACGGATTTATTTTTACGCGCGAATTTCGAGCGAACTTCCGTCACTATCGCATCCGCGTTACCTCTTCCGAAGCTCTTCGTCCTCTTTATCCACCCCAGGACGCCCATTCTTTCGATCCCAAATGATGCTTTTCTTTCCACACAATGCATCTCACTTTTCGTAGGCGCTAATCGAATGTTTCGTTAAATTCATCTTTTTGTGGAGGCAATTTAGTTACCGCATGTACAAACGGCGGATAAGACGGCTTAAGCCTTTGAGTGCTATGGACGCATATATGCGTCCGCCGAAATCTATCGGTGTCGACTATATGCGCATGTATGCATCCCCAGTCGTTTCGATTTCTTACCTATTGCAGCCACAATTATCAATGTACAAGATGAATACAGATGCGTTCTTTATCAAATCATTTTCTTGCATTATTTAATTTGACGTAAATGAAGAATTATCATTAGAACTTAGTTGCGCCTTACATAATCAATCAATAGAGTTCACACTAGCGAAAAGTGTTTCGTCGTCAACCAGTGCTTCGGCCGGAGGTATTCAGCATTCAAAGGGTTAATTTAACACTTTAACGATCGCTAGCCGATTAATCGACTTTTCGGTTCCAAAAGCTATCTACCGGTAGCCGATTAATCGGCTTTTCAGTGGTCAACGGTTATATTAAATAAAATAAATATCAGATAATATTATGACAACTCTAAATGACAATAAAATTACACTGCTTTGAGACCAAAGGATTCTGAACAACATATTCAGTATTTTTCAGTTATAAAGGTTTACAAATAGGCACATACACAATTCCTGCGCGATATCCAAAACAGAGTCGGTCGTTAGTGAGTGGCATCTTCATTATATAGCGGTCGGTAAAGTTTAACTAAAAAAGGAAACTGTTACTGTAAGAAAATATGACAAACCGATGATGTCAGGTGACCGGTGCTTTTGTTGCGCGAAACAAAACTCTGAAATTCGGAAGCTGGCATAACAGCAGCACAAGGCCAAAACTGCAGTCTTATACGGAAAGAAAGTGTATTAATATAAATAAGTGTCTCTAATTATCCTGCAGCGATAGGAGGCAGAGTCCCGCATGTGACGCAGGCCGCACGCATCAGAGGCGGCGTGAAGTCACGCGACAAATGAATTGCGAAGAGCCTATACGTGACCGAACACATTGACGGATCAGTCAATCGAGGAATAGCCCCGTCATCGGTAGTATCGCCAACGAGCAATAAAAGTGTACGAAGCAAACCGATTTATTTCTGGTACGACACAAAATCTCTCTCTCTCTCTGTGATCGTGGAATTTACTATTATTCATACATAAGGGAAAGAGTATGATTTTTAGGAGTAATAATTGTATTACTTTCAATAGCTACAGCACTTATAGGATATGTTTTACCTTGAGGTCAAATATCATTTTGAGGAGCTGCAGTTATTACAATTTTAGTATGAATCATTCGTTATTTCGATGTAAAGTTGGATGCTAAAGAATAACGCAGAACAGTTTAGATAAATATCAAATGTGATGTATATAGTGTGGGCGATGACCACGCGTTTGGCCCTAAGTGACAGCTGACCAAATCAATATCGTAACGCGATAAGACGGACCGATAGATCATATCCCCAATAAGCAGATAATACATTAGTCCCCGCCTCAACTCTCCTTACGACAATCACCACGAGCAAGTGGCTGAGAAGATTACATACTCTGAGCCAGTTTTCTCGCTACTGGCATTTGTGACCAGTAACACAGCCGCACGATATTGCCACTTTACATCATCAACTCTCGTACACTGCTAAACCGTGCATGAATCTCATCAATAGAAATGCAAATTCGTATCGAAATGCAAACGAGCATGGCGTGGGGAAGGCTATCGGCCGAAAGAGTCGCGCGAGTGGAAGGCCGCAGAAGCGAGAAATGGAGTTGACGATGGTGGGAGAAGGTTGGCAACGACGATGGTAAATGTAAAATTGAACGCGAGGAACTGCATGGGTAGACAGAGGACTCGGCGAACCAATTACACGTGCGATGATCAACACGCTTCTGTGACAGTGTCATTAGGGGTATATGCATCATGTGTACCAGCAAGATACAAGCCGTTCGTGTATCCATCGGCGGACGGTCCTGATGAATATCGGCATCCAATAATGCTCCGGGCACCGACCCATGATCTTCCTTTTCCATTCAAGCCGCCGATGCAAAAAGAGGAGCGAGAAGAATCCGGCCAACACACGCGGTTCATGTATCCTGGCTCTAGTGTACTTTTCAGCGGACAAAGAGGAAGAGAGAGAGCGTCGTGTCTTTTGTCGCGTAACAGATGGGAATTGTTGAACGGTTTGATTGTGGACATATTCAAACACTCAACGCCTAAATGCCAAGCGAACGAGTGACAATGCAATACGCAAACGAGTCTAGCCCCTTGATATCGAGATATTCCACCGACTGTGTAATTCTTTCATGTTAAAGTGTAAAGCTTAATCGAAATACTTCGTCGACCGCAATGTAAAATACGTAGCTTTGCCGCTGTTTTTTCATACGTTTCGTATCTTTTTATGACGTTGTCGTCTCTGTACAATGCAAACGTGCAATAACTGTTACACGCTACTTTGAAGTCCAATCACATGTATATGGAACAAACAAGGAAATGAGGTCCATCAAACGTCGCTTCACAACAAATGCAGGAATTCCTATAAATTTTTGACGATAACATCATACCGGTTGAAAATGAATATTTCCATCATTTGCGCGAGACCTCGAAAGCTTCGCACGTTGTATTCGCTGAATATCGGTGTCCCCATATTTAACAGCTCTTTGGCACGCGACCGTGCAACTTCGTGAAGTATGCGTTAATACGGCATAATCATTTAACCACCGCGTAACCGTATGAGCGTTACATGTAACTACAGCGTGATACGATTATGAGCCCGCGAAGATATCGCAATGTGGATGAAAGTTCTCTTCGCGATGCCGTGGAGATGGTAACAGCACGGTTATGGGATAACGAGCTGCTAGACACGACACTGGGACGATTCCGTGAAATCGCTCTCATTTCATATTACGTCTCATAGACGACAAAGCAACGAATTAGAGTGGTCTTTAAGTCGCTTATCAGCAGATTCGCGGATTATCATTCCTTCGGCCGTAAACGCCATAAGTGCACTTCCCCTAATGGCATTTATCCGCACGGAACATCTTCACGTGTGCTGTGCAAGCTTGTATATACCTGTGTATACAGGAACGCGAATACGCGTTTTGCTCAGTGATTTGATATTTAAAACGTATACGGTCTAAATTGTTTTTACGTGGTATTCATCACGTGATCATAATCTCCGACTGCGCTTGCTGTTGCATTAAACGAAGCGAATATAACCCCTGACATAAACGGCAAAAAACGTCTTGAGCGAATAATATGTAATTACAGTGCTACTTAGGCTAGGCACGTATTAAACACACCATTTACATAAAGTAATAATAAGGAATTACTAGATATAGGAATTTACTGATAAGTTTAGTAGGTGAGTCTGGCCGGAATGATAAGGAACGCATTATCTTATCCGTGACCAAATTCATATTTATAATTCTCGGTAATCAAATTTTCAAAATGATTTTTCTGTGAATCATAAGAGCTTTGTCCGGTCGTGATATCTCCAAAGTGGTAATATTTAGATTGTGATAAATACATGGGCGGTAAAGTAAGTAACCCAAAATCTAACCCACGGCAAATGTCTGATTACTTCATTTGACCTTATAATAATATCATTCATGGTGAATATGAAATGATAAAATGAAAAATAAAAAATTTGAAGCTTTGACGGCTATGATTTTTCATATTATTGGTTTCCGGTAAAGTAAGTAACCCAAAATGTAACCCACGGAAGATGTCCGACTACTTCACTTGACCTTATAATAATACCATTCATGGTGAGTATGAAATGATAAAATGAACAATTTTAAACTTGAGGCTTTGACGGCTATCATTTTTCATGTTATTGGCTTCCGAATGGTTGCCGCGTCTTTTCTTAGCATTTTTCCGACGTTTCGCAGGCGTTACAGTCTGCATCATCAGAGCAGGAGATGCTCCGATACAGTATCAGAAGCCAATAATATGAATATAATGAAAACCTTTCAACGTTTATAAGTCTCTTCTTTCGGCGATCTATCTACCCGTAGAATCGTCTGACGACGGTGGCGAAAGGTTTCATTTTTTATTAACCTTGTCAACGTGAGCGGAAACGTGCGTTATCGCGCATCGTTCCGACTCACTATCACAACGTCTGGAACGACGGTACAGTTTCGCAATTTGCACAACGGCAATTGTCCACGGAAATAAAATAAAGCATATCAAACCGTGCATCCGACATTAATTTACGAGTTTTGACTTCTGGTACACAATTATATACATATATGTATAACAATTAATGAGCATCATAAGTACATATGCGACCGGATAACGGTTTGTAGGAGGGGTACGGCTTGCGGAGTTGGATAGGATGCCGCTCGCGATGCAAAGTAGAGGGATTACGATTTAAATTTTACTACATCTTCTCATGTAATTACTAGAAGTCATTACCGATTATTACAACTTGTTCTCGGAAAATATTGCGATGCACCAACGTCTTAAACCCAATTTGCTTAACACTTTGACTGCCGTGATGGTCATTGCTGACCGCCGCAAGAGATTTTACTGAAGATCCAAAATATTTGCAATGGGTAGCAATTATTATTTTATAAATGCAGTTATTGTTAGAATAGTGATGCGATACTTTAGTCTTCAATACCTGCACATTATGTACACTTTGCATAATTTAGTCAAAGGCTATAGTATTTTATAACATCGCCGCTTTAATATAGCAAAAGACGCACGGCAGTCAACGTGTGGCATTAACAGTGGTCACCGGTAACCTTATAACCTTGTATTTGCAATCTAGTAAAAACAATCGATATTGAAACGGTGCTTCAATACTTTGCTTGCAACAATTCTGCGTTACCTTCATTTTGCAGGATTTAATCATACTCTGCTGTATTGCATCCCATCGCAGTTCTAACATAGCAAAATACGCTTGGCAGTCAACGTGTTAACTCAAAATATATGTCGACGGTTGTTTAAAAAAATGTTGAGTACAATTTTCTTAGAGCTGGATCGTACTCTAGCCGCTTGCGACCGCTGAAATTTTTTGCTATCGTCGAAACAGAACACTTTTCGATAGAAACAAACCGTCGTAATAAAGTGACGTCACAAATCTCTGTCGGCGTTCAATCTCCGACAGTAACGTACATAGAAATAAACCATACGCTCGCCTCTGCATATTTGCGCAGCCATTTATTCAAACTTTCATACCGGTAACGTAGACGTTCCTATATCCAATCTGCGTATCCAAAATTGTCCACTGTTGATTTGTTACCCGCCTGCTCTTATCTCGTGAAAAACATTTCAGTGTCACTCGGACGAGGAGCGTCGCTTATCGAGATTCTCAAAACGTCTAAAGTGTCTTTGTACAATGTTTTATATAACTCTATCCACTATAACTTTCGCAACGGCGACATATCCATTTATCGTGAATCATTGTTTTTATTCCTACTACTGAATTGAGAAAAAGGTCGCAGCCACTTTGATTCTTGGCGTGAGTCAGCGTTTGTTATCCTCGCGGTGGACTGTGAATGATGAACGCACAGAGACAAGGAATTATTAACAGAATGTATTTGCAGGGTACCGACCTTATATGAATAATCCGAGCAAAATTAAGTACCACGAAACACCGAAAGACACAGAAGAGGAAAGAGAAGGACGGAAAGTTCATTAAGTTTGGGTCACCCGCTAATAAGAACGCTCCAGGCTAAGTTTTCGAGTTCCATCGAGCCACCAGAAACCAAGATCTTCGTTGTCTCTGTCGCATCTTTTGACAAAGAACGCTATGAGAGAAACGTCAGGTGCCAAACTGCACAACGCGAAGTAAATAGCATCGATTCTATAGAAACGTCGTCTTTCAACCGCCGGAAGTTAGGTTCCAGGTAAAGAAAATCATTGGATGACTGTGCATGAAAGGAAGCCCTTACGTGCGGCAAGAAAAATCGCCACAGAAAACTCGGACCAGTTATTCCGTGAGAAGGGCTACGCCGCTAAAGAAAACTCTCCGCTAACAAGTGACAATGTCATTCCACTCTTCTCTCCGCTCGGAGGAAATTGCTGACTGGCACCGTATAATTCACAGGCGCGAGCTTGCTCATCGATAGAACCCGTGTGGCAATTGGTATCAGGAGCGACCGTTCGGATTCGTTTCATAAATTCCCTGTTAGAGAGATATCTCGACTCTGTTCGAAAGAACGTATTTTGACGCGGAATCGAGGCCACCCGCTGTTCCTTATGGAAAAGGGCAGAGCAATGAAAACGGCGATGACGCGCCTAATCGACAACGACGCGGCTGAAAAAGATGTCCAACCGTACCGCGGGCTGGCCTCGCGGGATTTCGGAATAAATTGACCGACATCGCCGGCAACGGTTGTTTATTTTCGAAATTAAATTGAATTGGCCCATAACTTGCCGGTCTATTAGCCCTGGGGACCGGGCTAGTTTGCTCGTAAATCTCCGGAGTATCGGACTGGGTGGTGGCACATGGGTGGGGTGGTCGGCGCCGAGGGGTGGCCTCGGCATGGGTTACCTAGGGGTATGGGGATTCGATTCGCCCCCGACAATGCATCCGGAAGCTCCCAGGAAATACATGGGCGTGGTGCCGAGATAAATGTACTCTTGCATTTGCATACTTACCTACCTCTCGCCCGCAACTGCCGTCCCAGGCCCCGCACTTCTTCATACGGATCTGCGTATGCGCATATACATGCATATTCTTCCTCTCTCCTTCACACCCACGCCCTTTTGCATCCGTTCTTTTCAATCCGAGGGTGTGTTCTCTCTCCGACCCGTTGTCCTTTCCAAATCCCATAACCCAGGCGACCGTGTGTGCGCACACTGTACCTTTTGCGACCGTACTCTTGTCGCCTTTGTTGCTCGCCGCGTCCTGTCGATCATACGGCGGAGCTACGCTGTTCTCCTATGTTCGCTGGGAAAGAAACGACAGCCGGGTCGCCGCGGATCGTCGTGCAAACCCCGCTAGAGGTGTGCCTGCGGAGAAAACAAATGCGCACGACCCGCGGCGTACCGTGATGCCAGAATTCCCACGGGATACTTCTTCGAACGATAGATCACCCGGCGGATTTATTTTCCAAGAACGACTATCTGACCCGCTCGATCATTAGAATCGGATTCGCGTCGTTATGGATTTACGAATTATCGCCTCATGCCGACTAATAGTCCAATAAATTCAGCCGGCGCGATTCTTTTCGTTTTTCGATTAAGACTGTGATAACTCTGGGTAGGGAAGCAAACGAATGGGCACAGATGTACAACGCTAGATATCCTATTTCAGGGTAATTTATTTGATTGTAATTCTTGGTAGAAACACGAGTACACAAGTACAGTAATTTCATTCTGCTGAATGTATAACGTTGAGCCTTTCGCTCTCTACCGATATCAGCAAAGAAATCTTGCGCCATGTTTCTCTGTGGTACGATGCTAAATCTGTTAAAAATGTGCCATATCTACGCAGAAAAAGAAGATCTACCAAGCATTTTTAACGAATAATTTTTCTTATTGCATATTCAATTAACTGAGAGCACCCCGAATGGGCATAGATGTACAACGCTAGATATCCTATTTCGGGGTAATTTATTTGATTGTAATTCTTGGTAGAAACACGAGTACACAAGTACAGTAATTTCATTCTGCTGAATGTATAACGTTGAGCCTTTCGCTCTCTACTGATATCAGCAAAGAAATCTTGCGCCATGTTTCTCTGTGGTACGATGCCAAATCTGTTAAAAATGTTCCATATCTACGCAGAAAAAGAAGATCTACCAAGCATTTTTAACGAATAATTTTTCTTATTGCATAATCAATTAACTGAGAGCACCCCGAATGGGCACAGATGTACAACGCTAGATATCCTATTTCAGGGTAATTTATTTGATTGTAATTCTTGGTAGAAACACGAGTACACAAGTACAGTAATTTCATTCTGTTGAATGAATAACGTCGAGGCTTTCGCTCTCTACCGATATCAGCAAAGAAGTCTTGCGCCATGTTTCTCTGTGGTACGATGCCAAATCTGTTAAAAATGTGCCATATCTACGCAGAAAAAGATCTACCAAGCATTTTTAATCAATAATTTTTCTTATTGCATAATCAATTAACTGGAGAGCACCCCGAATGGGCACAGATGTACAACGCTAGATATCCTATTTCAGGGTAATTTATTTGATTGTAATTCTTGGTAGAAACACGAGTACACAAGTACAGTAATTTTGTTCTGCTGAATGTATAACGCTGAGCTTTTCGCTCTCTGCCGATATCAACAAGGAAGTCTTGCGCCATGTTTCTCTGTGGTACGATGCCAAATCTGTTAAAAGTGTGCCATATCTACGCAGAAAAAGATCTACCAAACATTTTTAATCAATAATTTTTCTCATTGCATAATCAATTAACTGAGAGCACCCCGAATGGGCACAGATGTACAACGCTAGATATCCTATTTCAGGGTAATTTATTTGATTGTAATTCTTGGTAGAAAGACGAGTACACAAGTACAGTAATTTTGTTCTGTTGAATGAATAACGTTGAGCCTTTCGCTCTCTGCCGATATCAGCAAAGAAATCTTGCGCCATGTTTCTCTGTGGTACGATGCCAAATCTGTTAAAAATGTGCCATATCTACGCAGAAAAAAAGATCTACCAAGCATTTTTAATCAATAATTTTTCTTATTGCATAATCAATTAACTGAGAGCACCCCGAATGGGCACAGATGTACAACGCTAGATATCCTATTTCAGGGTAATTTATTTGATTGTAATTCTTGGTAGAAACACGAGTACACAAGTACAGTAATTTCATTCTGCTGAATGTATAACGTCGAGTCTTTCGCTCTCTAGTGATATCAGCAAAGAATTCTTGCGCCATGTTTCTCTGTGGCACGATGCCTAATCTGTTAAAAGTGTGCCATATCTACGCAGAAAAAGAAGATCTACCAAGCATTTTTAATCAATAATTTTTCTCATTGCATAATCAATTAACTGAGAGCACCTACGTTATCACTGCATACTTTGCTTGTTGTGAGATTAGTTCCGTATCATACAACAGATAATGATAAAAGAATCCTCATATTGCGTTAACCGCCTCTGTAGCTTCTTACACAATAAACTAGCCGAGAAGCAAAATTACGTCCACCTATTATAGCAATTCAATTGTTACTCATCAATTACGTCCGATTCACCCGTCCGTCTCTCACTTTTTCGAAACCCCCAGCGAATCCTCGTTTGTCTTCTCCGCTTCGCATACTCCCGACATGTTTTCTGTGTACCTTTCCCGACAATGTACAGAGGAATGCAATAGTCCACAGAGACTCGTGCGTGTACATCGGTAGACACGACCGTAAAACTCACATACACACCCACACATATGCTGGTAACATAAACACACGTTATTCACACATAACTATCACATAGAACATACAGACCAGAAAAGCGTGCGCGTTCGGCACTGCAGATTCATTCTTTTTCTTTCCCCATGCCCTTATCTGCCCGAAACTCTGCCTGTCTCTACGTCCGACCATTTCTTCGACCCGTACCCGTAAGCTCCTTGCGGACAATTGTTAAACTCGTTTGCGCCCCTCGAAAAGTTTGGAGCTTAAGAGCAATGAGTTCGGTGTTGCATTCTTCGGCCGTAACGATTAAACTTATCCGGCGCAGTGCGCGGAATGAAACTATGCGAATGACAAGGATGGAAAATAGCAAATGGGTCGCCGATTAACAAATACAATGAGGCATAGATTAACAAGACAATTATCGTAACTCCTGCGATCAGGTGATGATTCGCAACAAGTCGATCCCACGTGTCAGCTGGAATTGTGTTGATCAAAGTCTGACGACGATAATCAGAAATTTTCTTCCTTAACTCAACGAACAAAGTTTGCGCGATCCGTGCTGAAGTAAATCGGGAGATCGAGACTGTTGCGATTTGAAAGGAAGAGTACGGGTGAGATAAGTCAAGTAAGTGAGATCAGAAAATGGTTTGTCAAGAGTTTATATTTTGCCAGCGAAACTTCACAACGAGGTTCCTTACAGTCTGGTTTAACGGTATGCGTACTTATATAAATGTAAAAAACGTGGGTATCCCGTGTCGTGGTTGGAAGGTTATTATTTGTATTAATACTCGTTACCGACTGTCGACGTTTATTCTCTCAACTTAATACGTTATCATACAGCTACACATATCCGGTACATTAAACTAAAGCTTAATTACGTGGTCGTAGATAGATACACCATGTCGTGCTCGCTCTACAATAAACAGTTCCTCTCATATATCCTACCTGTAGGGAAACACTAGAAAATATTTTTCGTGCACGAATTAAATTACATAAAATATAATTACACGCAATCCTAAAGTTACATTTTCGCGTTTTATGCGAGAACAGGTAATGTGCATTATACATTTTGTTCTTTGGATGAAGCAGTAACATCATGACTCCTAATACGTTACAGCGGTACGTCGGTTGTGTAAGTACATACCAGTTTCATTTCGTATTCATGCGAGTTTAGTAAGCATTAGCTTGACTAAACGAAAGACGTTCGTCCGGGTCCCATTTACGCTATAATGTTATATGCATTCAGTTTACAACTCCGTCCCGGCGTTGAGCCAGGAAAAGACGAAGACCCCCGGACGGAAAATTTGACGTGTTTGAAATTCAGGCTAGAACGTGATAAGTGAATTTCCCGTGAGGCGTCGCGCCTGCAGCCTGGAAAAATATATGGAAATGACAAAGTTTTTCTGCGCGCACGGAGTACCTCTATTTGAAAGGCAGATCCGGGACCTGCATGGGCGAAAGAATAATTTCGTGTCCCGCCATGGCAATACGCTTTATTTTCCCAGGCTAACCACAAGTTCCACGTAATATTAAGCAACTCTTTGTCCGCGGTTATTGTATTACTTTCGGGCGCAACGCGCGCGACGGCCGAGGCTTGCCTGGGTCAAACGAGAAAAAAAGTCTGCGCGGACGAATCCGGGATGAGAGGAAAAGGGAGAGCGTGCGAAAGTAGAATTTCAACGACAGCAGACTCGCACGCCTTTGTTCGGCAATAAATGCGCGAACATGCCGAAGTGCACAGTTTTCCGTCCTTCCTATTTCTGTCCGTGCGCGACCAACGTTACTCAAGACGGAACAGCGCTTATTTCTTCTTCGCGGAGCGTAGTTGACTGCGATGAATCATGCGAAACTCGCCACGCGGTAAAATAAAGTCGCATCACGGACACATTACGCTCTCGGGCCGGTTTAGCAAATCCGATTGGCCAAATATTCTCTGCCTTTACGTTGAAATGTCTGTATCTGCAGCAGGCAAAAAAAAATGTATATATATTACTTTGATTTGCAGAAATAATTTAGAGCAAGATTTTGTTAACACTTTGACTGCCATGCGTATTTTACCATATTAAAACTGCAACCGGATGAAGTACTACAGAATACGATTGAATTGTGCAAAGTGAAAATAATGCGAAGGTATCGGAGACCAAAGAATTGAATCTCTATCTAATATTAATTGTATTTACAAAATTATAAATGCGACCGATTGGGTATTTTTTGAGTTTTTCGTGAGACCTTTTGCGCCGGTCACAGATGACCACCATGGCAGTCAACGCGTTAAATGTCGTCGGTAGTCAGTCATGCATCCCAATCCAGGGAAACGGTGTGCGAAAGTAGAATTTCAACGACAGCAGATTCGCACGCCATTGTTCAGCAATAAATGCGCGAACATGCCGAAGTGCACACTTTTCTATCCTTCCTATTTCTGTCCGTGCGCGACCAATGTTACTTAAGACGAAACAGCGCTTATTTGTGCTTTGCGAAGCGTAGTTGACTGCGATGAATCATGCGAAACTCGCCACGCGGTAAAATAAAGTCGCATCAACGACATATTACGCTCTCGAGCCGGTTTAGCAAATCCAATCGGCCAAACGTTCTCTGCCTTCACGTTGAAATGTCTGTATCTGCAGCAGGCGAAAAAAAATGTATATACTTTGATTTGCAGAAATAATTTAGAGCAACGGTGTTTGTAAATGTCTTTTGTACCCGCTGTAAATGTTCTCTTTAATTTCACGGTACGTTTTCGCGCGTCAAAGGAAATTTGCACGCAGCCTATGGTAGAACGTCATTCAATTTAACGCATGCTTCGTTATCACAGATATTCCACTGAGGATACGTGGGCGTTGCACAGGCATACCGCATAAAACGCGGACTCGCACCGAGCATTCAGGAAACGTTCTATCCCACGGTTGCCTAACCCAGTTATTAAACTTCAGCTCCATAACCCATACTGTATCCCTTCTGTAATTAACTGTCGCCAATGAATGATAATGAGTCACGTTCGGCGTATCAAACGGTTCGTCTTAGCGTCGGAACAATGTAATCAGCAAAGCACTGCCGTGCTGTCATTAAGTCGAGGCCAGGAAATCATCATGTCAAATTATGTGGGTAAGAACCGTCAGGAATGCCCTTTGTGCCGCTGAGACGTTGTTAAACCAAATTCAGGACCTGAATCGTCGCGATTCAATTGTGCCCCAAGATAGGTTTTGAACGAACGAAGTCCTCGAATAGCAGCGATATTGGAAGGAATCTGAGACATCTTATCGTGCTCGTCGTCATCCGTTTCGAGGATCATTCTTGTGGGTTTACACTACTAGGTCTTTATCAGATTCTCGACTGACGCCTGCGCTTCAACGTCAGCAGGAAAAGCAAATCGCACATCCTCCATCCGTGCGACCACAGCTTACATATTATCGGGAATCGAAGTGAGAATGTTCCAAGAATCAGAACTCCGACGTTAGACCGCTCGTCAGCAAGTTGCGATAGTCTTCATTATTCGCTTGGAGCAATGGAAGAGATCGATGGTTGCCTAGAAATATCTCGTCACGATGACATTTGTCTTTGGCCTCGTTTGATCGCGATCAATCTTCCTGAGATATGAGACCGAGCGTCTTTATTTTAATCCTGGTGGAATTTACCTCTAGGCATGGTCCAAAGTTCCTCGGTATTGCCTATGAGCGGCTCGTTATAAAATATGATTTAGGCAGCCAGAACGTTTCAGTTCGAGCAACATATTGGCGAGATCTTGAGACATCTCATCGCCGCCTACTTCGAGGTTTATTTTTATAGTTTCCTCTGTAGGTAATTGTATGTACTCTTCTGGTGGCACGGTAACCTTGCCCAGCAAGAAACCCAGGAAGAAGGAAGTGATGACAAAACCAAACAATGCATGTTCCTTATAGTCTTTAAGTAATACCTCATACGAAAACCTTTCAAGATTCGGAACGCCTGCATCAGTTAAGCAACTAATCAAGGAATCATGATAAGCACGGAACATTTCATCGAAATGCCTCTTAATGGTTTCGTTCGAACAGCATAAATAGAAAAACGTCGAAAGGTCAATGGCCGGGGTACCATATCTTATGAGCGCAAAGTCAATTAACATCACTTTCACTTTCCCGTCCTCACCAGTCTTAAAAAGCATGTTATTCAACGTCACATCGCCATGGCAGAGAGTGGACAACGGTTCTGTCATCTCACACGCCTTCAGCATAACGTTCTCATACGCATTGTCGAGGAAGGCTTCCATTTTGTCACAAAACGCCGTGTCATATCCGGTACTGCGTAGATACCTAACCGATCTCGGTGCGGTCGCATTTAACAATTGAACGAACGGACTGTCATCATTCTCATTGAATCTGGTGTCCCGTATGTTCCGCACCAACTCCTCGAACTCCCTTTTCGTCTTCTCCTTCATCGTGTATCCCTCAGCGTGGAAACGTCCGAGCTCGCGCATACAAGCCAGCGCATATTCCAATGAGATATCGTATTTTCGCGGATAAACAGTGAAGCCCCTCTCGACCACATTTTCAAGCACTACCGCCGAATCACTGGGCGGTCGTTGGTCAGTGTAAATGCACCGCGGATAGGCGTCGCTGCCTTTCGCGAACTGTCGATAAAAAACTATCTCGTTATGGAACTGAAAATCGGAGTTCAGTACCGTCCTTACGATTTCCAACTGTGGCGGTCGCTTTATGATGACCTTCAGCGTTCGGCTAGGCACGTTCTCCGTCTCGTCCGCCGGCAGTTTAATGATCAGATAGTACATGCTCGACAGATAGAAGGTGTCATCGGGGTCGATCAGTTCGTAACCGACGCCGCTGACGTTTTTTCGGAGGCTGCTCGCCACGCGTTGTACCACGTCGTCCAGCCATTTTCGGGTAGCTTGCTCCTCCTTGCACATCTGCCTTTTGCAGGCTAATTCGTCCCGAGTGCTCATCAGGGAATCGACTGATCGGGTGCTGTTAGAGGTCTGCCCGTTCATTCGTAGTGCGTTAATTCACGGTGACGTCACGATATCGATAGAGAACGCTCCTTGCTCGGGCGTTGCCAGAGTGGTACTGTCGTCGTACGTGAGAGCTAAATCGGAATAGGCTCTGACAGCGAGCGTTCTTGACTGTTGGCGAGAGGAAGGCGATGCTTCTATCGGACGGGTGAGTGGGAGAAGTATAATGGCCGGTCGGTATTCAACGCCTCCGGAAACTGCCTCGTTCAATCAGTGTCGGTCATGATCGCTACGGGGCACTAACGATAGGTCCCATATCGATGTTACGTCGTATTTATCGAAAAACATTAGAGGGATTTCTGCATGTAGCGCTTATGTTGCGAATTGTAAGAAAGCTATAAGTACTGCAGCGGCTGATTTTCTCTCGGTGTAATCACGGGAAAAATAACTCATCATTACACAAATGCTGCAGCGGCTGATTTTCTCTCGGTGTAATCGCGGGAAAAATAACTCATCATTACACAACGTCGCTTTTCTATGCACTTTGAAACTGTATGCATAAATCAACGATAGGTCCCATATCGATGTTACGTCGTATTTATCGAAAAACATTAGAGGAGGGATTTCTGCATGTAGCGGTTATGTTGCAAATTGTAAGAAAGCTATAAGTACTGCAGCGGCTGATTTTCTCTCGGTGTGATCGCGGGAAAGATAACTCATTATTACGAAACGTTGTTTTTTCTATGTACTTTAAAACTGTATGCATAAATCAACGATAGGTTCCATATCGATGTTACGTCGTATTTATCGAAAAACATTAGAGGAGGGATTTCTGCATGTAGCACTTATGTTGCGAATTGTAAGAAAGCTATAAGTGCTGCAGCGGCTAATTTTCTCTCGGTGTAATCGCGGGAAAGATAACTCATCATTACAAAACGTCGTTTTTTCTATGCACTTTAAAACTGTATGCATAAATCAACGATAGGTCCCATATCGATGTTACGTCGTATTTATCGAAAAACATTAGAGGGATTTCTGCATGTGGGTCTTATGTTGCGAATTGTAAGAAAGCTATAAATACTGCAGCGTCTGATTTTCTCTCGGTGTAATCGCGGGAAAGATAACTCATCATTACGAAACGTCGTTTTTTCTATGCACTTTGAAACTGTATGCATAAATCAACGATAGGTCCCATATCGATGTTACGTCGTATTTATCGAAAAACATTAGAGGTGGGATTTCTGCATGTAGCACTTATGTTGCGAATTGTAAGAAAGCTATAAATACTGCAGCGGCTGATTTTCTTTCGGTGTAATCGCGGGAAAGATAACTCATCATTACGAAACGTCGTTTTTCTCTGCACTTTGAAACTGTATGCATAGATCAAGAATGTAGGATTAGTTACGTCATCGTAATTGCAACGTATGTTGCAAGTCACCGATGTACTTCGTATATTATGGCGCCGGTACAGGCGTAAACTGTACACGTTGTCAATAACCAGAATTCATAATACATTGATGATGTCGGTCGAAGATAAATTCAACAATTATCCATGATCACATTACTTAGCGATATATTCAATTCTTCCTCATTAACAACCGATTTGTGAAGAATGCTTTATTTTCCTGACCAACTGCAGAGGGTTTGATTAGCGCAAGATTTCATTAGTCTGTCTATAGAATTAACTATCTGCTACATCGCGTACACGATTAACTCCCCGATGAACAGTGGCCGCGAATGTACCGGGATATATGTTTGTCCATGTCAATATTCGCCGTCAGTCAATAGACCTGCATGCGCCACAACCTGTAACCATACGCTGTAGCCTGTAACTGGGGTAATTAAAGTCTTATCCACAATAAGGCACTTTTGTATTCCGGCACGTTCTTAACGTAGTTATATGGAAATTGACATGAAAAACTTTTAATTGGAATAAAGTTGTCACAATCACGCTGTTCGCTAAGCATGTTTTTGCTATTATGGCACAAGATTATAGTACACGAAAGTTTCAGCCACATACATGTATGTGACGCGTTTTGTATGTGATCGGGTATCGTTCTTCGGAAACTTTCGCAGAAATCTCGTACAAGTTAATTGGCGTCGCGAATGACGTAGCGGGAATTTGCAAGCAGTTTAAATTTATGATCTGTTGACTCATCAAACGTAAATGTAGAAACTGCTTGGTCATATTGAGGTAGATCGCTCAATCCTCAGAAGCACGTGTTGTGTACCAAACACGTCGGTGTGACTATGTGTGTGTCACTTATCATCCTTCGCAAAGAAATGCTTTTTTACGGTTGTCAAAAATTAAATTTATAGACGAAAAACATCTGTTTCATGCTTATCAGAAGTGTCTCGACGGAAGTGTCTGGATAGGAGTTCCTTAATGTGTTGTTGGTAAGATTGAAAAAAAGAAAGGAAGGAGACTGGAATTTCACTTAATCGGTGTGACTATGTGTGTGTCATTTATCATCCTTCGCAAAGAAATGCCTTTTGATGGTTGTCAAAAATTATATTTGTAGACAAAAAGCATCTGTTTCATGCTTATCAGAAGTGTCTCGACGGAAGTGTCTGGATAGGAGTTCATTAATGTGTTGCTGGTAAAATTGGAAAACAGGTAGGAAGAGGATTGGCGTTTCATCTTAACCTGTCCATCTGCTTGAGACTTTTGATTTTGGAAGTGTTACATATGCGATATAGTCCACGAGTCTTTATACATACCATTTCCAAAGTTCGAAGACTAAAACATTTAGGGGAGGATCTGTCCACATTAGCCGCACTAATCAGTCTGTGGACAGATCCAACAACAAGCAGCAATCTCCTTCCATGCTTTTTCCTAATTTTATTAGCAACACATGGTTTAATAAACTCCATCACTGGCCGTGAATGTGGGATACCGCCGACGGCCAGGAATTGATGATGCGGTGCACGCCGAACCAGGCGGGGGTTTGACTACTCAATAAGGTGCATCCTGCGTGCGAGCGCGACAGGCAGGCGCCTGGCCTGTCGTCTGTACATTGAATGTGTATGGAGGGATGAATGTTAAAAAACCAATTGTAATTTTGAACGGTATGAAATTCTTCGGAGCCCTGAGGTCCGCCATTATCGGTGTAGGGCTCTGGCATTAAGAGGGCTTTAGTTGATAAGAATCCAGCACTATGGGTCTTGTATAAGATTTTCCCGTCACAAAAAAAAATTATATTTACCAAATTTCTGGTAGGCGTAAAAAAAAAACAATTTTATATAAACCATGCGTATTTTCTGGTAGGCAATGCTATAAAAAACAGCGTCGTATTGCGTTGTTTTCAAATTTAATTCTTGTTAACTATGAAAATTTATTTATGAACGGTTATGTACCAAAGTTGCCATTTACAATTTTGTTTAGATCTAATATCACCAACCGCATTCTTACGATTTTTAGTGTCTGTTTATAATAGAATTAGACTATTCCGGGTCTGGAAGCGAAATCTGCTTAAATTATGTCATCATCTCGAAACGCAATCCGCAGCAAAACTACGCAACTGGACGAAAATGACAATCGCTTTAAAGTTCAAACAATTCATGTCATGCCTCTTGCTCTAATCTTATCAAAAGTTGATACTCTAACAATGATCTCTCACGATACTTATCACATCGGAAAGAGTTCTGCCATTTCCGCATTCCCATAACTAACTGATAAGCCTCACCTTTCTGCAAACTCGTTATTTCGAACAAGCGTGCTCAACGGAGAAATTCTCGTCGGCCTTGACAAAGCAAATTGCCTTGGGCGAGATTAGGCATTCAGCGAAGGAAAGTCGAAAGTTTACGGAGGCAGCCTTGAGTCACGCCAGTGCCCGTCTGATGTAACGTTTAATCGTACACAGGCGACCCATCGACCATGGCTACTCCTCTGTTCAGCCTAATTATCCGGCTTCTTTGTGCCTGTCAGTCCCACTCCAATCCCGTCTGTATTTCGCTTCTTTTCTGGAGAGCGGATTTACTGGTACAGGAGTGCTGTGCCAAGAGCGCTGACTGACACATCCTAAGCATTCAGATGAGCGGTAGTCCGTGAAAGAGGCCTCGAGGAGACGTTTCCTCGAACAATACCGTCCAAACGTCGGTTCCCAAAAAAAGGGAACAAGAGATGACGATGAAGAAGAAGAAGAAGAAGAAGTAGGGTGCGGACTGAAAAAGGTGACTGGGGGATTGCAAATGGCGGCGATAAAAGCGAGAAGGTCACGATCCAGAAAGCCAAGCAGCGCGAAATCATCTTCTTGGCTCGTGAGGTGAAATTAACTGAATTGGCCGCGCACGAGTGGGCCCTCCTGACGTTTGGGATGGCTCGAGTATAAGGGGAAAAAGGTAGGCGAAGGATGAGGGAGAGACGATGTGTTGAGACCGTCGAAGGAAGCGAGCGCGAGGATAGACGTGAAGGGTAAAGAGTGGAAGTAAGGAGGAGAAAGAATGACAGGTGATGGCCGAACGTTCGAAGTATTTCCAAATTGAGACCGCTGTCTTGTACCAGCCCATAAATTCGTAGGAATTCCTCCCTCTAATGTATGTAAATAACATAGCCGTTCTTTGTGATGCGCCAAAAGTACGTCCGCGCGATGCAGGGGAGTGGAAAACACGGGAGGCAACGTCTTACCGAAGTTCCTGCGAACCTTTCGACCCGGTTCACGGCGAACGTGTACACACTTTGAATATTTGTGTGCCAGTAAACCCCGGCTGTCCATATCCATAGTGTGTGCGCGTGTCACGCTTCAGCGCATACCCATTCTCCCGTCAGCAGACTTTATGTGTGGTCCTGTATTTGCACGCGTATTTATACGTATCTTCATGGGTATACTCGTGTGTGTACCCTCACGTAAATTCGTATGTATAGCCGCACGTATAGTCGTATGGTTACTCGTGTATAATATCATATGTACTCTCGTATATGCACTCGCGTCTATAAGCGCACGTATACGTATACATACAGCCTTCGGCAGACTTCAGACGCTGAATATTGTTATTCAAAATTTCACGCACGAACGTGAGCTATTTCCGCTCGTCCTGCCATATCGCAGCGCACAAACCTATTCAGTGCAGCCCACCCTTCTTCACCCTTTCGTGGATCAAGAAAGATAAAGCGGTTTGCGCCGAGCACCGCTTTCGTCGTCCCTGCGGCCCGAGTTACGTGTTCACCTTCCACGGCGTTCACCGCCGGCAAAAAGCTCACGATGATAGTTTCGTAAACGGCCTCGTCGAGACGAGCCTTCGCCACTTCGCGCAAACGTGCCTAGAACTTAATATTCCAAATATTCCCGGCGCTTGCCCGCTCCTCCACGAGTACGTTTGGACGTAACATAAATATTCCGTTCTCGCCATTGCCACGTAGCGACCGACTGAAACTGCTACACGCCTGCACCGATTACCTGCGAACCGGAAAGTTACGAGCGCGTGTTGTTTAGCACCGTCGTCACCGGTTCCTTGAAACTGTCCAGCCCATTAGCACCGCTCGCGCAAACTTTTAGCTTAAGAATCAGGTCTGCGCACTAAATCGTAAGCTTGAGAACAGTGGAGATCACAGGATTTTCGATTGCCTGTTTCCGAGGCGCGCTTCCGCACGACGGTGAGTGAACTTTTACGGGGTACGCCGTTTTATGGTAAGAAAAAGAGAGATGACCGTTTCGATGAAGAATTTTAAGCGCGTCTTCCGTTAGTCAGGTAAGCACGGTCTTGGCTGAACACCGGTAATTTTCATACTCGCCCGCGATGTACGACCGAGCGGCAGGAAAGAAAGGGGGCTTGAGGGAAGATGTAAAACGGTGAGGAGAAGATTCATTGTCGCCACGTTCCGGTTAAGTTGGCCGCGCCCCTAGGAGCATTCAACGATAAGAAAAGCTTCCAGCAGCGGCTTCTCTTCCTTTTCACCAGCGGCCCCGTCCGAGGGGACCGGATATTTTTCGCGGCTCGGGACCCGACGAAAGGAATTTCTGCATAAGCGCGTTTTAACGCTCGCCTCGGATGATTCAGTCGCTTTGCGTCACAGCGACTCCTCCGCTTACCTATGAACCGGTTCGTCAAGCGAGAATTTCTCGGAACGAGCAACAGACGGCGGACGCGGGAAATTGAACACACTGTGACCCAGCAAATTGCCGGGCCTCAACGTTCAGCAACGTAACGTACGAAGCTATTCGCCTAACGCGGCAGTTTCTTTAATTAATACGGCCAGTTCGGAGTGGTGCCTGACTCGCCGCGAAACGTCCTCTTCGTCAGTTGAATGTGCAGACCTCTGTGACACCGAAACCTATAGACGCAGATATTTCTTGACAGAAGTCTGCAGATGTGCGTTGCTACGCTCGAAATGCGTTTATGGCACGCACACGTCAGCCTCGTAAACTCAGCCATTTACGACGGAAAATTGTGTCAATGCATTCGCTCGTTGTAGGTATCGTAGGACGTTCCGGATTTCTGAGTACAAGCGTAGATTATTGCCTTCGGGATGAAAGTGTTTTATTCGTGAAAACTGTTCCAACAAACTACGTTCAGGCAGACGTTTAACAGATCCGCAAGAACGTGAATGTATAAGAATCCGTTGAACTGAACATGATTAAAAATCGTTTAACCCTTTTCGGACGCATGTCTGCTCTCAGACACCATAGCCTTTTTACCGTTCCGGTCGTATGTCTGCTCTCAAACACCAAAACATAAAACCGTACTAATCATATACTGTATTCATCCATGTATCAGTTTACAATTTATCTGTACAAATATAAATATCTAATGGACCTATTCACGTACTTATGCGATGCTCTTATCAATTGGAGATAACGAAATCCAGTGCGAACAATAGCTGTTACCTCTTACAGTCGCCTCTTGTGCGTAAAGATATGGACACAGTTCGAAGGTACTTCGTAAAATTCCAAATGATATTTCCCAAATTGTATTTAACTGTAATTAGTCATTCCCCCTTCTTAAAATATTTAAAAATAATATTTCAATATGGTCAAAATAAAGTTACCGACAGAAGTTTACTGTTTTGAAAAATACCACACAATGGAGAACGATAAAATATAATTTTTACACGAAAATATGACATTAAAACATATTGTATAAACATATAACTAAAGTTGTCAAAAGAATTAATAAATCTTGTTTACTTTTCATAATCTTGCATGTTATGTATCACTGCTTTTTTAACGAAAATTAATTCCGACCAGTACGACACCCATAACCAACTTTAATACGTCTGAAAAGGGTTAATATTAAATTTACTACAATGTTCTGGCTGTATGCATGAACACATGTTCAGACAATTCCGTTGACAGCTTAACGGATCTTGCAAATCTAGCCACGCTGCGGACTTTAAAAATCTTCTATTAAATGAACTCCAGCAGAAGATTTGCCCGCTGCGAACGCGAGGTTGGACAGGACCGTGAGAATCGAGAAGATAAAGTAAAATGGAAATCCGACGACGCCGGTTTCCGGTTAAGCCGAAAGAGCTCCTTGGAGGGTTCAGCGTGGGGAAACCCCTTCGTCGCGCTTTCCGTTTCTTCTTTTTTTCGCGACACCATTGTCTGTCACCTTCGCCCTCTCTGTCATCGACGACGAAAAAGTCCACCCCCGGAAAAATACCCAGAATGCTTTTTTTCAGCGATAAGCCCAATATTCATTCTGGTATCTCAAACAAATGAAATACGAAGTGTAACAGATCGGGGACGTTTATGTTGCCCCATTCGATTAAGCTCACGCGGTTCGAACGTGTTCCAGAACTCGGTCGAAGGAAAATCTCCGGCCGAATTTGTTTGTTTATTCTCCCCCTCCTTCCTTTTTGCCGTGCGGACGAAAATATTCCTGTCGACTTTTCCTGCTTTCCTCCGAGGAAATTTTGCATAATCCCTGTTGACGTTGCTTTTAAGCGGTACGCTCTCAACGGATGGGTTTGGGCACTTGAGCCCTTCGGTGTGTTTAAATGGTGTAATGCACGATAGTTCTAACGGGAAAAAACTTCCGACGTAGTCCGGACCAACTTTGTGCGTTAGCGTGCATTTTCCGAGTTCTCGCTCTAGTGCAGAATATCCGTTCCTCGTTGCGCACATATGCAGAG
Organism: Cryptocheilus praepositus; assembly: GCA_033815515.1. Classification (NCBI taxonomy): domain Eukaryota; kingdom Metazoa; phylum Arthropoda; class Insecta; order Hymenoptera; family Pompilidae; genus Cryptocheilus; species Cryptocheilus praepositus. Next base: position 5,050,595 of record JAWWQZ010000315.1, read on the forward strand.
AAAGCTCAACTAATATCGCGTCTGACAGATCGAATGCATAAAAATAACTAGCTAGGGATGTGGAAATATTTTGCGCCTGCTATAATATCTGTGCTCTGCAATTACATTATCCGTAATGTAGGCGATTAATCGCCCTGCGTCGATTTTTCGGTCGCAGTGTTTTGTCAAGCGATGACGTAGTGGCGAACCGTGCCGTCTTTTGTTTAGGACGTGCGACGCTGCGAACTGCAGGGCGAGATAGTCAGTTGTTGGGCGAACTTGGTAGTAACCACATGTCTTGAAACACATTTTTTAATCTATCGACGTGGCTGTTGTAATTTTCCTTTCCAGAGAATTGTATAATTAATAGTTACCTCCCCTACAGTAAAATCTTTTTTGCAACTAATTTAGAACAATGTTATGTTCATTTAAAACTATCGCGGGATCGGATGTATCACAGAATTAGCTGGATTTCCTCTGTACAAAAATACTGCGACAGTGAGCGAGCGCTACCACAACATAAGAGATACGATGGGTAGTAAAAAAGAAAGAGGGGCAGACGAAGCGGAAGGAAAAGAAAGGTGGAAAACGCGCAGAGGTCATCCGACATATTGCCGTATAAAGAAAGCTCTACTTCCGCGAAAATCGCAGCACATTCTTGCAGCCTTTAAACTTTCTTAATTTCATCCGTTCGACCGCGCTGCGTCCGTACGACATTAACGAGCGTCTATAACTCATTAGAGAGCTTCGTGTTGAAAACAGCTTCCATTCCTGTGCAGATTGCCAACTTCGCTTACCTTAATTACTTGTTATGCAAGACGCTCGCCGATTAATTGTTCGATTATTATTCAAGTTGCGCGACGCGGCGTCTCTGTAAACGGGGCAAAAAGTGAGCGTGAAGTGCCCATTAACAGCGCTCATCAGCAGCGACGTATCGCAGATCGTCGAAACGCCGTGATCGAGTTTACGACATTGTTCTCGCGATACGCGGGCACACGATACCTCATTTAACGGCGCGATAAACTTTTCAAAATCGTATTAGCGCACGCGCGCGCACCCTCCGCCACGGGAATTTATGCGCACGACGAACGGGGTCGATGCAAATATTAAGTAAACCGATGCAAATATAAAGCCGTTGTGATGCTCGGATAAATTACTGCCGGGCGTGTAAGAACGCTATCGATCAATATATAACGTCCTTGAGCCTTGAAAACGTTGCCTAGCCTCCGCTATCGAGTTCCCTTGCTCAATGATGACATTGTGTTCCCCTTTCGGGTTCCTCATGAAGAAAAAGTGGTGCGTGCCGACGCTTCCGCGAATCTACCGTGTCTCGCTCCCCTCGCGCAGCTTTGCACACCCTCAGTCGGGAAAGAAGCACAGAGAGAAAGTCTGTCAATGGTCTTAATAAGGAGCAAATGCTTTCACGGTCGAATCGGGGCGACAGATTAAATTTCCATTGCAAATTTCATTCGATAGAGTCCCTCTTCGCGACCCACTCGACCTTACGAGGACGTATATGTATGTTCATCTTTTCGGGGAGACAAGGCCGTCATAACGCGAAACGAGCGAGGGCGCAATCATCGTTTGAAACTCGCTTTGGCCAATGTCCGATAACCTGCAAGAAAAAAGTAGACGTCGTTCCGGCCAATAAAGCCCTGGCCAAATTGGACCGGGCAGAGTATTATTTTCGTCGTATGACATCAATTCAATTTCTGGAACTATCTCGTCGGCCGAAAACGCGAAGATGATTCTTCGCGTTGAGGCATCGTGGGAGTGTGTGTCCCGATATAGCGGCGTCGTCCCAATACCTCCGCCGTAATGCCTGCACGTATAGGTCGTTACCGAAGTACATGAACTCAGCTGCTTATCGTTAAGCCGAAAGTTAGGCATGACAACGGTCATGAAGCAGGGTTAATTACTATGCCCGGACTCGATGTAGAGAGTCAGTCGCCATTGATGCCCCCGAATGAGACTACTCGCCGTGAGTGCCAGCTTGTTAACATAGCGACTTCCACTCCACTGTCTCTTCTCTTTTACTGTTATGAGCTTCTTTGTTTGCCGTAACCTTCATTGTCCGTGCCTTCCGCTGACCGATTCTAACGTCAATTGCTGTCGGTGCAGTCAAAGTACTCAGACACTGCACACAGTCGCTTGTGTCTGCCAGAACGTGATTGTATGATCGAAACGTTGCAATTAACGCCTGTCAGCTCGCTCGATGTGTACATTTTCAACAATTTCTCATGTTACATCGTACGTGTACATCGTACATACTTTACATGCTGCACGTTTCATTGTGAACCTCACACGATGTAGGTTATAAGGTCATGCCAGGTAGCACATGGTGCCGTCTACACAATACGGGCTACATTTTATATTCCACATTTTCTATGGTACGCGGTATATACGACGCGTAACATATTGCGTGCCTATAGTATAGTTGCACGATGTACGCGACATAGAATTTTGCTATTTAGAGGCGCTGCTGTGACAAATGCGAGTGAGGCATCGCGCTATTGACATCTCGCCAGGCTACTTCATGTTAATGGTCTCAAAGAGATGGACCTATTAGGTTAATGCACTTCCAAAGACGCGCGCTTTCTTGCGCTACTCCATAGACAAAAGCGGACACGCCTATCGAGTGCAAAACTTAATGACGCGTGCACCGTATACGCCCCTCGTTTCATCTTCTTTTCCTACCCTCCGTCTTTCGGAATTCCCTTGTTGCTGGTTTGCTCGGTTACGCTCCGTCAAGAATGAGACCTCCCCGCTAATATTCATTCCGTAGAACGGCCTGATTTCAAAATTCTTTTTCTTGCGTGTTTTATTGATTACACTATACAATTTCGTGTTCCCCAGCGGTGCAGAATAACTTTACAGACATGAAACATGGGAGATATAACGCGGGATGTTATGATGCGGGACTTATTAGCCCTTTGACTGCTAAAGGCGTATATATGCGCCCTCACAAATCCATCAATATATACGAAAGGCGTATATATACGCCCTCTGTATTTTTTAGCCATAACACTTATTACTGTTTTACCAGTTGATTCAACATGGAACTTGTTGTCTTATGTAACATAGCAACCAAATATCGGCAATTGTTTCAATATCGTTCAATAAATTGCCTTCGTTACGCTCTCGTATAATCTCTTCGTGCATTGATTCCTGTAACCTGTTTCTTTACTGTATAGGTAAGTATTTATTTTATTTTGTGATTTTTTATTCGTTATTTTTTTAAATAATATAGTACACCCTAAAAATGTTTGGCCAGAAGAAAAGAAATCCTGTTAAAGTTGTCATATCCTGTGTTACATCATAAATTTTGGATTTTCTCCTTTATATTTATTTACCGATTATTATTGAAGGAATGTACAAAAGTTAAGTAAATTAAAATAGCTTAAAAAGTTACTTAATATAAATAAAAAAATTGATATTTTTAATTTTTTTGCCATTAATATTTTTTAAACCCTAAGAATAGCATCAAATTTCCGGGTACTGTTTTGGTCACTGTCAGTGGACAACTGGTCGCAGCGACCGACAAGCGAAAAACGCGTCGTCCATATTGATGGATTCGTCCGAGAGTGCGCCGCAGTCAAAGGGTTAGTTTATTCTGACGAATCATTTCGATAACAAATTAAAAACTGAATATGTAATTTTCAGCGAGAAACTATCAAAAATTGTTTCGCATGAATTTTGTACTTTTATGCGTTACGAAAAGGGATTGATGTCAATCATAATTCAATAAAAAGTGAAAAGGGCATTATTACATTTCAAAGCACAATGCAGACTCCCCGAATTTATTAACGACCGGTAGCTTGTAACGCGAGGTACCATTAACGATATTGGGTCTAAATGTTGTACGATACCGCCGCAAGCAATGTCGGCTGTATGTTGTAGCAGACACGCAAGATGCCCTTGCTTTTTCTCAGATACGCGAAGCTTAAGGCAAATATTGAAGTTTGCTCGGCGTTATCGCGGATAAGTTTGAACGCGCTTATTGACCCGCCGCGCGTAATATCATTTGTGCGTGTATGCGAATCTTTGTTCATTTGCGCTTCAAATAACGTTAACGCGTCGCACTAATGACCGTACATCCGACGCAAATGTCTCGCAACGCGTCCGAACTGATAAATGATTCAATTAGTTCTCTACGATTACGCAACGGGCGACCGAGCTGCCGTCAAAGCCGTAAGAGTCAGGTTTCAACCGCATTTTATGCCATTTAGATTCACGCGGGAAATTCCGCTACTTTATTTGAATGAAATCTACGGTCGCGCTGTCTATAAAGCGTCGGTATTAAAACCCACGCGCTTTATCGCGAAATCTCCCACTTCCCGCCGTCGCGTCGGCTGAATATTACTGTTTATACGTAGCAGCTTGTTATACGGAAAAATTCGCGCTCCGCAATCTAGCCCATATTTAAATTCATGTAAAGTGCGCCAAACCGCACACGGACAACAGGAATTAATGCGTGGCGGTGTGATAACGACATCGCGTGTAACACATTACTCGCGCATATACGTACAGTACGTGCGGTCGACTCTTTGGTTCCGCTGCGAGATAAATGCTTCGCCCAATACCTGTACAATACGTACGACCGTTCGATCTCGCCTAGCGTATCAGAGTCACCGGGAGAGTTAACAATGCCCTTTAGGAATGGTTCGCGCTGCATTGAATTTCATTCGCGCGCCGTTTCGACGATCGGACTCGCTCGTACGCGCCTTTGAATCTTAAGCCTCGAATTACACACCTCGTATACCCGCGAGTACATCGCACGGCATAAAGTGGATCTACCCCAGCGGCGCTATCGTAAACAGCGTCGTTTCGCAGCGAGATAGTAAAATTTACACCCGGTTGGCACGTGTTTCGAACAGGACCAATGGCGGAGTGAGAAAGAGGACGAGAAACAGAGAGAGAGAAAGAGTGGAAGGGAGGACGGCGGGTCTCGGATAACAGGTTGGAAGGAGGCTGCGGTGTTTGCTCTTTGATTTATTGTCTAGCAGATCTGCTTAAGCTATAATTGAGTAACCTGTAAGTCTCGCTGCGACTCTAACGATTCATCGCTACCAAATAATCGTAGAGTATTACGTGAAGTCACGCGCCTCACGGGAGACCACGACGTTACTTTGTGCTGCGCAATTTTTCACTGCCACCTACTTCCAACCATGACCTTTTTGTCGAGGTTCGTGTCCACGAGACACGGACGAAATACCTCATGTGAACTATCAAAACAGAACCGATAACGTCGATTATTGTTTCCGGCTGGTAAAAAAGCGTGGTTATATTCAGTTATCGTAGGATCACCATGTAATCGTAATAAAGTCGAATCGCTAGTACGTTTGAAACGCGCACGAAAAATATAATATTTCATTGTTCGAATTAAGTGAGCTATGCTAGAGAGACGAAATGCCTCATAGTGAGACGAAATGCCTCATGTGAACTATCAAAACAGAACCGATAGCGTCGATTATTGTTTCCGGCCGGTAAAATAACGTGGTTATATTCAGTTATCGTAGGATCACCACGTAATCGTAATAAAGAAGAATCGCTAGTACGTTTGAAACGCACACGAAAAATATAATATTTCATTGTTCGAATTAAGTGAGCTATGCTAGCGTCATCGTGTTACAGAATGCTTTCTTTATGAGATAAGACCTTCGACAAAAGCGCAATCGTATTTTCCAACGGGCACGCATTCTCTCCTCGCACGCTCTTTCGGCTTCCAATTTCTCACAGGAGGATAAAGAACCACCCTCGACATCGGAATCGAGCCTGGCGAACGCGGGTCACGGACGTTTTTCCCCGCCAGTCAAATCAGAAGTCCGACCTTCGTCAGATACGAATAAAGAACAGCCAATTGGGCGGTGCGCACATTTTCGCGAGTGTGAAAATTAATTCGTGCCCGTCACGGGTGAGAAATCAATTCCTTGATTTTCGCCCGCTCGCGGCGGATCGTAAATAACATGCTAGGCCCGTGTTTCAGGAGATAGCCTTTGCGCGCCGATGTGGAACCGGACGACAAAGAAATATGATATCCACGGTCAAGTTTATTTATCGACGAAAAGCCCTATCCCCGCTTGTGGCGTTTTGCCCTGCAAGCGGCCACCTTGAATCTCCATAGAGGCTTCCTTTCCACCCTATGTTTGTTCAGTGACTCCGTACAATGTGACGTGTGGATAGCGTCAGTTTCACAATACACAATCGGAACCCAACGCCGAGACAAACTTTTTCAGGCGAAATTGTATCGCCGCTTTGATATGTAGGGTCGTGTTTTTCGCTCGTATTCTTTTCGGACGATTGACACGCGTTTGACTAAACGATACCGTTGTTTCGCTGCAGTTATAAGTAGGACCTCCAGTGTACGTTTATCGACTTACGATCATTCGCAACCGGAATGTAGTTAACACGTTGACAGTCACGGTGGTCACCTATGTTAGAACCGCAATGCAATGATTTTACTGCAAATGATCAAAAAATTCGCAATGAAAGGTAAAGCAATCTTGTAAAAGCGAAATTCATATTGAACAGCGTTCAATATCAATTGCTTCTAACAACTTTAAATAAGATTCATTTATTTTTTGCACATTTTTAATAAATTCTGCGGTATTTCATCGCACCGTGGCAGTCAAAGTGTTAATAGCAAAATACGCTTGGCAGTCAAAGTGTTAACACAATTGCCACGCGTATTTTGCTATGTTAGAACCGCGATGCAATGAAATACCGCAGAGTATGATCAAATCGTGCAAAATAAAGGTAAAGCAGAACTGTTAGAAGCCAAAGTCTTGAAGCGGCGTTCCAATATCAATTGCTTTTACAAATTGCAAATAGGCTTCATTGCGAATTTTTTGCATTTTTAGTAAAATCTTTTGCGCCAGTCACCACCGTGGCAGTCAACGTGTTAATTGTGCATATAACATCCAACTATTTAGCTATCTAACCGTTTGGACAACTAGGTAATTGGATTCGGCGTAACATAGATTTTGGAATATGGAAATTGGATGTCGCCAGATGTACGTTGTTAATCCCGGAAAATCCCGGGGAAAGACGAGTAGGGGACGTCGTCTGTAGTCAGACTTAGAACTGAGATAACGTCTAAGCAGGATGGCATACAATGCATACGTCGCGTCTATTTCGCTTTCTCGTGTTTTCGCTTTTCTCATCCCCCTAACTCGTTACCGAGACCTTCGTTCGTCCGTATCTCTAGTGGCAGTGGCGGCCACGATTCGACCTTTTCAGACGTTCGATGGGATGGTCGTAAACTTTTTACTCCGACTTCAGTCGTACAATATGCCCTGAACGGTCTCGAACCTTGAGAGAGGTAGTGGATTGCGAGAAGGAAAGGGCGAAAGCAGTGAAAACGGAGACGAAAAGAGAGGGCTGATAAGGTTTCTACGTGTTTTCCATCATCAGGAATTTTGTCGTCTTCTTCGAAATCAGCGCAGACTGTCGATTGCGAAATGTCTTGAATTCCGGTAAATTAAGAAAATTGCTTTCAAGCTTCCAAGAACCGGATTTTGTTAAAGTTGTCCTAATTGGATTTACAAATTAACGTCAGATTACGTCAACGTGGTGCCATGAAAATGTACTTGTCGAATTTCTTCTGGACAGCCTATTTTTTATTCTGGGTCATTTGTGAGTCTTAAGACGACGATTCTACTCATCGCTGTTTGGATCAATTAAAATGTATCGCCGCCCGTTTATTCCTTATTTTCGCACTAGTTCCCGTGTTTATTGGGCCGTGAACCGTATGTACGAGAAATTTAATATCTAATGACAACGATCGATTATGCATTCGTGGGAACGTTTCCGCGTTATGTCCTCAAAATAGCGCAGCACAATTTAAACATGAATATGGAACAATCGGCATTATCAAGACCACGATTAATCGTTCAGTTATATTATCGTGTTGCACCACTAATGAATACGAAGTAACGAAGTCAACCTGTCCATTAAATCTTGCGCATCATTTATATCCGCGTTGTCTCCATCACCGATATCTCCCCGTCGATATACCTCCCCAACATAGTACAGCACAGACCTTGCCGACTAAGTATTTCTGCAGTATAAACACTTCGTAATTCCAGTAATAATAAGCGGCGCATAACATAAATATCAGGTTATTCATCGTCCAGCGTATTATCGTTGTATTACACGCGCGTTACCGCTACATTGAATATTCGTCGAAATATTCCGGAAATAATGTCGTGCATCCGGAAATTGTACGTTCCGTGACACGCGTAATAACTCCGAAATGGAAAAATGTCATTACAGTCTCGATTTCGTCCGCGGCATACGTGTGCGCGGCCTGAACATTTTTCGCGCGCACCCGTAAAAACACGCATGATAAAATACGTAATTGCGCCTCGGTATCGTGCGCGTGCGGAGAAATTGCTGGCTCGATAGAGTACGTCTTAAGCGCATATCGTGATCACGGACTCGCCAATAATGGGTAAACTTTGCCGACGACACGCCTTGTAACGTAACCGCAGTCGCGGCGCAGTCATTGGAATTGCATTGCGGCGGAGACTACTAATGCTCCGACCAATTTACTTATCGAAGATTGGGGTAGATCCAAACTTCCACACAGCAGCCCTCCTCGCATTCCGTCATTCTCTGCCTCTACCATTGTCAGCGGTCTCTTTTCTGTCAGCCCTCCTTCTCCTTCTCTTTCTCTTTCTCTGCCTCCACCATTGTCAGCGGTCTCTTTTCTGTCAGCCCTCCTCCTCTTTCTCTTTCTCTGCTCTCATACTCCCCCATACGCCGCAGACCGTGTCCTTCTCCTGTGCCCTTCCCTTCCCACAGACTCACCGAGGGAGCAGCCGACCGTTTTTACACGCATCCTACAAGATTTACCCCAAGGCAAGGCGGATAGTTTGGCGGTGCGGCGGAGATAGAGGGTCGCCCCTGCACTGTGGAGACGTTTAAGCAAAAGTTGTGAATTTGAATTTTAAAACAGGCCAAGCCTGTCTTCCTGGCCTCCGCCGGCGAAGGTAGTGCGGAGGAGGACGGAATAGATTGAAAGATAAATCTGTCTCTTTCTCCTTCTCTCTCGTTCGCTGTCGCCCGCCGTGTCTACCGCGATGCCTATGTCTTCTCCCGCTCCTACACTTTTTCGGATCACAACCTTTCCACCCTTCATCGCAGGCTTCCTTTCGTCCTTTTCCGTTTCGATGTATCCCAACTATTCTGCGCTCCTGCTCCCTCGCAGTGCCACTTTAACTTCCCATAGTCGCGAATATTTCACGAGGTGGTTTCGTCTCGGAGGCTATAAAATCGGAAAATTTAGAAGCGGAGCCCCTCGTTTCGATGTCCCGTTGATCTCGAGCGTGGGTGAGTTTTACTTTTTGTTGCCATCGAATGTATCGTTGTTCTATCTTATTCTGTCCATCTTTGTGTTCATGTCAAGTAGTCTTCTGCGATCATATCGCCATCGACTACCGTCGTCAAAGTTCGTGTTCCGATGGATAGCTGCCGGTGGCCGCACAGGAATGTGAACGGACACGAGTGGGAAAGAGAAGGCGCTATTTACCGAACACGTCGAAGGAAAGGTAGAACCGGATATGTGACCGCGAAACGACATCGGAAATGCACCGAAAATTGCTTGCACCGCTCACTTAACGGATAACCGATTATAAACCGATATTATCCTGACGTTGGGTTTAACGGGCTGTCGAGAGAGATACACACTGTACTGATATCACGATTAAGTTGCTACTGACTATCGCAATCAGTATTCCGAATAAAGGAAAATCGAGTGAGTTGAACCGTTCGTGTGAGAGAAAATGTCAGAGAACAGTCGATTTAGATTACAGCGACATTAAACGATTACTATGGAATTAACTTCTGTACATTCTGTGGAATGAGGAGATCGCAACTGCTTAATCAAAGGACGGATAAAAGAATTAATTAAACGATTATGAATGTTAGAATGGGTACTTCTATTTAACTGATGTGTGAGATATTGTAGAGATTAAATTGGAAAAAAAATTTCCGACAGTATGCACTTAAATTTTGCAATAACACCAAGATTTGTTATTAGTTATGAAATATGTAGATGGCTGCAGTAATCGTATTACTTTGAACGTACACAGAAATCCATTTTTCGGTTCTTCCGATAAAGGAATTCCGTACATTCCGCTTTTTCAAGAGATTTCCCACAATCTACATAAACGTTTATGATTATTTTATCACTTTAACGCTATGTAACTGGTGATAAACTGCGCTTCCTTAAGGACGAAAGAGTCCAGACAACGATTTCATTTGCATAATTCTACGGGATTATACTCTCATCCCGGTATAGAAAATAAACCCGTTGAATTTACATACCCGCACATCCGGCAATAACATTTTCATTCGCGTTATATTTCGTGGCTATCGTGCAATATTGTTTCGCCGCATCGCTTGGAAAATATTACGACACAACGGCGAACGGCGATGAATAGACGCGAATTGGATCAATTAAACAAATTAAACGAACGACCGGGCGAAATTGCTCGGTGTAAATCGATATCGCTCCATTTTGCGGTATGAGAATGACTACCTATCCCGGAACAATTGTCTGCGTCGTCATTCCGATCGTGAAGGAATTCATCGGGGCGCATCGGAAAACGTGACGGGAGGGAAAGAGGAATGCGAAGTAAGCGTAAGAAGCAATAAGACGAAAGGCGCCTGACGTCGCAATTAAATCGACGAAAGTCCATTATGGCGAATCATTTCATCGTTAACTCGGCTCTGTGAAACTTTGGAACATCGCGTTGTTCGCACGACATTCTATTAAATTTCTTAGCGACAAATAAAACGCTCTGCCATTGACAAACAAGTGTTCATTTCCTCGTCAATCAAATTTAGGAAAGATGCTTCCGTTCGATATTCATTGCTGCGCCAACGCATATTAGTACTTGTCATTTTTTAAGCTCTGGTGAAGATAACTGTTATATTGCCAAAACGCCGAATTTGTAAAAACCAAGAGCGCAGCTCTGAACAGAAAGCTGCGTAAAATTAAAAACAACAGTGAACATAGCCGGGAAAACTTTAGATTTCTAATTATACACATTGCTTCCATGATCAGTTGTGTACGTTTTTGACTACAATATATCTTCGGTGGTAAATGACCACAAGTAGTTAAGTCTGATGAGCGAGGCAAACAAGCTGAGCTTATCTATCAACGTCGTAACTCATGGATAGCAGTCAAGACGCCGCGCGAAGGTAAAATTTGATGAAAAACGGCGAGTCAATGAAGTTTCCGCCCGAGACGGTCCTTTTGGCGAGCTCGATATTCTAATGCATGGAACGAGCGGGACGTTTCGTACGTGAGTGCCGGTTAGGGAAATCCGCGTCTTCGATATTCGAAACCGCGATACAGTTACGATTTAATATTCATAAACTGTATTTTTTTCGCCAGCGCCAATCGTTGACCCGGCGGAAACTTGCCTACCGACAACTGACGTGCCATTTTATAACTATCACGGCATCCGCAATTTTTCATTGAATTCCGCATCGCCATACATGATATAAAAATCGTCGAATCAAGAGATTAGCGAAATAAAATGTTTCCTCTTAATGCTATCAATTTGAGCGCGGCGAATTCTCGTTCCACTTCAAACTCGACGTGCTGACTTTGTTTACACGTTTCATGCGTTGCACAAATATTTGACTGGATCGAAATGCTACATCTGCAATCAGTGTCCGAAGCCCGTTATACACAGCGAATGAATTACACGTATTCACTTTCAGGCCACGTCCGGTTTGACCGTAACTTACGCGTCCGACTCCGAAAGTTCTATGGTACGCCGTCGATGAATGTGTTCGTTGCCGACCACGGCGATCGCCGATCTCGACTTAAGAACACGAGCTTTAGCGGTAAGCTCTTACGAACTCGTGAATACGCAGCAAGAGTGGCCAAAAGTTTTCATCCGCTAACGAATTAACCGATCATCGCCAAAGCTGCAAAACGTTTGTTTCCGTAGATTCGGAGGTTTCGCGCTATATTAGCCTCTATTGATCGTCCGAACACGAACCGTTCGATACTTTACACTGAGCGCACTGCCGTCAGACCGTAATCACGACGTAATCAAGAACAGCGTAACTCAATTACCAATCTCGCGCGCGGACTCGTGCAGGAGAAGTTCTCAGCAATAGGAGGTAATCAGCGTATGATAGTTTACGGAGCTCCGAGGAAACGAAATCGCGCGGACGCGGCGGCCCGGGTGCAGTAATCAGGGCCAATTATTTTCGCTTTAATCAATGGTAAATATCGCGGACGCGCCGTTCGCGCGAAAATGTAATAATCGCTCCCCGGCGCCGTTCGCCGTCGAAAATATTAAACCGACCTACTCCCGCGAGCGTATTAAAAGCGAAGATTTATGCCGCTGTGTTAGTGCTGCTTTCGACAATGGATCGATTCCCGGCTGCGCTCCGCCAATATGTGCACTGTGCAATTCGTAAAAAGCTTCGGACGGAAGACGTTTTTTTTGCAATCAATTTCGACTAGAGTAGTCCGCAATAGAATCACACACAGTGGTATTTTTAGAAAAAATTTCGGGTCTGAAGCAGAATCGTGTCTACCGGTAACTCTCCGCTCAACTAATTCACGCGTAAAACCTCCGTACAAGTACCTCCGACGCTTGGACTTTCCAATGTAAATAATTTTAAAACCGTTCTGCGGGCATTAAGTTACAATCACTGTCGCGCAGTTTCGCAGCAGTTACCGACTCGGCATATTGTAGAAATCGAACGCATCATCCATCAGTTACACTCTGCTGAAAGGGCAGCTGCGCTATGTTGTGCATTCCGAAAAATAAGAGGCAGTTCATTTTATTATACGACGTAATTGTTATCCCAAGCTATTTATAACACTGGTAGAATATATTTTCATTAATTCAGTAAGTCCGATTTATTCCTTGTGTCTTCCCTTCTACAATTGGAGGCTCGTTCGTGATTTGAAACGCGAAAGCTCCTGCAATATTCCCTCCTACCAAAGCGAGGGGACGATGAATGATACCGCTAAGTATGATTCGCGGGTTTCGCCTCTTCACAGCACATCCATCGCGAACTATTTTCAACTGCATCCATCTTTGATGAACACCACCGCGACACGACTTCCTCTATCACCCTTTACTTAGCTCCGCCACCTAGTTCCGCCGTTCCTTTTTCCGGCGCGCACGCCACTCTAAAGTTTGTCACAGTGGCGCACGTCCCCGGTCCTCCCCGACGGACGTTTGTCATTTTCTCGTCTCCCATTATCTCGATCGGGCCGCGATCGTTATCGCCACCAGGCATCTTCGCGCTAATTAGGAAGTCGGAAGAGTTCAGGCCCGAGATTAGAACAATAGCGCGGCATCGCTAACTGTCGGCCAGTCTCTCGAGCGGGAAGCGTCGTCGGTCTTTCGTCCTTTTTGTCCCCGGCTAAGTTTACGCGGCGCTCGCCATTCGCGAAACTCCACCACGCGAGCCGTCAGCCGACTCGACGTAAAAACGCGGACATTTATCACGCAAATTACAAAGCGGCGAGTTGCTTGAGTGACATTTTAATCGACTGCGCGCGCAGCGTCCTCGACTGCGAGTAAAAAAGGCGCATTACCGGCGGCACACTTTGACTCCATCCAACGCTCGAGTGAAGAACGGACGCGGGCTCCTTTGTGCCCGGCGCGAAACGCTGTCGCGACCTTTCGGGGACATTGTCCGCGAATTAACGAGGTAATAACGAGAACGTCTTTATGAGCGAACGACCCGCCGCATTTTCTTGTCTCTCTCGTCGCGCCATTATGTTCCGCACTCGCGGAAAGCGAATTAGTTCATTGAGCGTGAAGGAAGGCTATTTTCGAGATGCGACCTGATAATCGGTACGATGAATTCGCCGGTCGGCGAAATGCAGGTGTCGCGATATTATGTTGTAGATCGCGTAATGAAAAAATCGTACTGCGTGGCGATTTGACGAACGCGGCTAATTTTCTAGTACCTTGAAGTAAGTTTCATGTACAACTGATGTGGGTATACTTTATATATATAGTTTATTTTAACTCAAAATGATTTTCCTTTTTATAATAGAAAAAAGAAACAAAATAGTTTATTTGACATACAAATAAAATGCGCGTCGACGCGTCCGTAGGATACCATTTTACTTAACCCTTTCGCTGCGGCGGTCCTATCCACAATTTGGACTTATTGTTACGCTTAAAAATGTTTTGATTACAAATTGTTGAGTAAAAGAACCTTTCTGACGGAAGGCACGATTGATTGAGAATAGACGCGTGCAACGATGCTATGCTGCCAAGATATATATAAGTAGCGTATCGTGGAGGGCGACTATAGTCGTCCATAGTAACGAAAGGGTTACCCCTTCTTTGCATGATTTTTTCTTTATTGGTGAAATAAATCAAGGTGATATAATTCATGTTCAAAATTAAAGGAAAAATGGTTACAAAAATCTTGGTATATATTTACAGTATAAATTTAGTAAAAAACAATATGATGGAACTTTCCATCATCATGCAAAGAAGGGTTAAATACCCATAACATTCAATAAGGTACTGTTGAAAGGGAAAAAGCATCTTGAACAGTCTAAACAAAATAGCATCGATGCACGACCGAAACAGATAATCTAATAGTATATTTTCCAGTATTCGCCGAAGCTAGTTCTTGACGTCTCGGAGACGTCAAAATCTATAATGGCATATGAAATGAATAACGTTTCCGAGACGTCATTGTATGTCAAGTGGTTAAGAATGGTAAAGATAACACAAAATTTGCACACAGGAGAAATTAAGAAAACATTGAAATGCGTCTTCCGAATTGTTCGCGTCTTTTACGTCTTTAAGTGCGTCTTTGCTCGAGGGGCTTCGATTCTTTTAGTACGTCTTTCGTCTTTGATCGTCCGGCTTCGACTGACTAATATGAAAACACATCTTTGATCTTCTTTTGTTATATGCGTCGTCGCTCACGATACGCACTGTTCTTTCGCGAATTTTCGATCCTACATTATCCTGGCAAAAATGGAGCAGTTGCAAAACGTCTGCGCATTTTTTACTCAGTTAACTCAATGCCGCTGCTCACCGATTACGTAATATCCCGGAAACAGCAGAATTTCGTGTGTAATAATCAGCGGTGTATGCACACAACGACGTAAGCACACTCATTATAATTTTGTTCGCTGAACTTGACTGCGATAACTTTCAAATTACCATTAATTAGTTACTTCGTTTTACGTGCATTTTGTTTTTACTTTTCCTGTCCCTTTGCCTACTCGTAAACATGTTTCTAAAATCTCAAGCGGCACTCAACATTTTCGCTCCCGCAACCTTTAATTTGCGCCCGACGCATCTTCATTCCCATATTTATCATTCGCTCGGAACGAGTTTTTTGCCTCGCGTCCTGTTTGCACGCTTGTAACGCGCAGTTTGCACTCGTTTCGCCGTCAACTAACGTTATCAATTTCACTTCTTAACTTCGGCGACACTTGCCGACGAATCGTTAGAACTCTGCCCACGTACCGTATTACTGTAACTGCCTCGCCTCTTGACCCACAGTAACTGCAGCGAGATATAGCTGGGAACTGATGACGTCATCAGCCGCGTTGCTCGGCGTTTATGCTTTATTTTAAAACGTTATTTATGGCACGAAGTGTGTCGTTAATAAATTTCGATGAACGCAACGCGGCGAAGTCGACTGAGAGACATCGTCAGTGGAGGAAGTATTCGTTCGATTTCAAATGTCGTCACGTCATTTAGTTGGGAATTAAATGAAACTGCTGCGAGTAGCAGATGTGCGTTATCCATAGCTCAATGTGCAGCACAATACAGTTTGTTCCGTTCGGATGTTCGGCGAAACTTTGTTTTGTCGCCGTTCAACAAGGGACGAAGTCGCCGTTGACCTGTACTACTTGAAAATTCATAGAGTAGATAACTCCATCAAATACTTTGGTAGACACATAAAATTGAAAGGTAAACCGTAGTATGTGCTATTGTATAAAATAGTGCACATATTCGCGTATATATCACCCGCTACGACAAGCGGGCCGTTTATTGACCAATTTTTCCGAACTCCGTTCAGGGCGATTACTTGTTCCACTAGGGAAAGTGATCGCTTCCCAACCCGGCTGCTGTGGCGTTTGTAAAATCTAAGGTTACACGTGTAAACACTGTCTAGTCGTGTTAGCTATTGAGTTTGAAGTCTACGACCCTGCGGCACCCGATATGCGTACGTATATCCTGCAGGCAATGTAAGCGAACGCCGTAAGGAACGTGGTTAGGTCTTTAAGTGGGTATTGCAATCGCTTAATCGTCCGCTGTCACGCGACTCAGTGTAATTTGCAGTAATAAAAATGTCGCGTTTATTAACCGGTAGCAAAGTTCACTAGCGGAGTTAACCCTTTGCGCTCGAGCGGCGACTCTCACTCGCCACGATGTTTCGCGCAGTAACTCGAACGGCGAGTGAGCGGTGACAATGTTTGTTTACGCTAGATTTCGTTATCTCCAGTTGATAGAAGCCCATTATTGGTTTCTGAATAGGTTCTTTAGCTGTTCATGTTCTTTTATAGGATGTGTAATGTATAATATATATCTTAAAATGGGGATTAAGATAAAATTCTTTATCACATAATTTTTCGCGCATTTTAATCAGTCATTTTAAAGTTTTGAGGCCCTATAAAAATGGAAAATATCAATGAGACTAGGCTCAAGTGAAGATGAGTTTGATTTTGAACTGCTCACAAACTTATCTGTTCATGATGAAATTAGTGGTGCGGCAAGTGAGAACAGTGACAAAGTAATAAGACAGAAATAGTAATTCAAATTGGATATCTTGTAATGAATCTTCCGAAATACCACGGAGAATAAAATTCAAACCCGGCGAAAAATCTGCAGGGCAGCTTCGACGTCGACCTCAAATTACGACGCGATTCGGCTAAATGGAAAGCTCCATGTGATTCTCACAGGAACAAAAAAAGATTGTAAAGTTTGTTCATATCGAAATAAACAAGGCGGAGGGCATGAAACAACGTACTATTGCAATACTTGTCCGGATAAACCAAGGATGCACTTAGGAGAATGTTTTACGAAATATCATACAAAACGCAATTATAGAACTTCGACTTAGAAAATTATATTTTTCAAAATGTAAACAAACACTCTATAATATAGTATAAAAATTTTCGCATGTTAATCTGTGTACAAATTCATTTTATACTACCTGTAAGACACTCGTAATATATGCGCAAAATCGCCTCGAGTTGCTGCTCCGCCCGACCGAAAAAATTGTCGAGTGCAAAGGGTTAACATATTATTGCCAAGTGTCCACGACGATACAGTTTCCTGTTTAACACTCAACGGCAATAGCAAAGTAAGCAGTTGCGCTGGTGCATGTATGCAGGCGTGCATTCGACCTATTGCCGCGATATCGTGTACGCTGTTTCTGCCTCTGTTCACTAGCTCTATATAGTTATTACCTTTGCCGGCCTCTGTGTTGGGTGCGTTATGTGCCTCTTCAATACACGTTACACGATGCACAATAGTTCGATGTTCGATATCATTGAACTCCATTGCGCAGTACGTTGTAGTATGTGTTAGGTCAGCATCAACAAACTATTGTGCTGTTTACTTCCATGTCCTGTTTTACCAGATCTCCCCTA
This sequence comes from Cryptocheilus praepositus, assembly GCA_033815515.1. Classification (NCBI taxonomy): domain Eukaryota; kingdom Metazoa; phylum Arthropoda; class Insecta; order Hymenoptera; family Pompilidae; genus Cryptocheilus; species Cryptocheilus praepositus. Next base: position 5,068,200 of record JAWWQZ010000315.1, read on the forward strand.
GCATTCGCTAAACACTTGTACGCGTCTACGTACGAGCACATATGCAGCTCCAAAGGGCTCATTTACGTCGAGCGTGCCTATTACGTAGAGTATGAAACGAGAAAAGTTACGTTTCGACGTGGTAACGTCTTTCGATGGAACTTCAGGTTCGCTACGGAAAATTGAATCAACCGTTCTGCGTATCTGTGCATGTGTAGCGGTTTCGTGTCTGTATCGACAATTGCGTATCGTATCGTCGTTTTGACGACTATGCTGCATTGCTTCGCTTTGGAACTGTTTCGAAACAATCTTCGGTATTTGTTATAGGCGCCCATTGCTACAGCATGCTGCACGGTAGCAGCGGCAAAAATGGCAACTCCCTTCAGCAGATGAGTGTAGACGACTCAGCCCGAAGCGGACCGTATTTTGACAAGTCCGCATCGAAGAATGTGACGGCCCTCCTCGGCAAGACAACGTATCTCAATTGCCGCGTCAAAAACTTGGGCAACAAAACAGTAAGTATCCTCTGTCTATATACTAATGCGTTCACACCGTCCTAATTCCACCGGCACTCTATCGAAACCATACACTTATATTATACTTAGCAAAAATGAGATGTGCCACATGCTATTTTGCACTGCGGTGACGTGAAATGATTTTAAGGTAATTCGTGGTCACTTCAAAACTGGTTAGAACATTTAAAAATCAAATCAGAATAAATTGCAAACACAGCCAATTATGAATATACATGATCAAAAGCCTAGAACAGCTTTATATTCAGAAAATTAGAAACCTAAATTCGAGAATTTCCCAACTCTACCAAGGAACCAAAACAGAGCTGAAGCACCAGTTAATATAAAGTCAACATAATTAAAATATTTCTTTAGTGCCGCCCTAGATAGATTGTAAAATAACCAGGGACAAACTTGTAATAAGATGAACGCAGAAGACTGTATTGGAACACTGATACAAACAACCGCGATATTGCGATTCGCCCTGCGGTAATAAGCAGTGCTTAGAAGAAACTGTATACTCGCGCAGTCCAACTGTTTCCTTTATCTTTGACTTATTCTACTGATCGGACGTATGCAGGCTTAGGACGCGAACGTTTCTGAGACATATCGATGCGAAGGTACGTGGATACACTTACATTATACTTAGCAAAAATGAGATGTGCCACAAGCTATTTTGCACTGTCGTGACGTGAAATGATTTTGAGGTAATTCGTGGTCACTTCAAAACTGGTTAGAACATTTAAAAATCATATCAAATTTAAACGTGGCTTCTATATCCAACAAATTGTAAACACAGCCAGTTATGAATATACATGATCAAAAGCCTAGAACAGCTCTATATTCAGAAAATTAGAAACCTAAATTCGAGAATTTCCCAACTCTACCAAGGAACCAAAACAGAGCTGAAGCACCGGTTAATATAAAGTCAACACAATTAAAATATTTCTTTAGTGCCGCCCTAGATAGATTGTAAAATAACCAGGAACAAACTTGTAATACGGTGAACGCAGAATACTGTACTGAAACTGTTTCCTTTATCTTTGATACATTCTACTGATCGTATTTGATGATACATTTTCTACTGAAACGTATGTAGGCTTAGGACGAGAACATTTCTGAAACGTATCGATGCGAAGGTACGCGGATACACTTACATTATACTTAGCAAAAATGAGATGTCCCACAAGCTATTTCGCACTGTCGTGACGAAATGTTTCGACAAGTGGCAATCTTCGCTGACGCGTGTCGCGCGATTATGACCCGACGACAGAAATTACCCTCGAGCACTCGGTCCACCGCAAGCACGCGCGAAAAACAATCCTCCGCGTTACTATTTGCCGCCGGCTATTACGCGGTCATATAAAAAAGTTGACCGCAAAATCGACGAAAAATCCAGTAATCGACGTTATTAACGACTACCGGGGGCCAAGTTGTGTATCGCCGATTAAATTCACCTGCGCATCGCCCCCGCATGCACACGTACGAGCCCGTACGATCGCTCGGTTTCCAACACGTACGCGAGGCACGGAAAAGAGGCATGGACGTCCATTACGGACGTGGGCGTACGTGTAAACGTTTTTCCCCGAAGCTGAGTGCGGCAAAATATCGAGTGTCAATATTTTACCGACACAATGGAGCGCCGCCTGTCTCGAGCAAACTGCAGGGGGTGCATCGGAAGTGCACTCGGGCACCGTCGGCCTCTCGACAATGCCATTGTACAAAGTGCAGGTGCCTTCAATATATAATGTTTGACCGTTGTGGATCTCTGTGCATCATTAGAGAACGCCCGACCCTTTGACACGGATACGAGAAGCGGGAGACTCGTGCGTGCGCGACCGTTAATCCGTCTGTTTACAAGGCCAGTTCTGTCGTACGTTCATCCGACTGCAATTACTTCCACCCTCGACGGTGCCGTTGCTAAATTGAATGAGCAGCGTCGCGAGCCTTGCACAACAGAGACGCGATCGATTGAACGAGCAACCGGGCTCCCGAATTAGCTTTATCAATATGGGCAAGGTAAACTATAGCAACCTGCGAAATCATTGTTTAAACTTATTAAACGGTTACGGGACATTCGGTTCATTCTGGGGCGGATCCGATACTGTGATGTGCTGTGATGAATATGAAAATTAACCCTTTGCACTCGACTGTCCCCCCTGAGGGGACACGAAGGTGTGACACGTCATTACTGAAAAGAATATATGTAAACATACGATATGTTCAAATGTTTCCATAAGATATGTCCGATACGAGCGGAAGCATGAAAAAAAGGAAAACCTCTGTTCTCTTTGAAATTTGTAAAATTTGTAGTCAATGTGCTGAGAGATAGATCCTAGCAACTGCGGCAATATCCTTCTACAACATATATTATTCGTGCGTGAGGGAATAAACGAGACTGTATTGTATGTTTGAAATGAAATACGGCTAGGGAAAGACGACAAACAACTTGCTATTGCAATAATTATTCAACCATACCCGCAATGCATACTGCCGTTTGTTTTGAATATTGTCACACCTTCGAAAAGAGTAAGATATAAAATAATAAAAAGTTTCAATTTTATTGCATAACTCACATAGCAATGAACTTTTATGCAAAATAGAATGACAAAGTTCAATTCCCTCCGACGCTATACCATTTTAGGCGAAATGAACCGCTAATTAATACTTCGTAAAGAAGCACGTCCGAGTGCAAAGGGTTAACACTTTGCCGTCTGGAGACATCACATTGATGCTATTCGCAAAATATCGTTTGACGGCTGGTGACATCAGATTGGTGTCATTTTGTTACAATTGAAAAATAACAGATGAACCAAATCTGTGCTGTTTTTAAGGCCAAAATCCCTAAAAAAACACCTTTTGTGCCTTTGGTTTTTGTAATAATATAAAACTTGGGTGTTTAAATGTTTTTTTATTGTACTTAGAACCTATATTGCATCTGATTTCTAAAAAACGTCTTGAAAATTGAAAACTTTATGGCAATTTCGCCTGCGCCAAACATAAAAATTTAGTTGAAATATGCGGACGTCAAAGTGTTAAGATAAATTGTAAACAAGTTCATATAGATAAACTGATAATGTAATTTCGTGCCGTAATACTATCACGGATGTATCGATTGGAGTTTGGTTAAGATAAGACGTTTTGTTGGTTTGCACACATCATACTGTAAAGACAGGAACTGTTTGATAAGGTCAACCGTACTTTAACTCTCTAAGTGGAGTATAGCTTCGTTTGGTTGACAGGTTTTATTGTTCAATCTCCGTACATATTTCGGGTCCTCCGGATGTCTATCTCAGGAATCTATACACAGGATGTTACAATATACTATAATTCGTGTAAACTAACGTAGAACGGAAACGTGTAGAAAGATTAAACAATTAAACCTGTCAATCAAAGTAAGACATACACAATTTACATGTTATACCTGCCTAATCTATCTATCCGTTTTCCATAGAACCCAATTTGTGTAACCGATTACTGCAATTAAGCCTCCCCTCCCCGTGGCTACTTACATTAGTAATTTGAAAAATCGTGCTATCTCGCGCCTCGGAGGCTTACTTTCCATGCTCGATAGTATCTCACGCTTCAGAATTTTTAATAAGTTCGTGCCCTCCTATTCTTACTCCAAGGTAAGGTAAATGTATAGTAGCCGGGCGCTGTATAATTGGAGATTTTTTACGTGACCCGTAAGAGCTCTCGTTAGGGTGAATTAGGATAAAACGTACTAGATGACGTGGCACGCTACCTGGTACTACTCATTGCTCAGCACTTACCATGACTCGTCGGTATACGTAATGAATGCACATGCAGTTATGAAAAAAGAATAATCTATAAATTGTGTAAGTTAATGTCGTTCTTATCATCTGCGTCGCTATTAAGTTTCCTTCTAATTGGATCAACGAGTGGAATTCATTCCGTCGTTTCCAGATATGAGGTTACATGTTATAGTGATTTTCGTATGTCATCATCATACTTACGAGTAACGTTTTTTCATTTTTTCGGTGATTAGTTCTATAGGTGTGAATATGATGTACACAAAGTCGTAAGAGAAAAGTGCACGAAACATAGAAGGGATATTATATCTGCGGCTAAAGAACAAAAAATTTGAAGAGCATTGCCTGTGTTTATAGAACTGCAACAGGTTTCAAGAAAAATGACAATTTAAATTATGACGGTATTCATAACACTACAACTTTGCGTATTTTCTGGAACGTTTATTATTATTACGCTTGTACGCGTATGCATTGATAGGTATTCACTATACAGCGTGCGTATTGAATGGACTCTGTAAAACACATATTCGCTATTCATGGGATTTTCCGGATTGAATGTTCGTATTTCGTGAGAATTGAATGAAATTCTTGAAATTGCGTGCACAGCTATAGCGAAATGAAGCACGCAGATCAATATTTAAAGGATACGAACATTTCACTGCTCTATTTATCTCATTAGCTTCATGGTTCCGCTTGCGTGAGCGGACTTGAAATTTGTAGAGCATTTTAACGCGTTGATGGTTCGGATGAAATTGGTGTTGGATTATTGATCGGGTTTAATAGTAGCCGCTGTTCTTTATGTCTTCTTGAAACTCGTTTACGATGAAATCACAGTGTACCGTAATCACGGGTAAAGGGAAGTGATGTCTAAAAGGTTAGTGCCATTTGACCAGTTCGATATTTCTTAGAAGTCTTCTGGGCGTTACGAGGGAGCGGCTATTTTATGCAATAATTGTCGCGTTACCTCTGTAATTTTGCAACGTTTCCTCGCGATATCTCAAATGGGCTTTTAATCGTTTGATGCATGGTTCGATCAATCGGCGTTAAGTAAACGATTCGGTGGAATGAAAGCATAAATCCCATTCGCGTTAATATCCCCGGATGGTGTTACGTTGCCGAGGGAAAAATGGCTTCGTGGTAATTCGTAGTTACTTCAGAGCGGGTTAGAACGTTTAAAAATGAATTACGTATTGTATATTAATTTTAATTTAACAATAATAATAAATAATACTGAGAGAAAAATGCTGAGGGAAAAATGGTTTTGAGGTAATTCGTGGTCACTTCAAAACTGGTTAGAGAATTTAAAAATCATATCAAATTTAAATGTGGCTTGTATACACAAACAATTGCAAACACAGCCAGTTATGAATACACATGATCAAAAGCCTAGAACAGCTCTATATTCGAACTGTTTCCTTTATCTTTGAACATTCTACTGATCAAAACCTAAACGTTTCGAGAATTTCCCAACTTTACCAAAAATGGAACCTGAAAACAGAAAATTTTAAAATCATATCAAATTTAAAGCTGAATTGCAAACACAGCAGCTCTATATTCAGAAAATTAGAAACCTAAATGCGAGAATTTCCCAACTTTACCAAGGAACCAAAACAGAGCTGAAGCACCAGTTAATATAAAGTCAACACAATTAAAATATTTTTTTAGTGCCGCCCTAGATAAATTGTAAAATAATCAGGAACAAACTTGTAATAAGGTGATCGCAGAATACTGTACTGAAACTGTTTCCTTTACCTTTGACACATTCTACTGATTGTATTTGATGATACATTTTCTACTGAAACGTATGCAGGCTTAGGACGCGAACGTTTCTGAGACGTATCGATGCGAAGGAACGCGGATACTTATATTATACTTAGCAAAAATGAGATCTGGCACAAGCTATTTTGCACTGTCGTGACGTGAAATGATTTTGAGGTAATTCGTGGTCACTTCAAAACTGGTTAGAACATTTAAAAATCATATCAAATTTAAATGTGGCTTGTATATCCAACAAATTGCAAACACAGCTAGTTATGAATATACATGATCAAAAGTCTAAAACAGCTCTATATTCAGAAAATTAGAAACCTAAATTCGAGAATTTCCCAACTCTGCCCCGGAACCAAAACAGAGCTGAAGCACCAGTTAATATAAAGTCAACGCAATTAAAATATTTCTTTAGTGCCGCCCTAGATAGATTGTAAAATAACCAGGAACAAACTTGTAACACAGTGAACGCAGAATACTGTACTGGAACACTGATACAAACAAACACAATATTGCGATTTGCCCTGCGGCAAAAAGCAGTGCTTAGAAGAAATTGCATACTCGCGCACTCCAACTGTTTCCTTTATCTTTGACACATTCTACTGATCAAACGTATGCAGGCTTTCCTAAGATTGTAAAATAATCAGGAACAAACTTGTAATACAGTGAACGCAGAATACTGTACTGGAACACTGATACAAACAAACGCAATATTGCGATTCGCCCTGCGGCAAAAAGCAGTGATAGAAGAAACTGCGTACTCGCGCACTCCAACTGTTTCCTTTACCTTTGACACATCTACTGATCATACACGTTTCTTCGAACGTATCGATGCGAAGGTACCTGAATACACTTACATTATAGTTAGCAAAAATTAGATGTGCCACAAGCTATTTTGGACTGTCCTGACATAAAATGATTTTGAGGTAATTCGTGCCCACTTCAAAACTGGTTAGAAAATTTAAAAATCATATAAAATTTAAATATGATTTGTATATCCAACAAATTGCAAACACAGCCAGTTATGAATATACATGATCAAAAGCCTAGAACAGCTCTATATTCAGACAATTAGAAACCTAAGTTTGAGAATTTCCCAACTTTACCAAGGAACCAAAATAGAACTGAAGCACCCATTAATATAAAGTCAACACAATTAAAATATTTCTTTAGTGCTGTCCTAGATAGATTGTAAAATAATCAGGAACAAACTTGTAATACAGTGAACGCAGAATACTGTACTGGAACACTGATACAAACAAACGCAATATTGCGATTCGCCCTGCGGCAAAAAGCAGTGCTTAGAAGAAACTGCATACTCGCGCACTCCAACTGTTTCCTTTACCTTTGACACATTCTACTGATCAAACGTATGCAGGCTTAGGACGCGAACGTTTCTGAGACGTATCGATGCGAAGGTACGCGGATATGCATGTCGTTTGAAGCGGTAAAGACGGCAGTACCGCAGGAGATGAGACATCAATGTCGTGCGGTTCAAGCGTATTTCACTTCCGCAATGCCACAGATTCACACGACTTGCGTTGTTCCGGAAGAGACGTATAGCATTTATCTTTGTGTATCGATGTCACAGAACCGCTCATCGACCTTCGAGTATTTATTACTATCCGTCTAACAACCCTCACACAGTAATCACACATTGGATCTCGCGGATATTTTTGCATACACCTAAGAAGAAAGTTACAAGTAATTATGGCTGGAACAGCGGAATGACACTATGAGGATATATATTCAGAAGTCGGATTTTTGTATGCACTTTGTCGTAAGTCTGCGCAACGACGACCTCTTAATGTGCTGTATCTGAACAAGAGTGCGAGAATTAACATAATTCCTAATGCATAATATTGAAATGTGTAATGCTTTCCATTAACGTTACTGTGGTTATATTAGCTTCCAGGACTTGGCGTCGGTAAGAACGGCAAAATTTGATGCGGACTTTATATGGACCATTTATTGTGAAAGTTGCATAAAGCCATTTTCGTTTAAAATCAGATATCACATAATTTGTGATTACTTTAGTGTAAACTTTTTATTTATAACTGGTTAATATTTAATATCTTTAAAAATGCTAATGCTTTGTACAGTTTCAAATTGGCCAATAAAAGAAATTGTGTAGTGATTTCTTGTACATGCCATAGAATTATTATGATGTTATAAAATAATGTAGAGAAAAGAATACATTTATTTTACACAAAATGAAACGAGAATTTCGTTTAAAAAAAAATCTGTAAAACGCAATTCAAACACGGGTAAGAAAAAATACTAATGGAGAAAATGCAACCAGGCTGAAAATATGTTGGATGAGGATTTGCAAAAGTGCACTGTATACTGTTATATAAAAGCTCGACAGAGGTCACAGAATTGAAGACGTCGGATTTATCAGCTACATGTCGGAAAAGACATTTGTGTAACAATGCCAAACCTATTACATACGAAAAACATAAGGATATGCAGCAGTTATTACTTTATATACCTCCTGTGTATAATGAATATTTCAAAACACTGCCACATAAAGAGCATAAATAAATAATAGCAATATCTAATCTAAAGTTTAGCAATGAATAAATATAGTTAACATTCAAAATGAATAATACTATTCCTATTTTATTTCTTGTTATTACTTATAAAGAAAATATACTTTAAGTGATATTTAATTTTTCATAATTGAAATTGAATGTTTATTACAAATGATTAATTATGAAAACTCCATTTACAGCCCGCAAATATATATTATTTTAGTTAAATTCACCCAAAAGAAATTTATATAATCAATTTACATATTGATAAATTAGTAGAAACGTTGCCCCACTCGACACAATTAATTTATATTTTTGAATTGACTAATATGTTAACCTTTAATTTATGCGAAACAACAAAAGATGGACTTGTCCCACTTTCAGAATAAACGATCCATACGTTGTCGTACATTATCATTCTCACGTTAATTCGTGCATAACTTTTGGACACGTGACTGCGCGATATTCGTAAGACTACGCGCGATGAGCCGTCAAAAAGCATGCACGCTGTACTGGCGTTCATTCATATGTATGACGTAACCTACTTTCGATTGGATCGTGGGCTGTAGAATACCTTGTTGCCGAAGGATTTTGCCAGGGCATATGGGCGGGTATGGTCAGTCAGTGGGCTCATGGGAACGGTTTGAAAATTTTAATGAGAAAATTTTTGCCCCCGGAGCGAAAATCGATTCAATTCCGCATACATTTCCCATCTCCCGTTCGCGCAATATAAATTACGAAAGTTCCGCGGACCGAAACGAAGGGTGCGGTAAAATTCGAGCCAAATAAAGAAAAAGTTTCGGCCCGGCGAAAAGGAATCTCGCGATAGAATCTCGAGTAACCCACTTTAGTTTCGATGGTTAAACTGGTTTATTCGCCAGAATAAATTCTGCTGGTCGTTGCCGCGAGGAGATTGACGCGAGAGCATTTGATTTCTTGCCGGTCTGGGTCGCGTTCGCGCAAGTACCGTCGTCGGGGTAATTTCGTTAAGTCTTCGAGACACGACCGTCGCCGTTGGATTCTATGAATCTCGGGGTGCGAACCTTTTTGCCGCTGATTTACTCGACGGTTCATTCTCTAGAGAATATGGGCGTTGATCAAAATTCAGTGCGGCTAGGGAGTGCGCGTTCGGGGATGATCTCGCTCTTCGTTTCTGGCTGCTGGAGGCGAGGAAACGTAAACAGATAAACAAGGAGGCTGTATATTTATTAAGCGCCTTGACAAACCTCATTTTCGCATAAGGATACGAAATACATTCGGTGTCCCGATTTATAAAGAACGTTGCACTTTGCAATACCGAATAATGCAAAACTATTGTAGGGGAAAGACTTTCGGGTTAGAATAAAAATGATTTCCCCTACTATATTATAATACAAAAGGAAACAAAATCGTTTATTATAAGAAATATAAAGATAAGACAAATTTTGCACACACGGCAGAAATTAACCCTTTTGCTACGGCGGAGTTTGGCGCGTATACACAGGTACGGTACGAAGTAGTTAAAATATAAATGGACTCTACGCCGCAAACAAAGGGTACCATTTGATAGTTTTACGCCGATTCCGTTACTAATTTTCTTACGATCAATATGGGCAGTTATTGAAATAATAGAACAGAATAATGTCTGTTATCCTGGAAATAATGTGACATTTTTACGGGTGACTATAGTCACCGGTAGTATACAGCGAGTGCTTTACGGCGGGTGACCATAGTCACCCTTAGCGAAAGGGTTTAGAAAACATTAAAATACGTCTTTCAAACTATTCGCGTCTTTTAAGTCTTTAAGTGCGTCGTTGCTCGACGGACTTCGACTCTTAAAGTACGTCTTTCGTCTTTGATGGTCCTGCTTCGACTGCCGAATATGAAACATCTTCAACCTTCTTTTGTTATATGCGTCGTCGCTCACGCCACGTATCACACATCACACTCTAACTTATATGCATTCGATACGCATTATTCTTTCGCGAATTTTCGATCCTACACTATTGTATACATGTACAGCATATAAAAATGTAACTTTCATGACACAATCAAGATACTGTTTGAGCAGACACGTAAAAAGTAGATAAGCTCTGTACACTGTGTCTGTACATTGCATTACAACGCGACTATGTGTCACCGCTCCTCAACGTGTTAGCAAACATACGGCCATACACGAATACACCTGCAGGCAATTACAAAGAGGTCGACGTTCTCTCGATATCCTATTTCCTCGAGTTTAGCGGGCTTAAAAAATAAGCTCGTCAAATGTCAAGCGAATGTCTCCAAGAGGATTATGACAACACAAATAATCGTCGACCGGCGCGTGTTCGTCGACGAAGATTTCCGAGGAGAAACGGATACCGTGGCGCGATCCCGACTAACCCACTTTAATTTCGACGTCGCAACTGGCTCGACAAATTCCTCCGATCCCCGCTTTCCCGGGCAACGCGGCGGGAGTATTTGATTTTCCGAGAGCGTGTTTACACGGCCGCCAGTTAGAAACTCCGAAATGGTCGAGACTCGAGACAGAGACACACTGCGCGGGAATTAAGAGTGCGACTCGCTCGTACACCGTCTTCATTTCCTCTCGTCGAATGTACGCGTCGAATAAATCCGTCCTTTTTTCTCCAATGTAAATCTCGGCCTCAGCAGCTGACATCGACGAATCGCCGCGGCGATCGAATTGAAATTATCCTCGAGGGTCTCTTAACGGAAAGCTACTGCCGCCGGTATCGGCGGAGGTTGTTTCCTGCGATCGGCGAAGGCAGATTTCGCGAATTTGCATAGCAAACGGTCGCGATCGCCGTGGGAAAAAAAGAGAGGACTGACCACGGTGAGAAAGCAAAGCCGGACGGGTATATTTCTATCATCGTCCAATCAGCATTAGCGGAGTAGGGGAGAACGATTCGTTATCATTGAAGTGATTGCCGTAGGTCCCTACTCGAGATATGAACGTAATCTGACTTACATTAATCCAAGATCAAAGCGTTCGACGGCGGCGCAGAGAAACGAGGAACTGGAGTCTTGAAGCGCGCGAGACGGAAAGAGGGAAAGAGGAAACGTAGAAGCCGGCGGATGGAGTGAAAATGTCAATAGGGGAGTTAAGCCCAAAGGACATTGAAGCGGGAACGAGATTCTACGTGAAATCCGAAGCATGACGTTGGGACGTTGTTACCGAAGGAGATAGATTCCTTTGTGACGGTGCGCCTAGTTTCTAATGAGCAGGTCGAAAAGAGGCGCGCAAGGCGTCTGACGAAAGTTCCATCGATTCGGTGTCTGAAGAAAATCGGAAAACGTATCTGCCCGCCTCAGGACAACACTCGCGGTTGTAAGGTGCGTAACAAAGTGCGCAGCCATAAGCCGCGTAAAAGTGTAGGGGGTTGTGGCTGTAGAGGAAAAGAGAACCGTTGTCTTAAGACTTACAAATGTGGGATGTGTGATTTTGTATGAACGAGCAATGAGAAAGTGTGCGTATGAGAGAGAGAAACCAAGAGTGAGAGAGTGAGAGAGAATGCATGAGTCTATATTTGTTATTAGGAATGTTCTCGAAAGGATTTACTATCATGGAAACCAAACAGTATAAAAATGTTGAGCGCGATATTAAAATATAATAAGTGACTCTTTGCGAATCTTTCAAGAGTAACAGTGTATGCGTCTTAGCGAATCTTTAGAGATAAACAGCGAATGTGTTTAGCGAGTTTTGACGAATCTTTGTCAGCGTTTAATACAGAGTGCAGTGCGAGTAATATTATAGCCATTACTTTTGTGATTAAAACCGTTTAATATATCATTCCAACCTAAATCGTACAGTTCCATCGATTTGGTGTCTGAAAAAAATCGGGAAACGTATCCGCCCGCGTCAGGACAACACTCGCGGTTGTAAGGTGCGTAACAAAGTGCGCAGCCATAAGCCGCGTAAAAATGTAGGGGGTTGTGACTATACCTGCCCATTATTCGTACTTGCACGGTGCGCCTAGTTTCTAATGAGCAGGTCGAAAATAGGCGCATAAGGCGTCTGACGAAAGTTCCATCGATTCGGTGTCTGAAGAAAATCGGAAAACGTATCCGCCCGCGTCAGGACAACACTCGCGGTTGTAAGGTGCGTAACAAAGTGCGCAGCCATAAGCCGCGTAAAAGTGTGGGGGTTGTGGCTGTACCTGCCCATTATTCGTACTTGCACGGTGCGCCTAGTTTCTAATGAGCAAGTCGAAAAGAGGCGCGCAAGGCGTCTGACGAAAGTTCCATCGATTCGGTGTTTCAAGAAAATCGGAAAACGTATCCGCCCGCGTCAGGATAAGAGTCGCGATTGTAAGGTGCGTAACAAAGTGCGCAGCTATAAGCCGCGTAAAAGTGTGGGGGGTTGTGGCTGTACCTACCTATTATTCGTACTTGCACGGTACACCTAGTTTCTAATGAGCAGGCCGAAAAGAGGCGCGCAAGGCGTCTGACGAAAGTTCCATCGATTCGGTGTCTGAAGAAAATCGGAAAACGTATCCGTCCGCATCAGGACAACAGTCGCGGTTGTAAGGTGCGTAACAAAGTGCGCAGCCATAAGCCGCGTAAAAGTGTGGGGGGTTGTGGCTGTACCTGCCCATTATTCGTACTTGCACGCGTGCCGGGTAGCACGTGCGGCAAATGGGGTTATAGAAAGGTCTATAAGCTTGCCAACACGTCCTCTTCCCTTTCCATGCTTCTCCTTTTTCCTCTTCACTGTTTTCCGCGCGACACGCAGCCCTCTTTGTTTCACTTATTTTCGCGACGTTCAGCTTTCTATACGGCTTCGCCACGATAAAGTATATACGCCGCGAACTCTCATATTGCTACACGGACGACCTGACCTTAACTATACACGCAATTTCGCACGCTTCGTTCCCGCGGTAAATGTTCATGCAGTAAATAAAGAAGGGAAGAGTTCAGTTCACCGATAGTACTGAAAAAAAACTGAAGTTGACACAGGTACGACGAAGGACTTTAAACTTCTTCCCGTGCCAGGAAAGAAACCGAGTGCGATGCATAGCGTTGAATGAGAAGCGGCGCAAAGAAACTTAGAACAATGTGCTGTTTGTCTGGAAAAGAAACTTGGCACGCCACCCTCGTAAGCAATTGTAGGTTTACGTGCTAAGTGTTGCGTTTCAATTCTGAGTCACTACAAAATGCATTTATCATGATGGAATATGTTGAACGTGTGTAGCTAGTGGAAATAATTGACATGTTCAGGGCACAATATATCATAAAACAAAGTGATTCGACATTATTTCGCGCGGTCGTATTTCTTTCTGAAAGTAGCCAGTTTCTTTACGATAAACCCTATACACGTTTCCATGTACCTGCAGCTCGTCGGAGGAAGAACACCTTATCTCGCGCTCCTCGGAGGAACTATTAACGACGGCGCTGGGGAACAGGCGCGGCGGTAATTCTTAATTACTATCGAGGCAATAACGAATTACACCGAGCACGATCGGTGCCCCGCGTCATTACCTGGCGTACGGAGCTAATTCCCGTAGAAAGAGTTTAAAAGCCCCCGCCGGCACGGTATAGCGTCACCGATCCGATAATCCAAATTGCTTTCTCTCCCGGAGTCGTCTAAAATCGTAACGAGTCGCGGAGGCTTGCCTCGGTATGCCGCCTCGTTCGCCATTAATTTTCCATTGTATCCGGGGCCTCGGTACATCGTCTTTCGTCGACGCCCGCTATCTACCGACAAACTCGACTAGCCTTAACAACCCACTTCGCTTGCCCGGCTGGCCCCAGCTCGATGAACTGAGTCGTAATGGCGTCTGCATTGTCGAAGCGCAACACGCAAGTCCGCTATCAACGTGCTGCGAAAGTCGGATCGAAACGGAAACACGATCAAATGGAAAAAGGTCGCGAGACGCGTTTCTAAAGAGCGGTAGACACGAGTGATCGCGGGGGGTTGCGAGGAGGACAACCAGCCGAGCGCGGATGAAAGTCGGTTCCGATTCTATTGCACTTCCAGCATCTTTGATCCGAGCAGGACGGGTTGCAGCGCGGTCTACCCTTCCCAGGCATCGGTATCCCTGGACCGGTATCCCGGGATCGGTATCCCGGCACGAACAATCGCATTCGCCCCTTTTATACTGACTCCCGATCATATTGATTGAGCGGATGTTTTCCGGGTCAGAGGAGAGCGTGTTTTCCCGACCACGCGCCACCCCATCGAGCGTCCCCGTATAATTACTTCGGGGCTTCGGGGCTTCGGGAAAGGGGGCGACTACTCCTTTCAGCCTTTGCTCGCGCGCCCGTAATTATTTTACTCTGCCCGCGCCGTCGTCGTATTTCACGGCGACAAGGGAGGAGGCGAGATGGAGAGAGCCGGATTATATATAGATTCGTGATGATTGTGTGCCGGGGAACCGTTTTGCGTGAGAGATTATATACGGATTCGGGATAATTACGCTCGCCACTTGCGGCTGGCGAATTAATCTTTCACGCTGCCCTGGGAACTGATACATAGACGTCAACCGCACGCTGATTTCCGCTCGCTGGGGGTTATGCGTTACTGGACCTTTTTTTCTTCATGCAGCTCCGAGCTCTTCGACGTGCCGCGTTGTCTGCCTTTCTCATGAGGCTCGTGTGCATAATGCTTTGTAGTTGTGACTGTCACCTGTCATTCTGTTGCTAGCTTATCTGCGAGGTTAACTGGTGGTAAGTGGAACGATAGTATCGGATGTGATTAATGTATTCAGCGATTTCTTTTTGTGTCACGTATTACGCGTTTCTGCGCGACTGCAATGCGATGAGCTTGCAATATTCCGTAGCTTTCCACTGTCGAATGTAGACGTCCATCTTCGTTAATTGGCGACTCCTGGCGAATGAGCTCGTGTTACTTTGATTAGGTAGTTTCGTGAATGGCGCTTGAACATTCCTAGGTACGTTCCAAAGGGACATACTATCCGTAGGAACCCAAGGGCTTCAAGACTCGGATCTTTCCGTAGAAGTAAGCATTCGCGGGTGAAACCTTGCATTTTCTTAGGGAGGACAGGTAATATGAGTATAGGTGATGCTTGGTCTTATTTTTCGCCTCTGCCCGCATTTCAAGGTTCTGAAGTACGACGGCCTGCAATTTCACGGATTTGCCATTGCGGTGTAGCACGACTGAAGCCTTTCGAGTTCGAACCCCCTTATTTACTACGTATTACGTTCTCGCCAAATGAGATATGTGTGGTGAAAAAGTATACGTGCATCGAACATTCTCATAATACAGGCGTGCTTAAGCACAAGCGAAAGTAGAACACAGAAATTAGCAAACTTAAGGCACCATGTCATTAATCTGCCGTAATCGCCTTTAATCTGCCTGTCGGGATACTTTTTTATACATAAGTGTAGTGCATGAACCTGTCTGTTTGCTTATGTATCTATCCGTCTATCTACCTATCCGCGTGTCTATCTGTTAATTTATCAAGCTACCGATCAATCTATCTGTCTATCTGCTCATTCAATTACCCGCGGATCAATCTATCCATATGTCTGCCTATATTTACTTATCTATGTATACATCTATCTATCTGTGAATCTACCCACGGTATCTACCACCTCATTAACCTACCTGTGACCGCGTATCTCGTGCCAAAATGAAAGCCTTTTGCTTCCTAATCCAGGCCAAAGAGCCCCTCATTTTTTAGCACATATTCTATGGCCTCACTGAATTTTGATCTCCGCCCATGATCCCCGGAGGTCTTGAGTAATCACTGAGAGCACAGGAGAGAAAAAAAGCGAACGCCCCCTCTGCCCGATGGAATTTAACGTAATGACCGACGGCCTTAAAGAAATTACCTCAACGGTGGTCGTAAACCATGGTAAAGTTTATTACGCTGCGTAAGTACGAGAAACGAGTGGCGGCCTAGCGAATAATTTTCTCGGCCGAGTGAGATGAACCTGTCGCTTCTCTGATATAAGCCTACAGAGTGTTCCGAAAAAGAAAAATTCCTTCGTTCTGCAAAAGAGAAATCTTCGGGATGCTAATTTTAATGTAAACTTTGGGAATTCTCCGTACACATTTTCGTCGGACGAAATATATATCGCTCCCTCACCTTTGTGAAAGTGATTAGTATCGACTAACTGAAACTCGTCAACCTGCCGAAAGTGAATGTGAACGGAAGCAAAATACTTTCATAAATTTCCAGTCACGTAAGCGTCGCACATTCCCATCACACGCGGGAAAAGCGTGTTTCATCGCAAATGCGCGACGTGACTTGTTTTCGAGCCGTGTGAGATTCAAATTTCCGCGAGATCTTTACCGGGTCTCTTTCCCAATTATTTGGGAAGTTTTCCGCTTTTCGGAATTTCAGCGCCCGTTCTGGGTCAGGCGAAAATTGAACAACCTAACGTCAGCGTGACGTGCACACACGTAGCCGCGTTATACACCTGGATACGTAGGTGAATTCCTTCGTACGTCGCGCGTCGGCATTCAAACGCGTCCTGCTCGCTTCGCGCCGGGAAGCGCAACGTTCAAACTGCAGTCCCGTCATGAATAATAAACGAGGATTCGTCGTATGAAAAGTGTCCGCGCCGAAAACGGTCGCGCGCTCGGCGCAGCCGGGTAATGAATATGCTGATTGCAAAAAGTGTTTATAACGAGCCCCGCTCTCTCGCGCCGAGACGCAGAATGCAATTTTCTCCCGTGCTCCGACAGGATGAGCCGATGGCGTAACGTACATACACGCTCGTGCGTGCTCGGCGAACTCGTATAAATCATCGGAGAGCGTACTGTTATGCTCTCACCGGTATCACATACGATAGGCAATAGTTTATGTGTAGACTAAGGCTCACAGATAACCAATTCCCTTCGCCGAAACGAGCAAGTGCGATAGGCGATTGTAAGAATTAACCCCTTGACATACAAAAAAAATGCGCGTCGACGCGTCTGTAGGATACCATTTAATTTAACCCTTTCGCTACGGCGGTCCTGTCCACAATTTGGACTTACGCTTACGTTTAAAAATGTTTCGATAACAAATTGTTGAGGAAACGAACATTTTTGACGGAAGTCACGATTGATTGAGAATAAACGCGTGCAGCGATGCTATGCCCTCTAACAAAAAAAGGCAACATACGGGACAAGAGATCCATGGTAAATATGCCAAGGTATATGTATATAAGTAGCGTATCATGGAAGGCGGCTATAGTCGTCCATAGTAACGAAAGGGTTAAATACCGATAACATTCAATAAGGTACTGTTGAAAGAGGAAAAGCATCTTGAACAGTCTAAACAAAATAACATCGATGCACGACCGAAACAGATAATCTGATAGTATATTTCCCAGTCTTCGCCGAAGGTAGTTCTTGACGTCTCGGAGACGTCAAAATCTATAATGGCACATGAAATGAATGACGTTTCCAAGACGTCATTGTATGTTAACACGTTGACTGCCAAGCGTATTTTGCTACGTTAGAACCGCGATGCGATGAAATACTGCAGAGTATGACTAAATCGTGCAAAATGAAGGTAACGCAAAGTTGTCGAAAGCCAAAGTATTGAAGCACCATTCCAATATCAATTGCTTTTACAAAATTGCAAATAGGCGTCATTTCGAATCTTTTGCATTTTTATTAAAATATTTTGCGCCGGTCACCGATGACCACCGTGGCAGTCAAAGTGTTAAGTGGTTAACACTTTGACTGTCATGATGGTCACCGGTGACCGACGCAAGAGATTTTACTGAAGATCCAAAATATTCGTAATGGGTAGCAATTATTATATTATAAATGCAGTTGTTATTAGAATAGTGATGCGATTCTTTGGTCTACAATACCTGCACATTATTTACATTTTGCATAACTCAGTCGAACGCTCTAGTATTTCATAGCATCGCCGCTCTAATATAGTAAAATACACTTGGCAGTCAACATGTTAAAAGACAAAGCGACGACACAGCGGCGGACCAGCTATGACCGTGTCATAGGTTCACTTTCGTTTCGACTTTCGAAGTGTAAAGACGCGTATCTTTATAATAAAGTTTGTTCTTTACACTTATCCCTCAACTTATCCCTAAATAATATAACGCATCTCGCAAACGAGTGCGTCCTCCGGCATAACAGTACGCAGGAGTCGAATAACACGCATCGCGAGCGAAGAAGAGGGAGAAGTGAGGAATTGTCACACAGTCGCGTGCGCATCGAGACGATTGTAAAGACGGTGATTTATAGCCGACGACGGCGTGCTTGCAATAATAATGACGGAATGGCGTACCAATGGTGCCGAGGTTAAAGAGGCCGAAGATCGCAATCGCGTCCGCTGGAAAATACTGTTGCGCGATGCACGACTCTCTATCGCTCCCAGCACGCAGATCTCCGCTCTGCGACTTCCCGTTCCGAAGGCGAGCTACTTTAAACGTGCCCTGCAATTTAAAAGCCGCGAGCGTACTCGCAAATTACCGCCGCGGTGTAATGCCATCTTTCGCGGCGGAATTCGTGCAGGGGATGAAGGTAACGCGACGTAAGAGTATCAGCGGCGCAAGAAACGTTGCAACAGACTCTATATCATTTTCGTGCCGGGCCGTTGCATATGCATGCATAGGCACACGTACAAAGCCCCTTTCGAAAGCGTAGATCCGAAGTTCGAACGGGAACCGAGCCGGCGGAAAAAATACCCGTCCTGGTCGCGCTCCGAGTTTGGCGAAGTACTCGTAAAAATATTTCCACTCTCGTTAAGAAATTTCTCGGTACACGCATGTGCGACTAATGAAAGGATAACACTGTATGGACTCACAGGCACGATAAGTGGCGCCCTGCATTTGCAGGCTCGCCGTTCAACTACGATACGCATATGCACACGTGTGTATGCATGACGTGTAAAGGGCACTGGATATCCGACACGCACCTACACCGAACTACATAGGCGTGCAACCCGTATGCAAGGCTGCCCAGAGTGGCGCACACCTATATTTCGCGCGCGCTCATACGCCTGTTCGGATTATCTCTATTTATCGTACGTGCAATTCCAAGCACCGCTTCCGGAAATAACGAAAGAGGATTAGCAGTCACACGGGCGAATACCTCCGCGGGTTCATTAATTCACAGAGCGCTTCCTTCCGAGTCCGCGAGTTGTTCCGCTAATGGCGATCTTTCGGCGTGGATGCGATATTACGTTGGGTGCGTTGTAAAAAAGTACCGACCCAATTGTCGATTGATATTCAAACACTCGCGACGTTGCGTTCCTATGGCAACAATCAGCGTAATACGAACTCGCCCTTCCCGCTAAATTAATGTCAAGGGTTGCGAATATTAAAGCGCGTAAACGATATTCTTGTTTCTTTCCTCTGCCGCGGCTACGGCTGAATTTGCCATGACGTGCTTAGTGGCTTGTTGAACCCTGAAAACGAAAGGAACAAGCAATTGGCGCAAACCGTTACACCGAAAACGTTCTCGCTAATTACGCCCTCGAGTAGATGTGGTCAGAGCTGAATCGCGCAAGCCATCCGCGTCGTTATACCTTCTGGCACACCCGCCCTTAATTGAGACCGTGGAAATTATATCGGCAAATCGATAGTTCCGGGGCTACGCGGTTTTGCAATACAACTTCGGGAAAACAGAAGGCCAGTTATACGTAGCAGCCGATTACCTAAAATCCGCATCTGTTTCCACGCGCAAACGAGATTGATTGTTTTGAAACTTTCCGCGGACCGATACAATAGAAGCGCATTCAAACGGTCGACGCTAATTGATCGCGTTTCTTGTTCGCGCGAAGCTCAAATTAGAAATGTGAAGGAAATTACAATTATTTTCAATCAATGCTAATTATGGAACGGTTGACCGCCGATTGGTTATGAACTTCAAATTTCTCTCCTCGCTGCATTCGATTCCCGAGAAGTTGCGTGCACATGATACCACTGCAGCGGCGATCGATTCGAGCGGCGAGCCATTTTGTCGACGGTCGGCTGTAACCTGAATTCGAAAATAACGACTACGTCGGGGTGCGTTCGAAAATTTTGGTGTATCGCGCGAGTCAACACGCCTACTCGCAGGATGACCGAGGTCACTGAAGAAGAAAGCTTTCCAAATTATTCACGTCAGCGCCATGTGTGTGTCGCTATGTAGATCTTCGACTGCAGATATATATATTTTATGCCATTTTGTATTATATATTTAACCCTTTGCGCTCGACAACTTTTTCGGTCGGGCAGAGCAGCAACTCGAGGCGATTTTGCGCATATATTACGAGTGTCTTACAGGTAGTATAAATAGTCTTGTGGGTTATCACTGCTACTTCCAAATTCACTGTCTATTCTTCTAATTTTCTTACTTCTTACATCCAATACTATGTCACTATCTTCGTCACTGTTCTCACTTGCTGCACCACCAATTTCGTCATGAACAGATAAGTTTGTGAGTAATTCTCATTGATACTTTCCATTTTTATGGGGCCTCAAAACTTAAAAATGACTGATTAAAATGCGGGAAAAATGATGTGATGCAGTCGCTGCAATGGTCGAAACTAAAGTAATGCTGGATACATTGTATCCAAAGTAAGGGGCACAGTCGAAGAAGAATTTTATCTTAATCCCCATTTTAAGATATATATTATACATTACACATCCTATAAAAGAACATGAACAGCTAAAGAACCTATTCACAAATCAATAATGGGCTCCTATCAACTGGAGATAACGAAATCTAGCCTAAACAAACATTGTCGCCTCTCACTCGCCGTTCGAGTTGCTACGCGAAACATCGTGGCGAGTGAGAGTCGCCGCTCGAGCGCAAAGGGTTAATCTACACCGGTTGACTCCAGCTCATATTGTGTCATTTGACTTCCAAACCGCACGAGATACCCCTCTCTCTCTTCATAACCGATACCGTGGTACACACGTGCGTGAATATGTACGCACGCATTGAATACTTCATGCACGATTATATGCCTCGCACAATCGTTCGTGCTAACAATCTCGTTCATTCCCCTATAAGCGGCGTTCGAAACTACCGAATACAGATATCAGATATGCAAACTTTCGTGCCGTTCGATCGGCGTACTTGCGTACATAGACGTGTGCGTTCACACGCAATCATAGGCAAACCCGTGATTTTATACCCCGTCCACACCGTTCGGAATGTCGACGGTGATTCGGGCAATCGTTGCATCAATCTTAGTTTGACGCGAAAGCACCGGCTGCTGTCAATTCAGCGTTACCGGCGCCGGGTAGTTTGTCAATCTTGCGCGAACAAAACGAAAGCTGCCGCATTGGTAATTTGAGCGCCAACGTGGGCGTAATAAACAGCAGCCGCGTTTGTGTTTCCAACATATCAGGCTGGAAGCACGATAAAATCGCGCACACTTGTTCGACCGGGCGACCGTGCCGAGTTCCGCTTGGTTTGCCGACGATGTATGTGTATCCTCTCAGGTATGCGCTACGTACTAAGAGGATAACGATAATTTATTGCTATCGATGCGGACCCCGTAAGAGGATAACAATTAATTGCCGACGCCAATGCGTAATATAAGATAGTTAGAGTCTTCGTGACTATTGGCGGTTTCCTTTACCATCGCAGTTCCACCGTTCCAACCACCCTGCCCTACAACTAATAACCGCGCGGTAAACTCGTGAATTTTGAACGGGCAACGGCGAAATTACGTGCATGCGCGTTATATTAAAATATTGAAGTTCCGGTTCGACCCCCGATCCTTGAACGTGTTCCATTTAATAAACCCGTACCCACGTTATCGCCCGTATAGTGAGACGAGCTTGACGCGCAAAATTCCATATAACGTACGTTCTTTTTTAATGCACCGTCGAAATTAACTTTAAATGCGGGTGTTTCGTGGACGATGTGAATACTTTACGCTCGTTCGAACGCGAGGTAAAGTCGTTAAGGGGAATTATCACGTAGTCAATTTCGTCGATAACGCGTCGCATCGAATCGATAATCTTAAACGGCGCCGTCATTTTCCAAGCGATTCATCGGCCACCCACATATTTACGTCGACGGGGCGCTCGGAATTCTCAGCCTTCATCGAGCTTTTTCTACCACCCCGTCGCGCCGTCTTAAAATTCCATGGATCTCTCTTAGCGACTTCTCTTGTCTGACTTTCATCGTGGAGGAATGCTGGGGCCGGGTATCGTTCGTCCCTCGATATCGGGCCCCATGGCACATCGTCCCAATGCCAAGTCGTACAAAGAAGAAACGCGAAAAAAAGGCGGCAGGGCGGAGGCGAGAAGTCGTATAATTGTCGGGAAATTGAAAATTCCGTTGCAGCTCGATGCTCAATAAACCTAGCTTCGGCTCGAAAAAAGTCCGCTCGATTTGTTATTCTCTCTCTGTCGCTCCCTCCAACTTCAGCTTCATCTTTTGTCTTCCTACTCGGCTGCATTCTTTTTGTCTTGTAACTACGTTCCCTCGGTGCTTGCGTGCTCGCAGCAAGGACGACAGTCACTTTTAGCGCTTCACCTTCGATTGGCGGAACTAACAAGGTACATTTTAGCACCCTCTTTGTCAGACTTACTTCTCACGTTATTCGCTTTGTTCTTCTTTTACGTTATCGGCAACGATGTTCCGTTTTCGATCCTTCTTACTGTCTCGCACGCAGTTTGTCTTCCATCTTTCTTGCTCCTTTCTGTCCTCGGCTGCTCTCGTCTGCCGCGTTCTCTTGGGAGCTTTAAGGATTTTCTGCGGAGAATCAAAAGACCGTCCAATTTTGACCATCCGAAGATTACTAGGTCCTTAGCACCCTGACCCTCTGCACAGAAGTCGAAATCGCTCGCGACAGCGTTTTTCAAGTTTTTCTCGACGGTGCTGGATCTACCCGACTTCGCGAGAACAGGTCGTTTCTTTAAAGGGTCCTTCCTCTGACTTTATTTTAAATCGATATGGCACTCGAGGTATTGGATTTTTAAAAGGTTCGTTACGTCTCGCACCTTATGTATTCTTCATCCGCGGATTGGCCGCAGTGGAAATATTCGACACGCGAATCTGCTTAAGCGAAGGCAAATTCGGGAATAGCACCGGGTCCGCTTTCGGCGAAATTTTCTTATTTTCCTCGGAACGAGGCAAAACGGCACAACGTTACGTTCGATCTCGCGATCGAACGCTGCAGTCGCAATATTGGCGCGGCGCAGGTTGGAAAATTCGCGGAATCTCTTCGCGGAAATTGGTGAGACGCGGCAAGACGAGTACGGCAACGTTGAAGGGGTACAGAAGCTTTCGGTGGCAAAAGCGAACCGCGGATAAAAAAGGACGGGAGAGACTGCTCGTAAGGATGGGTAATACGCTCGGTGGGTGAGGGAAAGTAAAGGGAGGATAAAGTAAGTATTTAATAAAACCGGGGAAAGAGGGGAGAAGGAGAAAGCTGGGTTGGAAAGATGCGCACTCCCGACATATAGATATTCTGACGGAAGTAGGTCGAAGGGTAAGAGGAGAAGAGGCCTCTCCCGTGGATCATGTCCTCTGCCATCGTTCTAACTTTAGGGTGAACGCTGACTAAACTAACCGGGTTTCCTCGCGTTTCGGTCGTCCCTTCCAAATTAAAGGAACTCCCCTTACCTGGGACGAATATTCTCGTTGGCCAGGCACCGATGCATCGAGCTCATTCGAATGTGATTGATTCGCCGGGAATGCCGAGGAACTCAGCTTCGTTTAACCGTTCTTTGCGCGGAGATCGAAGTGATCGAATGTTCAGATGTGGGTTTGTGGGATAAAATATTTTTGGCAGACGTCGTGCGATCGGTGGGGTAAATGAAGTCGAGCGCTTTGCTCGTTTTCCTGTCGACGCGGTGGATCTTATCCGCGATGAATCGCATTTCCATATTCGCCGTTTGTATACGAAATGTATATTTTCGTAAAGCCGTAAGACAAGACGATTATCTTTGGTTGCAGGAGATTGTCGGTCGAAGACTCAGGCACGTACGTTACACGGTATTTTACTACGGGGAAGGCGACGACTTTTACGAGTTTATCGTTGACGGAAGCCCGCGCACGAATAACCTAAGGACCGATTCGTGTATGCGTACGGCATGCCAAACATTCGGTATTCCTATTCTCACCACGGCGAAAATGCCGCCGTTACACGCCGTACAAATATCTTCAAACACACGGTCTTTCGGTCGCTGAATACGAATTCCAGAGAAGAGTTACTTTCGAGGTGCGAAAGAGTTTTGCATGGAAAACTTCTTGAAGCATTTCAAACTAACTTTGAACGTGCACAGTTCAATATTTCTTAAACATTGTGGATGTACCTATGTATAGGGTGTCTCGCACAATTTTCCAACAATCTGCCGCACGCGCTGTGAACGCCAGCCTGAACCTAAAGTGTATATGGTACAGGTAAATTTAACTCCAATATCTACTCAAACATCATTGAGTCTCAGCTAAACAGAACACTCACATCAAATTGACCTGTTTGACTTACTTCTGTCTGAACTTCATGACATAAATCATGTCACATACGTTCCGCAACCTGTACCTAAACAGGAACTATTAAAAATCACATCGGAAGCAGATGTATTTTCAGAGCAAATTACCTTCTGCGAATGTAAATGCCGGCAAAAACGGGTTTAACATTTTCCACATACTCCGCCCCGCATTCTACCTTTTGTGCACCGGTTTAATTTAGTTTTAACTTCGTTCGCAACGGGTCATACCCTGGCTTTTGTCGAAAGTTTTCATTTTCAAAAATTTCCTTTCATTATTGAAATAACGACTCTACGCGGAACCCGCACGCTCCCACTTTTCGCAATTGATATTGGAAACACTTCTTGGCGAGGATCAATAACCCGACGCGTACCGCGTCCGATAGACCGCGCGATACCATTAACGGAGAGAGACATCGAAAAAGAGAGTACCAGCGAGCACTTCTGGATCGTCAAAGTAGAATATTCGTCGTCCATAGTATCGGGTGCATTGCCCACCCAGTTGGAAATGGGATCTTCGGAGCGGGTGTCTAGCCGAAGGAGATTCTGGGGATAATCCTCGAGAGTTGGCTTCCGGCAGACGTCTCCACGGTATCGCGTCGAATCAGGTTCGACGCTCTTTCAGCAATGAATCCCTGCTCGCTCCTCTCGGCGAGCGACCGAGAAATGCGAGGCGGTCGCGCGACGGAGGAAGACGTAGGATATCAGCCGAAAAGAAGGAATACGAACCGTGGCTAAGGAAAACGGAGTTCGAGCTGGAAGCGTCCGATGGAAGGAGGGGGCGACGAACCAGGAAACTCGGCGGATAGACGATCTGGCCGGAGTGGCAGCTCCTCGACGGGAAAGAAGCGAATCCGTGGAAGACAAATAGAGGCAGGGGAGAGGTTCGCGAAGAAAATAAGCTACGATCCACTCGGTAAAAGCGGGAAACAGTGAGATCTGCGGACGGCGCCTGAAGAAACGGCGAAAGGTTTTCTGAGCGGCAATTAGCTACCCACTTCACACTGACCTTCCTCCCTGCTTTTTCGCGGCGCCCTTCGAAGAATGCCCCTCGCAGCGCGTGTTTCTTCCTTCCGGTTGGCGCGGGGTGGCAGAGAGAAACGGTCTCGCCTCGATGAGCGACGATCGTGACGGGGTACTGTTACCTGCGTGCGTGCTGCAGGATCGTTTTAATCGATGGCCCATCAGGAGAGCGCGATATGCGTGAGCCATATTTCACGTGGCGTCACGTGCGCGCCTCCTCGCCATCGAGGCACATTAGTCTCGGTGAGACGTAGAAGGGATTACGCCGGCGCCAGCACCCCTCAGTTTCTCTCGCAATCTCTCTCCGTTCGCTCCCTCTTCCGTTCCGTCCTCTACGTTTTCCGGTGTTATACCGCTTCTTCCTGCAAATTGGTGGTCGTGCGACTGCGATTAGCGCCTTAAGTGAAAATCCTTCTTGGACTAGCTTCGATAACGTCTATTTGGAGCTTATCGTTGGAGGGGGCTTCTAAGGATGCTGATAAAGTATCGGTGTGTTCTGATGAACGCCTTGTTTCGTTCGACATGTTTTATGGTGTAGGGCTTCCTTTTCAGGAAAGTGTATGATACAAAGAGTTAACACGTTGAGTGCCACGCGTATTTTTAAGGAAATCCCAGTCAGGCCACGCGCGCTGCTTAGATGCGTTCGTATTGTGGTATACATTCACTCGATACAGGTATGTAGACGTATTAGGGACATTCTTTCTTATCGTAGTAGAAGATTTAGAAAGAAATGCTTATGGGCATTCATTCAACGCATTATGCGCTAAGTTTGTTCTGTCTTGTTTATTGTTTGGCCCGATAGATAAGAGTTTAATTGAAATCGATTTGCTGCCGGGGTTATGCTTATCTTATGACAAAGTAATACATACATTTTAGAAATGCGACTCAATCGGATAGAGCAATGGTTAGAAAAATGGTTAAAAAAACAAGTTACCACATTTTGTGATACATGCAAAGGACAACCGTTTTTATGTTTACCGTGTTCCATAAAATTCATTAAAATTTTTTGATAAGAAATACAAAAATGCATTAGTAATACAATCTTGTAATAAATAAAAATGAAGTAAATTTTAAATAAATTTTCAGTAATTACTTAAAATAATGTAAATTTTTTGGTTTTATATCATATCTTCCACTGTCAGACATGGCACTCAATGTGTTAAGAGAGAAAAGGAAAATTGTTGGCAAAAGTGTAATGTTGTGAATTCGGGGGTAGTTCGACGAAACTTTTCATTTGCATACATTTTGTTTCGTATGTCGTAGAGTCTTCTCCCTATTTTCATTTAGCATACTTTTCATAGTTTAGGCAGTAATTCCGTTATCGCTGATCCAACGTTGTTCTATTCGAGAATAGGCAGTTGAAATTGTGCAAATGTGACTGTGTACTGTATCAACATCAACAATGGCACGCTGGTTTAGAAAAGTGAGGAGAAGGGAAACACTTTTCGAATCAGCAGGAACACTGCATAAATCGTTGTGCTCACATTGCTCATTGTCACGGGCCGATTTGAATGGGCGTGCATCTGTCTTGAGGTACTCGGCCGCCGTGCGTTCTGCACTGTAACGTCTCCCGTAGCGGAGTATTGTAATGGTTACAATACACCGCAGCGAAGATGCATGATCAGCAGCAACAATGGCGTTGATACTAATCGAGCCGGTATTACGCAAATCTTGGATCTCAATTGTACCTAGAACTTAGAACTTGCATTGCGTCGATACATTTCGCCGGCAATTCTGAGATCTCCCGTACCGCAACGTCCAAAATACAGCACACTGCTGATGTTCCTACATCCATTCCGACTCGAGTCCCTCCAGTTGCATTCATCTTTTACGCCACACTCCCCTTCGCGAAAGTTAATCGTCCCGAACTATTACGTCGCCTTGATATAGGCAATTTCAAGTCAAATGTACAGAAACAACGCAGAACTTCGTTTCCAAATATGCGTCAAATCGTTGTCACAACGATTTCTGCAGTTCTACCAGAATTCTCGTCACAGAAATAAAATACATCCACTAGTACTTTAGAACCTATTCCCTGCGTTTCTACACATTTCCGTAAGAAACATTTTATAATTTTCGTCTTCCGCGAAACGCATCATAAATTTCTCTGCTTGAACCGTCATAGAAATTTGAGAATGCAGGCAAACCGATAGTTAAGTGTACATGATGCGCGTATTTAACACATCAACCACCGATCAAGTTCTCACAATCTCTGCGACGCACGGCTACAAAGTTCGTGCAGCCTCAAAGCTTATAGTACAAAGTACGTAGAACGGCGCGCCATTGAATTTGGGCAATTTGCGCGGTTGGAGGTGGCGCGAACCCGTAAGTCGCAGTCGACGTCGGACGAAGTCGGTACCCTTTTATGAGGACCTCGTTAAAAGCTCAGGAAATGCACTAAACTTCGCCTCGGCCTTTCCTGCCGTACGGCTGGAGGTGCCGCTTAAAGAGCTTAAAAAAACGTGAAGCACGACATAGCCGTGTGTACTCCTTAATGGCCGTGGCGCGGAATGTGGATGGAAATGCGGGGCAAGATGAAAAAAAATCGCATGAAACGGACGAGAAACAAGCCGAGCGAGTCAGTGCAACGCGGTGATATAAAGAACGCGGAGCGAAGTCGAGAAATGACTGAAAACGGTCGAATTGGGCAAAATGTCGAAACTGCGGTCGGAAGGTTGGGATGCCGGCTCGGCTTAAGTTGACAAGCGAAGTTAAGCTAATCGATATCTGATTTCGAGCGCGCGCTGCACTCGCACAAAGGTACACTCGATTATTCGTATGCCTCAGCGTGCATCGATTTGTTCTGGTTAATTACAGGGGAGCACGTCCGTGCTCTGTCAATGTGGACGACGAGTGTACGCGTGCAGGCGAATGAGCGCTCGTCGTCCCGCGGTGCTGTTTGTTGTCACGCAGCAAGCCACGCGAATGGGAAACAGGTTGCACACGGTATTGGCAGCGAGAGACGGCGGAAACCTGATTGTAGCGACATCGGAAAAATAGGCGGGATGAAAAAAACGCGGAAGCTAATCGGCGCGGGGTGGATAAGAAGTGCGCGACGGAAACCATCTATCTCGAGAAGTTCGAGATCTTCCTCACATTTTTGAGGTCAAGCCCACCGACCGCAGCGGCGAGCTGGTCCGGATTGAAAATGGCACGTCTAATTAGTTTTTCTCCCCCCGTCAAGCTTCTCCTTCGTTTTGCCCTCTTTCATTCTTCGCCCTCCTTTACCTTTTTTTCTTCGTTCTTTACATCCGTGACTAACGAGTTCTCGCGCCCAATACGTTCAATTTATTACCGTCGCTAATGAAGGCGAAGGCCCGAGCGCGCGACATGGCGAAAAGGAGACGTTTTATCGACCGGAAACGGACGTCCGGCGTTGGCAGTCGTGTCGATCGAAGTGTGCTTACATGAAAGTGCGAAGGCTCAAGTTACTTCGCGCACCCCGTCCCATATCCTTGCACCAGTTTCCCGTTTCGTTCCAACTTTCTTCTCTCCACCGTCTTCTTTACCCTCTTTACCCGTTTACCTAGACCTTTCTCTACATGCCTTGTTTTGCTCCAGCAATTCCAGCCACAATTTCTTTCCATACCTCACCACCGACCTCGGCAAACGTCTCTCTCAGCCGAGCGGGCAAAAAGCAACTGGCAATTTTTCGACGCTACTCTTTAACGAGTTAGAGACCGCGTCGACGAAATTATTAGTGGCACTCGACTTAATGCTCCTCCTGAAATCATGATTCGTGTCTGACGCTACCCAGTTTCGCCGCACTTAATTGCTGAGTAATGCTCTGACAGGGTGAAAGGATGATGCGACGTTTTTCGTGCCCCGGAACTCGCTCATGGCTCGACAGCATTTTATTTGTCCCATTCATCGCTCGCAGCTCGTCG
Source organism: Cryptocheilus praepositus (assembly GCA_033815515.1). NCBI lineage: Eukaryota > Metazoa > Arthropoda > Insecta > Hymenoptera > Pompilidae > Cryptocheilus > Cryptocheilus praepositus. Next base: position 5,098,019 of record JAWWQZ010000315.1, read on the forward strand.
ACTATCGTTATTACCGACGCGTTTCAGCGTATTCAAAGTGTCACACTTAAAACCGTCTCTATCGAACGAGTTGTCTGATGGCTGTGTAGGTGGTGGTTTCTCAATTTTTATTTTTCCGCTCAATGCAAGAAGCGGCGCATAGATGTATCAGCCGCAAATATACGTGCAAATGATTGATAAGGTAAAATATTGTCGACAATATTACCGGTCACGCAATTGCGAAGTCCTTAATGCCATGTACTAAGAATTCGGTCTTGGGTATCGGATTTGACTCAGCTGCAAAGTGGATTTACGTGAACACTTTATCTAATCGCCGACGATTGTGGTGGCCATCCATTAACCACTGAATCAGTTGGGTAAATATTCTACCGTTGGTGTCGATTTTGACGTAGTGTATTCAAAGTGTCACACTTAAAACCGTCTCTATCGAACGAGCTGTCTGATGGCTGTGTAGGTGGTGGTTTCTCAATTTTTATTTTTCTGCTCAATGCAAGAATCGGCGCATAGATGTATTAGCAGCAAATATACGTGCAAATGATTGATAAGGTAGAATATTGTCGACAATATTACTGGTCACGCAATTGTGAGGTCCTGAATGTCATGTACCAAGAATTCGGTCTTGGGTATCAGATTTGACTCAGCTGCAAAATCGATTTACGTGAATACTTTATCTAATTGTCGACGATTGTGGTGGCCATCCATTAACGACTGAATCAGTTGGATAAATATTCTACCGTTGGTGTCGATTTTGACGTAGTGTATTCAAAGTGTCACACTTAAAACCGTCTCTATCGAACGAGCTGTCTGATGGCTGTGTAGGTGGTGGTTTCTCAATTTTTATTCTTCTGCTCAATGCAAGAAGCGGCGCATAGATGTATTAGCAGCAAATATACGTGCAAATGATTGATAAGGTAGAATATTGTCGACAATATTACTGGTCACGCAATTGTGAGGTCCTTAATGTCATGTACCAAGAATTCGGTCTTGGGTATCGGATTTGACTCAGCTGCAAAGTGGATTTACGTGAACACTTTATCTAATTGCCGACGATTGTGGTGGCCATCCATTAACGACTGAATCAGTTGGGTGAATATTCTACCGTCGGTGCCGATTTTAACGTAGTGTATGTTTATTTATAAATTGTTCCGATTTCTTTCGCTTCGCAGCAGTGTAATTTTACAGTGACTTGCAATTATCATCATACCATTCTTATATTTATTATTCGACTGTCGATGGAAAAGATTGGCCATCAAAAAGTCGATTAACAGACTGCCGGTAGAAAAAGTGTTTATTCCAAAGAGTGCGAAGTAAGAAAAATATTGCTTCGCGTATTTTAATAATGAAGAAAGAACAGCATATTGCACGTAACGAGTATTAAATATTTTCCATTCAAGTAAGTTCAATCAAATTTCCTCAGATGTTGTAATTCACTTTTGTTCGTTAGCTATAAATCCTGCCGTAAAATCTTTGCCGACGCCCTCTTTTTCTACCTTCTCTTCCCTCGAGTATTAGCGAGAACCTGACTCATCGCCGCGGATTTTCGACCGCCGCGTGCGTCTTTCCATCGTGGTGGTCTTAAGACCTCATTTCGGTGCGCCACACTTACCGGTATTAAATTTCACAAATCGTACCGGGTGCAATCCGATAAAACAACGCGGCCCAGGAGTGGAGTAACACGGAACGGAAGTCGCAGATCGAATTTCAACAGTAGAATTCTCCGTCCCATTCTTCGTTTCTTGCTGCATCTCCCATCTTGGCGTATTTCTGTAACTAGTTAGCTATTTTTGATGAGTCTTCTCGTCATGAAGAAATGGCAATATTCTCTGTTATGACGTCATTAAATATCCGTCATTCACCTAAAATAGTTAGCAGTCGCTATTTAAATGAAAATTCAGATATATTCGTAAATTCGCAGATGCTCTGAATATTTGGAGGCCAAGACGAAATAGAATGAGTAAATTAAAAATTATAAAGACTTATTATGGAAAACGTGTATATAGTGTAGGGATTGGATTATATTCATAGATTCAGCTATTTATCCTACATACGTTTTCGATACAGTAAATTCATTATGACAAACCCCCTTAATAAATAAATCTCTTTCCCACACATTCATTATCACAGGACAACTTACCCTGTAATAAAACCAAAAAATAAAACCGTAATTTCGTTGCACCTTACCCCTATATTATATCTGTCATACATACTCGGCGTTTGATGAGCATACATGTCATTGCTTAACACTTTATGGACCACTATTGACTGAAGATGCCACTCACTAACGACCAACTCTGTTTTGAATATTGCGCAGGAATTGTCTATGTGCCTATTTATAAAGGTCTATAACTCAAAAATACTGATTGTTTTATTGAGAATCCTTCGGTTTCAAAGCAGTGCAATTTCATTGTCATTTAGAATTGTCATATCATTTGATATTTATTTTATCTAATATAACCGTTAACCAATGAAAAGCCGATCAATCGGCTTTCCGGTTCCAACTGTTATATACCGGTAGCCGATTAATCGGCTTTTCAGTGGTCAACGGTTATTATTAGATACAATAAATATCAAATTATATTATGACAATTCTAAATGACAATAAAATTGCACTGCTTTGAAACCAAAGGATTCTCAACAACACAATCAGTATTTTTGAGTCGATAAAGTGTTAAGTCTTGCGACACATTTTATGTACGCACTTTTGTCAGGAGTGACAACAGCTAGCTTGCTAAGAAAATTCGTTAGTCTCCCTCCCAGCTTTTAGAAGTCGCCACGGCGGTGTTATCAAAGTTCAGACGAACCCCGACGTCTTATTGTGGTTGTTTCGCAACGCGGTGAGACGATGACGTAAATCCTTTGATACGCTCGTCTGGACGGTAGGATGGCTTCGACGCATACACAAAGCGACGCTTTGTGCGTGGATGTGTTACACGCGTTCTATAGGCGCGCTCGAATGTGCGAGCACAGACTGCGAACGTGTGCGAGGTACATCGCACGCGATCGACCGTGCGAACCGTGAAAACCGTTTCAACCCCGAGACCAAAAGATGAAAGTCGCGTACGCGCGAATTGGTACAACGGACGAATGGGCGAATTGGCCTCGTGAACGGAACGAGTTACAGGGTGCTGCGTACCGTGCTAAACCTTTGCGGTCGTATGTGAAGCTGGACTCGACACAGTTTCTCGTTTAAAAGCTTCCATACGTTGTTCTTGCACGCACGTACGTTTGCTTAATACACATCTGTTATAAAGGATGTGCCGGCGTATTAGTAAGATAATGAAGTGGAACAACATTGGTATACGATACTGTTCCTTAAGGTATGCTATGATGCGGGCACCCGTACGTTGGGGATTAAGAGCGTTTAAGTAGTGAATGTTAAAATATATTGACAGTCGATTATAATGCAAAACCAACGTATTAACGCAAAACTCTCCTTTTTTCTTCGCTACGTACCCTATTCTGTCTTAGTATGCTTCCCACACTCTCCTCTCCTAGAACTCGTCTTCATGTGTTACCTATGACACTACGATATAATAATTCAAGATCATAGTTAACACTTTAACTGCCGTGGTGGTCACCGGTGACCGACGCAAGAGATTTTACTGAAAACCCAAAATAGTCGCAATGGGTAGCAATTATTATTTTATAAATGCAGTTGTTGTTAGAATAGTGATGCGATTCTTTGGTCTCCAATACCTGCACATTATTTACATTTTGCATAATTCAGTCAAACGCTGTACTATTTCATAGCATCGCCGTTCTAATATAGTAAAATACTCTTGGCTGTCAACATGTTAATCTTTCGCTGGGCATTCACTCTCTTTCATACATGCACCGTCACACAAACTCAGAATCACCCTCCACAGTAGTCTATTTTTCATGGAGCCAGTAGGTGTGAGAAAGTGAGTTTTATGCAAACAACCAAGAGAAATAAAGATCTTATAGATTTTACACATTTGTAAATTTTTTCTAAGAACAAAGTTATATCCACCCGGGAGTCGGCTGGTCTCGGATTTGGAACTTGTTATTCTGCACGACAGAATAAAGCAAATTCGGTCAAAGCAATTGCGATCACATCGCAAGGGTTCGTCTAAGCGGCCGAAATACAATTAGAATTTCCAAAGAATCCGAGTCTACTGTTTCTCGCTGTCTACTCATTCAGGAACTGCGTCGAACGCGACGTACAGATGGCGCACAATTCCGGAAAAGCATGTCGGGGAGTAAATTACCTCGGCACGATTTTCCGTAGTAAATCACTCGCGAGTGCGTTACGGCGCGCGCGGCAAGCAATTGATTCAGCTTTAGGGTATAATTTATGATTGTCGCCGTATTACCCTCGTACATTAGAAAGACCGACTCGTAAGCGATCTCGGGCCGCCCGCGAGTGTTTTGAAAACGGCCCCAAAAACAACCGAATTTAGCTACAGATTTAAATAAAAACATACAACTACATTATAAAGTTAAAGATACAGTGTAATGTTATTAAACCGTATACCTCGGAAATGTTATATAAAAATTGCAATTATTGGTCGTAACGTTTGCAATACTCTGACCATACCGTAATTCATTAGAAGAGGAATTCTGAACTCAAGTGCCGTTCATGCATCCCTTCATTTTCACCTAGTTAACATCGCTGAAAAGGTTGTTCATCTTAATTCAACCACTCATCATTGAACATAAGGCGAAGGATTCGAAAGAAAGAAATTGCAAAATGCCATTTGGCCATATGATAGCAGTCTGTAATTTGATGGAAGATCACCCGTCGGTTTCTTTCATTTCCTTTGGATCGAATTGCTAAACAGCTGTTAACGTGTGACGAAGGTCGGAAAGAATTTCTTGCCACTCGGCTCAAGAATCATTCTTGGTGCTGCGAGATTCCTCGCGCGTTTCTGCAAGATTCTCGCACGGTAGAGCGTCAAGTAAAGGAAGCGCACCCTTGTAAGTGTGAATCCGTTAACGCTCGACGTACACGGTGTCACGCAGAGATTGCATACTGTACGGCATATGCAGACGCATTACATGCAAGATGCCAAAGACGCTAGAAGGTGCCGATCTCAAGGAACCCGTAAAAACCGAAAATTGTACGTGCATAAAAAGTACATCCAACAGTAAATATAGTACAAGTATATCTAAGGTACATAATTAGGAATTCAAAATTCTCATCGTCCAACGATTCATTCTCAATAAAAATACTCTTGTCGATATTAGGCAACGCGGATAATAGGTAGTATATTTTGCCAATGTATAGCATTGAAAAGTTGAACATTTTATTGCTAAATATTTTGTTCTCAAGAAATGTGCTGCCATTGACTGTAAAGTCTGCCAATATTCAAAATATTTTAAAGAGTACGAATATATTTTAGTTTTCACTAAAATTGCAATATAAACAACAACTTATAACAACTTTTTGGCACCAGATTGAATATTGCCATTTTTCCACGACGAGTTTATTCGCCAGGAACAGCTAACTGGTTAAGAGCACCATCTATGCAGGGTCGAAACATCCATTCTATTTCTCTTTTTGCCAGTGGGCATGGATAGAGCATAGAAGAAGATAGATTAAGAGCACTGCAGAAAGAAAACAACTGGTTTAGCGGTAAATTGTGCGGGGAAAAAAGGAACGGACGGTAAGAGCGAGGAATTCGAATGACAGAGAGACAAAGGCACAAAGAGCGTTGGGGCTGGTTAAAGGTAGAGGGGTGGCAGAAAGCGAAGTCAGGGTGGAATGGGAAGGAAACAGAGAATGGATGCAGACGTTTTCCTGAGTACTCGTGAGGCAAAAACCAATAATGCAAAAGCCAATATTCTCACGAATTTCGGTGTCGGTGATTTATCGTAACGCCCGAGTGGAATTCTTATGAGAGCAGAACGCGTGCACGAGAGAGCTTTTTATAGCAGGCCTTACCATACTGCTGCCACTGAAGAAAGATCGGCTTCTAAGTAGGCTGTAAATTAATTCCTTTCCTTCTCGACTGTGCGCGCCTATTTATAGCACTCGAATCAGCGAAAGTAAGCCCCGTATGTTTATGTTCGTCGGCAAACATAAACGTTCGCCATGCCAGCTGGCTGCGGTCGGAAATGATGCGAAAAAGTTCTTGTCTGAATGCAAATATTTAAGGGTGTCTGTATTGAAGCGCGCGTAGGACAATTTAAGGTCGCGCTCGAACACCGCTGCAATTCAAGGTGAGCAAATGCAACGAGAATTACTGCGCAGAATGTAAATTCCTATCGCAAGCATCGGACGTTAACTGTATGCGGGCAAAGTGTGGGTGTCATAACTGCCAAATGTAACTGCCACCTTATCCCACCGGACGAACATGCATAAACTTTTTGCCGCTCGTCAGGAATTACGAGCCGGCAGAGGCGGAACGTTAAACCACCGATTCGCGCTAATACCAACGTAAGACGATTCTCGCATAAAACTCCCCGCTACAGGACGTTTACGGCCGACTTCCGTTTCAAATTTAACGCGGATCGTTTTACCGGACACCCGTCCTCTCTTTCTTCCTCTCGGCGAAACTCCGTCTAACTTTTGCCCTCGACTTCTTCTCAAACCTCGCCCTCCCCGCCGCTGCGAGCACCTATAAACCGAATGTTCGAAAATTCACGCCACTTCGTAAGAATCGACCTTCTTTTTGCTGAACGTCGATCTCCTCGCAAACCGTTGTGGCTCACAATAGACAAAAGGCTTTCGAGAGTCGTGCTTCCGGATTTGCGTCTCTTAATGTCGCTACACTTTTGTGGCTTATTAAGAAGTTTGACAAAAAGGAGTTTCAACGATGGAAGGTGCGATTTGGATTTGAACGGGGAGGAAAGACAAAGTGGTCGGAGAAAGAAGACGAAGTGAGTAGTAAAGGCAAATGGTTTTGAAGAAATGATACGAGGTTTGCGACTTCCTAGGAGATAACTGAAGTATAGAAATCTCTGTACTAGGGTACCGTTAATAATGGGAATGATATGTTGAATAAGACTGATAGGATAATGTATCTAGTGTAAGAAATAATTCCGGGAACGAGCAATAATGGATACTTTAAGATGTTTAAATCAATGCGTACATTTAGAAAGTAGAAATACTTTAAAGACTCTCATAAAAACTATGAGAAATGTGAACTACGTAAAAATTGTAGAACAAATGATTGAATAATTTGCAAGCACATGTAACCCCACATTTTTCTTAACCCTTAAATTAACCCTTAGCGCTCCGTAGGCTCCGCTGCGGAGCCGAATGTTTTTAACATGATTGCGTTTAAAATGCTGCGGTATCGTCGGCGTTGGCAATTGATAACTGTAGTTAAAACGTGATCAGTCTCTGCACTGTTACGATTAAACCATTTTTTGACCTTTTTTATAGCACGTGTAGTTCTTCCCACTTAAAATAAAACTCCGTTTCACTCGTTCCGCTGTGAAAATGTGCCGGAGCGCTAAGGGTTAATACAGATAGTTAAAATACTTTCATAAGGACACGATCCAAGTGCCGAAACGTTCAGGTTTTCTCCCCAACACATTATACAATTTCATACATATTGAGTGACCGGTTACGTCAATAGAATTTTTCGATACAATTAAGCAAGAGTTTACGGTAACTTTCTTGAATATTCCATTATAATCATCTATTACCCGACCACCATCGTTGTCCGCTACAGTTTCTCCTGCACGCTGCGCACGTTTTTCATCCACCGCCGCCATATCTTTCCCGCACAGGGCTCATTCCTCGCCTACCAATATCGAAACTGAAAACGATGAAAAAAGGCGCGATAATAGATTGCCCGCGCTGAAAGACATATTTTGTTTGCCAAACAGATCAGCTCCCTGACCCTATATTTACACTAAAGACGGTTTACCAATGATGCATTGCCATTCGCGAAATCCGCAATATCGTAATAACGACGCCTCTCCATATTTCTCGGAATAAAAAAAGCGTATACAAAATAAAATAACATTAGTATGCAGTCGACGAACGGCTTCGCCGGTTGCGAACAATCAGTGGCGGATTGCGAGAACTTCGTTCCATGCCAAATTAGCGAGCCACTTTACATTCTTTCCCGTTCGTCGTCGGCCCGGAATAAAATTACAAACAGCCCCTCGTCCGAGCCTACCGTCATGTCATAAAATGCTAAGCGAACCCGGTGACGCGTTGTCCTCCATTGCCGGTTCTGACCGAAAATGACTCGGTAAATTTGCCTCCGGTCGAGTCGGAAGCCGTTGCGCATCGTTCGGAGAATCGGCAGTAATTAACCGGGCGCGCATAAAATTTGCATAGCACTAACGCATTATTCGCGATGAGCTACATTGCTCATACCCGCCATTCCCCTTCGCCGTGTCAGAAATTCGCTCACGGCCGGGGTGGTTGAATTTGACGTCCTAACAAATATTTCGAACGAAAAACATTAACGTGATGTGTAAGCTTCGTGGATGGTGCGTATCAAATATGATATTGTGGAATGCGATTCCGAGCTCGTGAGTGTGTGAGTGTGAATGGAAATGTATGACAAAGAGAGAGTAACGGGCAAAGGATTACCAATGATCTTCGATTATTAATGTTGGTACATGGTTGTGTTATGTGTGAATATATCTGTTGTGTGTTTGCATGTTACAACTATGAGAGAATGGAGTACACAGCGAATTGCGAGGGAAGAAAGTAGAAAGCTAAGGGTGGTTTTTAGTGTACAGAGTAGAGACATTCTGTAGTTAACCCTTAGCGCTCCGGCACATTTTCGCAGCGGAACGAGTGAAACGAAGTTTTATTTTAAGTGAGAAGAATTACACGTGCTATAAAAAAGGTCAAAAAATGGTTTAATCGTAACAGTGCAGAAACTGATCAGGTTTTAGCTACAGTTATCAATTGCCAACGCCGGCGATACCACAGCATTTTAAGCGGAAACATGTTAAAAACATTCGGCTCCGCAGCGCAGCCGGGTTAATAATTTACCATCGGATTCTTATTTTTTTGTTAGTGAAAATAATTATAATTCGAAGAAACTAAATATACGCACATGTGGTAGCGTGTTTCAAGAAGTTGTGATAATTTCTGCCGTTTATCTATTTACTACTGATTTTGATATCTCACCGACAACAAATTAGTTCATCACGTACACTCTTGTAATAGGTTGTAAACGTTCATAAACTTGGCACCACAAGTAATTCCAGTGGTAATGACTTTGACATTTTTTTAATTTCACGCCTGTAATGGGATAAAGTATAAACTACTTTAACATCGCGGAGCTACATCAAATCGCTGCATTACTCGGTGACAGTGGCAAACCTCGGAAACTTGTGCAGACTAGGGTGTGGAGATGGAGGAAACGTTTCTTCCGGATCGACGAATTTGGAATGGCTCAGTGAATTTCGGCGCATCAATGCCGGATGAAAGAAACATTGCGCGTGTTCGTTCGATAGCGCTATATACCGTCATACTAATTAACGTGTGCTATATAATAGCTACAACTCCGGTGACGCCAAATATAACGATTGAATTAACTTCGATGTATTCCAGGAAGAAAATGTTTTCGATTCTATTTAGAATAGTTATGCACTGTTGCATTGATTACTCGTACCGCTGAACACTGCAAAGACATTCTGTTACAGATTTTGCAGGCATTTGACACGAATATAAACGCTGTCCAATGGTTCGATGTCGAAATGAGCACATCATGTCAGCTGTTCTGTACTTATGTTCTGAAAGAGAGCGTTGAAAACTGAGAAACACACGAAATGCGTCAAAGGTATTAAACCTTCCTCAAGCCAGAGTACATTCGCCGGCATATCGCGTTAACCTAATCGGTTTAACACCGCATATTCTATTCCGAACAAATCGCATCTGTTTGAAAACGCGCTTGGCTTCTCCGAAGCACGTAGCCCGACAAGATGTCGGTCAACCGTTGGGGGCACTAAGCTTAAAAGGTTTGGCCGACCATAATGACGTTCATGTAATTTGATAAACCTCGCCTGACGATGTGTCGAAGAGCGACGGCGGCCGCGCAACGACCTCTCTCACCTGTTGATGCTTTTTAAAACGTCCGCCGCGTTTGTTCACGCTGCGGCATGATGTTCCGCGAAAACGGCAGGACGCGCGCGACCTGCTATGAAAATGTTTCCACTAAATGACGAGTTCCGCGAGCGGCCGCCGCGCACGGAAAATTATTCGAAAATCCGAACGGAAGTGGAGTTGCTCGTCAATTCGCGGTAATTCACTTCCTACAAACCGAATGCAAAATCATGGCCTGCTTCATACACCATAACCTGACCTGCCCCTCTAACGGCAACGATTTATTCACGCAACTTATGAGCTCCTCCGAAATTACACAAATTTATCAGCCGGCACGCATCGTGCGCGACTACTTTTGGCGGTGAAGTTATCTTAATGCGATAAAAGTGAAATCACTTTGACGGTACCGTGCGCACTCGTATATATTTGCAATGTCGTATACACGGCTATTTAATCACGATGGAGAGAGTGGTCGTTAGGGGCGAATACACGGCAAACGGAAGAGGACGTAATAATCGCGGCAATAAGGGAAAACCAGCGATCGTACAAACTTATCGACTGATGAGCGCAGAAATCTACGAGGTTTCGCGTTTTTAGATCCCGGACGAGCCTCCAATTGCAGGAGGGAAGACACATGGAATTAATCGGACTACTAAATGAATGAAAATATATTCTACCAATGTTACAAATAGCTTGGGATGACAATTACGTCGTATAATAAAAGGGACCATGAGCACGCTATTATGCACGTCTTTAGTCTATCGCGGTGTGGCCTGCACTGCCTCTTATCTTTCGGAATGCACAACATACCGCAGGTGCCCTTTCGGCAGAGTGTGACTCATGGATGACGCTTTCGATTCCTACAAAAGTGAAATCACTTTGGCGGTACCGTACACCCTCGTACATATTTGCAATGTGGTATACACGGCCATTTAATCACGATGGAGAAAGTGGTCGTTAGAGGCGAATACGCGGCAAACGGAAGAGGACGTAATAACCGCGGCAATAAGGGAAAACCAGCGATCGTACATACTTATTGACTGACGAGCGCATAAATGTAGGTTTCGGGTTTCAAATCACGGATGAGCCTCCAATTGTAGGAGGTTTCGCGTTTTTAGATCCCGGACGAGCCTCCAACTGTAGGAGGGAAGACACATGGAATTAATCGGACTACTAAATTAACACGTTGACTGTCACGATGGTCACCGGTGACCGGCGCAAAATATTTGACTAAAAATGCAAAAAATTCGCAGCGAAGCCTATTTGTAATCTTGTAAAGCAAATGCTTTACCTTCGTTTTGCACGATTTAATCATATTCTGCAGTATTTCATTGCATCGCGGTTCTAACATAGCAAAATACGTTTGGCAGTCAACGTGTTAATGGAAATATATTCTACCAATGTTACAAATAGCTCGGGATAACAATTACGTCGTATAATAAAATGAACTGCCTCTTATCTTTCGGAATGCAGAACATAGCGCAGCTACCCTTTCGGCAGAGTGTGACTCATGGATGACACTTTCGATTCCTACAAGAGTGAAATCTGACGGTACCGTACACACTCGTATATATTTGCAATGTGGTATACACGGCCATTTAATCACGGTGGAGAGTCTGACTCATGGATGACACTTTCGATTCCTACAAAAGTGAAATCACGTTGACGGTACCCTACACACTCGTATATATTTGCAATGTGGTATACACGGCCATTTAATCACGATGGAGAGAGCGGTCGTTAGGGGCGAATACACGGCAAACGGAAGAGGACGTAATAACCGCGGCAATAAGGGAAAACCAGCGATCGTACAAACTTAACGACTGACGAGCGCATAAAGTACGCATCGATATAAGGGAATGCACTCAACGCCTTCCGCGGATTGGGTTACCGGCGTGAGTGACGATCTTGACGAACAGGAAGGAACGTGTCGCGAGGATGTGCGGCAGAAAATCAGCGTTATGGTCACTGAGTTTGAGGGTAGCGAACCGGAAGTGGCCGTGGGTTATCGTGTACGCGGGATGCCGATAACGGGCTCGCGTGTCCATAGAGCCCGATATTGTATTGGAGGCGTTGGGCTCGCTGATCAGAAATATCGGCGCGACCGGCAACAAAGCGCGGCGGCCAATTGCGGCGAATTTGATCGGCTAATTAAGTGATACGTTTAATCAGAAATTATCTATCGACGCCCGAATGCCTCGTAAAGCGTTCTGCCGTGAGTGGATGCGAGGCTGAGAGGCACGCGAAGAAGTCGCGGAAGTTTATTGACCGTTCCGAGTGTAGATAATGCCCCGTCCGTTTAAGTCGCGGATGTTCCGCTGTAATGGTCGATTAATCGCCGCTAAGCACGCCGCATGTGGGCACTTAATTAAGCCGGCCACGGTTTATCAGAAATTACTGGCCAACGGCGGAATGCGCCGGAGAATGTTACCTGCTGAATTCTAATGTGAGGCCGATGAAAACTACTCGCCCGTATGGTCTTTTGCTCCGACTGACTGCTTCCCTATCGACCGATTAAGTGAATGCGTATTGTCTGAGGTATGTTAGAAGGCGGTATTTTGACAATTTCGCGAGGATAGCTAGTTGGGCACATTCAACGACCTGCGAATCGGTGGATTCTCAATGCATACGCATTCCCTTAGGATGCTTGAAAAGCACGTACATTTATTTATCGTGTTTAACCCTTCTTTGCATGATGGTGGAAATTTCCATCATAACATTGAATGCCCAAAAATTATATAAAAGAACAAGTTCACTTTAATCTAACTTTGCATGATGATGGAAATTTTCATCATATTGTTTTTTGCTACATTTATACTATAAATATATACTAAGATTTTTTAACCATTTTTCGTTTAATTTTGAACATGAATTATATCACCTTGATTTATTTCACCAATAAAGAAAAAATCATGCAAAAAATGGTTAAATTCAGTGCTTACGCGTTACGCAGTATTGTTTTCGGAATACACGCTTACAAATTACCTCTAGAATGTGGAAATCCATCCTATATTTATTTGCATTGTCGTTTTTCGAGACAGATCGACAAAATCGGGTAATTAAACAGACTGCAATTAAAAGATAAAGAAAATGCCTACTGCGGTTACGACAAATAATACAGTTTCCTACAGAAAAAATTTTTGTGCACTATCGACAGGCTCGCCGGCAAATATCGTTTGTCCGGCTCGCCCTTCCTCAATATTGCGGGAAATCAATCATGCGTGTTCACGAACGTCGGGGCCGTCGATTAGAGATACCGCGCGATGGATAGCAAAGGGACGGCAATCACGGCGGATTTGGTTAGGTAATTAAGTGACATGCTTAATCAGAAATTATCTGGCGACAGCCGAATAGGCCCTGCGGCGCGGTTCGATGAATTTCGAAGCGTTCAATTGAAAGATTTCGGCGACAGTTTATCGACTGAACAAAGATCGATAGTGCGTTCGTTTAGTTCCAGCCCGTTCTCTGTGTGGCAACGGCGATACGCAAGGTCATTTGTTAGAAAGCGGCGATAAACGTTGAGGGCGTTTTAGTTGAAGCGTTTGCTGCATTCAGCTTGATTACCACGTGATGACGTTAAGCGTGGCATGCCGCTGACATTTCACAGAAGGATTAGAAGAGAGGCCAATTTGAGCGCCCGCGACTTCTGTTCCTAAAATACTGCATTCAGCAAGATAACAGTCACGGTGCAACGTTTTGTGCTCCGAAAATGAGGATAGAGTAATTCAATAATAACGGCAGAACGACGAGTGTAAACGGTTAATAAAGTCAGCGAGATAATTAGTGTATTCATAATCGAGGAACAATAGGTGGTCTTGTTGTCGAGGTTTGACAAACAGTAAATATGATGATGGACAGGCGATGAGTAAAGATAATACCTCTTCCGACATATCGAACATAATACAATATTGACACTTATTAATTACCGGTCTCCATAATAGTTCACGAATGCGTATTATGTCGAAAGCTGCAAACCCTCTTGTAATAACGATTATTTAACAACAATAAATCTGCAGTAAAGAATAAAACGTGATTATGTAGAGTGAATCTCTTGGAAGAACCGTACCCGCGTTTTAATATCTTTGAAACATTTTCCTGTTCAAAATCGGTATCCTCCATACACATCAGATTAAATAGAATGCACCCGGAAAATGAAAATACGTAACGAATCTCATGAAGCTCGCTATAAGAGCAGTACAATGAAACAGGCTAATGAAGTGACTCGGACAATCAGGGTTATTATTACCGCGGAGCAGGCTGATTCCGCAGAAAACTCAATGTTTCGCTCTTCATATTGCTCAGCCGCCTTCTCGTTAAAAGCTGCACGCCATCGCAATAAATGCGAGGTGGAAATGATTTGCGGAAAACGCCGCTCGAGAAAGTTTAGATAAGCCCCGAAAAGTTTAATCGGCACAAAATTATTTTAAGCGATACTGCGCATACGTGTTCGAACGAAACATAAAATTCTGCCCACGAACATTTTCTACGCCGATCGAATAAACGACTTCCTCAAATCCGACGTCCTAAGCGATTTAACGCGAATAATTACCATTTAATTCCCATAGCTTCTAAACAATCGATAAATCCCGACCGAGCACGAGTCAGCGTTAACTCCTAGAAGAGAAACGAACGATTGCGATAAAATGAAACGATCACGGTTAACATTATCACCTTGCGCGTCGGTCACGTACGAACTGCTTTCACGGCTGATCCACCTCCTATCTTTCTCCTGCCAGCCGTTTGAAATCAAGTGTGCCGGTAACCGCTCCCCCGGCAATTCCGAGCAACGCTTACGATCTTCACGAAGGCAACAATGCGCCTTAAATAAAACGGGAGCGTGCTGTAGATAGGCGAGCAGCAACGTATGTACTCACAGTGAGCCGACGGGGTATTTTGCGGGCAACGGTAAAACTGTTACTCGGCGAAGGTGGGGAATTTCAGCTGCACGGGTCGCCGTTACCAGGACGACAAAAAGGTCGAGCGAAAGGGTACTCGAGCAAAAGTCGACTTCGAGCCGGTGTCGACAATACGATTTTTTAAATGTCGAACTTAAAATGCATAGGCATCGCCCGGACGAATAGATACAAACGTAATGCGCAGGTGGAATGGCACATTGTGCTCGCTTGTTTGTTGAGCGAATTTTATATGGCGTTGACATGGTAACGATCACGTTTGATGTTGCGAAGATACGCTATTCTTAAGGTTAAAAAGAAGGTTCCGGGTGAAGTCAATATGACCACAATCGTTGCACAGATATTTACTCTTATTGACCCACTTGAATTTGCGAGCGAAATAGTCCACGTAACATGTCCGTCAATTAGCGCTAAGCGCGGATTAATTCAGTGATACAGGTCGACTGTCAGTTGAACGTTTCGGATTTTTGACGTTACTCGCGTATTTCGAGCTATGATGCAAATGGGTTATGATGGGAGTTTCTTAACGCTTTGACTGCTATGGACGCATATGTGCGTTCGCCGAAATGTAACGTTGTCGACTATGGACACATATATGCGTTTCTTAATCGTTTCGATTTCATACCTACTGTAGCCACAATTATCAACGTTTGAAATAAATATCGATGCGTTCTTTATCAAATAATTTTTTTGCGTTATTTAATTTGGCGTAAACGAAGAATTATCATTAGAACTTAACCCTTTGCACTCTGAGCCATTTCCTTATGCACCCCTCATATTATTTAGTATAGTTTTGGAATCAACCAACATATTATAATGATATCGGACTTAAATGAATTGATTGACATCGAGAAATATACATTTGCAAAAAGTCAATATTTTATTTTGTTATAATTTTGTACAGTGTGATAAATTTCCAAACACTCCCCAGTATGCATTGCAGGGTGATTTATGCACGTTTGACAATAATAAGTCGTTCGGTGCCTGCCACCAGCTGTTTTTCAGTCTAAACAAATAATGCAATCCCGTTTTCCTTGCCCCACATCGGTTTTATGGCCTACGGAGATTAAAATTTTCAAGGCCCGATGGTTTGTGCGTCGTAACAAAACCTACTGATATTTTTTTTATATATTTCCCGCCGTTTTTTTTTATATATCTTAGCAATTTTACTATACTTTGATTTGATTTCTTGCGCCATTTTAAGAGAAAACTTCAGGCAAACGTGGACGTCTAAAAAAGTTGCGTTGGAATAAGTTAATTCCCTGTAATCTCTAACAAACTTTAATGTTCCCTAAGAGGGGACAGCGGAGTGCAAACGGTTAATTGCGCCTTACATAATCAATCAAAAGATTTCAACCTATCGAAAAGTATCTCGTTCAGTGAGCACTTCGGCCGGGAGTATTCAGCAGTCAAAGGGTTAATATTTTCGTGCTTTGTACAGCTTGTGTAAAAATTCGTCATTCTACGATAACCGTATGAGGTGACAGTGATGTGAAAACCCTATGAAGGCGGCCCTGAATGGAGGACGAAGGGAACCATGGCAAAGGAGGCGGAGGACGAACTGGCTGGTTGCATGTCACGGTCTAGTTTGTCTACCGCGTACTATCGGTTAACCATTCGTCTTCGTGCTGCACTCCACTGCAGTCTTTTACAGCGCCTGAGGCGAGGAAGAAGCCTTCTGTTTGTTCCCGTGGGGGACTGAAATTCCTGCCATCCTCTTCCCACAGCGCTTGTCCTCGGGTGGACATTACGAACTCCGCACGGTTCAACGCAGAGACAGAAAGAGACCAACGGTGGACAACGCGACGGAGACCCGAAGAAAAAGAACGCCCAGCAAGGCAGGGAACGAGGAAGCGGGAACGAATAAAGAGACTGTAAAAGAGGACGGACGTGCGGGGACGACGAAGGAAGACAGAAAAGCGCAGGAGTAGAGCGGAATAGAGGAGAGAAAGGCAGAGGGACGAAGACAATCGATTCCTCGGCGCTGCCACGTACGATTTCGTCCGTACGTTTCGTCGACCATGGATAGAGAATGGTCCGCTTAAAGACGGATTCGACGGAGTCGAACAAACGTGTGACCGGAATCACGTCCGAGGTCCTCGCACGAGGAATGGCTTTCTTGAGAAAGGACATGGCTGCGGAAGGGGTCAAATGGTGATCTTAACAAGAGCGTTTACGTATCGATTGCCCCGACGTCGAATCCGCGAGTTTAACAACTGCGTCTCTCTCCGGTTACTGGCGGGGGCGCGGGATTAAACAGGCAAAACAATTATTGTCGCGAGCAATATTACTCGGAATACGGCAGCGCGGGGACATCGTGTTGGGGGCAGATGCAGAAATTACAGCGTCACGGTAATGATAACGCCAATGGTGATGATAATGATGATTATTGTTATCGCTTATTGTTATCACGGGGCGGCTCGTTATTTCGTTTGGCTGCGATGCGAAAGTGCACGTCGGTCGAATGTTCCAACGCTAATTAGAAATTGCCATGACGGGACGGACGGGCGCACATGAGGATCGATTGGCAATAGGTAGCCATTGATGTTTTCATTTTTATCAGAATCCCGGCCCCAAGTGTAAATCGTGTTCATCGGCGGAAGAGTAACGAATCGTATCGTACGTCGAAAAAAAATGTGAACGAATGAATGTGTGAATCAATGCGTTGAGTGCGCGAACTGAATGGACGCTAATGAAAGTATTTTACGGGAACAGTAGATTTGGATGTCGAAATGTTTTGTGATGCGACATCGTTGAAACAGCCTGATGAATGTGACTGTATTCCAGATATTTGCAATCGCCGCTAATTAAACGACTAATATTTTTACAGTATAACAGGCACGGTAATGGCTTGGCAGGGTAAACAAACAACTCCACTACGATTGTCGGCAGAATGATCTAATGCAAATGTAATGTGCATACAGCGTACTCGTTTCAATACTTATCGCGCTCATAATTGGGGAAGAAGTTGTGCTACCCCGATAGCAGCTGCGTTCGTTCATTTCTTCACTTCCAGCGATGCGTAATAAATTTTCTCCGAGCAAACCCGATAGCTGAATTAAAAAGCTACTCGACAGTCGGGCAAAGTGGAACGGCAAATAGAGAACGAAGAAAGCGACGAAAATTTCATCAAAAAATTCTCTTCACATCTGACGTGACGCGAGTAAAAGGAATTCCGTCGCCCGTGCTTCGTGATGTCGAAAGAGTCAACGTCTCTTGTCGGATCAAATTTCCCGTTGTTAACATATTGTGGCGTCAGGTCTTGATAATACATATGCACACAGGAAATTACGAGCACGCGGTATTAATCGGATTTGCCTAAAGCATTCATAGAGTTCAATTCAAAATTAACTAAGGCAGCCCGTCATTAGCAGCGTGGCGCACCTTAATCTAATTAAATTAATTCCGCAGCTAACTAGAACGGAGCACGCACAAACGATCCACCCCGGGTCGGAAATTGTGTCTGAAGTGTAACATTTGGAAGCTGACTATCTTTTGGAAACGGGGAAAATTGGCCGGATGCAAATAAACGAGCTGAACTAAGCAACGCGTTTTAATTAAGAAGGTTAAGGCAGACGAAGCCATTATTCAGAGAATGTGTACGACCCATGCGCGTACAACAGAGTTTGAACAATAGGACCGAATATTACATCTACCGTTAAAAGTGAAAACAATAAAAACAGCATGATAATCTCATACAATTTTTCGCATATCAACGCAGCGTTTGAAATTATACGATTCAGTTCGAATTCACACACAAACCTACTTTTCACCGAATTAACACGTTGACTCCCAAGCGTATTTTACTATATCAGAACGGCGATGCTATGAAATACTACAGCGTTTGACTGAATTACGCGCGTGTAAATAATGCGCAGCAATCAATTGGGAAATCTTTATCTTACAATAATCGCATCTCTTTGTTCGGTGGAACAACAGCATTTATAAAATAATAATTCTACCATTGCGAATATTTTGAATCTTCAGTAAAATCTCTTGCATCGGTCTTCTCGTGACATCACGGCATCAAAGTGTTAAAACGATCGCATTCCTTCATCCATCAAATCACCCATTGTGACATTTTCCTAAAACCCCCTTTGAATTTCGTCGCAAAATTTTTTCTCCGATGTACACGCGCATTAAAAAACGCCTCTTCATTTGAATTCTCCGGACAGCACGTCTTTCGTTCCGTATGCACTTACATCTTGCCTCCTATCGCGAATATTTTGGATCTTCAGTAAAGTCTCTTGCATCGGTCACCGGTGACCATCACGGCAGTCAAAGTGTTAAAACGCTAACTTCTCTTCATCCATCAAATCACCCATTGTACATTTTCCAAAAGGGCAGTACACTACATTGACCGGCGCTACCGATGTACACCGATGTATACGCGCATTAAAAACATCGCGAATATTTTGGATCTTCAGTAAAATCTGCTGCATCGGTCACTGGTGACCATCACGGCAGTCAAAGTGTTAAAACGCTAACTTCTCTTCATCCATCAAATCACCCATTGTACATTTTCCAAAAGGGCAGTACATCACATTGTCCGGCGCTACCGGTGTACATCCGCATTAAAAAACGCCTCTTCATTTGAATTCTCCGGACAGCACGTCTTTCGTTCCGTATGCACTTACATACGTACGGCAGCGTATAACTTCGAGTCAGCCGGCGTCGTGCGACGTTATCGTTGACACGGCAGCGTGTCGTGAAAATTTCACGTCTCGAGGCGACTCGTAGGCAGTCGCGCGGCGGCTGGCTTGCGCAAAATGGTCAAGATTTACCAGGGACGATAAGGACTCTCGAGCGGCCACGGAAATTCTTGCGCTCGCGCGCCTCGAATGTCCGGATGCTTTCAAGTTTTACGACTATATTTCAGCGTCGCGCGTTCCTCGAGGATATGTTTACACGCGCACAATGCCCCACGTACAACGACGCGTTCGCGTGCGATACCTTCATACGGATGTACACGTACGTCCTCTAACAGCCAAAGAACTGACTCGCACGCGTAAATATGCCGCTTTGCAGTTTCCGGTAGCTGAGATGTTTCGAGGGCGGAGACGAAGCTGAGTCGTGGAACAGGGAAGTGAAATGGATGGAGACGATGGCTCGGGTACTGCAAACGGTCGCAAATGGCAGTGATCACCGATTGACGAACAGCAGTCGAATGTACCTACTATTGTGAACTTTCGGGCTTCCGTACTTCAACAATAACGGTCCGCTATTACTACTAATGGTGCAACTAAGTGATCCTGTTATTTGGCAATACTGGTATATGTAATTTTTCTCACAGCGGTACTAAGTGATGTTCCGTACTTCAACAATAACGCTATTACTACTAAGATCCTGTTATTTGGCAATACGTATATCTTATTTTTTCTCACAGCGGTACTAAGTGATGTTGGCAGTTGTTTAGATGTTTTTTATAAATGTGTTTCAAAATAATCGGTAGAACGCAAACTTAATTGAGCTGGTACAGATTAACACTTGGTAGTGGAGATCACCGATTGACGAACAGCAGTCGAATGTACCTACTATTGTGAACTTTCGGGCTTCCGTACTTCAACAATAACGGTCCGCTATTACTACTAATGACGCAACTAAGTAATCCTGTTATTTGGCAATGCTGGTATTTGCAATTTTTCTCACAGCGGTACTAAGTGATGTTGTCGGTTGTTTAGATGTTTTTATAAATGTGTTTCAAAATAATCGGTACAACGCAAACTTAATTGAGCTGGTACAGATTAACATGTTGACTGCCGTGGTGGTCATCGGTGACCGGCGCGAAAAGTCTCCTGAAAAATTGAAAAAATACCCAATCGGTAGCATTTATAATTTTGCAAATGCAATTAATATTAAATAGTGATTCAATTCTTTGGTCGCCGATTCTTTCGCATTATTTTCATTTTGCACAATTCAATCATATTCTGCACTACTTCATCAGGCTGTGGTTTTAATATAGTAAAAAATGCACGGCAGTCAAAGTGTTAACGACGTACAATAAAACCGAGACGTTTTATAGAGTGCTCGTAAATTACTACAAATGTTATAGGAAAAGTTCAGGGAAGCAGCTATATTCTCTTAAACAAAATTATGCATCTCAAAAGACGTCCGTAGTTTTGTGATAGCATGCGAACGCGTAGTTGTCGCAGATTTCCGTCGGACAAGTCAAACGATTTGGACAACTCTGCCGTGCGGCGACTGAACTTCGGGAGGATTCTCGTTTCGCAATCAGTGGCCTATCGAGTGGCTCAGTCGTCAGGAAATTCGAACGTTGTCTAAGTTTCGAGGAGCCGTGGGACGTAAGTTTCGAAGCTCTCGGAAAGGGAACTTTCTCTCTGATCGGCGGCGACTCGTTTATTCCCAATGCCATCAAAAAATCTTTATCTCTTTTGACTCCTGCTCATCTGACTCGTCACGTCCCGATCGCGTTCTCTAGTTTCTGCGACGACTATTCAGTCACGCCGGGTTACAGCATAACTTATCATACGTCGTTTGTTATTTTGAAGTTGTCGACGAAAGTTTCGGAAAACGATGTCGAACATTTCCCTCGAATTTCTTTCCCAAACTTCGTCGTTCTGTGAAAATTTTCGGACGTATCGACCTTTCAGCGTTCAATAAAAATGTTTACCGTTCGTATATTTTACCACAATGTTCACAGTTTGTAGGATATGTAGCTTTAATTTACGCCGACCTCCATCTGCGCACTGTTTCATATTTTTATTTAACATCACGTCCGTTGCAGCAAGAACCTTTAACACCCCTTTTATTTGCTCTTTATCACAAAACACTTGTATTTACAATGGAGGTATCCAGTGTCAAATATATGCGACACGTTTTGCTCGAACTGTTATTTTAAAAAAGGAATTATGCTTTGTCGCTTGTAAATATTTTCGTTTAATGTTTATCCGGTAATGAGTAAATGCGTATCCATGTTTGCATTTTGCGAATAAGGGACAAGATGTTGTTTGTCAGGACGAATTTTTGCTACGCAGTGTTCGCCATCCTCAACACCGTTTCATTTTATCGTACATTCATCAAACATAGTTGTAGTGACTCGCTTTAATGTTCGGATAACACTGCTTTTCATGCATATTTACTCTGTACACTTACTTATAGTTGAGTTAACGAACACAGATTCTTTTTTATCAAATAGTATAGTTTCATAATTAACGTAATCATTGATGTAGCGTGGCATAAACAAAATAATACATATTTCCAGTGTCGCAAAAAAATTCTGACACAATTTATCCTCTGCCGTTCATTCGTTCTAATAGATAAATTTGAACGTTCAGAAGTTTTATTTAAAACACCGTGTTGAAACTTTCAATCCATGATCCAGAACCTGTATACATCGAAAATGTTTCTAACCTATTTTTAAAAACTTGAAAAACTATACTATTTAACTAAAAAAGAAACCTGAATTTTCTAATTCAACTCTAAGCAAGTATACAGAGCAATCACACTTGAAAAGCAGCGGTGTCCGAATATTAAAATCGTGTCACTATATGCTCCGGCCTCAATCCGCGCAAATGAGGAGAGAGCGCAAGAAATGAACAGGGAAGCGCAAACCGTGACCACCGCCGAAGACGAGGTCGGAGGATCGCGTCGAATGAAGAGCAAACAGCAGAAAACGAAGAGGAACGCGGAATGACGTGGCAGAATAACATGGCACCGTAGGAGCAGGGATGGAAATAATCTGGGCGAATGAGGAAAAACGGGAGAAGCGAAGGGAAAAACGTGGCATCGTCGAAGGAGAGATGGAAACGATCCGGGTACTCGGCCAACCAATCAACTGGTGAACACCAGGTATACGATGTTCGTTACACGTTGAGAGAACGTACGATACCCGGTAGCGGAGATAATAATGAGAACAGCAACGCCGTCGGTGGGCGAAGCATCCGTGGGCAAGCCGTCAGAGTACTCGATGCAATCGATTTCAGGATGAAACGAGAGTCGCTAATGGAATTTGCTGGCAACGAGGTGGCTATCTAGCCAGACCCGTCATAGATTGTCCGCGAATACAAACTGTGCGACGATCCGAGTCATAATTTAATGCCGGCGAAGTGCGGGACCGCACTGTCAGACGGCGTCCATTTTGGCTCGAAAATGAAAGCGTCATCCGTCTTGAGCGCTCGCTCGCAACGACGACCCTCTATTGAGTTATATGGAAGGTCGAATGTGCGTCGGAAAATATAGCACCGGGAATATTACGCCGTTTCCTCGATATTCGACGACATCCACGGACGGACTGAATTAATACTTTATCCCCGGAAAATCGTTCCTCTGTCGCCCAGAAGTGCACAACGAATTCTTCTTACCCTCGCCAAGCACTGGGGACCACCGGAAAAGAACAATCTTTACGGAAAGATGAGACGAGCAGCGGTAACTTCTTCCACTTCCCGTTTGAGAGCGGCTTCGCGGGGGAACTTGCACTCCACTTCGACGCAATTTCCGATTCAAAAGTTACCGCGCATAATGTAGATCTTTCTAAATCCGCGCATGCAAATCGGCAGTCACTGTTCAACTTTGGAGCCTGTTATTATATGAAACTTTTGTGCATTAACGACGAAATATTATTCGACGGTAATGCCGGTGACTATAAGAAAATGAACATTCTTCGTTAACGCAACTATAAGAATAAACGGCGTTCGATCTCCTTCGCGAATTTGCGAGGGAGTGAATCTTAGCGAATTCTGCCGAGGGCGAGGCTAAAAATATCGTCGGCAGGTTATTGGGCCATTTCTTTCGTACTCCGTTCATTGTCGGTTTAATTCCAGAATATACCACTGGCTTTACGGTGCGAGGCAAGGCGAAAGGGGCCGTTCCGTCGATACGCTCCGACCGTTTTCATGCAGACATGAATGTCGAACGGATGGATATATGGATTCCATCGTGCGCGACATGTTTGCCATACAGGGAGCAATGTCAACCGCAACGTCTTGCATATCTGACGACGCCGCGGAAAGATATCTGGCTTTTTTCGATCCGATAGCGAGCGGGACCGACGATTTGCTGTGTTCAACCGACCGACCGAGCGAATATTTCGAAGACGAAGACAGAGCGAACGATTCATTCCGCGGCGGGGATTTTTGCGAAAGCGCGCGTTCTGCAAAAGGAGCGAGATAACGATTCGGAAATTGAAAACTGAGCAGATATGATGTATGGATTCGTTAAACTGTCACGATCAAATGTTCGCGCGTATTTAAACGCGCGCTGCACCTCCCCGGCATTTGCTTGCCTGGATATTACTCTCTTGCATTGGAAATTTCGTGTCGTACTTGCATGCGGATGAAACCCGGCTGACCGTTTCGCTTCATGGACTATTTTATGCTCGATTGTTAAAGCTCTGCGTGACCGGCGAATGAAAGCAATCATTGAAAAACATAGTCCATGCGGTATTTGCGTACCTTGTGCTACACCGGTGGACGTGTTACGACTGTTGCGGCGTATTGCATACACGTAAATAACATTCCGTAATAAGTAACGCAGCCTATAATCCAATAAATTGACGGTCAAACGAATTTATCACCGTAAACAATCCAATCGTTTCGTTTACTTTGGCAAACACCACCGTTGCTTACAAACAGAATTCTCACTGTCGCGCGCTCTTTTGTTATCGCCCTGCCAAAGAATATCGCAGCTCGCTGACCCAATGAATTTCAACAAAAAAATATCTGAAATTTGTCGACCCTCCTGCATACATAATTTACCGTTTCAGCAGAATCGAAAGGGTCGTACAACGCTGTCAGTGCAGCGGTTCTGGGAGCAAGCTACATATGTATAATCTACTATGAACGGGCATGTCCATGACGTACCCGCGTCCATTCTACTTTTTCCCTTATTTCATTCTTTTTCCTCGCCGCTTCCTTCTCTTCCATCCGTTTATTTATATATTCCATCCTACATCCGTCTCCTCTATTCCGCTTCGAATCTCCTTCAGAATTTTCCGGCGGCCGAAATGCCAGTGTATTATGCAAATCCGTCCAATTTCGACGTACCTAACGCAATAATCTCACCAAACACGACCGACACTGTTATTTCAAACGCGCAACCTACGGAGGAAAACAGCCGCATGTCGAAATACGCCGTTGCTCGCTTGCGATGTATCGATTCTATGCCCCAGGTAATGAGTGCACCCTATATAATTCAGTAACGAAGTCGACTTTAATCGGCTCGTGGGAGACGTCAGTTCCGACGGTCCTGACAAGAGAATCTAGAGGCCAAGAGAACCTAACTACACTTCTCATACAAACTACCGAAGTCGCTACTTATTCATGTGAATGCACTTTCACAGTTAATGTCTCTATACGTGTGATGTGCGCAGCTGGGTTGTATCGATCGTGGAACGGGTAACGTGAAATTTCGTGCGCGAAACAATGTAGAGTAATTTTCGTGCGCACGAGAAGAATTTCGCTACGCCTCTCATGACGTCTTATACCCCTTCATCAGTTCGACCGTCTACACCTACTTACATTCTACATGAAAGTAGTTTGGGGTAGTAGAGATGGGCATTGAAAATTCCGCAAGGGAATCCAATGTTTAACACGTTGACTGCCATGGTGGTCATCGGTGACCGGCGCAAAAGGTCTCACGAAAAACTCAAAAGATACCCAATCGGTAGCATTTATAATTTTGGAAATGCAATCAATATTAAATAGTGATTCCATTCTTTGGTGTCCGATACTTTCGCATTATTTTCATTTTGCACAATTCAATCATATTCTGTACTACTCCATCAGATTGCGGTCGCATTTATAATTTTGTAAATGCAATTTTACAAAATTTTGCAAAATGCAAAAATTTGTAAATGCAAAATTTTGAAAAAAAATTAATATTAGATAGCGATTCAATTCTTTGGTCTCTGATACCTTCGCATTATTTTCACTTTGCACAATTCAATGGTATTCTGTAGTATTTCATCCGGTTGCAGTTTTAATATAGTAAAATACGCATGGCAGTCAAAGTGTTAACAGAACATACGTCCGCAAAGTACTATACTGTTCAATCCATCAATCGCATAGTCTTCTTTTCACCACAATAGTCAGCCGACATAACTGCCGATCCCCCGCACTACGTCCCTTCCACCAGCTTATGAATATACAACCACGTATGTCACGCCACCGTAATTGCTTTCTGTATTTTTGCTCCTCTGTTCATGTCTTCTTTCTTAGCTGAAGAGTTCTATACCCGTACATTAAATGCCCTCAATAGAATTAAGTTAAACTTCCGTATGTTATTCCCAACTTCTCTTCCTCCTCCCATTCCCTTACTATCTTCGTGCTCAGCCCTCATCTGCGAACGCACACGTATTCCCGCTAACGGTTTAAGGCAACCATCTTTTCCCAATTATCGGCGTTACGTTTTAAAGCAATTACGCGGTCACAGGGCGTCGGCGTAATTATCGTTTCGCTCGGAGCGACACCGTGACGTCGCGACGCTTCGAGAAACAGAATAACGACGGCGAATGTTGGCAGGTAGCGAGATAGCGGGCCGCGCCCCGGCGCACTCGTGCGCGAGGGTGTAAAGGGCTGGTTACCATGCTCGGGAAATTACAGAAGTACACTTAAGTTCGGCTGGGACCCGTGAGCGCGGATCTGCAATGTTCGTATATTAAGAGGGCGTCGCCTTGAAGAGCGACGGCGTATTTGAACGTCGAATTTAAGCTTCTCGGCTGTAAACCCGATTTCCGGGGTTGTCTCGCAACGCACACCTTCATGTTGGGACATTAGAATTGCCATTGTGTGCAGTACGTTGTGTGTCGTATGTGTGATATTTTTAGTTGGAACGCAATTGAAAATGAAAATGAAAATCGCCGGGGCTGATGATGACAACGGAATGATGGAAAGTTTATGCGTTTATTGCTGTTTTTCGTTGTAACGCGTTGACTGCCAAGCGTATTTCGCTACGTTATAACCGCGATGCAATGAAATACGGCAGACTATGATTAAATCGTGCAAAAAGGAAGATAACGCAGAGGCGTTAAAAGCCGAAGTATCGAAGCACGATTTCAATATCAATTGCTTTTACAAGATTGTAAATAGGCTTCGTTGCGAATTTTTTGCATTTTTAGTAAGATCTTTTGCAAATTTTTCTCAAGCATATTTTGCTATGTTAGAACTGCAATGCGATGAAATACGGCAGACTATGATTAAATCGTGCAAAAAGGAAGATAACGCAGAGGTGTTAAAAGCCGAAGTATTGAAGCACGATTTCAATATCAATTGCTTTTACAAGATTGTAAATAGGCTTCATTGTGAATTTTTTGCATTTTTAGTAAAATTTTGTGCCGGTCACAGCATATTTTGCTATGTTAGAACAGCGATGCAATGAAATACCGCAGAATATGCATAAATCGTGCAAAATGAAACTAATGCAGAGTTGTTAGAAACCAAAGTATTGAAGCACCGTTCCAATATCAATTGCTTTTACAAGATTACAAATAGGCTTTATTGCGAATTTTTTGCATTTTGAAAATCTTTTGCACTGGTCACCGGTGACCACGGTGGCAGTCAAAGTATTATCACATTGCGTACGGATCACGAGATATCTCGTTTTAATGTTGACCGGTACGTCACTAAAGTAATGAAGCTTCAAGGCAATTTTGATAGTATAATTGTGAAGTAAATGAACGTTAGAACGTCGAAAAAAGTGTAAACATAAGATCAGTATTTAAAAAAGGTGATATGTATTGTACTCAACGTTTTAGCACGGTTAAAAATGTGCGAAGTCTAGGTGAGCAAGAACGCAATGTGTTAAATAGGAAAATGAGAGTTATTGGAGTGTGCAGAAGTAATGAATTTGTAAATATATTGGTTACGTAATGTTTATAGACGCGATCGATGCTTGAAGAGCATCGTGCCGCCGATTTTTGGGTAACTTGATGACAAGAAAATAGGTGCGCTCAGGCGAATTTATCGAGTTTTAGGTACACACGCTGGAATTTTACTGACAACGTTCCGTTTCTACTCGTTTATTCAACTGTGAACGCAACGAAATTAACGTAACCTCGTTCCTCCAACTGGGCCATTCGCCTGACTGTTCCGTTGCGTCGTACGATAGGAACACGCTCCGCTACGATCAAAATTCCAGGATGTTGTTTTTACGTATGAAATAACGCATTGATCGAACGCAAACAATAGCGATTTGCTAGTGATTTAAAATGACCAATTAACACAATATACTAAATTACACAACTTCTGCGTGGCCTATCTGGATGTCGAACTGTTACTCAATTTTACTAGCAACCAGTCGTTACAGCAAGATCTCCCTGCTTAATACTTTATAATAAAACAGCCGCGAAGCCAATAACTATACTCAGTCAACGAACTTATTAGCGCAGTAGAGCGAACCGTCGACGGCTCTTACCTACACCACAAAATTGCTTCGAATTCCGAAAGCTCGTATACCGCAGAAAACACTCAAAAACTATTCGATCAGCTGCCGTATAAACTCTGCGAAACGACATATTACGTTCCGTGAATAAAACATCAGCGAATGCGAGGGTTGTCACTGTTTCGAGTCCCGCGTATGTAACAAATCGATGTAACGAATGGAAAGTTTTGAGAGCCGTGCGACTTCGCCGTGAGAAATGAAGAATCGAAATCAAAGATCTACACGCGCACCGGCGCCGCGAGATTTATCTAAGAACTTCCCCGAGTTTCCGACGATTTAGCGGTTACAGGGACTTCGCTGAAAGGAAATTCTTAAGAGTCGAGAAATAAAACGCGGCGGTAGACCCGTAATCGCCCATCGGCGCCTTTATATATCGGCGTTGCTGTGAATTTAAAAGAGAAATCACGACGACAAAGCGACGGGACTCCTCGGTTGTCGATCGATCGCACATTTAATCCCGGGAATTCGATTATGCCACGCTAAGCTCGCTCGAATGTCGTCTCCACGGTGCCGGCGGAGCTTTCGTGAGAAAAGCCACCGAGGTGTACGGAGCAGCTTCCAGGCAAGAGAGAGGGAGAGAGAGAGAAAGAGACGCAAACGGAAAGACATAGACAAACAAGGAGCGTGGGCGGGAGACGAAGCTTCTAAAAAGACCGAAGCGAGGCAAAAGAGAGACAAAGAACGAGGGCGCGTTTGTGTATCTAAGCGACTCTGTATAAGTAGGATGGAGAGAGAGCGGAAGAGAAAGAGCGAGCAGAAGAGAAAGCGAGTAGAAAGATTAATCCAGCCAAAGTGACGAGAGACAGAGGAAGGAGGACAACGAAAATCGCTGGAAACCTTCGGGCGAACTCCCGGGATATTGAAAGCCCATTAAGACGTTAAAGACTGTAATTGGCCGTAGTTACCCGTAAGCTGAACGAACTGGACGAGATCGCCTTGTTGGAAGATATCTGCGCGCATACAAATGTTTAAGTGTCGTGATACCGCGAATTACGTACAACAAATAATAACATTACTTTTATTGACGAAAGATAACAATTAACCCTTTGCGGTCGTATGTCTACTCTCACACACCAAAGCCTTTTTACCGTTCCGGTCGTATGTCTGCTCTCAGACACCAAAACATAAAACCGTACTAATCATATACTGTATTTATCCATGTATCAGTTTACAATTTATCTCAAATATAAGTATCTAATGGATCTATTCACGTTTACAATTTATCTGCACAATCGTGCAAACAAAAATATCTAATGGACTTATTCATTGAACTTATGCGGTGCTCTTATCAATTGGAGATAACGTTTTAAAAAATTCCACGCATTGCAGAACTATAAAATATAATTAAAAAAAAAACAGTAAACCATATTATTGTATAAAATTCCAAAAAATAATATTTCTTTTCAAATTGTATTTAACTGTAATTAGCCATTCCCACGTCTTAAAATATTTCAAAATAATATTCCAATGTGGCTAAAAGAAAGTTACCGACTGAAGTTTACTGTAAAACTGAAAATAGCGATGAAGAGTTTTATTTTGACACCTTGAATACTGACACAATGGAGAACTATAAAATATAATTTTTACATGAAAACATGACATTAAACCATATTATTCTATAAACATATAACTAAAATTGTCAAAAGAATTAATAAATCTTGTTTACTTTTCATAATCTTGCATGTTATATATCACTGCTTTTTCAACGGAAATTAATTCCGACCAGTACGACACCCATGACCAATTTTAATACGTTCGAAAAGGGTTAAAGGTAACTAATACTGACGGATTTTGCGGTGCGAGAATTTTCTTTTATGTGAGCGGTTGGAAGAATGTAATAATAAATCGGGCAACTCTGACATTTTAATTCCCTCAGTCACTCGCTTTTTACTGGCATTTTGAAGACGTGATCTACTTCTGTCAATAGACCGGATCCAGAATGGATAAAGGTGAATCATTCGGCACGATGCTCTAGAGAGTGACTGGTTACATAAGAAGAAAGACACGACCGGGATGCGCATACGTTAAAGAGATACTTTAGCAGGATGATTTATCAGCTGGAATATCGACGTGAACGCGGTTCGTGCATTTCGACGGGCGCCCACATATTTTTCGCATGCTCTTAAATAGGAAAGTGAAGAAATCTTCGAAAGATTTCTCGTGAATTCCTCAAATGTGCTGAAGCTCAGCTAGAAATCTTCGTAGGTCGACGGTAGATTAAAGTAACACCTGAGGTATTGCAGTAAAATATTTATCGATCGATATATCTTTTTATTAAGTCCCGGCGATAATAACAATTTAATTAACTTCCCAGAATTTGCAATCGCGAGCCGAAGTAGGTAGGATATTTAATTGGTTGCATTAACCAATCTGTCGGCTGAACAGGTAACTTATTCGTATGATCGATGCCAATCCGGAGTACAGGAATTAATTACTAAAATGTATTAATTATTTTGTGGTTAATTAAAGTAACTGGATATTATGCATGGTAACTCTATAATGGGCGGTCAATTTTTATGGAAATTACTTCAGCGCCTGAAAATATAATTGTTATTCGAATTTTGGAAGTCTAAAGAATTGTTCGTCGATGCATTATGCGAGCTTTGTCTATCCAAGCTATTGTAAGTCTGTAGTCGGTGCAAAGAAAGTATTACTTCGGTGAAATTAGAAACACAAACGTGGAAACAACAAAGGAACTTCCATTCCATAATCAATTTGATTCTTTTACGATCGCAAACTCTTTCCTAAACGGCAAACATGTTTCTGACGCAAGTAGCCTTTACACAGATTTTCCGTAATATCAAAACGGATATCGTAAACCAATAGCTTATCCAAAGCAAGGAAAGCTAATACCGGAGAAATGTTTGCGATCCGTCAACGCGCGTAATATCATCCTCGAAGTTATTGGAAAACGAAATAGTTTCTTTAACAGCCACCTGTCAAACATTCCCAGACAAGTTTCTCAAATGGAAATTTTTAGGGGATTCCCTTTCACAGTTAGGATCTTTCAAGACTGCGTCGGGGAAAATTTTTCCGACTCTCGGGAGTTCATTAACGATTTAAAAGATCGCGCGACCTTTTTACCGTTCAATTGGAGAAAAGAAACGGCCGATTCACACTTGGGGAATCGGGCAGATGGCAATGCGGACAGAACGTTTCAGAAAGCATCAGGACGATTTATCAAGTCGGGCGTCTCAGTGAGGGTATCAACGGTGTGCATGTTTAATCAAAGTCAACGACGAGCGATAGAAAAAGAGTGCTCGAAATCTTCTGTGTAACTTCGGGATAAGGGGTCCCAGATATCGAAAACTCATTATAGGCTAATAGGCTTGCAGAATCTTCCGAAGATATATGAATTAAAAACGTACTGCGTTTATTCGTGATGTACAGTGCACATATAATAAATCAAACATACACGTGTGAATGGAAACCGAAAATATTGGGTTGGTAACTAAGAGATTGCGGATTTTGTCGATAGATGGACTTTACACTTTCTTTTGTTTTGTTAACGCCATCATTACTAACCCATATTTTTTTCTTATTATTTGGACTTCTACCTTTAACTTAGCAAGAAAATTATATCGATTAGTGCTTTAGTTTTGTTTTTATCCCAATTTAAAAATGGAAGAACAAGACGTGCACTTCAGACATGTTTTATTGTATTACTTCCGAAAAGGCAAGAACGCATCGCAAGCACAAAAGAAGTTATGTGCCGTATATGGAAATGAAGCCCCACACGTCTTTGATCACTCCCCACAAATTATTGGAACTGGGTTGGGATGTTTTATCACATCCACCATATAGCTCTGATCTTGCGGCTTCAGACTACCATTTGTTTCGTTCCATGCAGAACTCTTTAAGTGGTAAAATTTTTAATAGTGCTGATGATGTCAGATCACATGTAATTCAGTTTTTTGATAGGAAAGATCAGAAATTTTATGAACGTAGGATTTTGACACGGCCAGAACGATGGCAAAAGGTCATCGATAAAAACGGGCAGTATCTAATTGAATCAAGTTATATTTTTAAACAAAAATTAAGAATTTTCCTTCTTATTTGAAATCCGCAATCACTTAGTTGCCAAGCCAATAGTACGGTACATAAACGGGCATAATTCTGTTTGTTGCTGAAAACGAGGCATGTCGCTTAACGCGGCGGCATCAATTATACTTGTCCTTCCCTTACCTCCACTTACCTTTCCTCCTCTGTCATTTTGGCTCTCCGCCTACTATTTCCTCCTTCCTCTCTGTCAGTTACAGTCGAACGAGGGTCATAACGCCAGAGGACACGTCTCTCCTTTCACGCAAGCAGGCTTTTATTCTCGTTAAGTCTAACAGGTCGCGAGAGTAAAATATTGTTAGTTGGTCGACGTTGTCCCATCGTCCCCGCCTATACGCGTGTTCGTGAGTGCTCTAGCGTCGGCAAAAAAAAAGCGGAAAAAATCACGAAACAGGGGAAAAAGTCGAGCAAACTATACGCGAGCATTGTAATCCACGTGAGAAGCTTATCGGACAGGACAATGTATACGCGTACCTACATGCTGATACGAACACGTGCACGCACGTACATTCTCAATTTGCCTTTCGTACATTTCGCGAGTGCCTTCACGCATACGTAGTGTGCGTGCCGTGTAAATCGAAAACGTGCGCACACAGGACGGAGAAAGACAGCGGAGCGCAGTCGATTTCGACGAATGACAATTAGCTCGAGGCGACGCAAATAAAACGGATATATGCGAAAAATGTTAATAAACCTGGTTTTGTAACGTGCAGAGTAACAACGTCGCCTCCCTTCGACCCTCCCGACGCGGCGGAAATGTTCTCGCGAAATTCACACGGCAAACAAGTTGAACGATGATGCTCATCCCGTTGGGAGCTAACGAGTGTGTACCCTCGGGTTCGGGTTATCCGAATGTTTTCCAGGTGGAATGGCCAACGGCAGACTATTTGCACGATGCGTGTATAATACATAATGACGGAGGAGAAAAGAGTCGGAAAGGTGTGGTAATGTAACGTACAACGCGACGACAACGATTTCAAGAGATTGGGGAACGTGACGTTCGAGAAGTAGACAAGTGTAATACATGACCGACTATGAATGTAGAAATAAGTTGTACAGTAAAGTTCACTGCGACGTGGGTGTATTAAGAAAAGGCTAGAAACTGATGGCGAAACGAGAATTTGAAACGCACAGATTAGCAGTGAAATGTGTACAGTGCAGTATTACGAATGTTTTCCGGGTGGAATGGCCAACGGCAGACTATTTGCACGATGCGTGTATAATACATAATGACGGAGGAGAAAAGAGTCGGAAAGGTGTGGTAATGTAACGGACAACGCGACGACAACGGTTTCAAGAGATTGGGGAACGTGAGGTTCGTGAAGTAGACGAGTGTAATACAATGTGACCGACTATGAATGTAGAAATAAGTTGTACAGTAAAGTTGACTGCGACGTGAGTGTATTAACAAGATGCTATAAATTGATGGCGAAACGAGAATTTACAACGCACAGATTAGCAGTGAAATGTGTACAGTGCAGTGTTGCGATGTAACAACAAATTTAACACGTTGACTTCTGTGCATATTTTGCCGTATTAGAACGGCGATGCTATGAAATACTACAGCGTTTGACTGAATTATGCAAAATGTCAATAATGTGCAAGTATTGGAGACGAAAGAATCGCATCAATATTGTAACAATAACTGCATTTATAAAATAATTATTACTACCCATTGCGAATGTTTTGGATCTTCTGTAAAATCTCTTGCGCCGGTCACCGGTGACCCCCACGGCAGCCAACGTGTTAAAGTATTAGCGGACGTGATGTTTGAAGAATGTACGACAACTATAATAGCCTGAATGTAAACGAGTAGAGATACGCGGCATTACAGGGTCAGTGAAGTTGAAGAACATATTTGTTGGGATGTAGGCGTATTAATAAGAGGTCAAAAGTTGACGCTGCCATGAAAGTTTGAAAGGCGCCAACGTCGACAGTGAAATGTCGATCTTCTTGGTTTGTTTGTCGGGTCGTAAGTGACACGAATGTCGCCGCGGCATCCGGCTACTCAATTATCCGGATAAAAGTGCTTGTAGCCAACTATCGGGACAAGGCCGGTCGTCGGCGAAAGGGAGACAAGTGGAGGGATAGGAAAAACAAGTGAATGAGCTCGATGGTCCCCTTGGCCGGTGTGGAAAGGCTGGAAAGGGATGTGAAGAGGATTGGAGGGGGCGCTAGATGGAGATTGCCGGAATGAAATTGCGCGGGAAAGGGCACAATCCCGTGGGATAAATAGACTCCCGCTGACCCTTAGGGCGGCAGCGAGCTCGGAAGATAAACCCGCCGAAAATCGGCGCACGATGTGGAACAGTCGGGCCGCGTCCCTTAAGAAAATTCATCGCTTGTCCTCGCCGGTAATGGCGGGACGGGCAGTGGACGACGATATTTTGAGGGCCGATATAAATTCCGCCCATCTTAATGTTCGACCCTCGCTCAGGTATTTCGTGTCTTTCCCGCGCCTTAATACTTTACCGTCTACTTTGGCCCGCTTTCCCGTCGGAATGTCGGGATTAAACTCGCCCGGCTGCCGCTGCGCGGCCCGACGACGGAAAAATAAAATGCCCCCGCTGGAAATTAAAATATTCGTGGTAACGGAAGCCCGTTAAATTAACGTGATAATTGAATTCATAACGGCATTCCGAGCCTGTCTGGTGGCGGGGGCGGAGTCGCAATTATCGCCGCGACAGAGAATAGAACGTAAAACCTGTAATGATCTTAATTACCGCGCCGATAGGATGTGGACGCTCGGGATTGCAATTTAATGAATTATCGAACGCGCGACGAGCTCGAATTAAGGCGGGACGTTGATGGCCGACGCCAATTTAAAACGACGCAATCTCATATTACCCGAGAACTTGTTTCCCGAGACATTTCGATTTCTCTTTCGGCCCCGGGATTTACCGATGTAATTTCGTCCCTTCCTCTTCGTGCCGCCCGTTCTCGTGTCGCTCGGCGCGCCCAGAATTAGGTCGGAATGTTCTTACGGAGCATTTGTTTGCCGCAAATAATCGTCCGACGATTTGATAACCGCCGCTCGAATCCGCTTACTTGCATGTGAAAATTTTCTGCTACGATAATTCCGCCACGGTATTTAATTCGGCGAACGTTCGTGCGCGCGCAACGATTATTCTCTTCCGGCGGTGCGCGGTTATTAATACTAATACGGTAATATCGAGCCGGCTAAACATTTGCAGAATTTTAATCAATTTCTACGTGGAATATCAGCTGCGAGTGTAAAACCGAAGGCTAGAATAATTTACGCGCAATCTCGTAACATGTATAAGGGAAAGGTACTATCGAGAGCAACTAACAATATTCGAACTCTCACCATTTGTACCTATACCCCGCTCTCTACAGTCGATATCTTCTTTCTGAATGACCCGTTGACATTTCTCTGCGCGACATGCCCTATTCACCAAACCATGCAAAAGGGGGGAAAAAATAAATGCACGGCCTCAAATCCAATAGGCGTTGCTCTCAGCCGAATCGATACAAACTCCAATCGAAAGGCCATAAGTCAGGAGACCTCGAACGCGACTCACTGGACTTTGGCGACAATTTGCACGAACGTAAATTTGACACGCTCGCGCTCGCCAAACGACGACAGGGCTCACATAAATCGCTCGCGTGGCACAACAATATTGGTATGCAAAGGGGAAGTATATAGAGAGTGACAGAAGCCGCTCAATACGGACAACAGGCCGGCATTTCGTATAGTTAATTGTGATAGTACGAACGCGAACTTGCGGCCATCAAACCAGGAGGCCTCCGAGCTACGCAACTATAACGATTTATATTGGCTAGGTATCATGCAATACGAAAACAACCAGTCTCATGTAACTGTATTCATGCCTATTCAACCGTGGCTGGATTCAGATACGCGTCTGTTCGTTTGCGCAAATATATCTGGACGTATTGGCATACGATGATTAAAGAAATCTACCTCTTCTTCTGAATCAAATGTCACGGTGCTGGTGCAGGGTTTATTTAAAATGAATCCGGATTACAAAGGAAAGTACGTAGGTTGTATTCCTCTGCTGGGTATACCTTAACCCTTGATTCTCGTATCGAAGACGTACCGCTATCACTCAACGCGTCCTCGAACTCATATAGGTCATATACTACAGTGATATTTTGAAAACAAGCCAGGATAAGGAGCCGGACAGTTTGAATAATCGGTTTGAATTTCGTTATGCGTAACTAAGCGAACAACTATTCAAAGTCGTTGAACTTTTCGTATTTATGAGATAAACTACTTTAATAGTCATTGATTTAAGTATTATGAGGATGATGACATGCAGGAACGGGAAAGAATAATGCAATGCAGAGTATGAAATGTGATGACATTATTTAAATGCAAGAGCGATGCAGTGATGACGTTGCGGTTATATGAGCCGCATTATAATACGTGGGTGATCTCAAATATACATAGATGTTTGTATATCACCGTGAATGAAACATCGCGAAGCTAGTGAGAAACATTCATCGTACGCGACACGCTGGAAACTTACAAAGTAGTCTCTGGCCTCGATAAAAATAACACTGCCTTACGCGATGTTTCTTGGTGCATAACGCACTTCGCCCCAGTCAATGGCAGAAAGACGGAGAATAACATTTTGAAGATAAATTGAAATCGCTTCGCGGTCGAAGTTGCAGAAGATAAATGCGTCAGCGTCAACTTTTGGAAATAACTGAAAAACCAACGTACGCTTTTACTGATCGGGATCGTACACAGACTTTAACCCTTTGCACTCAAGTGTCCCCTCTTAAAATTTTTCCGGAAAGTTACAAGTTAAGGCAATGAGATAAAATTAATAATCTGTGTGCTTTTTAATATTTAGTAAATTCGTGGTCAATAAACTGAGAAGAAAATGGCAGTGACTGCAAGAACAACCTTCTATATATTCCTGCAATAGGCTGAATGGTAAACTGCAAGTTATTGTATAAACATTGTATATGCTCGGAAGAAGAAATGACACGTGAAAGATCATAAACAAGTATATGTATATGCGATATGTGTTTGAATAAACCCGCAATGCACATTGGTGAATGAACTATGACGCATTCGAAAAGAATAGGCTGTAAAATTTCAATTTTGTTTGAACATAAATGTATCAGCAAAGTTGTATGCAAAACATGATTTGAGCAGAGTATTTTTTTCGAAAC
Source organism: Cryptocheilus praepositus (assembly GCA_033815515.1). NCBI lineage: Eukaryota > Metazoa > Arthropoda > Insecta > Hymenoptera > Pompilidae > Cryptocheilus > Cryptocheilus praepositus. The sequence goes on from JAWWQZ010000315.1 coordinate 5,135,537, forward strand.
TATACCATTTTAAACAAAATGTTGCGCTATTCGCTACTTCGTGAAGAAACATGTCCGAGTGCAAAAGGTTAATACTTGGTCGTGCGCCGCTGAATATTTCGGTAGTATTAAACCTGTCGATGTTAAATCGATCTCTGCCCACTTCCAACAAGTGTCCCGTATGTTCTTTAAAAAAACATCCTAATTTAGCTCCGCCCATGTAGGTCAGAAACAATAGACCGGCAAATAGTAGTTTCGAACCACCACACGTTTTCATGCAATGCCGAGAGAAAGTGCTTCCGAGTTTCAGTAACGCATTCGCCTGAATTGTTAGACAAAACGACGCCACCGTGCAACATTTTAACACGACACATTGCGCGAGGCGTGTCGCTCATGTTCATGTACAGTTTACTTTCTGTACGGTTGGCGCGCGTCGATATGGCACATTCGCCGTGCTCCTCGCAACACTCGCTTAATCCTAAATACCGCAAACAAGTCGGCCGTGCCACACGACTGTTGCGAGACTGCAAAATGCATGGAGATATTTTCTGCGGGATGCGCGTCAGGCTTACAAAGTGCGCAAATATTTACACGTCGCTGGTCCGGGATGTCCAATTATCGCGGCTCGAGGCGTTTTATCTCTCGCATGCTAACTTCGCAACGATATGCAAAACGACTCTATTAATTCTGCGGGTGCGCGAGGAAGGAAGGCTGCGCGAAAGCCAGAAATGTCTGTGCATATCTTTGAAGCCTCATCGGCCGATGTTGCCTCGTGTTTCAGGTTTCGTAGCGCGAATTAAAATCCCACCCTTAGCGGGAGTAACGGAGGGCGGTCTAATCTCGTGAAATTAATTCTCATTTAGCCCCCGAGCAATGATAAAAATCACCGGTTACGACCGTCTCGCATGAGGTATGCGCGCGTATATGCATCGGACACACGTTTGATGCTATCGCCGGTGAACAACTGAAGTGCGTATAATAAGTTTCGTGCGATAAGGACGAGCAGGCGGGTCTAATTTATAGGACGGCAAAGTGTAAATACATCTCATTCGAGGTAAACTCGACACATGATCTTTGTTGCGCAATTTGAGATACCGTAGCTCCGTACCAGCAAACACGAGTGCAAGAGAATATATAAGGTGCGAACAGAATTATGTAACAGGGAACAAGCTGACTCCTTGGCTAAATAAGTGTAAAATGTACTTTTACTATTATTACTCTTTTATGATTTCAGTTGTTTCACATTCCAAGGTGCAAAATAAATTTTGTTTACAAAATATCGGAACGTGTGACATTTCGTGCTTTATCCGAAAGTGCCTTGTAAAATTTTAATGAAGTACGTGTATATTTAGAATTGATTTTTCCGGAAATTAAATTTATGTTAATTTTGATTTGTTTGAATGTTAGGTTTATTATTGTTGTAAGAATTACCTTATTACCAGGTTCCTATGATTTTAATCGCACCCTTTATGAAAGGGTCGTGAAAAGCTTTGCGCGAGAAACTAATTAAAATATTAAATCTAACGAAAATCGTCCGTTCCGCTGTACTTGACGGTTTTATTACGCGCGGGTCGCGAAGAAAATTTATTCGTGGAACAATAATTATTGTCTCGGTTCTGAGCAACAATGTGTGCATTCTTTTTTCGCTCAATAAACTTGCCCATAAAATTCGGCACGCGGTGGAAGCGTGAAGCGGGGATTTCACTGTTAAAAATCGACGTCGGTTTTTTCCTAATAACCGCCACAATACCGTGTCTAAACGAGCTACTTCTAATTACGGGGTTCGCTTAATGGGAAACCCTTAACGAGGGACAAAGGATTCAGCCCACGCGTTTCGCGGCTCAAACCGTGCACAGCGTGCGAAAATCTTTTCGACATCATGCAGTTTCAAGGATCGCATACAGCTGAAAGCTCCTTTCCAAAATATCTCATAATTAACCAACATAAATTTGATAAATTAGAAGCATATGGTAATTGTTAGTTGAAAGTTTGTTATGCGCAATTAAATAGTTGTAAGTGGTTTCTTTGCACATATGTAACACGGTGTCTCACATTATATTACGTCGATTATTTTAACACTTTGACTGCCACGGTGTTCACCGGTGACCGGTGCAAAAGATTTTTTTAAAAATGCAAAGGGAACGTTGCTTCAATAATTTGGCTTCTGACAAGTCTGCGTTGCTTTAATTTTGTACGAATTAATCATACTCTGCAATATTTTATCGCATCGCGGTTCTAACATAGCAAAATATGCTTGGCAGTCAACGTGTTGAATATGATTTTCACACAGTTTACAGGCAACCGCTTCAGTTACATATTGATATATTTCATAAACTTTTATAATCTCAAAGATTGTTTAAAGACTATGTGAAAACTGATTGACCTTTCACTTTGTTTCAGATGTCGCTTCAAGTGTCCTGGGTGCGACATAGGGATATCCATTTGCTGACGATCGGTCAATATACGTACACGAACGATCAACGGTTTCGTGCGGTCCACAATCTACAATCGGATGACTGGACCCTTCAAATTAAGTATCCCCAGCATCGGGATAGCGGGATCTATGAGTGCCAGGTGTCAACGACGCCGCATATGAGCCATTTTGTGTATTTAGACGTAATCGGTGAGTCCTAGACTTATATCCTCCCATTTTAAGAAGGGGCAAATATTATTACAATAAATTTATGTTAACGCTTCTTCTATTTTCATACCCGGCACAAAGTGACATTCCTGACAGGTGTCACATATTATCTAGACTCTCTACCAAAGTATAAAAACAGCCAATTTTAACACTTTGACTGCCGTGATGGTCACCGCTGACGGGCGCAAGAGATTTTACTGAAGATCCAAAATATATGCAATGAGTAGCAATAATTATTTTATAAATGCAGTTATTGTTAGAATAGTGATGCGATCCTTTGCTCTCCAATACCTGCACATTATTTACATTTTACATAATTAAGTCAAACGCTGTAGTATTTCATAGCATCGCCATTCTAATATAGCAAAATACGCATGGCAGTCAACGTGCTAATGGCCACGTACTCTAACATCGACCCGAGGTACCTACAAAAAATCGTACGAACGCACAAAGACGTGCGCAAATGCTATCGGACCGAATTAGTTGCAATCTGCGAGCTACTCCAACCCCCGAAGAGCGCAATCAGTACGTGGTGGTCCGTAATAACGAGCTGCTCATCAGCGACTGGATGAATCGTCGAATCTCGCAAGGAAATGTTTCCCGGCGAGCATCCGTGCTTCCGTCCGCACGAAGGCTGCAGAATGCGCGTCAGGGTGTGAATGTACACGTGGAAATGGCGCGACAACGGGACGGGGAGGTTTAAACAATGGCCCGTGATATTTTATTCGTCGTCGCGGCGCTCCTGTCAAGGAAACAAGCTCTTAATTTCACGAAAGGACGCGCCCAGCTCGCCGCGCCGGAATTGTTTGCGCCTCGCAAATACTTTCGGGGGGAAAATTAATCAGCGCGGTAGGACAGAGCGGTGAGTCGTACGTTTCAAGAAAATACGGGGACAAAGAAAGGGACGGTCGCGGCGGCGCCCAATTACGTCCTACGAACCGCGCTACGCAACAATTAGTTAATTCTAATCTGAAGTTGGCCCGGTTACGTGGCCGTTGGACGAAATTTAAGGCGAGCTTAAATCCTGGCGCGGCGCCAATTGAATTGCTGCAATTGGTTGATACCGATCCGCAGGCGTGTGCCGTATTCCTCCGGCCGCAAACATTGCTTCGCTCGCGTGAAATTACTTCTCGCGCACACATCTCGTGACTCATTACGTGACCGGCCGGGCGAAGACGCGAAAACTCGCCGGGCGTGGGAAGAAACGGCCAATTTTCTGCCCCTCGTCTCGGGGCGTCAAATGGAAAAGTACAATTCGATGGCTTCGTTAAAAGTTAATAAAACGCTTGCGATACGTCGACGGTCAAAGTGACGAAGAGAAGTTTCGTGAGGTAGCGATGTGGCTGGCGCTAAAGTTGAGAAAGCGGCAAAGTGTACCCATGAAACGCGTTAGGTCGGCGTCATTTTTACGGTGCCCGTAACAAGTTCCTTCGAGAAAGATGTACAATTTGTACACTTTCCGTAACGTAATAATGCGCGACAAGTGTCAGAAGTCATATCCGTCCATTTGATAGATAATCGTTTTTTATTTTTAATGATACTTATTACTTTCTAACGGAACAAAGTTAAGATTATTATAGAATAAAGACCGGTATATTCATAATAATATAATTACAATAGCGTTCAGAAATAAAGGATGAAATTTGTCCACTACGACTTTTTTTGTTAATTTTTGAATTAATAACTTTATCAATTAAAATGTGATGAAACAACTCAAACAGACAAAGTATCGGATCTCTACAAGTCTTGAACGTTATTTGAAACTGCATACAAACAAAAGAACGCGAAAATGTCCGGAAGATTTCGTTTCGATGCGTTGCGCAAAGTTGAACGGCTGAATCGGTTGAGCGTCAGAGCAAGATGAAATTTGAACACCACGACTTTTTTTTGTTAATTTTTGAATTAATGACCTTATCAATTAAAATGTAATGAAACAACTCAACAATCCAAAACAGTGAGCAATTTTCTGTCTTTAAACCTATACGAACCTACAGACTGTGTAGACAAAGTATTGGATCTCTACAAGTCTTGAACGTTATTTGAAACTGCATACAAACAAAAGAACGCGAAAATGCCCGGAAGATTTCGTTTCGATGCGTTGCGCAAAGTTGAACGGCTGAATCGGTTGAGCGTCAGAGCAAGATGAAATTTGAACACCACGACTTTTTTTGTTAATTTTTGAATTAATGACCTTATCAATTAAAATGTAATGAAACAACTCAACAATCCAAAACAGTGAGCAATTTTCTGTCTTTAAACCTATATGAACCTACAGACTGTGTAGACAAAGTATCGGATCTCTACAAGTCTTGAACGTTATTTGAAACTGCATACAAACAAAAGAACGCGAAAATGCCCGGAAGATTTCGTTTCGATGCGTTGCGCAAAGTTGAACGGCTGAATCGGTTGAGCGTCAGAGCAAGATTTATCTCGGTGCGTCGGAAAATTGATTTAAGCCACCCCGAAGGAGGCGTGCCTCGAGCTTTCAGCCGGCACGACTCCAACAGTTTCGTAGTGGAGAGCGAGCTTTCACGATTTCGCCTTTAAACGTCAGTCAAGGTGGAAAGGGGGCCGCTCTTTAAATTTCGCCTACATTAAGACGGAGGTGAATAAGGGTGCCGACGGGCGTAGGCATTTTCCTTTTTATTTCCCTCTAAGGCGATCCCGAAAGGCGTAGTGCGGAATACACATAGGGGAATAGTGTATGAAAACGTGAGAAACGAATGGGTCATTTATCATTGCCGGCCCTGACCCTTAAGGCGACCGCTGAACAAATGATCCTAAAGAGCGGAGAGTATGCTTATTCGGAAAGAAAAAGAAAGACGGAGTGGGAAAGGCTGCAGGAAGAGAGAAAGATGAAGTATCTGCGGCTAGTGGAACGGAGAAGCACGCAGAAATAAGAGAGAAATGGTAAAACGAACCTAACTAAGAAGCAGGAAATATTCGAAGGAATAAGAGAGGAGCCTCTACGGTTCGCTATCGTCGAGGTAATTACTCACAATCGGAGGAGTACGTTAACTCGCTTCCCTCTTCTCGTACCACGCTCGTAGAACAAATCCGACGAGAAGTTGCGGCGATAAAAACTTTCGGAAAGTCCCGCGGCATTAACAGAACGCTTTTATCGATTAAATGAAACAGTCATACTTCGCTGGGTCAAGCAGCTTTTATCAGCCACTATCGGCGGAGCTTTGCCTTTAATTACTGTTATTACATTCTGTTTAAACGCCGGCACGCAGTGTGGTTATAGCATTACACCGTTAGCCTATATCATGAAATTACGCCACAAGATGAAGTTACGTGAACAACGTTAATATGGTAACTTTGGCTCGAAATGTGATTTTACGTCTTTGCCGAGCTCCCGCAAAGGCGCGTTCGTGCTTACGGCAAATTATAGAAACAGCCGAAGCATCGATCATCAAACACCGCTGATTCAAATATAATATAAATTACTGCATTACCATTAAATATACGGGAATGTTCTACCGTATTCCATATAATCGCAAGATTTAACGTAATAACAACGTATTATTCTATTATCATAAAACAGAATTTTCCTGTTTACTGGCGATCTTGTCCCATCCCTCCAACCTGTTCAGTCAACTCGGTACATATTCATCGCCAGATATTCCGCATAGATGAACATCGGTTCCCCGCCGGTATCGCTGTTCCGTAATAACAAATATTTAATTGACAACGAAATTCGACCGTCCATTATATACGCACGCCGTGCGATCCGCCACAATTCATAACGGAACCAGTAAACTGGTTGCAGGTATGTCAACATCGGCAGTACCAGCGGGAAGATGGATTCGGAACTTTCAGGCACTGAACCGTCCGCAAATATTTCCACTGCTTCGGCAATCTCGGCGCTACAGTAATTCTATTTACATTCCGTTACTGCGGGCGCGCCCTTACAATGGCATTCGTCCTGATCGTACACGATCGATCTTTCCTAAGACGATCTTATACCGCCCTGTCCAACGAACGTTTGCCTCCGCCATATTTTCCCATGGCTGACCGCTCCGTAAAGCAGTAATGCCAGCGACGAAAGAAAATTCAGCCGGTCAACCAGTGCGAAAATTACCCGAAAGCCCTGTCTTAAAAATGGTAATTGTCCCGGAAAACTCGTTTCCATAACTTCAGCGCGACTATAACGATAACTTGCTTTCCGCGAACAGAGAAACAGACGAGTAGAGGCAGCCGCAAGGCGGAAGAACCGGGATAGTGAAGGTAATGTCATTCGCTCGCTCGTTCATGAATTATTATACGGCAGAAGCCTTCATTCGCGAAGAGCGGCATTACCGTGAAAACTAGTTTCTCACGACATTCGAGTCACGAATATTTGATGCGCGATCTTATTACATTGTTGCTATGTCGTTGTGTGTACCAATGCGACTAATTTGAACCACCGCTGAGAGATTGACGAGCGACATTTTTGACGCGAGACGTCAATATCGGTGATTGTCAACGAGTAAAACGCGAAATAGGAAAACGTTAACCAATTCGAGACCGATTGCACACCGTGTGTGCAATTGATTTCCAAGGTTATAAGACGGCTTGCACACCGTGTGTGCAATAACAGTAATGTGCAATTATCAGTTATTCTGAGTAAACTAGTCGTCGAAATAAGATTTTCCTTGAATTAATGAAATCTGCAAGGTGCAGGAAAACAAAATTTGGCATTGATTTTACTGTGTACCAAAAATCTAATAATTATTTGAATTCTTTTTATTTCTCGTTTATGTTATTTTTTTCGTTATTCAACTTTTTTTTTAACTTTTTACTACTTTTTAAACATTTTCTTTGCATTATATTCAGTTCTTTATTATTGAAAGCAAAATAACGATTTTATATTACATAAATGTTTTTGAAATAAATGTTTCTAGATTTTTTAATGACGTATTTTCATTTTACCTTTCATTGCACACATGGTGTTCAAACCGCTCCTCGCAATAAAAATTTTCCGAGGAGCGAGCTGCACACCTGGTGTGCAATGATCTTATTTATGTGAATTCACTTACGAATTGGGTGATTTCCATAGTAAACATGTTTTTTTTTTTGTTAAAAATGAACAATATAAACAAAAAAATGTCGCTCTTGGGGACCGTGTTCGAAAAAAATCGTCGTCTCGAATGGGTTAAAGGAAATCGAGGCTGGGACCGATGGAACTTTGTTAAAACAGCACATCGTGACGTTATTTCGCGAAGTGCTGAATAGGGTTTCTCCGGTGGAGTGCAGCTTTCTATCCTAATGAATAGGAAGAGATAACAAGAGAACGAGAGAGACAGGTAGCGAGAGCGACGAACAAGAAATAAAGATAAGAACGAGAGGGAAAGAAAGGAAAGTGTTGTACGAGGAGCGTGTATTCGAATCTACCTTTTCCATGGAAAGAGCCACTCTTCGGAAGAGCACTCCAGTTACAGTCCAAGAGAGGCTCGAGCGAGTGTTTCGTGCCACCATCTTAACGCACCACGGTCAGTCCGTCGTCATGTACGTTGAAGAACTTTCCGCCGAATAAACGACGTTGCCGAAGGAATACCGTATCCCCGGCCATCTACGTCGTACACTCACCAGTGAATATGTTTCCTGTCGTTCGTTTTCTTCGCTCTTCCCTCCGAGTACCACGTTCCTTTTCATTTCGACGTTTCTCGCCGCGTTTTGTATTTCTTCCTTCCTCTTCCTCTTTGTCTTTGTCTTTGTTCCCAGCTTCCTTCTCCCTATTTCTCTTAGATTTCGCTTCATTCTAACCCCATCCGTTCCGACGCCGTTCGTTGCTTTCCCTTCACTCCCTTTGTCCATTTTTCCTGTGGATTCCGAAGCTCACGTCTTTCTTACTCGTGAGCAGAGTTTGTAACCGAATCGTTTCAAGAATTCTCTTCCGGTTTCAAATTGCTGGCGGAATTGGAATCTTTAACGTTTCATTCCCCGTCAAGAATAGAATCGCCTGGCTACCGAGTTAGCGATTCGTGCACCGCATTGAAGCACTTTAAACGATTCGATTCTCAACAGCGGGAGTGACGTTGGTCGTTTTGCGAAGTATTGGGCGCTGGCTTCAATTAATTTAGGCTTGCAATAACGTGATTCCGTTTGCCGAGTACGTGCGATAGAAACACGCATATATATGTATTTATATAAACTGCTTTATTCCGTATTACTAATATTTTACCACCTTGATGAGCGAAAATTTGTGATTGGCTGATGTATCTGTTGCCTTTTATGCCACTTCAGCACTTGCCATTAACTCATATGACAAATCCTCATTAAGCAAGGATTTCTCGCTACATATCATATTTAATTTGCATAACGTGATCTTGCTCTCCAAATCGGATAACGATTCAGAACGGTTCGCCCCGTTCTGATTCCGATTCCGTTACGAATCTTTCTCGTAAGTCTGCTCACCCATCTCTCTTTTCCATGTAAAACTCTGACTGCAGAGCTTCCGACGTCGTAAGAGTCAGAATTCACGTATTTCCATCCGCAAAGTTGAGCGTTTCACGACCCGAATATTTAAACGACGATTTAAATAACGTGCCCATCTTGCCTCCCGAACGATCTTATTCCCTGATACCCCGGCCACTCGTTTTACTTCTTCACTTGCCAGAAAGTCTCGCGTGTTGGAGCACGAGACGTGTCGGAACAAAATTGTCGAACACCAGGGATCGATTGACTGCTATATAATTGCGTTTTAGACAGAACAAACGTATTTCGTCGAAGCGATTAGTGAAGAAGAAAGACGAAACAGGCGACAAAAAAAATACCGGCAATCTTTCTTCGCTAGTTCCGCTAAAAGCACTTCAGCCAGTCCGCTCTTATTTTGTCCATCCTCGTCTAAGCTCCTTGCTAAGGCAATTAAGAAATCATTTGTCCATTGAAATGATCTCTCGCTCCATCTGATTTCCAGCGTTTCCTCTTCGCTCTTCGTTTCCTACTTGTACCTCTCACTCTTTCATTCTTCACCATCTTTCCTGTTTTTCTCAGCGCACGAACCACACCCACTCAATCTCCATTGTTCGACGATACACCTACCCGGAAGACAGTACTGTTTCTCTAATACGATAAAGTGAACGCGACCTTCAATTAATGTTTAATAAGATTCTTTCCCCAGGCATTCTTTCTACTCTCACTTAATTCTCCTCTACCGCCGTTTTCCTTCCTGTTTTCTCCGTTTTCGTATCGCTTTTAACGACCCGGCAAATTTAGCTTGGACAGCTTCGTTACCTTTTCGCCGTCGTGTTACAGATAAGAATAAATATAAGTTGAAGTTCAATGGCGTTATTTGTTGAAAAAAAAACGCCGGATCTTTTAGTTGTTTACCAAAGTAAGAATGTAGCACTACTGCATTTTTGTAAAGAGCGGTACTTAACACTTTAACGACCGCTAGCCGATTAATCGACTTTTCGGTTCCAACTGCTATTTACCGGTAGCCGATTAATCGGCGTTTCAGTGGTCAACGGTTATATTATTATAGATAAAATAAATATCAGATGATATTATGACAACTCTAAGTGACAAAAAAATTACACTGCTTTGAAACCAAAGGATTCTCAACAACACATTCAGTATTTTTCAGTTATAAAACTTTACAAATAGGCACATACACAATTCCTGCGCGATATGCAAAACAGAGTCGGTCGTTCGTGAGTGGCATCTTCAGTCAATAGCGGTCGCTAAAGTGTTAACACTAGTACATTTTACCACGTAGCACGATCGCTATAAAAAAAAATAGCAACTCAATCATTATTACTGCATTAATTCTTACGGATTTCATGTGTCAGTCAACATGAGGTATAAACAAGACGAATTAATTCAATCGCTTAAATATCGTTCAGTCCAAATCAGCAATCTTTAGATCGGACGTTTCCCGCTGCATGAATCTTTAAAATTCTCTACATGACATTTGTTTCGCTTGGAACAATAATCTTTCCGTTTCTGCAAGGAACTTTACACATTACCTACGACTTCGATAGAGAGTTTTCGACTACACGACTCTTAAGACTTCGTCGAGCGAGACACATGGCACATCGACCGGCCATCATCCGGTCCCATTATAAAGAGTTTTGCTATTGTTCTCGTTCGCTGAATACCCGCGACGGTTGTGCGGAAATTTACCGAAACAATTGAAAATGGATAAAGTTCCTCGAACATTTTCGTAACCAAGAATTTTGATGACGTTGTAATTACGAATGAAACAGCAATGAAACGGTTGAAGTGAAGCAAAATCGGGACCCAAGAGAATTGTTAGCTAACATTTAAATTACACTCAAAGTTTCTTTGGAATTTTAATTATTTAATCGCTGTGACCGGGATTGCTCCTACTTCCTTTTTGTTCTTTGCTATTACCAACTACAGCCAACACCTTCGTTTTATACATTTTCCATCATATTGTAACAAGCTGATACATTTTTATAAAATCACAATTGTCCGTAAACAGAGCCTCCTCTAATATTCTCTCTGTTGTGAAGCAACTCATGCCGTTTGTTTCTTTATGGAAAAAAAATAAGCTGTAAGGTTAAACCGATTTACGAGATTTTTTTCGTCTATTGCATAATAATACGTTACTTAAGTTTTTTTTCTGCACGATTAATTCACTCATTCTACTTACAACGCGTCGTTGCATATCCGTATTTTAAGGGAACCACAGAGGATCACGTCAGAAAGAACTTTGTTCACGACCATTTACATGCCAAGCGAGCTTTGTTAAATGGTACTTTGCGTGTCTTTTATGGGCAACGTAATGTAATTGCGTTTCTTAAGCAAACTACGCGCATTAGAATGCAGGTGTGAAGACATTACGTTGCGAGGTTGGTAATCATTCTTGCTGAATAAGAAATTAAGTTTTCTATCACGAAAATCCGTATGACACTGAAGTACATGACTGCCTCATTCCTATGACTAATCCGTTGCGACTAACTGCTATAAACTTAGTTCGCGCAACATACTCCTAAACTAATGATGCTTAACCTGCTAATAATTTCCTGCATTTACTTCACAACCTACCGCGTTGTCACATTTTTTTAACAAACCAACAGAATGTCTGCCCAGCTTCCTCCATGTCGACATCTTTCATCGAACCGTCGAGGATACGGAACGTATCGAAACCCGACCTTCTGGATTTTATATAATTACCGTAATCAGGTCGCACTGCAATCTCTTAGTTTCTGAGCTACCTGCAATTCATCGTCTAACGGCACATTGCTTTTGTGTCAGTCCCCGTATAAGCTAATTATCATCTAATGTAGTCCGCCATCGCAAGGGTATAATGCCAAGGTACACACACGGTGCGCATTGAATGGAAATTCGTATGAAGTATTAACGGTTCCTTTAGATCTCAGCCCATCCTGGCTGTTTGACGTTTGTGCAAGGACATCTTCTAGTTAAATCATGAACATAGTAGCGAGAGTACGTGGCACACAAGCGCGACATGTCGACAGTGCGCACACCTACGAGCGAGGAAATAAAATTGACTCCCACGCTCCGCTGACATCTGTACCCGAGTAGCGAACGTAGCGCTCATACGATGAAAACGTAACGCTGAGATAGGCAGAAAGGGGTAACAGGGACGAAAAGACTATCATGATCGTGGTAACCGGTGTAGATCGAAAAATTCGAGTGAAGCGTGCAAATGTTTAACACTTTGACTGCCATGGTGGTCATCGGTGACCGGCACAAAAGGTCTCACGAAAAATTCAAGAAATACCCAATCGGTCGCATTTATAATTTTGAAAATGCAATTAATATTAAATAGTGATTCAATTCTTTGGTCTCCGATAACTTTGCATTATTTTCATTTTGCACAATTCAATCATAATCTATAGTACTTCATCAAGAAAAATTCAAGAAATACCCAATCGGTCGCATTTATAATTTTGAAAATGCAATTAATATTAAATAGTGATTCAATTCTTTGGTCTTCGATAAGTTTGCATTATTTTCATTTTGCACAATTCAATCATATTCTGTAGTACTTTATCATGAAAAATTTCAATCGGTCGCGTTGCGGTTTTAATATAGTAAAATACGACGTGTCCGTCACGTTGGCTAACAGTTAGATCGTTCATTATTCGAGCTGCTCGATTATTCGATACTCGATTATTCAAGTTCCAGAGTGCACGACATCGCGTAGCGTCCTCGATATCTTAGAAATATTTCAGAATCAATACGGTATGTTGTCCGAATTCTTTTACACCCACGGAAGTTAAAAAGATTCTCAAAAACAGTGTAAAGTGTGCGCCTAACATAAAAAACGCAGCGAGACTACTTGGGAGTGTAAGGAATGCCTTGTGGCATTACATATTCCAAAATGTTTTGAGATTTATCATAAAGAAGTAGATTATTCATTAATAAAATGTTATTGTTATTGTGAATATCCATTCATATCCGTGTAAAATTCTATATGTAAGACCTTATTAACGCGCTAAGACACTGCTTAAAGATTTGCGTTAGCAGACGCGATGTGGCGTCAATGTAACGCCTTACCGCATGTTATATTTTACCGAAAGTTAAATCGTAGCGCAAGTGGTTAACAAACTCAAGCCGATGATAATGCTCAGGCAATGTCGTACATTAAAATAAGACACCGTGTAAGGCGAACGAAAGCCCGTTTTATTCGGCGACTCCGACGTAGGTTGATACGGACTAAGACGACGTGATTTAACGGGTAATAAGAGCTGTGTTAAAATGTAATTGCCACGACGCGATCCGTACGCATGAATTCTGACCTCCGTCAGAGAAATTCTAATAAACGTTTCGAGGTAAGCTGAAATGCGGACGGGCGTTCCACAATCCGGAACACATAACGGGATGAATAGAATGTATGAAACTCAGCAGCGATTCTTTGAGTATCATAAGTGGTAACGTCGGTATTCCACGAAGAGGATGAAGAATGTACTTGAGCGGTCGAAAACCGCAAACGGGATGCGGCGAGCGAGGGTGAGTTCGAAAAAGGAGCGAGAGAGAGAAAAGCAAAATATAAGTACAAAAAAGGAGTGGAAACCATTTTCTTACCACCATAGGAATATTCTATAATAACGCGGACCGAGTGGTGAAGTCTGGCAGACGTCTGGAGTACAGCAGCGTCGAAAGTTCGGTATGAAAACAATTCTCAGACTCTTTGCTATTCTCCGGCGAAGATTAACCAAGTTCCACCGTAGCCAGTTTATCTCGTGGAAGTTCTCGCGTCGGGACCCGTCTCCCTCGGGTGTGGCGAAAGTTTCTCGACGCCGATTAATTATCCTCGTTGCCGGTGCTGCGTCGGACGTTTCAATCGGCGAAACACGATACACCCACCAAACCCTCTCCTCCACATATGTTTACTCTCTCGCTTCCTCCCCCGTTTTTCTCTTGTCTCGTATCGAGAGCAGAGAATCGCTTTGCCTTGTCGACTGTCGGAAGCTAGATATGTCCGAATTTCTGCTTACGCGTCAAATGGTACGAAAGCGTTTCTGTCAAGAACGTACTGTGTACTATTCGGCTAACGTATCTCCGGGCGGAAAGATTTGTAACACGACGTACCATTCATCCGAACATGTACCGAACGTTCGTGATGAATACCCTTGGTACAGGTTCACGCACATGCGCGGGACGACAGTATCGTTCCGAGGTATAATGCAAAATGTCCCTAATTCGTAGCAAGAGTATGCAATTCTGTACGAGCAAACACCGCGTAACAATATTAACTCGTAAACAAAGGACGCAGCGTTATGCGGATAAACATTGACCACGCGTCAAAACCGTCGTTCTCTGTGTGCCATTATTCCTTAGCATTTCCGATTGCGCTGCGACCCTTTGCACGAGCGATGCAGATGCCTCGTCTGAACGCGAGAGGTGGATCGACGCGGATGCCCGGGTGCGTTTCGTGCGAGCTCGCCGTAAGAGATCAAAGGAACCTGCGCTGAATTAATGTCACGACTGTCCCGAATAAAGCTCCGCGATTTCAGCGTTGGCCTCTCTATCCCACGCTCAATGCACGGGTCGCTTCCGTTCGCGGTGTCTGCGTCGCTTTCGGGATACTAGGAAGCGGCAGCTAACGTGCCGGGACACCTTTGTTTGCTGATAATGAGAGTACGGGTGCGACAGAGAAAGTGAGTGGGGTGGGAGGAGGCAGAAGGTTAGACGATGCAAAGAGAAAAGGCGAAGAGAAAGGGATGGTGGGAGTCGAGGAAGGGTTGAAAGATGGAGCACGAGAGAATCTTCCTGCACTAAAACTATTATCTCCCCCCACCCCCGGAGCTGGCTGTACACTCTACACACACGAGGAAATACTCGCACAAAGCTGGCCCCAGTATTAATTTCGCCTGGCAAGCACCTGGCAACACTCGAAATTCTAGGTCAGACGCTCGACGATATTAAAAGTACCGGGGTAATATCAGCCTTAAGGACATTATATAATCCGGCCACTTACGTAACCATTTGCAAACAGTGATGCGGCACCTTCATTGAGAGTTTTCAAAAACTGGATGGTGTCAGGCTTCCAGCCGACTCAATATATGTATGAATATTTTTGTGAAGTTATTTGCGAGGAACTCAGAGATTTCGAGAGCTTAACACTAAAAATACCGGTACTTTACACCTATGAGGAGTCATTTGACCCCATATGAAATAAACGTTGATTTTTAGAAAGGAATTCCTAATTTATTAAAGCGCGAAATTGAATAATCAGGTGATATAAGAGTTTACAGAAAGTCAAATGAGCGAAAGCAATAACAATGAATGTACGAATTTCAAGTAAATGTTGAAAGGGGTTATTTGACCCCGCTTGATACGTTTAGTGTTAAAGAAATCTTCTCGGGTATGCCCTATTGGGGCTGGCGATTCTAATAACGGAAAGTGATATGAAGATGTGGATAGCTTAGAACGTAAAAAAACATATAGATTACTTTGTTCAGATAGCGTCATCTAGATTCTGCATGATGGACTATCAACCTAGCGGGAATGTACAAAACAATTTGCTTTGACTAGTGGCTACCTTGCACGATGGTCTATTGTATTGCACTAAAACGATGCCAAATCGAGAATAAACCATAAACGTGGCACGAACAAAGGTCTCCGACCTCCGGCTGTCCCGCCTATTTTACAGCATCCATTCCCGCCGGCACTAACCTTTCGAAATATGTGTTTTATATTACCGTTGAACGGAAACAAAAAAGGGGAACACAGAAAAAGTGCCTGCTGCGCACGAACGTGGCACGATGGGGTCGAAGGGAAACAGAATAACAAGCACAAAGTCCGGCGAGCGGAGATCTACGTATTTCCATTGTTTTTAATTCTCACAAACGTTGTCACGATACGACAAAATCCGTATGCGAGGGAGAACGTACAATGGCCCGCCATGTTACGCTGGTCATCGATTTGAAACTTTAATCCATCGTCTATTTCGTAGATCATCCCTTCGCGTTCCGTTCTCGATTCTTGCAGCGGTGCCCGCGATCGTCGATAGTGTTTCGTTCATTCCGCTTTTGCACGACGTGCGTCCCACGTTATTTAATCATGTCGATTCGAAACCGATTGAAGGCCTTCGATTGCGTACCGCGATACGTTATCGCGACTTATGGTGGCCAAAGCGGGACGTGATACTTTCTTCGCACGCCGACGACGTATATCTCACCTTGCATTACGGAGCTTACAAGCACGAAAATCGAATCTGTCTATATTTTATTTAACCTTCGAGCGCTGCGTTAACCGAGTTCGCTTCAAGATGGGAACGAGAATACTCCCCGATTGAACGAGCCAGACCCATCGCAACTCTACATTCACACAGACAGCAATAATAGCGTACATTTGATACGAAACGACATAGCTAACGACAGTAGAGAAAAGTGTAACGTGACAATGCAATTACGCGGCAGTGTATATTAAATTTATATTCGAACTGGAACTGAAAATTCTATGAATAGAATGAATAGGATTCATCGATGGATGCAGAAATTCAAAATTGTTATCGCTTTTATGTGTAAATCAATTTTATCCGCGGTTTTATCTTGATGTACTGCGATATCGGCGTTGTTTCAGTACCATACAAAATTGCGTTTGAAACCCTCCGCACGGAGATCACGACATCATCACAAAAACGTGATATTACCAACCAGATACAGGATATATGTGTTCGGAGGCAGAGTCACTTTTTAACAGAAATATTCGCCGTACTTTCTGCTATGCACGCGGGTTGCAGTGAAGCTTAAATGTGACTTTAATGAAATTTATTTAACGTAATCGTATTTTATTTTATCTCCTCTCACTACACAAATTAAACTTTCTGGGATATTAAATGAACAGCACCTTAAACAAACGACAGAGAGTGGAAAAAGTGAATGGCACCGAATGTTAAAACTCGTTAAAATTCGAGCACCACAACCTCGAACGTTCTGCTGGCATTATGTGATAAAAGTGCAAAAATTGGGATTGGAAACTACATTAAGCGCGTAGCCTGCGTTAAATGTCGAATGATGTTACCATGCGGAAACATGAATACCAAACGGTAACATTATTACCATTGTTTTTCTTTAACGCTACGTCAGCTTGAGGGAATATTGGCCGAGCGTGAGTTTTACGTAATTCGCAATCAACTTGCAAACCGATTTCATCTAACGTGAAGCGTACCAAATTTTGATTGAACCCGCGAGCTCAGCCGAAACTAATGAAAGCTGCTCTATCAAAACCACTTTCGATCTTCTCGAACGAAAAATTCTTTTCCCTTCCGGCCCATGGCGCTGCTGCAGATTGTTGACCGTTAAAATTAAAAAAGAAAAATGTTCCGTCTCGTTACATTGAATTAATCGGCTTAAATGAAGGATTAAACGAGATCATACATTAGTCAGCCATCGATAGTCGACGACGTCCATCGGTTCCACTGAGAGTTGACGTTCCACAGTGAAATTTTAATCTGACGTTTGTTCGATATCTCTTTCCATTCGAGCCAATCGCGGCATCCGAAAGATGAGATGTTTCCGTGACCATCGGCGCTTCACTCTTTTTTCTTCTCTTTATTCTTGTCACCGTAGCAATGACGGTATTTAATCATCGTGATTGAAACCGAATCGCCAGACACGTCAAGGACTCGTCGGAAAATCGGTAATCGCGATACGGTATCGTGATCTATGGCAAAAGAGAGACGTTGGACGTAAACGAGTAAAAAGCAAAGAGAGAGCGACAGTAAAACGTGGGAAAATTCCGGAAAAGAGCGGAACCGTATACACAGCGCACAGTGAGTTCTTTCG
This sequence comes from Cryptocheilus praepositus, assembly GCA_033815515.1. NCBI lineage: Eukaryota > Metazoa > Arthropoda > Insecta > Hymenoptera > Pompilidae > Cryptocheilus > Cryptocheilus praepositus. The sequence goes on from JAWWQZ010000315.1 coordinate 5,153,369, forward strand.
GTAACGAATATGTTAATTTAATTCAGTCGAACATTTTTCGACCCTCGGACTCTTACTTGATTCAATTACTTCAATTACTTTAGAACACCTTATAGAAGTCGAACATTCTATACTGCATATTGTACGCTACACACAGAAACAGATATCTTGGCAGTAACAAATCTGATAACTTGTTTAACCCTTTGCACTCAGACATGTTTCGTATAGTATTGAATTTTTAGTATAGTTTTGAAAAAAATACTCTGCTCAACTCATGTTTTACTCTGCTGATAGATTTGTATTGAAACAAAATTGAAATTTTATAGCCTATTCTTTTCGAATGCGTTATAGTTCGTTCACCAATGTGCATTGCGGGTTTATTTAAACACATATCGCAGTAATAACTTGTTTATGATCTTTCACGTGTCATTTTTTCTTCCGAGCATATACAATGTTTATACAATAACTTGCAGTTTATCATTCAGCCTATTGCAGGAATATATAGAAAGTTGTTCTTGTAGTCGCTAGAATTCTCCCCTCAGTTTATTGACCACGAATTTACTAAATATTAAATAGCACACAGATTATTAATTCTATCTCATTGCCTTAACTTGTAACTCCCCAGAAAAATCTTAAGGAAACAAATATTTGAACAAACGTTTTCTGTACATACATTTTCCTCAGTAATAACACGAAGTATCTTCGTGTCCCCTCAGAGGGGACAGTCGAGTGCAAAGGGTTAAACCAGCTGCTTTACTCCTCTTATGATGCCCCATCTCTAACCCAAGTTTCGCGAGATTCGCTTGAACGAAAGTTTTGCACTCGATATCGACAGGCATAAACGAGGCGCGGATGAGTCTTGTTTGATCCTCATCGAATCCGTCGGCCGTACGGTGAGACGCTTTTTTTAAGTATTGGGGTGCGTGGAGATTTTTCATTGACTGAGTGCTAACACGCGTCCGCACCTGTCACATGAAAACGTTAGTCCGATATCTGTCCCTCTGACATTTCCTCTCTCTTTCTCTCTCTCTTCCTTTTCGCTTCTTCGTCCATCAGGCATTGACATTCCGATTTTTCTTCCAGCCCAGCTGACGTTTTATAATCGTAGTGATTGAAATGCAGCCAAAGAACGCGTCAGAAAATCGAGCATCGTAACAAGCCGCGCGCATTCCCGTCGAGACGTCCGCGTAGGGTAAAAGAAAGGGGACGTTTCATCCGTGAGAAATTAGAATTTGACGTGGCGCACGACGCTGCACGTTCGACCCGATCGATTTCCAGTCCGCTGATGTGAATGATGCAATAACTGAAAATCCCGTCGATCTCGAGAAATTGGTTAATAGGTGGCGTTATAGAATTTATTCATGTACGTTGGAATTATTAATATTCTTCACCGCATAGAAACCGACTCACGTCGTCAGTTGCCAAACAGGTCACAACGATTATATAGGGAATATTCAAAATAAAGCGTGGTAGGATGTGTGCGATCAAATACGCTTGTGAATACGCGCTCGTTTACGTTATCGGCAATACTAATAACGGCGATGATAATAGTAATCATCGTTATTACTGTTATAACAAAGGATAGTGGTAATATTGTACGACCGATTACCAATCGCTGGTTGGTCATTCGATGAACGTCGAAATCACGCAAAACTACAACCTCGTTTAAGGATCAAAATATATAGGACGTCCTTTTGTAAGTGAACAGACGTGACTGTTGGAGTAAGCGCGTGCTCCTGTTCTATTGTATGAAATTTTAATTCGATGCCCGACCAATTGCCCCCTCACCTCCTATTAATATCTGTCTCGTGCGTTTTGGTAATCGTGGTTTAATCTCGGTTCTCCTTAGCGAAGAAACCTCTTGTCGACGACTTTACGGTGATTGAAACAAGCTATTCTGCAGAAAGATATTCTTTATCGTGTACAGTCTTCCGACGTGGCAACGTGTATCAAGGTACTTTCCGATCTGGCGAAACTAGCAGTGCTGCTTTACAAATTTTATGAGAACAATACACGGTGCATGCACTTCGCCAATCTATCATAATGTTTGACATAAGATTTATGATAAAGCGGGAATATCGCATTTTCAAATCGGAACTCGTCATGATCTGCTTCTCTTTGTCGCACTATGAAGTGAAAGCCTCGCGGATTTTGTTCTTTCTAGAAACGTATCGCATGCGACTATCATTATTCTTACGAAGATAGGGAAGATGAAACAGGTCACGGACAAAGCAACAAAACTACGCAGAAACGTAACGCTTTTCGAATCTATACACACGGTTGTGAATAATACGGATGGATTTCATAAATTCTAATTTATTTGTTTAAAATTTCAATCCATCCGTCAGATTCCAACCGTGCCATCGACCGCTGAAAGAAAAAATGGAGAGAACGATCGGAACGCTATTCTCGACCAGGCATCAACCATTCCGTCTCATTCCACTTTTCCCTACCTGACCGTAGGCATTCTTTAATCCCAGTGATTTAAATCGAACATTGGGACGCAGAAAGAGGAAGGAAAGCTCTGATCGATCATCGGAATATCACGACTACGGATTAATTCCTGAACCCGACCGGGTCTCGTACTTGCTGGACACGTAAATACAAAGTATGACATCAACTGCAAAAAACTTTAGCCATATCTACCTATAATTAAAGATATTTCGTCTGACTTCCCCGTTTGAATAAGGAATAATGTTTAAAAGATATGAATAAAGTATTTCGAAAATATTGAAACAATTCAAATTTAAATTTTCAAAATATTAAAATTTTTCTTATAATTGAACTACTAATATTTCCTGCCGAAGCCTATGAAAAATCCTGTAAACAGTGTTGTGTATTATTAGACGTGATATGTCGAATATAAAAAGACTCGTGACACAATCAATGACTGGTCTGCTTTCAATATATCTCGTTATGAATAAAGTATTTCGAAAATATTCAAACAATTCAAATATAAATTTTCAAAATATTAAAATTTTTCTTATGATTGAACTATTAATATTTCCTGCCGAAGCCTATGAACAATCCTGTAAACAGTGTTGTGTATTATTAGACGCGATCTATCGAATACAAAAAGACCCGCGACACAATCAATGACTGGTCTGCTTTCAATATATCTCGTTATGAATAAAGTATTTCGAAAATATTCAAACAATTCAAATATGAATTTTCAAAATATTACAATTTTTCTTATGATTGAACTATTGATATTTCCTGCCGAAGCCTATGAAAAATCCTGTAAACAGTGTTGTGTATTATTAGACGTGATCTATCGAACATAAAAAGACTCGCGACACAATCAATGACTGGTCTGCTTTCAATATATCTCATAATTATCAGTCCACGTTGGAATTCCAGCCGGACCGCAGTGGTGAAAACCAACATTTAACACGCTTTTCAGCCATGCTTATCGCGCTCGTTTGTGTCCACGATGGTGGTCGCACCCGATCCAGCCGGATTTAACATGTCTGACCCAGATAGGCGACAGCGCGATTGCAATGCGTTGCCGATGGAACGGGGGATCCAATACAAATGGATGTACGCAAAAGCTGCGGTACGGATTTCCATTTATTAGTGGCAGAACATCTTCACGCGAGCGAATCCATAATTAATCTGGGTACCTAAATTATCAATGTATATAATATACATTCGCGAGTTTGTATCTAACGCATTACAGGCTGCGTTGACATTTTTGTGTACTATTAGCCCAACTGGAATGTTCAATTCGGTGGAATACCTCGGTGACAGTACGTTATTCCATTACTCTCCCTTTGAAAACGGAATAAATTCCATTAAGGTCTTTTAATGTATAATTACATTTCACGGCCTGCACCTGGCATACGTCGCACGTACGGCGAACGGAACGTACTCTCAAATAACCACCAGAAGAACGATTTCCGCTGAATCGTCCATTGATCTTTCATCTCGACCGTTACAAATCGGAGTTTTTCGAAAGCCCGGTAACCGCCGCGCGTCGTTTGGCAACGATCGTCTCGAGTGCAGATCGGCGGAGAGTTCAATGGCGTATTATTGCCAAATAACCGATCCCGAGTTATCGGAGTTTCGAAGTAGCATACAGGCACAAGTTCGGGAGCGTGCCAGCCGGGTCAGTCCATGCGGTTAATTCACTCTTGCACTTCGAAACTCGATAACTCACGGATTGGTCGTCATAATTGTATACTAATGTCGTTACCGACGATTCCACGGTACGCTAACTCGAAGCCGACGCAGCGTAACCTAAGGCCGTATCCGGCCGACGAAAAGGAAACAAATGGATATCGATTTTGGACGCGCAGACCGGACTTGCTATTATACGGAATCGCAGCCCGGGACAATGCCCGCCCGTTCCCCGCATTGCCGCGCATTGTGGCGCGTAAAACTCAGACCGGGCTTTGTCTAAGGTGTGAGCAGACTCTGGCCTCATCGTTCTGGTGAGCCATTCACCTTTGTCCTTTTCGGACGGCGTACACTGAGAAGAGTGCATCGCGTCTTCCAAAATACAAGTTAAAACAAGTGACTCAAGTAACTGAAGTGTCAGCTTTGCCGTTGCGTGTCCACCATTATCCTCGCCCGTCGACGACTGTCGCCAAAGGAGAATTCCTAGAGGAGCGGCATTCACAAACGAACTCTTAACACTTTGACTGCCACAGTGGTCACCGGTGACCGGTGCAAAAGATTTTACTATGAATGCAAAAGAATTCGCTATAAAGCCTATTTGCAATCTTGTAAAAACAAATGACAAGATTTTGCACGATTCAATCATATCCTGCAGTATTTCATCGCACCGCGATTCTAACACAGCAAAACATGCGGTGACCGGTGCAAAAGATTTTATTAAAAATGCAAAAAATTCAGTGCAATGATTGATACTCTGTTTCAATACTTTGACTTCTGACAACTCTGCGTTACCTTAATTTTGCACGATTTAATTATACTCTGCAGTATTTCATTGTATCGCGATTCTAACGTAGCAAAATACGCTTGGCAGTCAACGTGTTAAACGATAAACTATGACAGTGTCAATTATTATTGGTAACGTGGAATCAGCGGTAAATAAGAATATTGCGGTTTTAATGATTTATGAATATTCGTCTGGCTATCTTAGCAATCGTACTTGCAAAATCTGCTACAGTCGCCAATATCTAAGAATAGCTAATCGATTATTTAAAATATTAGGCGACATACGTATAGATGGACATGTCTATGCACACTTGCATTCTTCATAAACCACGCTTCAAGCTTTCCGCCGTGAACGAAGCCTCGCGACGTCGTTGACCTACAGTCAACACTTTACTTGACACGTCTGAACAAACTTCGCACCATACATGAATAGAAATCAATTTTTCTTTACATTACGTTTCATTTACGCGATGACACCAAACGTTCATCATACCGCGAAAATGAACCGCTGACAGTGCGTTCAAATGCTCGTGTCTCGTTCGTCGCGTCTGACGTCCTGGACTTGTCTCCACGATTAAACCTAATTGGACACGCCTCAACCGTTAACCGGTCACCATTAATTAACCTTCAGCAGTTAACCCAATTCGAGGACGCGAACGGCGTTCGGTTGACGTACTGATTTAACGCCAACCCCGTAGCTACTCAAGGTGACAAGCGGACTCTGCTAAGTTTGCCTCCCGTGTAACGTTGCAAGGGTCGTGCCGGGCGTACCAATTAAGTCTGATCAGCCCGTGAGGCGATAAATATGCTCCGGGGTACAGGTCCTTCGACAGTTTCTGTGGCACTGACTGTTTTAATGACAAGATTGGTTTATCTCCCGTTGATCGATCTCTAATTAAAGGCATTCTTATGGTCGGGCTACGTAGCCATCGTTTTTATATGGATTGTGCTAAATGACTCAACTGCTTAGTATCACGATCATGGGCGATTCGATAAGTTTAACGCGGTAAGTTCATGCGTCTGTTAGAGGAAAAAAAATTTGCGGCGAAATTCAAAGGGGTCTCAGGTGATGTCCGATACTGAAGTAGGTAGTCATTGTTGTGCGGAATTGCTATGCGCTACGGATTTTTGTTTGGAAAAGGGAAGGGGAATGAAGCGGTGCTAGATTATCGCATTTCTTGGCACCTCGGCATTCCACCGGATTATTGTAAAGAGTTCGGACCGATTACTGTAAAATAAAGATTTCGCGATTTATCTATTCTCTTGATTCTAACACGCCTTTATAAATATTCCAATCGGAAAGTGTCGCTTAACGCGGAATTCGCTCGACAATAAGGACTTATTACGTGTAAGCAGCTGCAAAGGTAAGAGGCAAAGGGAAGGTGGTGAAGGCGAAGGTTGGGTTGTTCCTTCGCTCTGTTATATAAGAGCGGGCGATATGCGAGCTTCCGCAAAGGCGCGGAACTTCCTTACTGAGTCGACCCCCTCCGGCACGTGAACATACGCGGGACACAGGCGCCCGCGAAATACGTGCACAAAGCGGCGGGGCGAGTGTACGCATTCTTGGCGTCGCGAATGTAATTTCGTCCAATTTTCGCGGAAACTTTCCGGGCGGGCTGTTCGTGCGTAAGAAGCGCATTTCGTTGTTTCGCTGCGCGCTCCGCGAGAATTTTGCTGAACGCGGGAAACGGCATCTAGCCAGCGCGGCATCGCACTCGAGCATAAAATAATCGACAAGTTCGTTCGCGTCGTTACTCGCGCGACCTGGGCATCGCGATGGCTTGATATCGGGGTAATTCCGGCGATGACGGTACGGTTGATCGCGCGACATGGCTTTAATCTCCCCTTCACTTCGCTTGAACGCTTGTCATTTCTGTTTATATCAACGGGGAGCGCGCGCTAAAATAGCGTGTTGACGGTGCATGAGTTAACCCGCAGATAATTACCAAAATGAAGCAAATCAGTTCAAAGGGCGTTATCATTGCTATTTGGCCTTCAGCTGTAAATATCAGAAGGGTTCGGAGAACGTCAAATATCAATTTGAGAAAGTCTTTCACAGAAGCATTGTTCATACGGCTTGCCTCACAATGTTTACTGAATCCAACAACGGGACATCAGTAATAGCGCGCGCTAAAACAGCGTGTTGATGATGCATGAGTTAACCCATTTTGCATGATTTAGCGCGTCTTGCTCCAGTTTTATTTTAACATTAAATGCCCAAAAATTATATAAAAATATAATATTATTAAGTTACTGATATAATATTTAATCATGTATTTTATGCTGCATTTACAGTATAAATATATAAAGAACTATGAACACACTACTTTGAACATGAATCATTACTTGAGATATTTCGTAAAAAAAAAGTCATCAAAGGGTTAATCCGCAGATAATTACCAAAATGGAGCAAATCAGTTCAACGGACATCATCGGTGCTATTTGACCTTCAGCTGTAAATATCAGACGGGGAAGGGTTCGGGGAACGTCAAATATCAATTTGAGAAAATCTTTCACAGAAGTATTGTTCATACGGCTTGCCTCAAATGTTTACTGAATCCAACGATGCGGCATTAGTAGGGGTTGATAATTCTCGCGGAACTCAACTTTATCATAACTACACTTCGAGCACAACGAAGGTACGCAGCACACACGAGACCTTATTTCATTTGCAAAATTACGGACGATCTAATTTCAACAGCCGAGAGCAGAGTCAAGGGGTGGTATTAACTTCTCAGGGCGAGAATTTCAAAACGGATAATAAATAATCTACCGTACACTGGGTTGCGTATCGTACAGAGTGGAGAACGGAATCTCAGATAATGTCGTTGAATTTTACAGGAAAATTCGCGTCCCCGTGCGAAGCGTAGTAACGACGAAACGCGCAATTATGTGGACCGTGCAACTCGTGGCCGCCCGCGAGCACGTTTATCTCGGCTGCATTCAGCTGAAATACTTTTCGGGACGGACGTTGCAAACGGCTTAATCCACCCACTGTCCGATCGAATAAGTAGATGACACCAGATGCGGACGTTTAGTGTACACGTTTTATCTCTTGACTTTGCGAACTGTCAGCGTAACGTTTTTAGATTATTCATTCCGATTCAATATGCATCGTCGAATATCACGAATTTCCATAATTTCCCGAGTAAAAGATCTCTACACGGTTGGACTGTTACCTAGATTACTGGTGACTTTTCAAGTATTCCGCTAATTAATATTTCGTGTCGTTCAAATTGCCGTGCATACGTTAAAATAGTCGGAGAAACGTAGAAGATTTTCAGCGAAAAATGTTTGACTGTATCCGTTATACCGATAAGCACCGACGTTATTTTATTGCCCGTTATATACTTCATTCTTTCCATACCCGTTTGACATTCACGCGTACGCCAGCGAAATATTTTGCCAGCGCCGAGAACTTTCGCGAAGTCTACCCGGCGAAAGTTCCGACAGTTTTCGACGCTTTGAGACTTTGATACTTTCGGAAAACGATCGTTTTATACAAAATCTACCCCGGGCGAGATCTCGTGCCGAATGGGAAGGGCGTTTTGTGGAGAGAAAAAAAAAGAGAAAGAATGGCGCCGGTGTAACCGTATTCGACTGACTGCATAATAACCCCCGGCCAAAGTTAGCCCCTGTTTAGTAAGCTGATTGGCCGACTGGCTCCGACGAGGGTGGCGACGGAACGATTTTGCCCACGCCGTACCCTACCTTTTACACAAACTACAATTGCCCGACATCACGCCATCTTTCTTGCTTACTGCCGTCCTAGACGCGCTCGAAATCGAGAAATCGTGATTTTGCTCTTCAATGTAACGTGACAAAATGCTTTCCTTCGTCACTGCTCTATTACACGGCACGTTCGAGCAGTCCAAAGCTGATTTAACGGCCTATACGTACACAAAATGTTCAACACTTTGACTGCCACGGTGGTCACCCGTGACCGGTGCAAAAGATTTTACTAAAAATGCAAAAAATTTGTAATGAAGCCTATTTGCAATCTTGTAAAAGCAATTGACATAGGGACGGTGCTTCAATACTTTGGCTTCTAACAACTCTGCGTTACTTTATTTCGCACGATTTAATTATCCTCTGCAGTATTTTATCGCATCGCGGTTCTAACATAGCAAAATACGCTTGGCAGTCAACGTGTTAAGTATAAGACCCGAACCGTAGGCTGTAGTATTTCATAGCATCGCCATCCTAATGCAGCAAAATACGCTTGGCAGTCAAAGTGTTAAAAGGCTACTAATATATTTTCGTTAATTAAGTAGCAAGAAGTACTACATATCTAAACACATTCTCTATTCGAAAATAACTCTTGAATAAATACAGTCGGTCCGCAGCTCACAACTTCGAATTATCAATTTATATGAACCTCATCGTATAAAATAGGCTTTGCATTAAACTATTATATCTCACTGTACTTTAAAGCCGCCGCGGTTTAGTGCATTTTTCGACACGCAATCTGTTGGAATACGACAAAAATCAATATCTTTCCTTTGAACTGTTTATGCTACGCCTCAGTCTTTATATCGACATGAAAACTCGATTCCTTCTTTTAAACAAATGCATATCGAATATATGCGCGCGAGAATGTGATGCGTGGCACGAGCTGCGACGCATATAACAAAGGTTGGACAAACATGTTGTTTTTCATATCATTCAGTCGGAGCCCTACGATCAAAGAAGAAAGACCTACTCTCTTGAAAGATTAAAGTATAAGTTACAATAAACGTAGAAGATTATTTCACACACCTCCAAATCCCAACACAATCTCATCACAATTCGAAGAACACCTGTATCAAAAGCTACGCGTACTCTGAAAGGAATTTGCGAAGTACCTACATTTCGCTGCTATTACGTCGCACTTAGACTGTCTACAAGAACATTTGACTACCGTAATCCGATTGTGCAAGTTACTGAATCTGGCTCAAAGATACGCAGGTGTGTCGTCAGGCGTAGGATGCATTTTCAGTAATTGCACGTCGATCGACGTGTTGCGAGTGCAGATTGCATCCACATGCGCATCTTACGCGGCGAGCTCATTAATACGAACGAAAGTGCAGTACTTCGTCGTGGGTAGGAAGATATATAGTGTTCGTATAATATTTCGGCATCGAATAACTTACCGAAACATGACACACCATTAGCATCAGTCACGAAGTGTAATTATATCCAACAATTACATAATATATTAAACCATTTTGTTTTACCGCTTAAGCAGCGATTTATGTGATAAGTTATGCATATACTACAGTTAGCGGAAACTTTCGCCTGAGAGTTCTGCGCGTTTTTGTTTTATTTCGATAAAAGTGAAATACGGCCGTTTACAAGGTTTCAAATCTTAGATCCGTTCGTTACGGCAAATTCAGCCACGAAGTATGTCCGTTCGTTAAATATTGAAATAATTGATGGTTGGGTGCAGCGCAAAATGCAGATGGGCGTTAATAAATATCTAAAGCATTTACATTTCTGATGCCATATATCAGCGACCTGTTTGAAAAATCGATACACTGTCATTGCCATATTTACTGTAACGAACGTAGATTGTAGTTAACAAACAATTATCCCGTTCGATTTCAATGGCTGCAGGTTCGAGGGCCCTCGAGTGTCGTATTTGAAATATCAGCCGATAATATGCAAATATGAGTGACGCGTGCTTGCCTTTATACAAACTATTATTACACGCTGCGAACCTACGCATACATTTTTAAGTATCCGTATAAATGAAAATCTGATTGCAAAAGTGTCAGTATTTAAAAAATTGGACAAGTAGATTAGATGTATATTGCACAATGCGCGATTCTACAATGAATTATAAAGACGGCTAATCCTATTGCAAAAACAAATATTATACTTTCACGTAAAAGAAGGAAACGTGACATTCTGTCACCAGATATAATCCATGCCTAAATAAGGTTTCTAATTATATCATTACATATCGGTATTATCACTTATTATTAAATATTATACTTTCACGTAAAAGAAGGAAACATAACATTCTGTCACGAGATATAATCCATGCCTAAATAAGGTTTCTAATTATATCATTACATATCGGTATTATCACTCATTCGATTCAATAAGCAAAACTTTGTTGCTTTTAACCAATTAAATTTGCCTCGTAATATAAACTTGATTTATGCGTTGGTTAAATAATGTGTTATGAAAGCGGATATTTGTGACAATACATACAAATTGATTTGTATTTTATGGACGGGCGGCACTTCGCCGTTCCTCGCAGCTTTCACGTGAAAAGATCACTCTTTGTCATATTGAAATTGCCGATCGCTCTGCCGTGTCCACTTGTTTTTGCGTAATGTAAATCAGCAGTTCCGCCGCTAAAATCGGATTCCCAGCCATTTGACCGAAATAACGAAATGATGTGATCGGAAAAATACAGCCGCGTAGAACGCGAAACACCTGACAAAGCGCGTATTGGGTTATTTCACTTCGGCCTCGATTCTCAAAGACCGAGAGAGCGCATCTTTTCCCGATTCCGAAGTTAAGGGAGAAAAAAAGCGCGCTTGTCAGCTCGACTGCGCGCGTATTGCCGCAGCAGAGGTTTATACCGTGTGGTATGTTAGAGTAGTAAAATAAAGCGCGCGTATGCATATGGCAGGGCAAGGGAAAGCGTAGGCAGTGGGAGAGTCAGAGAAAAAGGGGAGTGCAGCGTTCGTTGCTTGCACACACACGGATGGCTATAAATTCCTGTTTCTCCGCAGGCAGAGCTACTGCGAGCTACTTCAGATGTCGTCCTGCGTCGGAGATCTCAGCGCAAAGGGACTGCATTGCAGACGTCGATAAAGGAAATGTGAGAAACGCGATCGAAAGAACTAGAGAAGAAAATACGAAGGGTAGTAAGGAACACAGACTGTGAGGGAAACGGGCGGAGAGAGGGAGAAAGGGAGGGAATGACGCGTTGAAGTGGTTCTTTCTTAGATCTTATTTCCATGTAGTAACGATACGAAGTGTGACAAGGAGCCCGGTGCACTTAACTGCACTCTCTTTGCGTCCTCACATTATTTTATCTAGCTCCGTCCCTTTCTCCTTCCCTTATCTTATATCTTTTAACAGGGCTTTGCTTCCTGTCCGCGTTGTATTTACTCCTATTCAGCACTATCACATTTCGGCATGACGTTGAGTGAGTTATTTCAAAACCTCGATTATTTCCGGAATTAATAAGCGCAAATTACTTTCAATGTCTAGAAGAGTTTGTATGAACTCATTTGTGTTAATATTTTTTTTTATACTGTTACCACCTTGTCAATCAATTTTATCCCACTTATCCCAACCCTGTAAAACATAAAACATTGGCATAAAATGAACCGGTTTCAATTTTTCGTCACGCCCAGTATTAAAAGCAAAATCGTACATAGAGGGTCGTCATTTGGTTGTAACGTGTTACAACGTCTGACAGCTGAGTCTCTGCATGGATCTGCACCGACGGCAACCTTAGAAAGGCCTTGTCGAAAGTGCAAAGGTTACACTTGGACTCGGCAATGCACTTTTAAGGATTCGCAGCACACGTCGGCATTCTTCTCTCGTCAACGCGACGTAATACGACCAATCCTCCTACGTAGCAGTTAAGTTGTAATGTGTACTGAGAACTACGCGTGGAATTATTTGGCATCGTGTTTGCCGCTAAGAAAAAACCAAAAAACTGTTTCATTAAAAATTAAGGCAAATGCTGGTCAAATATGAATATGAATTACTGGAATTCTTTAAGTTGGTTCCAGTCGTGATGTTCTGGTGAAAACAAGTAGCCACTCGCAAAAATGCAGTTTAGTCGCTTATTTAAAGATTCCCTGAACCGTTTCACGAAAATAACAAATGTGCAGACTGTATTTAGTTCTTGGCTGTATAACGCGCAGAAAAGTTCACAATCGATCTAATTGCAAATTAAATCACTACCGTCAATGTTACCAAAGGCTGCTTAATTAACAACGCAATAACCATAATGTGCTTCTTAATTACCAAATTAATTAAATATGTAATTAGTTTTCGGTGGATCGTTTTAGAAGAGTTTGGCGTAGGTCATATTTCCAATCATATACCCGTGCGTAACAGCCATCCCTACGTCGAACGACGTAAACTGCCCCGAATTCCAAACCCTCCGATGGGACAATTTAGCGCGTGGGAAAATAAAAGCTGTCGGTAATTTACCAAAATTGTATCGATTGATCGAGGAGTCAAATTGAGCAAAAGAGCATAATATCGGGCGTTCCGGTATAAAAAGAGTCAACAATAAGGGTCGGTATCCTTCGCAATCAAACAATAGTCTTTTTACAATGCCGTTTATAGTCTGTCATTCGGTATCCGAATGCACTCCGATTCATAATGGCACGCACTGCGCGTATTCTGTCCCTCGCACATTTTTGTCTCCTTTTTTCACATAAACGCGGTGTTCTCCATGGCGACTGGCGAGCGTGAAAACACTTTAAAGCTGTTAAATTCTAGCGACAACGGTGGCGCGGACGAATATGTTTCACTGATGGGCGTTACCTGCAAATATTATTCAATATGAAGCATTTTAGTGCGGTAAGCAAAAAGAGCAGCCGGCTGTCAATAAACGTGCGAGCAGTAATTTTATGGAGCGAGTTCCCGAAAGCATTCGAGCGATTCTGTCGTTCGACGTTTTACGATGCAACAGTGATAATCGTGAAAAAGGAACGGTCCTCAGGCTCTGTAGAGAGCCTGTTGATCGGATTTCTAGGATGTTGCTCGCGAACGATGTCTAGCCCGGCCGCTTCCAGCTGCTTCGATTTACGTAAATTCGCACGGTTATTCGAAGCATCGACAGTAACGCGGAAAAATGCGTGTACGCGGGAGAAATGCTTCAACCTGTAACCTCTGCATATTTGGGGCTAGACGTTACAGCGAATTACACATTTCTCGCAATCGGCCGATTATGGTACGCTTCATATATGCATATGTTGGATCGAAAATTCGCGAAATAATAATGCGTATCGAATGCGTATAAGTTAAGAATGTGATGTGTGATACGTGGCGTGAGCGACGACGCATATAACAAAAGGTTGAAGATGTTTCCTATTGGGCAGTCGAAGTCGGACGATCAAAGACGAAAGACGTATAAAGACGAAGTCCGTCGAGCAAAGACGCACTTAAAGACGTAAAAGACGCGAACAATTTGAAAGACGTATTTTAATGTTTTCTTAATTTCTGACGTGTGGGCAAAATTGGTGTTATCTTTATATTTCTTATAATAAACGATTTTGTTGACTTTTCTATTATAGCAGGGGAATCATTTTTATTCTAACCCGAAAGTTTTCCCCTACATATATGACCACAGTTCATTAGCACTTCTAACATCTGATCGCACCAGCGTTTAGCAGATCCCCGTACTATAATAAATCCAGTCGAGTGGGTTCAAGACGGAACGTTTCTCGAAATTCTTTCGTGCTACGGTATCTACCACAAGCAAAAAACGGAAAAAACCTCCTTCTACAGTTCCCCTCGCTTCTTTAAACCAATTAAACGGTAATTCGCTAGAATCCCAGCCGCAAATTAGCATTCTCCGAATTTGAAGCAGTTTTCGAAATTGAAACACGTATAATGAAACATTACCAATCAATGTTTCCACAATGGGGATATTCGGTTTATTTCGCGCTTAACCAGTTGAATAGGCAAGAATAATATTTTGAACTCTTAGTGACTTAAATCATTTTATATTAATTCTGGCCCTGAAATGTTTGGGCGACCAAAGTTATCAATTCGATGTTTCCTGGAAATTATTATATGTTATCGCCCGTCATATCTGCGTGTGAAGTTCGTGTAACAGTGATTTCGGTATACGCGAAATTCGGTCGAGGTTAGGATTCATTACTGCAGATGTAGGAGAACGTGGTATGAAACATCCGGCGGCCCGTCATTTTTGCAAATTTTCCTTTCATACCCGCATCCGTTGCCACGAACGGCATCGCTCCAAATTAACGTACATCGCAACTAATTTTCTTTAAACTCATAAAATAAAGTGTACGCGCCCCTTACGCTCTTTCAGCTACAAGCGAAATTGCTAATAAATTGTAATACAACGGCTAAATAGAATGTACGCAGAATTTTATTTGACCACATCGCACCATGGACAGCATTGTTGCGCGAACACGAGGATATGGTGAAGGAAGGTAAAACCACGCCAATACTAGCGTTTTAATATTTCATTACGCACTCCTGCCGTAATTCAATTGAATGTAATTATTCAGTTATACTCGCGTACTCTCCGTTTTTATACGACTCGGGGTCCTATCATAAATCATTCTGTATGATTTCATTGCGAGCGAGCACCTGATGAGTATAATTTGAGCGACTACCAATATGATACACTTAACTGATATTCATTGTCCGTCAGATTTATTACGTTTGAAGTTATATTCGGTGGAAAATTTGATACGCGCTGGTATATGCCATTGCGGCTTAATACACATTAATTCGTCGCTCGGGACGACGGATTTCGACTCACAAAGCACGAAGCTTTCATCCTAAATCCCAACTCAGCTAAAGGCAAACTTGATGGGTCTCGATGCTCAACGGTTTTCGAAGTCGCTTGCTACCAGTGACGAAGTATCAATTAGTTGTCAAATTATTCGTGAGCTCTCTGTGCTTTTGCTTTATTTGCATGACGTTAAAATCTCTACACATCACCGCGTGAGCTATTAAATGAAAAAAACAGGCGGAACATTTATATGATCAAAAAATAAATGCAGCAGCTGGCGTTATAGGGGACTCCAATCGACACGCAGGTTCTGTGAAGTTATTAAGTAAGCCTTGCTCGTCTAAAATTTCAGAGTTCTACACATGAAAAGACAGCGAAGGGTCAATAATAAACATAAAATCTAATTAAGCACACTACAATACACTATAATAAATTTTCACAACAACAAATACTTTTATTATTTTTACCATTATTGCCTATCTTTCCCTACTTTTCATTAGCTGATCATTTCTATAATGATATCGTACACTTCTAACATCGTTATATTGACGAAATACCAACTGAACGACTTCTTTTAAAACTACTAATCAAATATTCATTATATGACTCCGTTTTATACACAAAGTATCTTCCACCCGCGTAACTGCGCTTTAAAACTCGTCCACTAAAGGTCAATAACTTATTAGCCGCGATACCGAGGTACGCGCGTCAGTCCACCCACGCTCGAAAGCTGCAAGTTCGGCGGAATTTCAACTAAATACAGTGCAGCGCGATCGGGTTCTCCCAATTTACATTGTAATCGCCGTTAATAGAGTTGTCCGCCCGGTAATGAGCGAATTCACGCAACGGCGCGAGATTCGCGCCGGACTGATCTTCCGCCGGAGAACGCGACGCGCTAAACTCAATTGTCGCCAAGTAAATTATGGGCCGCCTCGTCTGTGTCATTCGCATTGAGCTGCGTCGAGTCCCCCCCGAGTTACGAGCCAACGGTATTTTAACTTGAGACAGAGAATGATTGAAATTGATGGAATTAAGTGTAGAATCTAACAGGTACGTGTTGTCAAATAGAATTGATTAGATGTTTGCAGAAAACATATATATATATATATAATATGAAAAAATATATATACATATGTGTGTAGGAGTTCAATACGTGAAACTAGATAGTATAATATTTATAAACAATAATAACACAATGAAGACACTTTCGTCTTTTTCCTAGTCTTTCGTCGTTTCGTCGTTTCGCCTTTTCGTCTTTACGTCGTATCGTCTTCACGTCTTATCGTCAACTACCTACTCCTAAGCAACCATATAATACAATTCAACAAACTCGTCACCTATGATACATCAATATAATAATTGTGATCATAGGTGACCAAACGCAATATGAGGACCCTGTGTTTGAGATCCCACACACACATATATATATATGTATATATATGGCTCTTACTCAACTTGTAAGAAAGGACGGTCAGTTTGTGAAACCGAAGGTACTGATTTCTGAAATCTTCAAGGAGTGCCTGACATCCGAATCAAACATTGTGCCCAAAACACATATTTAACCCCTTGCCGTACTTTGACGAGAAATTGTACATTGTGATGAGGAATTGGGGCCAAACGCGAATATGACGAGTCTGACTCGTGATGAAAATTTCCGGCTAAACATGAATATGACGAGTCTAACTCGTGATTAAAATTGATATATCGCGTCAGAAATATATACATAAAAAAGAATCAATTAAATTATTTTTTAACAGTTTTTGGTCCAAATTCATTTTAATTCTACAAGAACATCATCGCATGAAGTTAATAAGCGCACGGGTACTTGATAGGGAGTCGCAAGATATAATTTGTTTCAAGTTCGGACAATAGGTTTCAACCACCGTGGCTCAATTCGCGAGCATTTCTGCACATTGGGCCCAAATTCTTCTGAGTTAAATGGTACGGCAAAGGGTTAATTAACGATATTCGATCCATACCGCAAAGAAGACGGTATTCGTTTTGTGTGTATGGCCGTACCGTATTCGGACGAGAGTAGCAGAGCGCGGAAAAAGGTGTCCACGACTAGATAAGGCAAAGGTAGTGAAAAAGACGGAGCACAGATAAGGCGAGAGAGAGAGGGAAGCAGGATTGCATTTCCATTAGTTAATTTACTTTCCGAGCACTGTGCCGCCTCCAAAACTGCTTGCAGCAGCACTCATACACGTCCACGCAAAGTATCAGTTAAGCTGCCGGATCACAATTAAAACTCTCGCCTGCCTCTTCATCTCCGTAAAGAGGGATGAAGCTTAAGCAGAGCTACAATTAGACGAGTAAACGATATCGTATAGTTTGGGGCCGCGGATTGCGCCATGAATGTCTCCTGGTCTTATCCGATATTGGTCACTTTCCGGTAACAAAATTCGAATGACACTTTTGAAACATATGTCCGTTGGGTGTACACCGATACGACGCTATATTTTCAATATATATAGACACTACATTCCTGAACGTAATCCTGACCGTAATATGACCAATGAAAATCTCATTTAAATTTAACATACACATCGACGTAGGAAGTTGCTATGTGAGCCAACTTTGCGAAATGCGTGCTAACGTTCACTGTGCACTATTTTCAGAGTGCAGGCTTAAATTTCTACCGTATGAAAGAGAAACAGAATTCCGACTCCCCCGTTATAATCGCTTCAAATAACAATGGTTTCGTAGTATATGCAGGCAAATCTAGAAACATACGCTAAAACTGACACGGACAAAAACAACATCTTAGAAAAGCTTAAAATATTTCGTTTGCTTTGCTAGCTTTAATAATTATCTACGTGGTAGCCCGTATCTACAGCTAACATATAATTTTGAATCAACAACATATCTAAAGTTGATCTAAACTCGACTTCGCAGCACTTAGAAACTGAAGCAAAAGTATGCGGTACCTATTATGAAAATAACACTCTTATTCCTTCTGAATGAGCATGCACGATATCTTTCCATCGATACTTCCGCCAACTTTTTACGTACTCCTCGGATTATTCTGGGCTACACAGACGACGAGTCTGAAAATTGTACTTTCCTGGAAAAAGGCAGTCGGTCCAAGGGAATGGAGCGACGGTCGTTCGATACGCTGAGAAAGAAAAATAAGATGCCGTTCGGCGAGATAAAGGAAATGTATGGCCGTGTTTACACGGCGGTTCGAGATTGGAGCTCATTCGAGGGTCCTTGCTTGCTTTTCAGTAAAATTCCCCTCTTAGTGTCCCGGCTTTCCAAAAGTGCTGCTGATCCGCGGTACATTGTGCTTAGGAAGGAAATTTTCTTGGAAGATTTACGATTTCTTCACGAATTGCTTGTGATACTTATAACTTACGTACCTTACTAATATGGACTATACTATTGTCTCTAATATATC
This sequence comes from Cryptocheilus praepositus, assembly GCA_033815515.1. Classification (NCBI taxonomy): domain Eukaryota; kingdom Metazoa; phylum Arthropoda; class Insecta; order Hymenoptera; family Pompilidae; genus Cryptocheilus; species Cryptocheilus praepositus. The sequence goes on from JAWWQZ010000315.1 coordinate 5,172,103, forward strand.
CTACTTTTACCGTGAATGACCGAAATTGGAGAATGTCGACTTTCACCGGTGAATGTCAACAGATACCAAATACGTTGGCGAAAGATCAAATATTTCATTACATTGTTGTACATTCGGACCCTCTTCGGTGTGTGTCGACAATCACAGATATCCTCTGATGGAGGTCCAAAACAGAAGAGTCAAAAAAGTGTCATTATAGTTTAAGTTGTAAAAGCAAGGGACTCTTGTGCAATTCAAAGTGTCATAATAGTTTAAGTTGTTGCAATAAATAAGATTTGAATCACATAAGTAAGTAATTTTTTTATTATACTGTGTATTTTAAATTCTTGGTCATTCCTTTCTGAAAGAGAGGCGAAAAAGTTACGTCACCCTTGTGACGTTTTATAGCGACTGAATTAGGGAGAAGAAAATATAAATCTCCAACATGTTCAACATTCCCCATTAGTATATGTTGAATGTTGACATTCACCGGTGAAAGTCGACATTCTCCAGATTTCGGTGTTTCACTGTAACACTACTATAACACTGCATTGAAATTGTCCTTTTCAAACTCGCCTGTATGTTTCCTAGTCAAAGATTCAAAATAACAAATGCCTGACCAACCTTTTACCGAGATTTGCAGTCCATTTAAAGTTAACTAACTCTGACTGATCGCAATCGCTTGTTTTGAAAACGCAGCGCGTACGAGGCTGTAAACTTTACCGTTTACCGTTGTGAACCACAGGAATGGAACGACTGTTATCATCAAATGTGTAACTGCGCACACAATAAAAACTGTAAGCTATTGAAACGTGTCGTGCCGATTAAAAAAGTATTTTCAGACCAGATTTTTCCGATTGACCGCACCGCAACACTTGCGTTGAATTTTCTTTCAAATTTCCATCGTACCAGGAACGATAATTTCAGACGGAGTATTCCGCTAGTAGAAATGAATGTGCCACAAATTTGAACCGCAGTGAATTTCCCATATTAATAATCACGAAAGATGTCAGAAATCTTATTCTCTTTCAACGTCGCTGATCGATTGATAACAAACGAATTTGTTCGCTCGCCAGGAAATCTGCGTAAAAATCTTAAACGAGGCCCATTGTGGCGATCATCAGATGACCTACTAAATTCGCCAATTTCAAAACCGTCCTTTCTGGTCCCGCCAGCGTAACCGTACAAAGAAATTGCTTCGCTTGAAAGTTCGCACCGCTCCTGTGGTAAAACATTCATGGTATTGAATGGGCTTTGACGTCACGGTACCGTTAAAAAAATTTCGTTCGCTCGTCTTTGTCGATCTTCCTGAATACCGAAGAATTCACTTACGCAGAAATACGAATAAGTGCTTCTTTAGTGACAACTGTACGGGTCACGACTCATTCAAACGTTAAAAAAGTAAAATTATTTTCTTGCCAAAAAGAAGGTGTTAATATTCGGCTCTTGAAAACTACGGTCCGTTTTCTTTAGTTATTTGCAACACCGTAGGGGCGAGAGTCCAATTTGCGAGAAAATTTGTATACGCGATGGTGTGAAAAATTGCATGTTTCTTTGAATGTACAGTGCTGAAACTGGCTGATTACGCAATCGCCACGAAAATCGCATAAAGGATTCACTGTGTCGAAGCGAATTCGTTGGTAGAGCCCCGTCGCCATCAGTAAAGAAATCTAGCCCGGCCCTATTTGCCCTCCAAAATCTACCCAGAACTGTGAATACTCCCGAGTTTTGAGTGGCGGGACAAACATTTGAATGCACAAATTTTGTAAGGGACACCGGGGTGAATGGATAACGGTGAATGCTCATTACGAACCAGTAGAATTCGTCTGTTCTCCGAGCGTGCTCGAGTGGACGCGAAGAATAATACAGCGGTCATTAGACATGCAAAACCGACACCCTGATAAACTCTTTTCGGCTTTCACCAATGAATAGAAAGCCAGACAGTGACGTAACAATTACCGTCATCCACGAATATTTTCCAGTAAATTTACCACTAATGAACGCCTGCCGGTGACGACATAATATAGTTTCAAGAGCAGAGAAAAATTGAACGCATGCAAGTGCGCATACGGGAACAGATGTATTCAATGAAACGGAAAGAACTATCGGGCATTTTCGATAAAAGTAGGCCGAAATTTTTCGTGTCACCTGCCACCCGTAAATGATACCTGCACGCGATATTTAGTCACTCGATACCAATCCCGACATAATAATATTATATATATATATATATATATATATATACCTTATCTATATATATATATATATATACCTTATATCGTACCATTATATATATATATATATATATATATATATATATATATATATATATATATAAGGTGGACGTGTTATAATTCAAGTCGCGTAGAAAGTCAATTAATTAGTTAATGCGCCGCCCAATATGTAGTGTGCAGTGATCTGCTTCAAGCAGGCAACAATATAGTTTGACCGCATTGAATTCTCGCTGGAAAAACACTGCCGACTGTTGAATTAGAGATGCCTTTTTCCCCTACCCGCGCGTTTTTGCATTCCTATTATTCGAATGCACGGGCAATTTTTTTCCAGCCGTACCCTGATTCAGGAATGACGCTGGTGGATGGTCAAATTGTACGAAATTACTTTTTAAGTGCAGCATGCGGCGTTACTGACTTTTCTTCGTGCTCGAGACGATAAACGATAGTTAGAGAAGCAATAAACTGAAAAGTAGAACATTCAACCTTAAAGTGGCCAAACTCGATAAATTATCATCATATCCACGATTTATTGTCTCGTAATAGACACCAAATGAAGCTTTCGACAGTGATGGAAATTTAACAAACATTTTAATTCGATTGATGATAGTCTCGGATTTTTATTGCGCGCTATTACATTCTATTGTCCCTTAATACGCATAAATTAAGTGGCTTTCACCGACACCCACTTTATGCAAAAATTAAGGGAGAGGACTTAATGGACGGAATGCGTGATGCTAGAAAATCTCAGCCACGCACACAAACGGCAAACGTCAAAGCGTATACAGACCGTAATGTCAGCGGCACGAAGGATGGATAATGAAAAAAGAGATGAATGGCTTCAGCGGATTTCCGGAGCGTTACCGTATGACAATGTCCGCGGTTTGGTAGTGGCGGCACCGTTGAACGAAAGATTAACGCGATCGTGATTTTTCAATGAACATATTAACGGCTGTCGGCAGATTTAGTACACTGGATTATCACAGCTCATTCTCCCGGAATAGCGACAATTTTCTCATCAACGCATGCAGACTAACGAGGGAGGAAAGTTTAAACTGCGCTTGAAAAGATTATTTTGGTAAATATTCATCGAAGGAACATTTGTTAGACGTTTTTCATGAAGTTCGCACTCCTCTATCTAGGGACGTGTTATTTACGTTACTAGGCAGAAAAAGAGATGAAGACTAGGTGGAAAAGTCAAAAAGTCTGAAATGCATCGCTGCGTGAACTAGGTCAATATTACTTTATGTGAAATTTCTTCTGCTATGAAAGTATTTTTAAGTAACAAGCAAACAATGTTCGGGTGTATTTACATTTTGTGATTCGCGTGAATGGCCGACCCCGACGAAAAATCAAGTCGAACGAATCGTTTGATCAGCGCCATTTTATTCGCGAACGTTGAAAAAACGTGCCGCGGCAAAACTTCACAAACCGCGCTGTGCATGAAAGAAAAATCGCGTCGGTTTAATAAGTAGTCGTTCGATAACCAGACCGACGGATGCTCGATTTTTCCCCGAGCGATGTTTTCTTTTTAAAGGGCAACCTTGCCGACCCGTAACATAACGGAAAATGCAAAACTCTCACAGGAATGAAAGTAGAGGAAAACAGAACGGTTTCGAAATATTAGTGAAACGTTTCACTTTAACAAACTGCTATAAATATCTGATCCCAATCGGACGGATTCTATCCCGCTGAACGTTCCTTCGCAGAAATGACATTTAAGCAACGTTGAGTAATAAACGTCACGCGCGATGGCATTTCACGGGAAAAATTGTGAGAGCGACGCAATTGGCCAGTATCACTCATGAACCGGAAACGCGAAGTGGGTGTAGACCCGTGCGCGCTTATATCCCTTCGATACATCATCATAGCCCTTAACTACGTTATCACTCGCATCCCTGTCGAGCTCATCTATCACGCGGTGTAAAAAATGTGCCAATCGATTTTCCCACCTCGTCACCGATAGTACCGTACGATGTCAGCGCGATACATCACGACGTAGAGAGAAGGCTCCCCGGCTTCATAAACTACCACAGCCGCCATCGCCGTCACGAGTCTCGCCCTACCGCGGCAATCCAGTCTCAAACAGCCTTAACCACCCTGAACCACCCTTGACGTCGTTTAATTATCGCCAGCGTGCAAGTGATTACGAAGTTGAAAATTATTTGTCGCTCCACTGGAAAATTATCCGGCCCCTTTCCTGAGAGGCGTCTGACTCGGAACGAAGATCCAGTTTGCGCGTCAGTACTTCGTGAAGCTCCCCAATGCTTTACTCGCGAACGCGGCAAACTCGAAATCCAAGTCTTCGCTATAATTCGATTGGACCGTCAAACGGAGAAGTAGAATCATGAGTAAGAACTGCGACCCAGTCGGGTCTAGTCATCAGACTTAAGGAGAAGCGGTGGGGCTTGCCGAACAGAGACCCGCACCTGCTCCGAGTTGAGGAACGTAAGAACTCAATATAACGCAAGGGAAGGAGCTAGTAAGAGGAGAACTCGAATCTTTTGTGATCGGGGTCGAACGGGCCGAGAGCACACCGCGCGTGTGCTATGCCGGAGCGTGGCTAACGTAAACTTTTTCGAAGGCAATGAAAATAGTTCGGCAGTGGAATGCGATCGTCACAGCAGGTGAGCAGAGAAGAATTTCATTTGATCCGAAGGATTACGATCGGCAAACTTGTAGCACCGGAACGACTTGTTCCGTACTATTTCGCTCTGTTACCTTCTACGTCTCGTCTTTCCTTCCAATCCTCTTCTTCTCCCCGCCCACACATTTTCTATTTTCGTACGGTTATTTATACTCCTTTTCTCATGCGCGCTTTCTTGGCTTTTCTCTCTTTCCCGGCATTCTATAACATTCTTTCGCTGCGTCTTTTCGTTTGTTAGTTGTTTTTGTGTACTCTGGTCGTTGCCGGCGAATATTTATCCTTTAGAAGAAATTTGCTGTGTGACGGAGGTCCTTCCTTTCAAACCGAACTCTATTGCTCCGAGTGAGAAAACGGATATCAAAGCAAGATTCTTCTGCGTGTACACCGACAACCCCGCTTGGCAATGGCTTTCTTCCGTTTGTGATTGTTCTTGCGAAATCGGTCGCTTCGCATTTTCATTTTATGCATCGGCCGTGAATTGTAATCTGACATAAGTTTATACAAAACGTTCGGCAAAACGGAACAAATAAATGAATCCTTACTTTACTAAATCCGTACGTATAAATTCCAACCTGCGACAACGTGAAAATAGCTCGATGTCCAATCGCTCAAATCTAATTGATACGTCCTGCTTTTTTACAAAGATTGAAATCCATAAATTGCCTCCATACTCGCGACATTTTTATATCGCGAAATATCGAGCGTTAATATGGAATAGAGAAAATATAAAGCTAAAGTAACGGGAGAACAGAAGCCCGTGTAATGCCTCGTTTATACAGCCTTTTTTATTCGACGTCGGCAGTTCTTAATTCCCGACACAGTATCTATCGATTCCATAACAAACCTTCCTCCCTTGTTATATTGCGCACTTTTACTTCCCTGCCTCGCTTATTACCACGTGCACTTTTGCCTCTCCCTTCTCTTCCGCTTTCTCCTTTCCTCTCCTCTGCACATATTTCCGCACACGCTCAATGACATTCTGCTTTGATACCGTAAAGACGAGAGCATATGAAGAGTGGGCGTGAGAGTGAAATGGGCAACAGCGACAGAAACGTGAGAAATGGACGGTGGTACGTAAAGTAAGGTAGCCTTTTGCGCCACAACAGCCTTCCGCAGTAATATACCGACAGTAAAGTTAGCCTCATAAAATATTCTCTCTTTCTCTTTGCCCCCGTCTCTTCCCCCTTTCCATTTCTCTCGCCCTGTGACGCATTTCGTGGGCCTGGAAATAGCCTGCCTTTCTCGTATCGGACTTTAATATGAAAGTACTACGCGAATGGCTCGACCGTACTTAGCTTCACTCTAAGACAACCGCTGTACTGAGTGTCACAACGGAGAATGGGTGGGATGAGAAACATCACCGATGTTCTTCTCTTTGCTTCCTCACACACCCTTAATATCGAAACAAACTAATGGGACTTTCGATTAATAAACACGTGTACTATATTTTTCTTAATATGACTGATAATTTGAAATATGCCTACCCACGAATATTAAGTGGAAATAAAGAATTTTTACGAGCGATCCAAATAGTATATAGGAATATAGTTTTAATTCGACTTTCCATAGATTAAGTGATGGCGAACAATTATCTTCTGATGAGGTTCTCGTCGCTGGTAATTTCGTTGAAAATTCTATTTGCCATAAATTCGTTACGAGAGCGGCCCGGAAGTCTCATTAAGCGGTTCGGCGGTTCAACCTTTGCCCGCTCTTTTTACGGTCTAATCCAACGTGGAAAAACAAGGTACTTGGGCGAATTATTGATGGCAATATCAAAGGTCCGCGGTAAGCAAATTCGAAAAGGTGGACAGTCGAGCTAATTAAAGTTTAATTTGATCAGTTACCTATTTACTGCCACAGGCTGGGTGGTCGTGGTGAAAACACCGCGATTACGTACAGTCTACATGTTTTACGTCCAATCTTTGACCACTGAAGCTCTCAAAGCCGATCAATAAGAAAAAACCTTAAAACCTGAAATAACCTACGCCAATAGCAAAAAGGTGAGTCTTTTACGGCAACGAAAACAACCCACTTTATAATGGCACAGAAACCCACATGAACAGGTGCAACAATTTTGCAATACGCCGCGTAATTCCATCACGAACGCCGCAGATTGAACTGCCCAAGGTAGACAGAAAATGCTCAAATAATTGAAAAAGCATTACAACATAACGTAACAACACAAGTAAACTACACGTATTCGCGAAATATGGACCCTCAAACCAATTACCGCCGATATCCGAATGTGTTTAAATATGAAAATACAAATAGTAAAACGCGTAACTATATACCACCTTCCGCAAGTATCGTACAGCGGTCGATATAATGCAAAACTTCACGCTGCATCATACGATTCAAATGATGGAGCAGAAAATGAGAAAGTAGAACAGGTATTTTAGTGTTAAAGTAAATGCGCAAGCCCATGCGGTGTCGAACGTGAACATTCTTGCCGCATCGCGCAGACGTTTGTCATTTTCACGCATTGGCCTGCCAACGGCATGCGATTGCAAGGCACGAATATCCCGCAATCGTCGACTTCCTCACGTAGCTCCACGTTAAATGCACCTCAAATGATCGTCCATCCCGAGGGGCCATTCGCATCGATCGGCGAACGCGCCGAAAGTGGCGGGGATCCGATAAGAACTTTAAAAGCTTCGCTCTTCCTTGGCAAAAGCCAATCGCGACGGGCGTTACGGAAGAACGAGGTAATTCGTTTTTAAGCGAGCGCTAGTTGTCGGCGGAAGGAAGTCGCCCCTCCGAGTTCTTCGCGCGAGATCCCCCATTCGAAGGGAGGATCCTGTTTTTCGTCGGTTGAAATCCCGTAGACCCGCTCGACCGCCCACAAGGGGGTGTTGGCCTGGGGGGTTACACCTAACCACCCCTTAGGCGTTTCCCCACCACCTGAAGAATGACGACTCCACGGCCCGTTGATATACTAGTTTTACCGAGCCTGCAGGGGCGACCACTAGTAGTGGGTTCACAATAACTGTGATGTATGTGTGTATGTGACGCGGCGTGTATGAAAAAGAATGCTTGGCCCTTTGTGCGAATGCCGAAATGAGTGCATGGGATGCTATTGAGGGCCTGAGACGATATCCCAATTTCGCGCCCAAGGGAGCCCTTTTGGGAAGATGCAAGGCAGGAACAGGAGGTTAAACTACTAGACTTTAAAAAAAAGACCCTCCCGAGTATCTGGGAGTAACATGGTTCCGTTAACGGTGCCCTTTTAATTACTTCAAAGTACGGTGGATCGTGCAACAGAGTCGGAAGGATCATTGTGAAAACAGAAATTGCTGAGCGAACCTCGTGCGCCTTGACAGGCGAGAAGTTCCGTCCCTTTGTCGAGTCTACGTACTTTTGTTTCCTTACTATGTGACACTTCGACGTTAGGAGAATACGTTCAAACGGTTAACACTGTTAAAGTTTCAGCAGCAATATACAGAGTGACACGGAAATAGGTGGCTAAACTTCGGTACCGTATCACATTGTACATAAGGATGAAAAAAGTCGTGTCAATATAAGTTCGAAAACTCTTTCTTTTCGAAATCTAGACATTTTCCGATTATGATGGCGTGTAAAAATGTTTAAACTTAAACTTTGTTCTAGTAAATTTTCTATGTAAACGAAAATTGTTTATATCGTGGTAAGGAAATTTTCAAACCTATGTGTACATGGCCATTTTTCATCCTTGGCAACCGTGCAATATGGCACCTAAGCTTAACCAGTTATTTTCGCATCTCCTTCTATACTTTATTCGGTACGCCCGTTTGACATTATCAACATCCGAATATACGTTAACTCTTCGCGACGATCACCGGACAATTTACCGATCTGTTTTTGTCGCGAATCAAACCCAATAAACATTCGCGCCAAAGAGCGTTCCGGTAGCATCAGCCGCATTATTGTGCTCCTGCAGACATTGCAAGTGACAGTCACGTCGAAACCGCGTCGATCGCTGAAGAATCAGCCGTATTGAGAGACGGAAAATTCCTGCCGCAAGAGCGTTTAACGGACACACCGTGCCGTTGTCAAAGCAATTTCACGTTTATTTCCGAAAACCAAGAGAAGCTTACGGTGGCGTTTAACTCAATTTACCGGGTGCACAGAGGACCCCGTTGCAAGGCGCAACGGCGTGGTTCTGATCGCGTAAGCTCCTTGGTGACGGGATTAAAGGGCAGTGGGCGTAAGTCACGCGAATTATACCGTTGCGCGAGGATATCCCCTAACGATGAAGTCCGCGGGTAGCTATTCGCTCGCAGCGCATTGCGATTCCGCGCCTGTTCCGCTCGATGCAACGAAGTAAGCGCTCTGTCTCGTAAATTTAATTTCGAGAGTGTCGAGGGAGAGAGTGAGAGCGCCATGGAAAACGGCACAAAGCTACGGTCAGTGACAGGTTAGAGGGGCCCATCCCCTTTGCTGTCGTTTGGAACGTTCACGGTACACCAGACATGCTCAGTGAGACGTGTCGTTTCAAGAGGGAAAACTCTACTATTGCGTTTCCGTTATTCATTTACCCGCATCCTCCCATCACGCCGCTGCACTGTCGACCTCTACTGCCTCTCTCGCTTTCTCTCGCAAGCTTTCTTCGTAATCAACGTACTGTACTGTTTCTCTGCGTTCCAAGCCTGTGCAATCGGCGCATATGTGCTCCGTACGGAGAGAATACATTAGAACGATACCGGGATGCGCTACATAAAATCCAACAACAACCAGGAAAGGAGTACGTAGGTGTAGTCGGAAAGGTTCGTGGCAAACGTTGGGACACTTCGGTTGCAATGTAATGGTTGGTGATAACCACCTTTCCGTTTCGCGAAATGATAATGAATGCTAATTTTTGCAGACATTTTTAGAGTATGCATGAGGCAAATAGAGAATCATGTATCGATATGTTATTGTGTTTACGTTGAATGTATTGCCGTCGAATTTATACGTTTGAGTAGTGGATTTAAAAGTAAAACAATTCAGTACCGGGAAAATTTGCATATACGTACTAGCAATGCGACACTTCTAATGCGGAAACGCGCGCTTCAAAACGCCGCACCTGAATTATTAACATTCTGTTTCCGGTACTCGCGTATGAGAGTTAGGTGAATACGATACATTATCCGGGTGAATAAAAATATCCGTTTTCCTGTACCGCCGTGAAATTTTAACGTAAAGGTTCGTTGTATGAGTAGTACACATCACCATGCCCGCAATATTCGCAAAGAGCAGCTCCACGGAACGCGGTATTTCGTTATTACATTATCATACTATCGAAAAATGTGTGATGATACGCACAAATACACGGCAGCGGTGAACGTTATTACAACTTTAGCCGAAAAAAAGATCAATGACAAATTTTGAGCGTGAACAGACCGACAAACGTGCCTCTCGCACCGCGCAGTTATTCTTTCCTGGAACGTAATATAATTCCGCCTTTTATAAAAGCGCTGAGCCAGGGACTCGATATAAATCTCTCATTCATCCCGCTCGCCGCTTCCGGTGTGTAATTTAAAAGTCCAACCACGACGCGGGGACACGTGCACACGCTTCCCTGCCGATCGTTATAAGCCATTGATTAAACACTGTGCCGTCCGAAAATCTTCCGGGATAAATCAGATTGTGGTGCCGCGACCGCGCACCACATAAAGCTGGGATTTAAAAAAAAAATATGCGACGAAGAGAACGATAGAGTGCAATCACCGAAGGAGAAGGACGGAAAGAGAATGGAGCGAACAAAGGGAAAGAGGAAAGGGAGAGAGGAAAGGAGAAAAACGGAAAAAATGAGGCGTACAAAGACTGCGCGATTTAAGGGACAATAAAGGAATCGTAATAAAAGATAAGAGCCCGAAAGAGGAGCGAAGGAGAAAAGGTACAAAGTTAAGTAAAAGAAAAACGCGCACACGGCGAACCCGTAATTAAGATTATGATTAAATTCGTTAATTGAACGACTTTGGATACGGGGTCAAAGAGGAGCCCGGGGGCGAAGCGGAAACGGCTCCTAGCAAAATAATAACCAGGACCGTTTCCGTATTCTCTTTTATTGCGAACGGAAAGTGGTGACACCTATGAGTCCAGCGATATAGTCTCTCTAGTATCCAGGAATGTCCGGGCTTTAGAGAGGAACTTCACAACGAGTTCAATCTACTAAGTGAAAGCCTCCTACCATAACCGGATCTCACGACGCACCCGCTTTCTTGCCGAGTGCTTCCCCCGATAGTTTTGCGTGATCCAATAAAATTATATCGACTTTGACGTCCGTGCCCGACTCGATGAGAAATAAGTTTCCAACGGCCACACTGACGATAAAGGACGTGACATACACGCGGCATATTCCTTGTAAGAAGATTACTTGGATCGTTTCAATCAAACCCAGCACGTAAATGATGACGACTCTAACAAGCATAAATTGCTTCGAGCAGAAGTCACGTTAAAAAATGTCGTGCAGAATGTTGCATATGTAGAAAAACAATCTCATCACGACAGACAATTCCACTATGGCATGTTGGATGTGGGATTTTCTTTTATAATCGTGGCAGAATTGATTAGATAATAACGAATCGTAAAAAAGAACTCGTAAAGCACTGACGTCTCGTAAAGCTCCTAAAGCTCAGAAGCTCGGACAAGTCCTGGATCGTCGACAGAGGAGAAAAAGCTTTGCACGGTGGTTTCGAGAGCCGCGAAACATCAACAACCGCCCGGCACAACAGAAGCATCACATACCGAACCGCGGCAACAAAAACTTCCAAAAGGGAGTTGAAAGCTTTCCAGGTGGTGTCCAAGTTGTTTTTATCACATGGCTAAAATGCGGGTAATCAAGTCGTGAGTTTGACTCTTCTTGCGACGGACTATAAAAGAAGTTTCTGTCGTTTGATGAACGGTCTCGGTTGCCACAGATGTTTGTTTTTATTCACCCAAGAAGTTTTCATCGCCGAATTATCAATTCTAATGGAAACTTAAAAAATTAACGAATCTAATCTTTCGTTGAGCGAATGAAGAAACGAATTAACACTTTGACTGCCAATCCTATTTTGCTACGTTAGAACCGCGATGCGATAAAATACAACAGAGTATGATTAAATCGTGCAAAATAAAAATAACGCAGAGTTGTTAGAAGCCAAAGTATTGAAGCACTGTTTCAATATAAATTGCATTTACAAGATTGCAAATAGGCTTCATTGTGAATTTTTTGCATTTTTAGTAAAATCTTTTGCACTGGTCACCGCATATTTTGCTATGTTAGAACCGCGATGCGTTGAAATGCTGCAGAGTATGATTAAATAATGCAAAATGAAGGTAACGCAGAGTTGTTAGAAGCCAAAGTATTGAAATACTGTTTCAACATAAATTGCATTTACAAGATTGCAAATAGGCTTCATTGTGAATTTTTTGCATTTTTAGTAAAATCTTTTGCACTGGTCACCGCATATTTTGCTATGTTAGAACCGCGATGCGTTGAAATGCTGCAGAGTACGATTAAATCATGCAAAATGAAGGTAACGCAGAGTTGTTAGAAGCCAAAGTATTGAAGCACTGTTTCAATATAAATTGCATTTACAAGATTGCAAATAGGCTTCATTGTGAATTTTTTGCATTTTTAGTAAAATCTTGTGCACCGGTCACCGGTGACCACGGTGGCAGTCAACGTTTTTTGCATTTCTAGTAAAATCTTTTGCGCCGGTCACCGGTGACCACCATGGCAGTCAAAGTGTTAAATACGAATCTCAATTGCATGGAATTGAATTACATTCGTCAGACGATATTTCGCAGCTGAAAGCTGTTCATTTGCGCGTATTGTCTTGCGGCCGCAGTCCTACGTCAACAATGCACACGCGTGCGTCACGATAACTTGCGTAACGGTGCAATTAATTCCCCCGAAAGGATGGACGGGACATTAAATTGCAACGTTTCGAGATGCGTTACGTAGTGGGGCGTTTATCGTGTTTTTGCCTTCTCGTATCCTACAACTGTGTGTGTGTTTACGTAACCAAAGGCAGAAGGAAGACGAGAGAGAAAGTAAAATTGCGGTCGGGTGCTTGCGGACGGAATAATCGCAAAGAAATTTATGAAAGGCTACATTGAAATTTTTGGTCACGTAATGCCATCCAACTAGCACAGATACGTTCTCGCGAAAGAGTAAAATCTTTCCTGCAACAGCACCCGAGCAACGGAACTAATTCCAGAGACCAGTGTATTGTCTACGGCAATCTTGTTGCGCGTTATCTGCGCGCATTCCTCCTCCTCCCGGGTAGGAAACTAACGAAACGTAATTTATTTAACGTCCCACCTACGGTAAACCACCCAACTTGGCTTACGAAGAACGCAATCTTAATAACGTTCCTTTCCCGGTTATGTATGTGTATGAATCCCGGAACTCAAATTACTTAGATAACTTAGTGAACTTTTCCTGCACAATGGTCTTTGACTGAGTGTCGTGTAATTTATGTTTTAGTTATTTCTACTTGGCGTCAACGTTTCTTTAACACTAGGTTTACGGGCTTTTCTTATATACCTATCTCTACGAGCACCCGTCAAATTGACGGGTAGGTGAAAATACGTATTTACATTAAAAAATCAATTTATTCAAACTAAATCTGAGTTGAACAATATAAGGCCTCACGTAAAAAAAAATATTAATAAGTCAAGATTTTTTTTCCGAATATCTTTTCGATACGACATTTAGTCTGCTGCATGTTTTGAGTTTCAAATGACGCGAGGATCACTTTGGTAAGCGAGTTTGTTTAATACGAAGTAATATGGCACCGGGCCACACAATTCGCTTTGTCACATTATCGAGGCGCTATTGAGATAATGAGTTGGGGGCATCTTAGACTTTTCTTTCACTCTTATATTTACTATTGACGGAATAATTTTACAAACGAAGCAAATATATAAGGATTGTTTACGTAATCAGCTAACCCGCCAATTTGACGGGTTTCGTAGAGATAGGTATACCACATACAAATTTCAAAATTTAGAAAGCTTAAGGAAATAATAATTGTGTATATAAACTCTTTTAATGAAATTATGAATTTACGATGCAAAGTAGTTCAGATTATTGCTATGGTGTTTTGCGTGTTTCATTTCAAAGTTTGAAATCCGTCAAATTGACGGGTCCCGTAAACCTAATGTTAAAGAACACTGGTAAAAATTAAATTCATTTAAGAATAACATAAAACACTAATAATCTGCGAATGTGAAAACGGCTTTCAATTTAGTATTATGCACATTAAGTAACTTTATATAGTCATACCCCAAAAACCAATTGCCTGTGGTCCGTTAAAGGGTGCGAATAAACATGACATCGACTAGAAACTAGGTTTAATTATCAATTGGTAAATCCGCACAGCTGGTTTATTACGTCCCACGGTAAACATTTTGCAAGGCTGTTCAAAGCACTACCCCCAGTTGTGTTCACATCCATGAAACAAATTAATTTGAAACGTTAACCGTCGTTTGTTTGTACCGAAACATTGGAAACAAGTCAAATAACAAGAAACTCGGGTTGATTTAAATTCAGAAAGGTTGCAAGGTGCGTTTGAAGGAATTTGCGGAGCTGGAGACAATGGCACATTTAGTAACAACAATCGCATATATTATATTGTCCCCATATTCAAATTGCAATCGACATGCATTTTGCCACACGACAAACAAACTAGTAAAATCTAAACTAGAGTTTACATGAATACTTGTTATATGCACTGTCTAGCGAAACATAAAAGATCTAACTGTACGACTAACCATAAACGAATTGAGAAAAAGATCATCTATTTCCTAGATAACATTATCCACACCTAAAACTGCACCGATGGTTAATTGACGAAGTAAAGAAAGATTCGGCAATATGCAAATAGCAGTATATAAATAAAAATAAACTACTAGTACTGAACCAAAATTAATCTAACCAACCTATAGAAGAATCTCCCTATTCCGATGTGCCTTTTTGTATAACATTTTAGTATTTCTTTTTACCGCACGTAATGTTGTCCAATGTATTCAGAAATAGAAAATATCGACAATGTTGTACAAGAGCGTTAATAAGCAAACAAGAACCGAAACATTAATTTAGTCTACCCACGCACAAACGGATTGCTCCAGATTTACTTTGGCCGCAATATTCGGCGGAAATTGCAATATGGAATCGTCGGTAGCTCAGATACACCATGTACTATGCCGTTCCTATTGAATATTATTCCACTAAATACCGATCATTCTGAGCCGTGGCATAATGGGAAATCTTATCTATATACTGTGACTCGTCCCGCAGGTCCTTTAAACAATATGGACGCGACCGAATTGCTCGCTTTTGAATGTAAACCGTGAGAATCCTCCACCGGCCTCGAGGCCTGCTATATTTCGATGATATATCGATCGTATCGTGTTCTCCGATTTTGCCGATTCCAATAAAGCAATAACAGGCAAAACCCCCTAATTATCCCCATGGTTGATACAAGTGCTGTTTAACGAGCAAAACGTTTATCACGCATGCATTAGCCGAATGCAACAAGAACTGATAACACTTAATGAGAACCTACGTAACGCTGCGAGATTGGGACATTATTGGACGTTTGCATAAGCCATTGTCTTTTATATTCAGTTTGAATAGTAACAGATCGATGCGTTATTGTCCGTAATTGCATGCCCCGAACCATATTTAAAGCTACAACGCATTAATTTGAACTACCAGTCTATTGGACATTGTAAAAAAAAAATAAAAGATTTCAATGTAAATGTACCACTAACGATTGGTAAACCCTGGTAACTATGTTGTTTATTCGGATGCATTCACAGTGCATATTGTGAGAGTGATGTTATATTTAGATGCATTATATGATACTAATATTCAGTGTCCAATACGTAACCACTACACGGATACCTCGGTATAAGAAAATAATATTAATATTACCCCTGCCTAATAAACATCGAAATTAACAACTACGAATTATAATCTTATTCGTATTCTAAGTACTTTAAAATTGATATAGAAAACAGAATTAGGACGAGTACCAAAGAAATAAATGTTATGCAACCCCAAATAACAAAATTATATTAATATTACCCCTGCCTAATGAAATTAACAACTAATAAACTTACGAGAAATATAACAACTACGAATTATAATGTTATTCTTATTCTAAGAATTATAATCTTATTCGTATTCTAAGTATTGAAATTTATATAGAAAACAGAATTAGGACGAGTACCAAAGAAATAAATGTTATGCAACCCCAAATAACAAAATAATATTAATATTACCCCTGCCTAATAAACACCGAAATTAACAACTACGAATTATAATCTTATTCGTATTCTAAGTACTTTGAAATTGATATAGAAAACAGAATTAGGACGAGTACCAAAGAAATAAATGTTATGCAACCCCAAATAACAAAATAATATTAATATTACCCCTGCCTAATAAACACCAAAATTAACAACTACGAATTATAATCTTATTCGTATTCTAAGTACTTTGAAATTGATATAGAAAACAGAATTAGGACGAGTACCAAAGAAATAAATGTTATGCAACCCCAAATAACAAAATGATATTAATATTACCCCTGCCTAATAAACATCGAAATTAACAACTACGAATTATAATCTTATTCGTATTCTAAGTACTTTGAAATTGATATAGAAAACAGAATTAGGACGAGTACCAAAGAAATAAATGTTATGCAACCCCAAATAACAAAATAATATTAATATTACCCCTGCCTAATAAACATCGAAATTAACAACTATAAATTATAATCTTATTCGTATTCTAAGTACTTTGAAATTGAAATAGAAAACAGAATTAGGACGAGTAGCAAAGAAATAAATGTTATGCAACCCCAAATAACAAAATGATATTAATATTACCCCTGCCTAATAAACACCGATATTAACAACTACGAATTATAATCTTATTCGTATTCTAAGTACTTTAAAATTGATATAGAAAACAGAATTAGGACGAGTACCAAAGTAATAAATGTTATGTAACCCCAAACTTTAGTGCTACAAAAATCCACAGTTTTAAAAACACAAAAGTTATCCACGTGCTACAACTATCAACAGCACCATAATATTTAATATTTAAACCCTGGAACATTCTATAGTCCTAATTTTCTGGTATCCTCACAGTATTTCATAAACCTTTTAACACTGAATCAACAAAAAACGTCTAAATATATAAAACTGTAGCAACTATGGATGTACACAGCACATTAAAATTATACTAGCTAACGCATACTCAGGATACTATCTTAGTGCTGATTTCACAAAAATTCATACATACAGATCTGATAAAACTAGGAACATAAAATTTCATTTTTGAGAAAATTAATGAGAAACAATACTCGTTTACCCTTGGTTAATGATATTCAATGAGGACTTGTACTTTATATGTTGATAGCAACATTGACAGATGACATTCCAGATACGATAAGACTATAGTCACCATAAAACAAAGTCTATACTGTAGATGTATAATGTACATCAAAATTACATTGATGCAGAACTATTCGACATATCTTAGTACGAATGCTACATAAAAATGCACAATAAAACACAATTCGTACATGCACAACCATTGAGAAAATTAAGAACATAAGATAATGTTTTGGAAGAATTTAAAGAGAAAAGTCTTGGTTCACTCACAGTTGTTGATGTTCAGTGAAGTCCTTGCACCTTGCTAGCACCATTCACCTTGCACCTTGCTAACACCATTCACCTGGCAGATGACAGTCCAGAAGCTTAGTAGATGAAGTTGATTTAAGACAGCCGTAGCTGAAACAGAAAAATTACCATCCAACCTTAGTACCATTCTGACGTGTATTATATACATATTGAAGCACAAATTACAAACTATCTCACATTCAAATGGTCACAATATCATATAACCTTCACACATGAAAATAAACGCTCAAATTGCATATAAGCAGGAAAAAATGCAAAATACATAGCGAAACACAAATGTAACCAATAATCATACACAAAAATCAATTCAAATAAACGAATATGAAAAATATGTCCCTATACAGTGTCCATGAATGGTTCGCCTGCAGGTGCATTCCTGTTGATACCAAAGACCACAAAACGGAGCCAGCTCATAAATGTTAAAGTATAGCTCCAAATCCTTATTGACTCCACATTATTTCGTCAAAAATATTGAAAACAGAGAGTAAAAAGCAAAAAATGTCTCACCTTGTCAACATATTAACATGACGACACACGCTTGACGGGGTTCACATAATGGCTGCCAAGGACTCCAAATGATCATCGATGGGGCAAGATAAATAATCGATCGACGTGGCAAAGAAGAGGACCATCGGGTGTTGATAAAGTGACGCGTTCGCGTCGTTTTATCTTACTGCAGAGTTGAGACATGAATTCAGCCTTCTGCCAGGATTTGAAACCAGTTCAGCGGAAGTAGAAGGCGGAAGCGACGCAGATCCGTGTAAACGACGGCCATGATGGCTGACACCTGACGATCGCCAGGAAGAAGGAACAGAAGCGCATCCTGGTGGCGCTAATTTTAACTAAGCGGACACGGGTTGACGTAGTAGTTCAAATTCGTATCCGGGTATCTGTAACATTGCATACAGATATTATGTTATTAATATTGCAGTTAATAGAACACTCATTCTTGCCTAGTGACATTAGAAGAAAATTGAACGGATACTTTGAAAGTAACAATATGCTTCAACACTGTCCACTTAAGGGGTAACATCTACCTTAAATTTTCAAAAAATCAAAAAAAAAAGTTTTTTGTCTTATATGATACTTTAGAGCTTTAAAAATAAGGTGCAATTTATCTTATAGGCAAAAATATTTTTTAAAGTGGTTTTACAGCTTAATTTATAAAGCAAGTCGTGATGCCTTGGAGTGGTTCAAAGTACATAGTATCAATTCTAAAGGTTCTGAAGGGACATAATACCAACCGAAATCCAGATTCCATCGAAAAAATGCGAAACGAAATTTTGGCAACTCTTTACCATAAACTTTCGACGGATGAAGTGCCGCAAGACGAGAATTGCCCGGCATCGGCACAAATATTGCGTCTTTTATTTTTAAGAATCGATTTGAAAACATAATGGCAATGATGCAGGTGTTACAATTGACTAAGGGTCGTAATTGTTACAATTTCTTCGTCGAAGTTGACGCACACCGTGTCAAGTTTTCCAAGCACTCGCTGACGAAATTTTGGCAACTCTTTACCATAAACTTTCGACAGATGAAGTGCCGCAACACGAGAATTGCCCGGCATCGGCATAAATATTACGTCTTCTATTTTTAACGATCGATATGAAAGCATAATGGCAATGATGCAGGTGTTACAATTGACTATGGGTCGTAATTATTACAATTTCTTCGTCGAAGCTGACGCACGCCGTGTCAAATTTTCCGAGCGCTCGCTGACGAAATTTTGGCAACTCTTTACCATAAACTTTCGACGGATGAAGTACCGCAACACGAGAATTGCCCGGCATCGGCATAAATATTGCGTCTTCTATTTTTAACGATCGATTTGAAAGCATAATGGCAAGGATGCAGGTGTTACAATTGACTATGGGTCGTAATTGTTACAATGTCTTCGTCGAAGCTGACGCAAGCCGTGTCAAGATTTCCGAGCGCTTGCTGACGAAATGTTGGTAACTCTTTACCATAAACTTTGGACAGATGAAGTACCGCAAGACGAGAATTGCCCGGCATCGGCATAAATATTGCGTCTTCTATTTTTAACGATTGATTTGATGGCATAATGGCAATAATGCAGGTGTTACAATTGACTATGGGTTGTAATTGTTACAATTTCTTCGTCGAAACTGACGCACACCGTGTCAAGTTTTCCGAGCGATCGCTGACGAAATTTTGGCAATTCTTTACCATAAACTTTCGACGGATGAAGTGCCGCAACACGAGAATTGCCCGGCATCGGCATAAATATTACGTTTTCTATTTTTAACGATCGATATGAAAGCATAATGGCAATGATGCAGGTGTTACAATTGACTAAGGGTCGTAATTGTTACAATTTCTTCGTCGAACTTGACGCACGCCGCATCAAGTTTTCCGATCGTTCGCTGACGGATGCCGCGAAAGATGCACGTAGAATCTCCAAATTTGACAGAAAAGAGAAAGAAGAAGAAAATATTAATGTAGAAGGACACCTATATGGTGCAGGCATTGCAGAATAATCGTAAATATGGTAAAACTAGTAAAATAATATGAAATAATGTCACCTAAAACTTTAAATGCGTTTTTCCCGAAACTGTGTTTTTCAAATTGGCTTGCAGCATCATTTAAACAAATTTTCTCCGATTCACTTGAAATTTTTACTGTAGCTGTTAAACTACATTCTCCGGAGAAGTACACATTATTTTTAAGATCGGTTAAAAACTTTCGTTATTATAAATATTTTTTCGATGAATTCTTTGATGGAAATTAGAACTTTTCTACACACGTTCGCCATTTCTACAAAAATCAATATTTTACCACATACATGCGTACTTTTCTAACAAATTTAATGTAGATTACGAAAAAATTTTGCTTTTTGGGCTTAGTGAAAGTGTACGGCACTTCTGCTGCAAGCCGCGGAGGCCATATCCAAAAATGCACTTCTCCTTCGAGAGCTCCAGCGTCGCCATTTTGAAGTAAAAACATAAGAAATTTTTTTTATGCATTAAAGTATGCACATCAAACGCCTTTGAATCAAATTTCGATACACTATATCATGTAATTAAAAAAAATTCCTAAATTTACCCTATGTTCTTAGGCGTTAAGCTAGATGTTACCCCTTAATACGTTTCGGAAATAGTCTCCCCGATTTCAATACCTCCTAAATATTTTCCACGAGGTATCAGTATTGAAGAAAATTCGGCGTTTTGTAAAAGATACATTCCTCTCCGTTTTCGTTCTCATCGCGTGTATCTTCCGCTTTGCAGATGCTTAGCTGTTAAGCTCTCAGCAGTATTCGACGTCACGGCAAACGTACGCTCACGCAAACCGTCGAAGCTAACAGAGCCACGAGCAAATATATCTGACGCCTTATCGACCACTTTATCGATGCACCTGAGCCCTTAACTGTATCCTACTTCGTAGTAAGCCATGTCAGATAAGGGATCCTCTCTTTCGAAAGACTGTAGTACTATGATCGCTTAACAGGTGTGCTGGAAGAGAGGAGACTATGTCAGACCAGAAAGTCGTAGATGTTTCCCGGATATGGAAGATCGACTTTCAATTTCGACAACGGAGATTCTGTTATCGCTTACCATTTTTAGCACTGTATGAATATGTACGTATATTAACGCCTTAAACCGTTTGAGAACAGTTAGTTGTTCCGATACGTACTCGTAGCAGATGTATTCTTGAACGCGATGATATTATCAGCGCTATTGTTAGCGAAATATTATCGTGCAACAATAAATTCCTGAATATAGTTCCTTTATACGCCATTCGTGAATGCACGTATAGCATCCGCGTATGAGTGGTTTATTCAGACTCTAAGAAGTTTTATTCCCTGGTTTCCAATCCTCTAAATAGCAGAAAAGAATAATTGCAAGTCTTTTTCCAATTAAGCTCTCTCATTGAGAGTAAAGGTTGCGAATATAAATTTAATATTCTAGAGCCAAACTACTGACAAGCGCGACACATCTTTTGTCGATCGCATGTCAATCATTCCAATTAATTTTGCATCCACAATGGCTAGCGTAATCGCGGCGTGTGATGCACACGAATGACGGCCAGCACCAAATGTGCGCACACTCTAATTAAGCTGTAAATGTAATTATAGCTGCGAATTCAACCTAATTGCACGCATTTCGCTTGTACAACTTAATTCTTGCCCGTTGACGAAATTCTCCGTATTCGAAAATCTCCAGGAAAACCTATAACAATATATACTGATTGACAGAACTGTCCGTAGTACTGCTATGCTCAAATAGTTTCCCACACAATAAAGCATTTCTGTAAAAGGAATGCACACCGAAAAAAATTGTCCTAACATGTCTGTTTAACACGTTGGCTGCCGTGGGGGTCACCGGTGACCGGCGCAAAAGATTTGACTGAAGATCGAAAATATTCGCAATGGGTAGTAATAATTATTTTATAAATGCCGTTATTAGAATAGTGATGCGATTCTTTGGTCTCCAATACTTGCACATTATTTACATTTTGCATAATTCAGTCAAACGCTGTAGACTTTCATAGCATCGCCGTTCTAATACGGCAAAATACGCACGGCAGTCAACGTGTTAAAATATTCTGATACCCATAGATAGTAATACATGTACGACGCATAAATCGTAACTAGTAAAACATAGGTACATGATTTAAATATTATTTTCCCATTAGATCAACGGCAGAGAACAAAATTGACATTGTTCAGGTGCACTCTTCTCCTAGCGGTTGCATCAGACGATTAATCTCGCGTCACCTTACAGTCCGAAGTTTCTCTCATAAATCGTATAGAGCGGAGTGGACAAAACTCGTCAGTACGTCCCATGAATAACGGATGGCTCGCACGCTTGCGAGCCGAAAAAGCGCGTTCCGCTGAAAAAGGAAAATTCGGAATCCAGTTTGTTCACACTTCCATTTCAGCGCAAACATGCCGGGACGTAAAAGATTCTGTGTGTTAATAAGCTTACCCCCCGATATCGCGTCCGCTACCGGCTTACGTGCGACGTAGTCTCGAGAACTTCATGTCGTACGATCTCAACGACTCGGCTGGATTATTCCATTACGAGACCGGGATACTACACAATGAAAGAGGACAAACGAGTATCGCATTGACGTCACGACGATTAAAGAGGTCAGCACGGGGGGGAAACTGAAGTACGCAAACGATGGCTGTTTTTCGAGAACTGTGGATGCGAAAGGATAGGTATCTCAATGTAGAAGCACTCGAGTCTCCAGTTTCATGGCTGCACTTCATCTTATGAAATGCTCCACAGTATATACGTATCCAGCATCTTAAATTTCTGGATTTGAAGCACGTCATTGATGCTCCGCGAGTGAAAAGCCGAATATATTCATCGTCCGCACAAAAACATGCGAAGATATTACAACGGAAATAATTTTGACTTAATAAATTTTTGGAGGGCACCAAAGTGAGTCTGGATACATTAACACGTTGACTGCCAAGCGTATATTGCTATGTTAGAACCGCGATGCGATGAAATACCGCAGCCTATGATTAAATCGTGCAAAATGAAGGTAACGCAAAGTTATTAGAAGCCAACATATTGAAGCGCCGTTCCAATATCAATTGCATTTACAAGATTGCAAATAGGATTCATTGCGAATTTTTTGCAATAAAACCAATTGCATTTACAAGATTGCGAATAGGGTTCATTGCGAATTTTTTGAATTTTTTCATTTTTAGTAAAATCTTTTGCGAATTTTGCTCAAGCATATTTTGCTATGTTAGAACCGCGATGCGATGAAATACCACAGAGTATGATTAAATCGTGCAAAATGAAGGTAACGCAAAGTTATTAGAAGCCAACATATTGAAGCACCGTTCCAATATCAATTGCATTTACAAGATTGCAAATAGGTTTCATTGCGAATTTTTTGCATTTTTAGTAAAATCTTTTGCGAATTTTGCTCAAGCATATTTTGCTGAAGCGTATTTTGCTATGTTAGAACTGCGATGCGATAAAATACTGCAGACTATGATTAAATCGTGCAAAATGAAGGTAACGCAAAGTTATTAGAAGCCAAAATATTGAAGCGCCGTTCCAATATCAATTGCATTTACAAGATTGCAAATAGGCTTCATTGCGAATTTTTTGCATTTTTAGTAAAATCTTTTGCGAATTTTGCTCAAGCATATTTTGCTATGTTAGAACCGCGATGCGATGAAATACCACAGAGTATGATTAAATCGTGCAAAATGAAGGTAACGCAAAGTTATTAGAAGCCAACATATTGAAGCACCGTTCCAATATCAATTGCATTTACAAGATTGCAAATAGGCTTCATTGCGAATTTTTTGCATTGTCAGTAAAATCTTTTGTGCCGGCCACCGGTGACCACCGTGGCAGTCAAAGTGTTAATATATCGCTTTTAAAATGATTGTTTACTATCGAGTTGACTTATTATAATTATTGATTAATTTCGACTGATTTCACCGCTTCGCATGTATGAAGTAGAGGCATAAGCAAAATGCATTTTCAAGCTGAATCGACCTGTGTGCACTACCTTGAGCGTGACCAAATTGCAAAAGCATCTCCGCTTTATTCATCACACCGTTCTCTCCGGTCACGAAGCACGCTACCGGAAGAGAACAGGATCCTGGTAATCCGGTGTGGGTTTCCCTCTGTCCTCGACCCAAACGGGGGCAGCGCGTATGGTCAGTTTACTTCGAGGAAACAGACGAGAGCAGAGAAATAGAGAGAATATACACAGGGAGAAATGGAATGGATGTGGAGAAAAGGAGAGAAGCACGGAGAGAGCGGATACACGGGAAGGAGAGAGACTGAGGACGGGACAAAGAGAAAAAGACAGAGACAGTAAAAAAAAAAACACGCGGAAAGCAGGAAGGAGCGCAGGAAAGGGTGTCCTTTTAAACTCCGGGGTTTTGGGTTAAGTGAAAAGTCATGTAAAGCGGCTCACGGAAAGATTCGCGCCAGAAATTACGCGGAAGCTACGTCGACAGAGGCAGAAAGAAAGATAGGACGGATGATATAGCGCTGATCCGCACTCCTTGATCTTGCCGGAGCTAACTCCCTGCAGACGGCGAGCTAACTCTGACAGACAAGATTTTGCACGAATGGCGTAACGGCATAATTACGGCCACCAGGAACTTTTTAAGAAAGATTAATTTCTGCGCCGCGAAAGATTCGGCTAGCGTAGCGTATGCACAACGATTGGCCCGAATACTCTTCCAACTGATGCATCGCTAATGCCATTCGAGTAAAGTAATTTTTATCCATTCGAAGTTTAATTCGCATCGTTATCACTTAAGCCAGTATACATTTTATTGGCGATTGTTTGCGCTGTTATGAAAGCTCTTACAGGGTCGAGGGAAAGCGCTGAAGTACCAAACGTACTTTACACCACTCAAATTCCCTTCAATCTCCGTAAAATTCAGTGACCATTAATTAATCCGCCGAAGGTAGACGCAAACGCGTTATCTAGTTTCATTAACTCACAGATCCGCAATCTCCTGATTAACCCCCATAATCCCTACTCAACTTTATAATCTGCCGATTAAAGCTAAATCACAGACGTGTCGTTGCTTTGTCAACACGGTTTCCGCCCGTGTTCCGAACCAAATGAAATAGCTCATGTTAGAGCGGCTACACAATTCATTGTTTCACAAACGCTTTTTCGTCTATATCGTTTCTTTACAGTCACGTTATCTGTAACTAATATTAAACGTAATATCGCACGAAACTGAAAAAAGCTTTCTCAGCGACATACAAAGCAGTAAGCGGTAGGCAGACTGAAAATTCTGTTTAGCGTGTTCGGCAGTCTCTGAAACCGTATGTGGGATGTTAAAGGTTAAAGTAAGCCGTCAAAGGAAAGCATCGCCGACTGTGCATACGACGGAATTGGTCCGTTTATGCATGATATTTATTTTAGATTCCCTTTTCATGCATTTCCTTCTCTACGACACGTATGCGTCCGGCACTTCGCCACAATATCCTTCGAAAATAGTATTCCGTGATGCGGTGAACTAAACACCATCCACACTGCAAACGCACTTGGCTTACCGCATTACCTTTCAATCGCTAAGGTCGTGTCATTTTAACCCTTTGAGTGGTATGGACACATATACGCGTCCGCCGAAATCTATTGGTGTCGACTATGGACGCATATATGGGTCCTCAATCGTTTCGATTTCTTACCTACTGTAGGGACAGTTATAAATGTATGAGATGAAAGCAGATGCATTCTTTATCAAACAATTTTCTTGCATTATTTAATTTGGCTTAAATGAAGAATTATCATTAGAACTTAGTTGCGCCTTAAATAATCGATCAATAGAATTCACACTAGCCAAAAGTGTTTCGTAGTCAGCGAGCGCTTTGGCCAGAAGTATTCAGCACTCAAAGGGTTAAGTTGGTGAATGAGGTTTTCTCTCTCTCTCTACCACTCGTTGGAGATGACATACCTCTACGTCTCCCTTCCAGGACACACACGATTGACTTGATGTCATTTCATGCACATCCTGACACTTTGTATATGCCATTTGTGTGTGCAACATTGATTACCTCTGTGTGGAGTGCAGTGGAAGCAGAGCTGTGGCGTGGTAGGAGTAGTGAAGCAACGTAAGCACATGGTGGGAATGCATCGTTTGCTAACTTAAAGTGACAGCAGCATAGATAAGAATACACCCGTACTTCACACGGACCCTCTCACCGATACTTCGTATGGGTTCACATTGATATTAAAATTCTGGTGAGAATTTTCTACTGCAGATTATCTTTAATATACATTATAGCCGAAGGTCGTCAAATTTGAATGATCTATAAGATTTTAATTTGAATGGATGCACTCACCGATACTTCGTATGGGTTCACATTGATATTAAAATTCTGGTGAGAATTTTCTACTGCAGATTATCTTTAATATATATTATAGCCGAATTTCTTCAAGTTTGAATAATCTATAAGATTTTAACTTGAATGGATGCAATTTGACAATTACCGGCTGTTGCGTAGCACATACGGGGCTTTGAGTGACTTATCGCCGATATGGTAGCGTTGCGTTTCTTTTGCTATTTCGGGTGGACGACTGTTGCCATGCGGTGCCGGCTGCGAAAGCGGAATTTTTGTTGAAACCATGCGAGCGGAAATTGTTTCCATAAAATCTTAGTATAGAAGACGTACAGAGATTAGGCTGTAAGACTGGCTTTCAATTCACTGAGATAACAGTAGCTACACTTTGTTGTAGATTAGTAAGATTATATATTACTAAGGTTGCGTAAAACGAGAATTACTGACTATTTTATCCTGCTTTCTGTCGTAGTATCTTACAAATGAGTGTATTCCTTTGTTAGCAGCCCCTTTTTCATCCGTCTATTTTAAAGAAAATATTCCAGCACATGCACTGCTTCGCCCTGCGCGGGTTTACGTTTTCTCGTACTTTTTCACTGTGACATACTGCCGGCGACGTAATACCTCTTATTCAAATTAAAGGACATAACTGAAGTTGTCTAAGGTTATGAAGTAACAAGTACTAAAAACGCACTACAATTTGGCGTGGGCATGAAAAACCCACCGTTAAGCAGATAACTCTATAACAGAATACTATCAGCGAGCGACCATCGTTTATCTACGAATTGCACTTGCAGGCATTCCGTTTTCGCTCGACCTACTGTTACCTCCCCCCATCGATGCTGTCGTCCAAGAGGATGATCCTGGACGACAACTCTACCCCACCCCGAACACGTACCCACCCTATATTTATGCGCCATGCACAATGTCGAACTTGAGCGGCGTCCATTTGCAGTACAAGTAAATAGTCGAACAATTGATTGAACAATGTTCTATTACATCACCGTTCACTCGACATCGTCACATACATTCAAAGTACACAATCATTAATTTCGCCTAGATTTGTTTATACATACCTGAATACGTAGGCATTAAATTACGTTCTAAACTCAATTATCGCGATGGCCATGCGCAATAAGAGCCGTGCATTAAGTAAAAATTCTTGTAAAAATTAAAATTTTTTCAAATCCTTCGTTCAGGCCCTGCCTATTGTAATAATAAATAAGTATATAAAATTAGAGTCCGAAAAAGTAGTTTTTGAGAAATGGTATTTGCATACGTATTTGTTTTAAGAAAACATTAAAAAATCGCGTTTAAAGTTTCAAGCTCTTTACTAATCTACAGCTTCCAGATTTATTTTTATAATTTTTGAACGGTCCGATTCTTATGTACTTTTGAAAAATATTAAAAAAATGATGTACATTAAGAAAATTTTAAAAATCTTATTTGTCATTACCCAAGTAGGCATAACCCCTTAAAGAAACATTCGTCTCCTGCAAGTTTTCTTTTGGGCAAGATGTGTACCTAGCCACCGGTACACATCTTGAGCTGTACAGACATCACTCGACATTGTCAGATACATTCAATGTACACAATCATTAATTTCGCCTAGATTCATTTGTACATATCTGAATACGTAGGCATTAAATTACGTTCTAAACTCAATTATCGCGATGGCCACGCGCAATAAGAGCCGCGCATTAAACAAACGTTCGTCTCTTGCAAGTTTTCTTTTGCAGTTTTCAGCCACCGGTACACATCTTGCGCTGTACAAGTCTGTATACACTGAGAAGTTTTGAGTACAGAGAAGAAGGTCAGACAAAAGAAAGCACGCGATTATAGTATGACGAAAAGCACGCGAGTTTGCACGCGGAAAAACGTGTACCATCCGAGCCGGATATTGTACGCTCTCTCTTAATCCTTACATCTCGAGCGCATTTTCATTTTTCTCATGCAGTATGACGCGCACGACAGCGACAGCGGGACTCGTCGTTTCCCGTCGTCCATCCGCCGCGATACTTTCTCACCAGCTCCCTTGGATGCAAACGAACTTCGAAGTTTATGCACATACCCGCGGCGATACTTATAAGAGTTTTCTCGACGGCGGATGCGGCAACACGAGATTATAAAAACGTGTTCGTCCGTAGCGACTCCGCCGGGGGCGGTAAAACTCGAATAAGTGTTTTATTGCGGGCCAGACACTCGTTC
The DNA here is from genome assembly GCA_033815515.1 of Cryptocheilus praepositus. Classification (NCBI taxonomy): domain Eukaryota; kingdom Metazoa; phylum Arthropoda; class Insecta; order Hymenoptera; family Pompilidae; genus Cryptocheilus; species Cryptocheilus praepositus. The sequence continues at coordinate 5,200,647 of JAWWQZ010000315.1, forward strand.
GTCATGCTTTACGAGCTGCGAACCCGCGAATTTATTTTTGCCCGTCGGTCAGTGTTACCTATCAACATATGTATGTATGTATCCATCGCGTGTCGCATATTGCCCCTGTACCCGGGACATTTTTGTGCTGGATGAAAGTACACTTGCTTCATCTGCCTTTCCTTGCGTTTGAGGATTTTATTATTTGTATACACGACATTGTAGTAGTGAAGGTAAGGTTATTTTACATTAGTCCTTAACAAATCATTAACGCATATTAATCCTTATGTAACATATAGTCTACGATCAGTAGTTGAGACGCGGAAAGTTAAGAAAAAATTTAGAAAATTTAAAAGTATATACAGAATTTAGTTGTACTTTTAGTATATCAAAGAAGGTTGGAAAGAACTCAGAAACCCGAAAGATGCACCCTGAAAACTCACAATAGTTTCGGAGGTTTGGATAAGTAAGTATAAAAATGATGAAAAATTACCCTTATAACGGAGTTAAAACTTTTAAAGGGTGGAAGAGAGTACAAACAGATTCTTACAAATGCAAACCGCCCTCAGAAATTCAGAAGAGTTTCCGAGATATGACTAAAAACAGATGAAAAATTAAATGAAAAGATATAAAAAAATCACAAATAAGAGAATTGTGTAGTCTGTGATAAACTAAAACAGGTACGCCGCTGTTTCCATTTCTGCATATAAGGATAAGCTCAGAATGCAGAACATTCGACAAAGGAATATAGAGAAATAATCGAAGGAGTCAATGTTAACGAAATAGTGCGGGGCAGAAAGGGAAAATAGAGAATGCGCAACAAGATTTTTGAATAAGGCAATGCAGTAAAACAGTGGATGTGAATATAACAGAAGAAAGAACAGCACGAATGAAAAGAATAGTAGAAGTAATAATATCACCATTAATATACACGGGTGTACCCTGATGATTTCCAATGTCCATCGCAGCAACGACACGATGTCACCGAATGTTTAGCTTCGACTGTCCTATCGACTAAAGATGAAATGTTTATGCCATTCTGGCTTAGCTTCAAGGATACTCTAGAAAAACAACAACATGCTCAAGAACGTTACAAAGCCGCACTTGCAAGAATTATTGCGACCACATTACCTACCGTCGTCTTGAACTCTGTTTGTCGTATTTATAAACAATGCGAACACATAAAAAGTTCCCAACAGCAGTGAAAGAATGGTAGACGTGTAACTTAATTGAGTTGTTCCTCGCTGGCAGCCGTGATCAGCTTTATATCACCGACTGAACTGTCCCATAATACGAATGTATTTGTAGCTCAAACACTACTTAATCGATTAATAGACAGTCTACGTACAGTCTACGCTATACTATGTGCTTGATCGTTTAAGCCATTAATATCACGGACCGGAGTACACGTCAAACACTGTTGGGGGACATAAATGACAGGGATGTCTTACTAGAGTCCTACAAAAGTTTGAAAATTAACCATCCTTAGTATTCTTAGCTGTTTATCGGACGATTCAGATTTCGCTGTTCTAGGTCATAACTATCTTACAGTTAATTTTGTAACCAGTTTAAATTGATATCTACCCACCAGTACGTAAATTATAGAAACGCAAATCAATAACCGCCTACACGTATCGTTTGCTCGCTTCCACATTTTGATCCCCTTGTCGATTGACGCAAGAGGATGGGATATCTAATTCAGTCCCTCTATGTTTCCCGCTATTGCGACTCTCAAAGCGCGTTTACACTGTGTCACTACGCGAACAATAACGCTCTTTCTACGGGTCGGAAAAAAGTGGTTTGCTGTAGATTATAACTATTATATCATCTATGTACAATGCAGGCACACTGCGTTGTTCAAACTGTGCCGCAGCTAAAAATAGTTCAGTGTTACATCGCATACCGATCACAAATCAATAACGAAGCCTGCGTCAAAAAAGCGTTTTGCCAACACTGTTTGAGCATTTAATGCATATAGAACGGCAACCTGCTGAATGTCATAAAGCCGTGCATAAGAGGACAACAGGCTCAATTTGTCATGGAGGAAAAAAGAAATTACGCTCCAGTTTGCACTGCCGTCCCAATATGAATGCGCGAGGGCACGACGACACTCGCATAAACAGCTAATGCATTTTATCGATAGTTAAGCACAACGGAGGGCCAATATACCGTGGCAAGCGTCGGGCGCAATTCAAGCGCTATTGAAGTCAAGTCTTTATTGAATATGTAAGGCCTTCGGCTCGTTCTATCTCCCACTCTCTCCCCCTCTCTCTCTCTCTCTCTCTTGTACACCGTTCCGCATCTAAATCGATTAATCGACACGTTGGTCGAAACGAGAATCAAGGAAATTTAATTTTGCTGCCGCGTCTATGCATCTGCTATGATAAAATCTCGCAAATGGGACCAATGAGAAAGCTTATGGAAGAATTAGAATCAACAACAATAAAGTGTTGTACTCCATTCGACTACTAATTGCTCCATTAATTCTATAAGAAGAACCCTTTAACGAATATCTCCAGTTTTATTTTAACTACCGTCTCTAAACCACTGTTCGATCGTATGATTATAACAATCAGCGAACGAACCTCTCGCCGATGCAATAAAATGCTTTGCTTGAGTGAACGCGCGCTCGCACAGGATTTACCTTCGAAACAGTAGATGAGAGTGCTTGAGAATATGATTTTCCAAAGAGCCTTGAGCGGGGGGATGCAATCGAAAACAGAGGGATAGCGCACCCGACGATGGAAACGTCAACAGTCACGAACTGAACTTCGCGTCAGAACTGGAATGCTATACTGAATATGTGAAGAGAATTTCTAAAGCGCAGGATATATTGTTGCTATAATTCTTCCGAGTTCGTATTCATGCATTAAGCATGAGTCGAATGTGGAAGTTGTTATAGTGTTCTCAATATTTTTGAAATATCACTTTCCTCCTTAGTTCCGCGCTGATGCAATTCCTATTTTATGGTGTGAAATAAGGGTCTAGCTTTGTCTCATCATGAATGGTGCAGTCTGTCTTGTGGTTCGATAGCACGATATCGTCGGCTGTCTATCGAATACCCGACAACGTTCAAGCAATCTACGCGACCAGCGTCGCGCATATCCCAATTCTGTCAATAATCGTTCGCTTGACGGAGACGTTTCCCAGACTTTGTTGCGATACTTGGAAATTCTGCACTGACAGGCAGGATATTGACGCATCTCTGACGTACGCTTCTAAAATTGTGCGGCTTCATCGTACATTTATGCACCGACTCTGAATCAGGTTTCCTTTCATAGATTCGTTGACTATCATTTTCTAAAAGATAATTAAAGGTACACACGATTCATTACCATGTTTGATAGAATGGTTCGTACTTTGAATTTAACCCTTTGCGGTCGTATGTCTACTCTCAGCCACCAAAGCCTTTTTACCGTTCTGGTCATATGTCTGCTCTCAGCCACCACAACAGAAACCGTACTAATCTTATACTGTATTCATCCATGTATCAGTTTACAATTGATCTGCACAATCATAAATATCTAATGGACCTATTGACGAACTTATGCGGTGCTCTTATCAATTGGAGATAACGAAATCCAGTGCGAAGGTACTTCGTAAAATTCCAAATAATATTTCCCAAATTGTATTTAACTGTAATTAGCCATTTCCGCTTCTTAAAATATTTCAAAATGATATTCCAATGTGGCCAAAAGAAAGTTAACGACAGAAGTTTACTATTCTGAAAAATGCCACACAATGGAGAACTATAAAACATAATTTTTACATGAAAACATTACATTAAAACATATTATTGCATAAACATATAACTAAAGTTCTCAAAAGAATTAATAATCTTGTTTATTTTTCATAATCTTGCATGTTACGTATCACTGCTTTTTCAACGGAAATTAATTCCGATCAGTACGACACCCATGACCAACTTTAATACGTCCGAAAAGGGTTAATATTTAGGGCATAAGCAAAGACTTGAACTTGGGAATGAATGGGCGTACGCTGTCTTGAGTGACATCGTCGGCAGAACAATTGTTATGGCAGCAGGAGTTAAAACGCGCAGAGTTCCGCCATTCCCCCGCGAAAATCTGTGGACGTTACCCTATCTCGTGGAATATTTATCCGCACCGCACTCTCCGACTATCTCGTGGCGCGCACGTCAAAATCGTCGAAACTGCGTTCGCCGCAGACAATTGTGCGCTTGAGTCGAGTAGATGCTGCAAATGAGAGGAACGGTCGGCAGATAAAGGCGGATGAGGTAAAAAAAGGCAGAGACAGATGGTCACGAGGTAGTGGAACAACAGCGGGGTGAAGAGATGAAACTAGGGCTGCCAGTTCGCGAAACTTTAGAGGTCCCGCGGAAAAGGGAAGGAGAAGAGTTGGGAGAAGAAACGACTACGAAGGGGGAGAGAGGACTGGATGGACGACGAAAGAAGAAACAAGAGGATACGGAGATACTAGGAGCAAAAGACGGAGAAAAGGAGGAAGAGAAGACAAATAAATTTATGGGCAAAGTTAAAAGCATTGCAAGCTCAGCAGTGCAGCGTGTTGCCCGGGGCACATTTATTTTTCATTTTTCTCTCACTCGCCTACCGCCCGCCGCCTTTCTCCTCCTCCAGTCGTCTTCGTATGTTCCGCCGTTTCTTACTCCAAGGAGCATTTTTTTGTTAGCTTTACGGTGAATTAGCTCGCAGGGAAAATCTTATTGCGCTAGTGTCGTTGTCGGGACGGCAGTATCGTCAATTGTGCAAAAAGGATTCGGTGACCCGCCGTAATCGCATTTGGCGCGCGACGAGTGAATTCATTTTATTCCGAATTGGCGCAAAGTTATTTGCACAGTGTCATATTTGAGAGAAAGGTACGCTTTCTTCTGTATAAAGTCGCCGTACACCGTGGACTAAGAAATCATATTTACCGTCTCCCGACGTGCTCGCAGTTCTCTCGGTAATTAACAAGTCAACCCCGACTAGTTCTCGTCTCGCCGTCATCAGACAGCTTTGAGTCGGACGAATCCCGAGACCGCATTCTGTAATATCGCAGTGTCAAGAAACTGAATGTATAATAAACCGGAATTATTCATCTGTTACTTTGGCCTCGTATAAAATTCAATACAACTTCATTGACCTAATTAAGTGCACGCTCGTAAACTCGCAAAGACATTAAATTGGCAGGGGAAGAGATGCGTTTATTGGCTTCTACTATCTTTCCGCGTAACATCTCAGCACACGCCAACCTCAATTTTTGACGTTCTGCAGCCTATCAGAGTTAATCACGAAAATTCTCTGGAATCGCAGAATTCCGTGAGTGACGAGAAAATACATAACGTTACCCATCGTCATATCTGCACGAACGTTAAAAGCATTAACGTTTAACCGTTCTCAGTAACAGTCCGTTTCCAGCATTATCAACGTAGTTTCAATTTGCGGCGCCGACATATCGAGAAAGTTCTATGAGCACGTTAACGAGTGGCCACAGGTATGCCGTGGAAATGAATGCAGTCGTTCATAAACGACTCTTTCGAAGTCTGCTCGCGAGCAATTTTTCTGCCGCCCTATAGTCGGGTCTTATGCCGAGGCCGTTCCGCGGGTCATCAAAGGTTCATACCACTACATTTACCACGGTCCTCGGGATTTATGGCGATCGTTTACGATTTCCTGTGCCCGAAGACGGGCTATGCGAGGAAGAGCGAGGCAGAACGAGCATGAGAGAGGGTCGCGAAACTACTAACCGCTATTTATCCACGCGACAATGAACTCTGCTTTTCTTCAGAACGGTGCTCAGTCGTATAGACGTGTGTGCATTTGTACTGATATGGGATGCACGTGCACGCTCGTCACGTCATTGATTATTCGACCTAACTCTAATGAGGAAAGTGAGGCACTCTGACCTGCTCACAGAGCCCAAAGGACTCGTAAAGGTACGTTTACGTCGGGACGAGCATGAGAGGAGGTTTATGCTCAACAGAGAAACATTAGTCGACGCTGCATTCTGATCCGCGATGACCCTGTGAGGAAAATATAAACGTGACGTTCTGTACATTTTCCGTTAACAATAGAGAGCACGATAAACTCGTAAAACTGGACTATCGAGATTCGCTTGGTCAAACGGTTGCTTGATTTACTGGATATTTCCCTTCGTTAATCTAATCACTTCATTGATTCTGGCATGTCTTAGTCGTATTGTGTTTGAAATTGACAGAATAATCGTAATTCCTTTAATATATTGATAGAAAAATGTTACGATTATGTTCATTGGTAGTGTCGACATAAATAAGCCGGATAATATTCCCTTCCGCTACTACTTCTACGATTAAAAGAACGGAGAATGTTGGCAGCTACATCAGCCGTCGCGTTCTCGGATACAAGCATCATGTCGAATATTTTTCATGGCAGCCGTATTGTTAGTCTCTCGTAAACAGAGGTCGTCAGAGACGGAGGTAAAATTGCCGACTAGGATTCGCGAAGCACCGTGTGACATATTTGTGAGAGCTCATTCGCGAAACCTTCGGAAGGCTGGGGGATGATCCGCGAGATTTGAATAAAGCATACACCGTCACGGTACCTGCGAGATAAAAACAACTTTCTCGAGTCCGGCAGAGTTATAGCCGGCTTTCTCCAGGCTAGGTGTTTTAGCTACTACCGGTGACAGCAATATCAACGACAGTTACGTACAGGCTACCCCGAAAGTCTAACGAAGAACTTCGCTCGGGGCTACGTTAGTCAGACACGCACGGTATGCACGTATATACATTCGCTAAACGCATATGCACGCATGTGACGACGTGCCTCGCATGTATGACGAATTTACATTCGCGTGATAGCGTCATGTCGGCGGACCGGCGCAGAAAGAAAACATTAGCGGACTCTAACGCACTGCTACTTAGGGGCGGATACTACACGGGCGTACTTACTGCCACACAGGATCCATGCGCCATCCGTAATTACGGGTCGCCCTTTTTCTCAAACTTCTCCCGCACGAGTCGCCGCGCTGTTTCGCCGTACCCAAATTAGCCGCACATTTTTCCAAAAGGATTAAATAACACGTACGCAGGGCCTGTTTAAAGAGCGAGCGCACTCTGGAAAAGGGGAACTCGCGACTGCGCCAAACTCCACCGTTAAGCCAGCATGAATAAATACATACGTATATACTTACGTACGACCGCGCGGTTTGGATACCATTAAATTACATCAGGCACGTTATACGCCGCACACACGGGATATAGAAAGGCGGTTAGAACGAACGAACGCTCGCCCGCCGATTTTTCTCTCATTTCTCATTCGCCATTGCACAAGGCAAGATTTCCGGGCGGTACAATAAGCGTTTTATGTATTAACGATCGTACCGCGAGTTCATGCCACTGGGGCATTACGTAATCCGCAAAATTCCGACGGCCCGTTCCGCCCGGCGGCACAGATCGCTTTACGAGCAAAGAGAAAAACGAAAATAATTACGCCCCGCGTACAAGTACAACAGCGGCGCGAGAGTTTTGCCCGCTTGCGTGACTACGTGCCGTGCCTATTCGAATCATTACTGACACGAACTACAGCGTTGTCCGGCGAGCAGCGTATCTAACGGACCGACCGACCGTGAAAGGAAATTGCGAGAGTACGGGGCTGAACAATCGCTACCCCTTCCGTGCGGGGGTGTCCTAAAATATCGCGCACTGTGAAGCGCTCGGGAGGTATCCATTGAAAGCAGGAGAGGCACCAAATCTATTTTCCGCTCGGGGCCAATAAAAAAGCGAGAGAGAAAAATGAAGTGGCCTGCCTAAATGGCATGGCGGGACGATAAATAATACGCTGCAATGAAGTAATTATACCGGTGCGGGGTTAATCTTCTCTTTAAGCGAAGCTTTCGAAACCTCTTTTATTTATAACTCAGGAATATCTTGAATGCAAAGTTTCGATGTTAGTGTCTACCTTTTTAAGTGTTCGCGGGATTAAAGGACTGCGCAGAATTTTTATGTTCCCGGGCAAAGAGTCAGATAGCTCGTGGAAGTGTGAGCAAACAAGTACACGTTGCGGTGATATCAACAATTTACATTGTTCTCGTAAAATGCAAATTAAGTGTGACTTTTGTACGCAGTTACAGAGAAAGTTACACAACGCGTACATACTTTGGCTCCGCTCTTTCCAGCGCAATTTAACGTGTTCTCATTAGAAGCGCTTTCTATGCTGTGTTCTCCACCCGTCCCGCTAGACTTACGGTAACACTTTGTCACACGTGCAATTCCCATTATAGTTTTGCCGGTTCATTTTTCTGACCAATACCACCCGCGGTCTATATCTGCACAAAAATCAGGCTAATAATCACAGAAAATTGAACATTCCGACTTACACAATCCATAGCAAAACGAACAATAACGTTCCCCCCGGCAAACGCGCACCATATACGATCGCCAGGTTGAACCGAGTGAAAAGCCGTAAATTCTCCCAATATCGGCATTTCTACCGAAAACGAACCGGATTCCATCACGTTTGCGAACGCTGACCAAAGTCGCTAACCCAGGAGCCATCGAACGTGAGGCCAATGGATCCGAAGAGATTAATCCTTTAGGCACATCGGCACCTGCCCGATGTGCCTTCAATCTGCCGCTGGTCAAAGGAACTTACGGTAATTCGAGCAATTCGGACGTTTCACGAGTACCACAGAGACTACTTCTTAGACGTACCGGTATGACCCCCTGGCCCTCCGCAACGTTGGTCGACTGCATTCAAAGACGATGGAACGAACAATATACCGCGGCCGAGGTCCGGTAGTGCCTCTTCCGATGGAGGAAGAGCAGAGCCGAGAGATAGGTCGGTGTAAATGGCATACCGTTGGCACACGATATACGCGAGCCGGCAAAGACGGACAAAGTTACGAGGAGAACAGGACTAAGCAACAGAAACGATATCTGGCAGCATGCCCCGGTTCCGTGTCTCGTCGCTTACGTACTTCGTTGCTTGTTTGTCAAGTTAGCCTCGCCAAACCGCGGCAGCGGGCGTAATTAGGCTCCCCTAAGGTAACGAGCCCGCGACGAAAAGATATCGAACGTATTCCGCCTTCGCTTTTCGAACCGAAGAGAACTTTTGACACGGTATTAACCCTTTCGCTACTGCAGCCCCGTCCGCCGAAGTACCGTCACTGAACGTAAACTTGCGCCGGAAATATGCACAGTGCGCGTGGTTTCTGTATATATGTTGTTCTAAGTCTTAAATAGGAACTGTGCTGAATAAAATAATCATTGCTCTAATATACAAAACCCTAACCTGAAAAGTCTAATTTTTAAGAGTTAAAAATTATACATTAAGCCGATCTATTCCTAATTCTTGTAAAAACCGAATATGTAAAATTGTTTACTGCCGAATGGATTCGATCGAATATTCGGTATAAAACAGTAAACGATCGCCTTGACGTTTGTAGTTTATTGCGTAATACGTTTGGATGTGGTTTCAACACAAAGCAGTTTCACAAGTTTTAAGAAATGATTAATCCAATATGTCAATAAAATCAACGGAAAATGCTCTGCCGATAACGAAAAATGTTGCCATCGACTATAAATGGCACTTGTACAGATTATTTCGATGCCGCATATATGCGGCGCTCGTACCTAGAAGTCGTAGCGTGGATGTAAGGCTCGGCGCGAAAGGGTTAAACGAAGGTATGACGGTTTTCTTGAGAAATGAACGTGTGTTGTGTGAATATCGAATGTTGAGAGTATGTGGTAACGTAAACACTACACGCTACGAGCACGCAGGTGCATTGTGTTGATCCCTGGCCCGTCTTGCAGTAACTTACATGATATATCTGAGTATGTAATAGTGAAGTCGGTTGGAACCCCCTAAAAGCGAATAAAGGAGATTTAGCAATTTGATGTTTGAGTTATTTCAGATATTGAATGCATATGGATGTTGTGTGGAGCTAATCACATCGTAAAAGCTCATTGCAATACGATCGTTCCGGTTAACGTCCTGAACGCGCAAATAAACTGGGTGACGGCAGAGTGAGCGGGCGAAAAATGTGACGCTTCAATTACGAAGATGCAAGCCGAAAAACATAAAATGTCATGTCCCTCGCGCATTGTTCGGTCCCATTCGTATTTTCCAACGCGAGAATTACAATTTTCATTTCATGCCCAGGCCACCGCGCCATTCGGCCGGTCAGCCCCGCTCTTCCCTTATGAGCGCGTACAAGCTGGGATATTTATTCGCGAACACGCTGCAAACTGGGCCACGCGATACATCCTTTTCCGTAAACAGTATGTCACGACCAACAAATTGGACTTAATAGCCTTAGTCTTTTAAAAACACGCTAATGTTCAAAAGCGACCTGCAGTGCATTAGGTATTTCCTTCTCAACTTCTATTACCTTTACACATTCAGTTAAATATTCGATAAAATAAACAATGTTACCGCATTTCTTTTAAGTGATTTAGGCTAATGCGCGTAATTTTGTACGGGGACATTCGTCGTATGTTGCTAAAAATCTAGTGTTCCTTTGTAGCTCTTCTCTGTCGTTCCCTCTATCGTCTCGTTCAGACGTTTGCCAGTTGCAGGCAACGTCTTTCACCGAGCAGAAGTCAGCGCAACGTAATTAAGTGGACTAGAGCAAAGCTAAAGCAAAGAAAATCCTGCCAAAGCCGCTTGCTCTGACCATCGAAACAGTAAATTGTAAGTTATAAGAGCGGTGATAATGCTTTTCCACGCCAAACCACCACCAACTTTTGCGGGGAAGCGGAAAGACGACCGTCGAAAACACTTAGACCTAAAGTGAAGGACGTTAAGACTGAAGTGTAACAAGACATTGCAATCGCTAAGATTGCCTTCGTGATGTACGGCTAACAGCATTACCCTCTTACATTTGTGCCAATCATGGTACTAACTTAATGGGTTGAAAAGAGGCATAAAGAAAGTGGTGAAACAATCTAACTACGAATATACCGATTTCACAGAATTAATATATCGTTCTTATCAGAGATTTTGAAATTATTACATAACCCCCGAAACACATTCAATTTTTTATCAGTGCACGGTTGGTTTCATAATATGCATGGTTAATACAACTTTCGTGTCGATGAACGAAAACGAAGAAATAAAGCAGAATTTCTCTGAATTGCTGGAACTATTCTTTCGCAGCTTTAATGAAATTGTTCTCTTTCTCTTGTCTCTTTGTACGTCCCTCTTTTTACGCATACAATATCAGTTGGCCTGTTACAATTGCCATCATCGGGGGAACCACTCGTCGCTACAGAAGCAATTAGAATGGCGAAGCGATTTTATTATTGACCAAAAGTACGTCATCGCCGTTTTCCCTTGCCGCTATCACCACTTTGTATTGGTGGTTTCGTGCAATATTCCATTCTCTCACGACTCCGCTACGATTACCACTCGTTGTCGGTCAAGAGAAATGAAAATCACATTTATATTCACGTCGACCTCTTTTAACACACTGCCAGCGTTTTTAATTTATGAGATATTTAAAAATGTAATATACGAAGCATTTATGCCTCGCCAAAATTATCCTTTATGTGCGATTAATAACTATCGCCGATGAACTGCCGTTAACTCCCTTCTAAATGCGGCAAACTCTCTCGGCTCGAACGAATCATTATCACGTTGAAAAGATGTCGCGCCGTCTTTTCCTGACAACGCATTCGCCTCTCGTTCATCTCTCTGTGATTCCCTCTCAGAAATAGCTGAAAAGGTTACAATCCTTACGTGCCTTTGCGCCATCCTACAGGCGCCATCATGTTGCCCAGGAATTCGCACGTAGCTCGTGCTCGCAAGTGAAAAGACGTAAGGGGTTGAACAAATGTGAGAGAGGGAGAGAAAAAGAAAGAGCGAACGGAGAAGGAAAAGACTCAAGGTAGAACGTCCTAGGGCGGTGTAAGGTGGTTGACGGGGTTGACCGAGTGGAAGGCGACAGGACTTAGTCACACAATTTCTCATCGTGAGCTTCTTAGCGTCGAAGGACGTTAGGGGCTGGAAAAAGGAGAGTCACGCGGTAAGAAGGAATAAGAAGCGCTCGCGCGTACCATGAGAGGAAAAGCGTGAGAGAAACGGGAGGAAGGAGAGAGAGTCTGCATGTGGGAGAGACGAAAGGACGCAGAAGAGGAAAGTACGGAGAAAATGACGACAACTGGCGATTGCAAAGAGGAAGGAGGAAGAAAGAGGCCAGTTCCCAGCGTTTCGCGTAAAGTAATAGCGCCCTCTCGGTCCGACGATGATAAAACCCTTTAGTCGGCCTTTACGAGGGCTTCTCGGAGTAATATAGGGCGCGATTACCTATATTCCGTACCTAAAAAGATAAAACGCTCAACGACGAGTATAGTACGTATATGTGCAATCTCCCTCGTTCCAGCCCCTCGTCCGAACCACCTTCTCAGCTACTTTCGCCGTGCCTCTCGGCCTCCGCCGTTTCCACTTTTCTTCGTTGTTCTCATCCCCCATTTTCCTTCCACGTTGCCGTGCTCCGCGTCTGCGAGGCTCGTTTCGTTGCCGGTGTATATTGCACTCGACGAACATTGTGCCACGAAACACTCGCGCGCGGCTGTAGGATGAGGAAGCGGAGGATCAGGACGGGGGCGCGGTTACAGGAAAGTGCCGGTAGATGCGGAACGTGTATCGCACTCGGCGACGTCGGCGTCGTTTTACAGCCACTGTTCCACCCAACGGGCGTATTTCGTACAGACGTAATCGAGGATACTCGCATGATTGCGCTCCGTTTTATTTTACCTACGACTCGGAGCGCACGGGCCCACTCGAACCGAGGGGTACGGCGCCACGCCAATTTTCTACACCCTCTTCGTTATCGTATAAACGCGACTGCGATCTAAACGTACGAACTGTGCGTTCAACTGGGTGAAACCGGCAGCCGCGACGTGACAGCTAAGAACAAAATGGAACGGTTCGATTTCTTTCGCTTACGGCGTCCCACTTACCTTTAACGGGCTTCGCATGTGTTTACTTAATAAACATTGCCGGCAGTACGGACCTTCGAAGAATAACATGCAACCCGTTCTTTTGTACTTTTCTCGGTGTACGTGCGCACGTAACTATGGCGAATATTGATGCGCGCGCTGGCGGCTGAATAGATTTTGCATGGAATTATACCGCGATACAGAATTTAACCTGCCGCTCACGATGTGAAGCGAAAATGACACGACCACGGGCTTACCATATTACTTTATGGAGACGACGTGCACGGAGACCGCAAAGTTATGTAGATAGTATATTAAGGATTTACTTAGTCCGGGTCGACGCTTTGCACCTTTTATTGTGACATTACCGACGCGTTGTGGTCTAAATGTAAACGACTTATAGTCAGTATCCCCGAATACTTCGAAACCTCAGTACTCCCCGTTTTTCTAAATAACACCTGAGGTTAAAATTGTGTCACAATTTTTCGTGTAATAAAAATTTCACCTACTGGAATTCCAGCGCCGACGACCATTTTTATTACGCCAAATAATCCCCCCTGCGTGGCAGTAATAACAAAATATTCTGTGAGTCCGTAAATTAAAAATTTACGTTTCTCGATATCCACCGCCCACGGATTCCACGAAAATTGATTTGCAATCTCGTCAAAATAAAATAGTGCAATGAGGTGGGGGTCGTATTCAATATTCTAAATGTACCGTCGCCCCATGGTATATTGACCATATCATAATTGGAACGTTTGATTATCATGATCGAACAGAACCCCGCTTGAACGTGAGACTCACACAGATTTTCCCGGTCTGGCGCGACGTCAAAGGTGTTCTACGAACGACAGATTGCGCTTGACATATTTCCAAGCGTAAGTAGAATGCGCACGGATTCAAACACACACCGGACGAGAAAGAGCACACGTATACAAGCCACCTCTGAAATGAAGCTACGAATGTCCTCAGTATTTCGTTCAATCACGCCACATCGAGTTGCTCGTCCGTTTCGATTAACCTCTCGGTCAGATTAACTGTCAATTTGTACCGTCGGAGAAGTCTCCGGTGTATCGTGAATTACCTGCCCCGCATGTGCTCGCGGAGAACGAGCTTCAGCAAATTACGAAGCGTGTATGCATTTTACGTGTCGCGTTGACTCAAGCACCCGCTAAACCGAGAACGACGGCATATTGAAATCGTAAATCTAGGGCAAAAAAAATATAAAAAATCTCGCCCAGCCGGACCTTCGGCAAAATACTTTATGGACGCTTTATTCCGGTGGTAAAATAAAACCAACAAAAAAAAAAACAACATGAAAATAAAAATGAAAATTCTGCACCCGATACGCTCTCATTCTGTCATATATAAATTCCGGGAGCTTGACGTATGCGAATGAAATATATTTCTATTGACGGACGCTTTTATTTGCCGCTTAAATTGAAAATTAAATACATTCGACTGCGTATAGCTTGAATTTAATTGGAAACGGATTGATTACTCTGACTTGGTGCACCTTCATAAACAAGCGCCGTTTCGTTCGCAAAACGTTACAGAAGATGTGGCCCGAAATGATTAATTATTGTCATAATTCGCTGCTCGAGTGGGACGGGGTACAAGGAAAACATTAAATTCACTTTCGCAAGGGAGCATGTGGGAAACAGATCGCGCGCTTAATTAACGTCGCCAGCGCATTAACTTACCAGTTGTAATTGACGAAAGCATATCTGTGTTTTACCCTGATACACGAATACATAACAAACACGCCACGATGGCACGATCCACTCACAGCGCCAGAGACCGAGTAGAAATGATCTCATGAAAATGAGCCGACACTTCTTATCCGAGGAGACATTCTTCAAATCCTCTTCTCGCCCTTTGCGACTCACCTTAGGGTGAGAAGCACAATGCCGAGATTCAAGGTCTCCCGGCGAAATACTCTGTACGGCAGCGCATTAGATCGATCCTCGATTTGTATGGGTTACACGTTGCCGACGGGGATTGCCATTGTACAACGTCTTACACGTGTCTGAAATTTCGTGCCGGGTCGAGGAACGGGAAATTCGTTCGTGTCGTCGACGACCATTTTACCGCGTGCGCAAACTAGCATTGTCTCGTTCGCAGCGATCTGTCAAAGTTGCACGAACAAAATTCCGACGACAACGGTAATAACAAGGTGGCATTCGACCGCGGCTGTTAATTAAGACAACTTCATTAATAAGTGGCGCGTGAAAATCTCGTAGTCACTTTACTGGTGCGTGCTCGATGCTTACACATCCCCCGAGCACGCACACTAATGATAGAGGGTGGAAATACGCACACTACTGCGTTTCGTTTGACGAGTGATATTTCCTGCCCGCTGTTGTAGAAGTCAGCAGTAATTTGCGATATGAGGAAAGGTGTGTTTCAACTGCAGGAGTGAAAGAGGCGATCGTACGTTGTGATAGATTATGAAGCGATGAACGCATCGTGTCTTTTCAGTTCCATTACGTACTCGTGGTTATGTATAACTATACACGATTATGTTCTGTTGCTTAACACTTTGACCGCCATGATGATCATCGGTGACGGGCGCAAGAGATTTTACTGAAGGTCCAAAATATTCGCAATGAGTAGCAATAATTATTTTATAAATGCGTTTATTGGTAGAATAGTGATGCAATTCTTTGGTCTCCAATACCTGCACATTATTTACATTTTGCATAATTCAATCAAACGCTGTAGTATTTCATAGCATCGTCGTTCTAATACAGCAAAATACGCATGGCAGTCAACGTGTTAAGGATGTGTTAACGATCGTTTGCGATTTGTATGCAATTTGATAAACATTCGTAATTGCGATCGTTTTTATACTTTTTAAATTACTTCGAAAATTAATCAAATTAAATGTACATGGATCTCCCAGTTGCTGCGCTTGGTGGCAAATATGTTGTACAGACGAAATTGGCCCGAGATATCGATCACATCTCGAATCCGGATGTAAGTACCCGCGAGATGCTAAAAAAATGTAAGTTTACTAGTTACCAGTTAGTCCGAGAAGAACACGATAAACCGGTGCACTCGCGATACGTTAATATTTCAGTGAAAATTTCGTCCTGAAAGTCTGGCAAAGTGCGGGGCATGCATATAAGGTTTTGCGCGAAAGACCTGAGAACGGAGGGTAACCGAGCAAGCGGTCGGTGGACGCAAATTGTTAAGCCGCCTCAATCCGGAAGAACCCAACAATTAGAGCGATGGAAATAATTCAATATGACACCGGCACGTTTTAGTTGGAAAACCGCCGTTGAATCCGCCGGTCCACGGAGTGAATCATTGCGATAGTTCCGCGGCAAAATGCGTGGCACGCTGGTCCATGGACGGCAATGGACAGGGAAAGAGAATACACGGGTTCGGTGGCATATCTAATGCACTCAATTGTACCGGTGCAATACTCCCGACCCATTGAACATAGTAATCCTCTTCCAGCACCCCCATATGTGGCGGGTCTATTAGTTTTCATAGAAGTAATGAAATATTTCTGGATAGCGGTGGTGCTGAAGTAGATTCGAAAGTGAGAAGAAACGAAGAATAGATGGAGCGAGTGAGGCAGCGAGTGTGTATATGTGTGAATAGAAAGAGAGAGAGAGAGAGAATTGTAAGAGAGGTAGTAGCTGGAAGATGATTAACGACGGGTTTATTAATCACGAACGAAGCGGCCCAGTTATAAGTTCAATTGCAGCTCCTGGCCGGGTACTTCTTGCTTACGGTTCTTCGTCCGGGGTTTGGAGAACCTGCGCGTCGCGTTATTGTTCGTTCATGAAGCTGCGGAACGAGTCGGCGTAAAATATGACTCGCTACTCGGGAGAGTCTCGTGGAACTTTGAAACTTGCAGCAGGAAAGAGAATGTGAGAGAAGGGCAAACGGGAGAAGCCGGTTAAGAAGGTAGGGGTGAAGTTGGCAGGAGACAGGAAATGTGAGGGGTGGTACAGGGGTAAGAGACGAATGGTGACGTCTTTCACAGCTGGACGAAACTTTTCTGAGAGGTAATTATTGCTGGACTAAAAGTCCACTGGAAGACGATACTGGTATAATTGGAACTGAGTGCGATTCCTGGAATTTCTTAAAAGTACATTTAATTAGCTGTCCGACGGAGGCATCGTGATTAAATTATCAATGGCATTTCGAAACGAACAAACACCCGCGGAACGCTTCTCAATCTTTCAGATTTTTCCAACATTTTTCTGCTGAAATCTCATTTACGCGGAATATCAAATCGGAAAATCACAAACTAAGTGCATTTATTGTTACGCACCAGGTAAAATTCTTCTCGTACAGTTATATACTCTTTACGCTTGTCCCTGCAGCTCAAATTTATCGATGAAAATAATATTTTCAAGTCAAACGATGTTCTTTTCTCCAGCAAACAACTTTTCATGGTCACTGCATTTAAAATTATAAAATGTATAATATTACAGCAGTCCCATAATTTCTCAAACTACGTAAAATAGATACTGTATTCGGAACACGACGTGTACTATAATCGAAGATTTTGTTGAACACGCCTGAAAAAGCTGACTTGAAAAGAAAAAGACCGTTAAGTACGCAGCGGAGACGGTCGTTAGCAGTAGATAGAACACCGCGCAGCGTGGACAATCGCAGTCAAAACGTTATTCAGAAACATTGCTCCGCATGATGGAAGACCCTATTTACCTTCCCTCCTTTCACTGTTCCGTCAGACTTTGTGCCTCGGCTTTTGTATCGTTTATCTTCGTCCTCCTAAGGAAGCGAGACGCGGGCAAGAGAAACGGAGAATGGAAACCCGGAGTTCGAAATCTTTTGCATATCCAAAAGAAAGCACTCTGAAAGCGTTGACTCGGTCCATTTCGCGCTTATCTCATTCGCGCACATTCGCCTGAAAGTCTTATCGCGACACTCGCGACTCGTCAACGCCTAGTTCCGAGTTTGAAAATTATATTCGGTCGAAGTGTTGCTCGTGTACATGAAAACATACACACCGGCGACGGCCCGACGTCACGAGTATACCCGGGGATAACGAAAGGTATTCGGCGAGGAAAGCTTCATGGCGCCCACTTCTTTTTCCAAGTCTCTGTGCCCGCACGCCCACGTATTCGGCGCAGAGACGGTGTATCCACGTCGAAAGGCAACGCGCCTTCATCCGCCAATAGAAAACGTATCGCGTCTGTGTGTAGACGTCCGTGCGGTGTGTAAGTCGAAAACAGTATAACGTGGAATGGACTCTCTCAACTGGTAACGAGCTGCGAGACTACGCCTCCGTTGAGAAACGGTGAAGGCGAGCGCGACTGGGAAGAATGCCTAACGACTAGAAGATGAACCGAGACGCTGATAAGGAGAAAAGCCTTTACAAGCCGCGCCGCCGTCGAGAAGTAGAACGCAGAATAGGAAGAGGGAAGGTGAGTTGAGAGGAGAGAAGGACAGGAGGGTTGGATGCGATGAGGTGCGGGGCTTCCGAGAAGAGGGAAGAAAAGGAGGAGCGGAGTTGGGAGAACAGACGCGGCGGAAAGATGCCTGTCGGAGCTTTATCAGCCATTTATGATTTCCACTTGCCACCTCCTCGAGAAGGCCGCCAAGTTTTTTCTTCGCTCGACGTTGTTCTTAAGCCGCGTCCACACTCAAGGCCTTCCGACCTGTAATTTGTCACTTGAGACAAATCGTTCCCATTTTATTTCTACCGAGTTTACGACCTACTGTATGGGTAATAAGCCCTTGATGGCACTTTGGCATTGGAGTTGAACAGGCGAGATCAAACAGTAGGTTGGAAATGTTAATCGCCGCAAGTGTCGCGGAAGTTAATGGCCTCATGTAGGCACGTAGTCATTTACGGCAGGGCCAACTGCAGCGAATCTACATACGTTGGGAGACGTCGAAAAGTATCAGCGTTCAACGACGTAAACTAATAATGCGGTTGTCCGGTACATTTTTCACGGTGTGGACGCGGCATTACGTGTTGACGCCTGCTTACCGTCCGTCCTTTTTCTATTATTCGTTTCAAATGTCACCGAGAACACGTCACCTCGCGGTGTTTCTTTCTTTCGATTTCAAAGAGAAAACCCGCTTCTTTTCTTATATCGCTTTTCGCCGCGCGACAATAGACAAGTCATTTATGCGTGACAGCGTTTCACAAAACGGCGATAAATTTCAAACCCTACAATTGACAGTGCCTGTTATAACATACATACCGAATAAGAGCATTATGGTCAACTGTGTGTGATTTTATTGATTCATTTAACAATTTCCTTCAGGATATTATTAGCGGCTGAGTTCATCAATCACGAAGCTGAGTGCTGAATGCTGATTAATAATATTATAGTACCTTCACTCTGACACACAGTCAAATGCAGTGAGTAATAAGTGAAGCTGATCGGCGAATCTTAACGTCGATATTTTTTTACAGCGAACGTCATTTATTGCACAAAATTAATTTCCGTCCGGGAGTACTCTGACTGATCGTACCACCGATTAAACTCGTTCACTTGTCAATTATACGTAATAGCGATTGACCGAGTGCTGCCGTTAACTACTGCTCCCGGAAAACGACATCCGATCGGGAAATTTATTGATTTCCGCCTGGTTGTTTGGGTTTCACCGTACAATACTTTTCATTATTACTTATACCGTACACAATCATATGATGGTATCCAAAAATACTCCGTATTCTAAAAATACTCCTTATTCTCGGCATGATCTACGTTTCTTAATCATAGCGACTTTTTATGCGGTACTACAGAAATAACATTTACCTAGAGAAAGCGACAGATCATTTGATCCGAATTTCACCGGTAAGATGTACAGTTGCCAGCACACTACGCACAAATGCTCTATCGTCAATGTTGTCTATGATATGCCATTATATCTGTCCACACACTCGTCGGTGCCTTTTGCTCATCCTATACGCCGTGTACGTCGATACCATTATCGATGAACGTACTCTATGTGCGTACGAAGCCGATTCCCGCAACGACTGAAAAGCTTCATCCGATACGATTCAAGCCGTACAAGTGAGTCAGTATCCGTAGAAGCATGCAGCCGAGCGTAATTAAACGCTCAGTTGTATACCCCAACGCGACTATATACCGGGAAACGCGCTCGCGTTTCCACGTCGATGTATCAATTTTACAGTGTTTTCATGATGTCGCCATGTCCAGAGAGAAATTTATCGCACCGCGTCCGTTCGAAACATTGTAATTTCGTGGTTTGCGCGCAACGCGGTGACATCTCGACCGGCCAGTATCGTCGGTATCAAAATATGCAGTAAGGTATATGTGTGTGGTGACGATATTGGCGTCGGTGGTTGCGGCAGCGTCGATGATGGAAGAGGTTGCAGACGAAGGGTGGGTGATATTACGTACGCGTTACACGTTAAGCGCTGCAATTTCTCAACCCTATTGCCCGCACGCGTGATAGTCGACGGGTTTCCTCAATAGTCTCCCCTCCCACGCGGTTATTGTCAGTTGCTCAGTAAAAATTCAAGACGCCCGGCCGTTATAAGGAAGTGCATTGCCCGATATCGCCCGATTCCGTCGGCGCATTTCGCATTAAAGCTAATCGATATTACCGATGTCCCTATCTCTGCGCGCACGAGGTCCTAAGCAAGAACCTCAAATGGACGCTGTTTTGCGAGGGAAAGTGGCACGCGTCTGGCTAGCTGCACAGTTATTGGCTCCAATGCACTTCGACCGCTTCCCCCAACTTTTGCATTCGCCCTGCACGTGCGATCGTATATTCTTCGGGAAAAATTTCACTCCCCGATATTGGCGGTAGAGCTTTTACCTTAGAACTTTCCGTGTCTTATCCACTTCCTATGTGATTTCTATAATTGGCTGATACGTATAATGTAACGACTAGCAAGAAAACCGTTGCGTGTATATATTCGAGATATTTTTAGGTTTGCTCCTTTACTTCTTTGTTATATTTCTGTGTGTGTTCTTTGTTATATTTATGTGTGTGTTATTTCATAACGTGGGTATTTAAAAGAAACGCATACTTCAAGGAGAAATTGAACAACAACACAATACCCGAACTTATTTAACTTCCTTTACTTCTTTGTTATATTTCTGTGTGTGTTGCTTGTGAACGTTAGATACAAATGATAAGCAATTTTCTTCTTGCAGCATGAAGAGAGTATACATTTCGTTAGATAAATATGTATTTCATAACGTGGGTATTTAAAAGAAACGCATACTTCAAGGAGAAATTGAACAACAACACGATACACGAACTTACTTAATTTCGATTATTATGCAAATATTTCTCTTGCATCAGCCGTTCGAACGCTTTCAACAAGAAGCGCGACAGCGCTCAAAAATATTTTTACATCTGTTTCAGAATACGATGTAGGCGTTTTAAAAAAGTGAATTATATAATCACGAGAGCGTATTTAAAAAAACTCTAAGAATACGCTCGTAGCAAACCTTGCGCAGAGCTTGCAGCGTTGCATTTCTCGTTGCCACTTGCAGTTTACGCTATTTTTTCCTGCGTCGTCGAGAGTGAAACATTAAAAGACTTCGCTTAAAGGATTTGCAGCTTTCCTAATAGGACGTAGGGTCTCTTTTTCATCCCCACTGAAAAAAAATTTCCATCTGCAATGAAGCTCACCACGAAAGGGTCTTTGAAAAGAAAACCAACTGTGTGTTCGTGTGTGTGTGTCCGAAACCCTAGAACGACGTGGAAGAGATTTATTGTCGCGTGGGTTCTGAGGGTAAAGGTGAGAAGATCAAGTCATTCAAATTTCCTAAAAATACACTGGAATACGCACGAACACGAAGGCATGACCGTCGAAGGACACGTACCTTGCCTTCAAATGCGTTCTTCAAGCTTTAACGTTAAAGTGACCTATTGTAAGGTAGTTTCCGCCCTTGACACTTTACATAGGGAGATAAACAAGTACGCTTTATCCAGCAGGCAAAGAGCTGAGCTTTGAGGTGCTACACACTGCAAGAGAAGAACGTCTCGCAATTTATAGTGTCCCACGGTTTCTCTCGCTTTTTGTCTCTACTCACGAAACGTCTCGCATGTATGAAATCGCGTAGCCCCTCGGCTCACAGTACTGAAAATATTTCAAGTGCTCCGACTACGACATTAGCATTGCTCGGGTCGAAGTTTGCCCACCGGGAGGCCACGGAAAATGTACGTAAATACGTAAGAACCATTGGTGATGTCGCCGTGGAACGGCAGACTACAAATTTCCGAGTCTAAGCCCCGAATCCGAGGGAAATCCATGTCCTTTTCTTCCGCGACTCTCGCGCTACACACCAGCTAAGGTAAATTCGGATGAGAATGTCGCGGGCAAGAAAGAACGAAGTTGAACTACGTGGCCGATGCAGCTGAAAATTTGGAAATGTGCCGAGAAAAGTCGGAACTACTGGTGTCGCCAGGTTAAGCAGTCGCGGTGCACACTCTAAACGTTCTGTTAAGTATCCGGGCGTACTTGGGGGACGATACAAAGGAACCATAGCGACCCTTCGGAGAGATCCCTTTAACGTTGAACCGCGTCTCTGTACATGTCTGCGACGCTTAAAGGACTCCTCAAGTGGCACACGAACACCATGCCGGCGGTTAACGTAAGGAGGAAGAGGTTTGTTCCTCCGCCGTTCGGTGGTAAGCTCACGAGTTCGTGATAAACTTTAGATCGTACGGCCTTTTAGAAAGGAGGACGCATTAAAGCCATCGCGTTCTCCTTCCGTGGCACGTAGCGAATATCTATAAATAGTGAAACCGCGATGTGGAGGTGAATCAGATGAAAGAAGAATACGCTTTCGCGTACTTTATGAGCGCGCGAGAGTGAAGGAGCGCTGGGAAAGAGCACGAACGAAAGAGAAAATGTTTTCGGAGCAATACTGAGCGCGGAACAGAAGTTGAAGAGCTATGGAGAAAGCAGAAAAGAGACGGAGGCAGATTATATTAGAGAGTGATAGTCGAGCTTCTAGCTTACAACGGTAAACGTTAACCCCTGCCGTAGACGTTCCTCGACTTGTTCTATATCATGTTTCTCGTACAGCTCGACTTAACACGCCCAACACACTCCGCGACTACGTCTGTAAGAGACAGAACGCATTCCGCATACACGTATCCTCGCAAGACTATTCGACGTACGAAGTCAACGGCGCTGGGGGGTTTTGTTTCCACATCTGGTATCTAGGTTAAATCAAACTTAGTTTACGTGCAAACAATACTTCCTACTAATTTTGCATCTCTCAATATTCAATTGGATGCAAATAATGGAACTAATATTTGAAGATCGACTTTCCTCGCGAAAATATGTCGCATCTTCAAATCCGACGAATATAAAGAGCCAACCATATCCATGAAACCGTTATGCAAACGTAATCACTTTCTGAATCTATCATTTTGCCTGAAAAACAGTCTATCTGATACTGTCGTGCGGTAAAAGGTGTACAAGATTACGTAAGTGCAAGGGGTATTCCAAACACATATCTCGATCGCGATATCCGCAACAGTAATAAATATCGAGTCGTCATAGCTTGGGCATCGCGAAGTGCTAATAGCGTCACGACAACTTGAAACCGTGGGGCGTCCACGTGAAAAACTATTAGCCATACGTCATGGTGCACGACATGCACTGGCCTGGAAGGCACAGACACTTTCACCCGCAAGAAGAGTGAGTTAAATCCATGCCATTGTATGCGACCATTCAGGCCGTGCGTTTATGTGCGCCTATGTGTGTAAACGTCCGTAGCACACATACGTGAACGTGCATGTCTGTATAAACGTGTGTTTAAACGTACCTGTATCTATAGACATGAGCAGGGACGTTTGTAGGTGTGACATATCCCACGTTTTGTGGGTGCAAACGTTCTCCGGGACAAACCTCGCACCCGTTCAATCCGTATTTGTGTGTGCTTGAGCGGAGCACAAATGATTCCGTTGATTCGACAAATTGTTCAATCGCCTGACTGGCTTCTTCGATTGGAACATTGCGCGATAATAAAGTGTCATCACCCAGTGCAATATCACTCGAAGTTTCAACGACCAGTCGCGGTCTGTTGACAGCATGAGGTCCGGTCAAGAACATTGTGATAGCAGGTGAGAAATTGAAGGAGGTGGTAAAAAAGTGTAATCGATAATCAGTTGATACCATTGAATTATTAGAATCCGATATAGTAAATTAGAATGAGACAAATAGAAGTAATATGAAGAGAACATTAGAGTAATAAACTTGTTACGCGGAATGCAAAGCACTACGGAAGTATTCTGCAGATGTATAGAGAAGACTATGAAAATTACACGTTATTTAAAGGGTTAAAGAATCCGGCGAAGAACATTGCGATCGCAGGTGAGAAATTGAAGGAGGTGGTAAAGAAGTGTAATCGATAATCGCTATCATTGAATTATTAGAATCCGATATAGTAAATTAGAATGAGACAAATAGAAGTAATATGAAGAGGACATCAGAGTAATAAACATGTTACGCGGAATGCAAAGCACTACGGAAATATTCTGCAGATGCAGAGAAGACTATGAAAATTACACGTTATTTAGATGGTTAAAGAATCCGGCGAAGAACATTGTGATCGCAGGTGAGAAATTGAAGGAGGTGGTAAAGAAATGTAATCGATAATCGCTATCATTGAATTATTAGAATCCGATATAGTAAATTAGAATGGGACAAATAGAAGTAATATGAAGAGAACATTAGAGTAATAAACTTATTATGTGGAATGCAAAGCACTACGGAAGTATTCTGCAGATGCAGAGAAGACTATGAAAATGACACGTTACTTAGAGGGTTAAAGAATCCGGCGAAGAACATTGTGATAGCAGGTGAGAAATTGAAGGAGGTGGTAAAGAAATGTAATCGATAATCGCTATCATTGAATTATTAGAATCCGATATAGTAAATTAGAATGGGACAAGTAGAAGTAATATGAAGAGAACATTAGAGTAATAAACTTGTTACGCGGAATGCAAAGCACTACGGAAGTATTCTGCAGATGCAGAGAAGACTATGAAAATTGCACGTTATTTAGAGGGTTAAAGAGGACCTTAAGGAGAACGTGCCTCGTGTATGGACTATCAACGCGACATACTACAAATACGTGACTGCATGAAAGCGCAATAAAACAAGCGCAACGAGATAGAGTAGGGAAACATGCAATGTCGAGTGTATCACTCAGCCGTCCCACTGCGAACAATTAATGTCGTTAACGTAAACGCTATCACGATCTCTTGCCCTCATTCTTCAATAACTAAATAGCATTTATGAGTGAGTAACGTGGCATTATTGTAACAGCATTAAACCTCAATTTTTGTTGGTGTTGTAGCAATATATTCTCATACCGTATACGTGCAGTACGGAATATCGTCCACCGGTTACCAGGATCCCAATCTTTTAACTCAAAACTTGCACGGAAGCGAAGAAATAAGAAGTGAACCACCAATAAATTACAGATATTTCTCGACTCATAATGAGGTTACCCACCGAAAGTCCGATCGCATATAAAAAATATTGCAAGGCCCGAACGCATGTAATACGTGTGTGTTCTTAATTATAGCTTAACATGACTAGCCTTAAATATGCACAGAACGATTACAGTAAGCTACAGTTGGATAAAGCAATCTAAGACAAAGTTTACGTTATTATAACCTGTTGAGAGAATATATTACCACAAGATTAACTTATGAAGTACTGATAGTGATTTACCTCTCTACGCACATGATTGCTCATAGCCACGTATTGCGTATCTCTACACAGTCGTGCTATAAACAAGCTACCAAGTCAAAAAGAAGACTTACACGGAACAAAATGTCCAGCATAGTCTTAGTCACGATACACAGACTGATGTTAAATGAAGATCCATTGAGAGAATATATTACCACAAGATTAACTTATGCAGTACTGATAGTGATTTACCTCTCTACGCACATCATTGCTCATAGCCACGTATTGCGTATCTCTACACAGTCGTGCTATAAACAAGCTAACAAGTCAAAAAGAAGATTTACACGGAACAAAATGTCCAGCATAGTCTTAGTCACGATACACAGACTGATGTTAAATGAAGATCCATTGAGAGAATATATTACCACAAGATTAACTTATGCAGTACTGATAGTGATTTACGCATCCACGCACATCATTGCTCATAGCCACGTATTGCGTATCTCTACACAGTCGTGCTATAAACAAGCTAACAAGTCAAAAAGAAGACTTACACGGAACAAAATGTCCAGCATAGTCTTAGTCACGATACACAGACTGATGTTAAATGAAGATCCATTGAGAGAATATATTACCACAAGATTAACTTATGCAGTACAGATAGTGATTTACCTCTCCACGCACATCATTGCTCATAGCCACGTTTTGCGTATGTCTACACAGTCGTGTTATAAACAAGCTAACAAGTCAAAAAGAAGACTTACACGGAACAAAATGTCCAGCATAGTCTTAGTCACGATACACAGACTGATGTTAAATGAAGATCCATTGAGAGAATATATTACCACAAGATTAACTTATGCAGTACTGATAGTGATTTACCTCTCCACGCACATCATTGCTCATAGCCACGTTTTGCGTATTTCTACACAGTCGTGCTATAAACAAGCTAACAAGTCAAAAAGAAGACTTACACGGAACAAAATGTCCAGCATAGTCTTAGTCACGATACACAGACTGATGTTAAATGAAGATCTATGGAGAGAATATATTGCCACAAGATTAACTTATGCAGTACTGATAGTGATTTACCTCTCCACGCACATGATTGCTCATAGCCACGTATTGCGTATCTCTACACAGTCGTGCTATAAACAAGCTAACAAGTCAAAAAGAAGATTTACACGGAACAAACTGTCCAGCATAGTCTTAGTGACGATACACAGACTGATGTTAAATGAAGATCCATTGAGAGAATATATTACCACAAGATTAACTTATGCAGTACTGATAGTGATTTACCTCTCCACGCACATCATTGCTCATAGCCACGTATTACGTATCTCTACACAGTCGTGCTATAAACAAGCTAACAACTCAAAAAGAAGACTTACACGGGACAAAATGTCCAGCATAGTCTTAGTCACGATACACAGACTGATGTTAAATGAAGATCCATGAAAAACGGTTAATTACCCCGCGAAATTCGCAAAAGCGTTAATGAGCAGGACACCGTGCCGTGAACTATGTCACCGACAACGACTCGTTGGTAAAAAGGACGTCCGAACGAGCTGGATCGCAAACTTCCTCGACGTTTTTACACTACTCGTGCGCGCAGATGTCGTCTGCCTTGCAAGTGCAGTTCACAGCTACCTCGCCCCCTCGCTTCGACATCCGGGAACGGTGATTGAAACTTCATCAAAGTTCCGTAAAGACAATTAAGAAAGTTGAACAGTGTCGCCTGCCGTCCCTTTTCGATATAAAACGACACGACGCGATCGTGCCGTTTACGATTTGCTCGTTCGCTACGTTACTTCTGGCGAAACTGACATTAACTTATGGCTCACTTTCGAACAGTCTTGGAAAATCGAATTCGCTCAACGAACGAGTGTCGCAGCCACGTTAAAAGTGGTCACGCCCCTAATGAAATAATACTCATTTGCCATATAAAGTCTGGCAGATAAGATCTGCTTCAGAACAGTAAATCGCAGCAATCACTCGCAGCACTATCGGCCCAGACACATTGTCGTTACTTCTTGCACGGTCGCTTTGTTCCAGGTACTCTAAGCACAAGGTTTACTTCATCTCAAGCATATATGGTGTAACACAAAAACGTTACGTTTACGCCATAATCAACGCAGTAGCGTCCAGACTACTAGGATTGCCACGGAAAAAATATATGGCCTGCCGTATTTGACGAAACTATAATCTTGCGAAGTGTTATTGCAATCGACCGTGGGGCTACGTTTAACGATGGTCCCTTGTCGCCTCATAATGATGGCATGACCAAACAGCCTCGTTGTATTCGCGTAGTTCTTTCTAATTAAAAGCCGCGCCGCGGACGTTATAGTTCGAGCACCTGTCCTACGTGAAAAGGTCGAACGGGTCAAAGATTTTTTCTCGCCCTGGCTTAGTGTACCGGTGCTCTTGATGGCTTTACAAGTAAGCAACGGGGACAGCGAGCAGCCAGCGGGTGCCACTGTTCTTTGATAGCTTTAAAAGTAACCAGTGTCGGGTGGCCGACCAAACGAGGGAACTTGCTTGTCGCTTGTAGAAAACTTACGGAAGTTACGTGCACAACCCCCATGATCATGTCCTGGACACAAACCAAGGATACCGAGAACTATGGAGTCGTGTCAGTTTATATGCTACTCGGTGTGAAGGAGGATGTAACGAGTCCGGTGGTTAGGGTCGCTATATTGAAATTCCGTCCGTACATTTCCCTGAATATTTACAAAATATTTTTGCTCGTAGTCAAAATATGTTTACGTGACTTTCAATCCACTGGCAGTTCAGTTAATATTTTCTGTTTTTAATTGCTAAAATATTTGAAAATTTGCCAGTTAGCAGTCTACGTTGGTCGACCAGGTGCCGGCATATCAATCGTAATTAGTACCCGCAATGTTTGTACACATTATTGTTTCAAAACCATATTCATAATAAATGGGTAGCTGTACCAATAAACGCGACCTTTTTATCGTCGCCTTCAAGTGGCCATTTTTGCAGAACATTGGGTACAATTAATTAATTGACTAAGTGAACGTTAGAGCATTTGTTCCGCACTTAAAGTATTTAAACCATCTTCCGTAAATGAGTGTGTTTAGTTAACGTGTCTGTTGCCTTTGTATTTCACTTCCTTTTAGAAGTAAGCCGCGAGCACAATTCGGAGATACTTGCGACGTTCATACTACTGAGATAAATTACAAAATATCACGGCCGTATATCCAGAGTCATTTAATTGCGCAAAAATACATAACAAGCTACGCATGGAAAATTATGCTCACAGAAAAACACTGCATTTTTCTCGGAGCGGTACATTACACAAGACATCTAAACATTCATCTGCACTTGTATGACTACGTATTTCTAATTTAGAAAAATATTAAATACGATAAAAATTTTATATATTCGTCGCATTTGTTGTCAAGTTAGTTGTTAAATGAATATGGCTAATGCAGCAGCGGACGTTTCATTATACCAGGCAACAGCACATTAATATAAACAATTCACTCTCCGTAACTAAGTTGTATTACTATGCGCACATGTAACTCGCCAGTCTATCAGAATATACAGATACTGTACGATACTCGAAAAACTTTCGGAAGTAGCGGGCCATCCGTGAATCCGCGTCAGCACTCCTGATAGGTCCAAAGTAACCCCAGCTCTGGTTGCAACTGGTTGTTCCGAAACTTTTTGCTTCACCTTCATGACTATGTTACGAACGCGAAGCGCGAGCGGGTGAAGACCATTCAGTTTATACCCCCCTTGTGTGAGAAGCAACACGGGTGAGAAGCTGCTCACTTCGAGATAGTTCTGCTTTGCACATCCTTTGTGCGAGCCCGAAGCATGCACTGGTTAAAGCCTCGCGCAATTTCGAAGCTTCTTCCTTCCTCTCGACATCGCATTGACCTACCACGATCTCGACAACTACTACTTCTGCCGATGCTCTGAAACGTCCTCTATTATTTTGAAAAGGGGGACATGAGTCCGCATGTAATCATTGTTTTGGAGACGTCGATGTGTTTCGATAGAAGGAGCTCTTTAACACTAGGTTTACGGGCGTTTTTTATATAACTATCTCTACGAGTACCCGTCAAATGGACGGGTAGGTGAAAATACGTATT
The DNA here is from genome assembly GCA_033815515.1 of Cryptocheilus praepositus. Classification (NCBI taxonomy): domain Eukaryota; kingdom Metazoa; phylum Arthropoda; class Insecta; order Hymenoptera; family Pompilidae; genus Cryptocheilus; species Cryptocheilus praepositus. Next base: position 5,230,285 of record JAWWQZ010000315.1, read on the forward strand.
TACATTAAAAAATCAATTTATTCGAACTAAGTCTGAGTTGAACAATATAAGGCTTCACGTAAAAATAACATATTAATAAGTCAAGATTTTTTTTCCGAATATCTTTTCGATACGACATTTAGTCTGCTGCATGCTTTGAGTTTCGAATGACGCGAGGATGACTCTGGTAAGCGAGTTTGTTCAATACGAAGTAATGTGACACCCGGGCCACACAATTCGCTTTGTGTCACATTATCGAGGCGCTATTGAGATAATGAGTTGGAGGCATCTTAGACTTTTCTTTCACTCTTATATTTAGTATTGGAGGAATAATTTTACAAACGAAGCAAATATATAAGGATTGTTTACGTCAATTTGACGGGTTTCGTAGAGATAGGCATACCACATACAAATTTCAAAATTTAGAAAGCTTAAGGAAATAATAACTCTGTGTATAAATTCTTTTAATGAAATTATGAATTTACGATGCAAAGTAGTTAAGATTATTGCTATGGTTTTTTGCGTGTTTCATTTCAAAGTTTGAAATCCGTCAAATTGACCGGTCCCGTGAACCTACTGTTAATTTTATGCGAAGATGCGCAACGCTAGTTATTACTTGTGCCGAAAATCTGCGGTACACCGTTTACCATCATGACACTAACGGTAAAGTAAAACGTAATCGGATACGCATTATCTTCGTGGAAGGATTGCTCACTGTAAGAGGACACATTTATTTCGCACCGATATCGCAAAGTTTAAAGTTCACGGCAACTATGAAATTATCCTTTCACTACTACGATTGTCCCTCGCGCTTCACGTGCTTTTAACTAATTAATCAGTTACTTCTTTTGCGGTCCTGTAATAACATCATTAAGACTGAAAGTTTGCGAGGTGATATCGATCGTGGGAGCTTTTACACGAGAAAATTTTCCCACCCGTCTGCTTACGTTGGCGTATTATGATCGTAAAGGCGCAAATAGGAGAAGACGGGGCAATTTATATGACCATTCCAAGTACTCAGGTCCCTACCCCAGTTGAGATATACAATAGCACTTCAACCATTTAAACGGAAACTAATTTGTTTTTAGCGGTATCTCCGATTATAAAAGTCTCGCAAGAAATCGATGCCTATGAACAACAACGTTGCAAATTGCTTCTTACGGTTTTTAAAACAACTACAAGCATGCGTGCCTGACCGACAAAGAGGCGCTAGTCGTTACACGTGGAAAACTTTCAAGGAATTTCATTTCCCGTTGAACACCCCAGTTGGCAACTTATACTTTGCCGACATGACAGTCGATAAGCGCCAGAACTTACCCAGCTTTCGATACACTTATATTTCATGTGCGCATCGTGAGTTCGCAGGCCAGAGCAGCAGGCTCATGAAATTACAGTCTGTGCACATTTTTCCTGTATCACGCCTTGCCTCTATATTTCTAAACAATCGCCAAGTATACAGGATGAAATAACGTAACGATGAAAAAAGCGTACATATGTACTACATAGATGTTACCGTGAATGACCGAAATTGGAGAATGTCGACTTTCACCGGTGAATGTCAACAGATACCAAATACGTCGGTGAAAGATCGAATATTTCATTACATTGTTGTACATTCAGACCCTCTCCGGTGTGTGTCGGCCATTAGTGCATGGTGAATGTCAACATTTACCGGTGTAAGTCAAAAATAAGGGTATTTAGCAAATATTTCAAACATACACCAAGCGACTATGTGAATGTTGACATTCTCCAGATTTCGGTGTTTCACTGTAACATAGATACATATACTAATAAAAAGATAAACAAACAATTTGATGAGTGCAAACGTCATGATATGTAATATACTCAGGATACAGGAAATACCACACACCCATTGTTATCGTACAACGGCACTTATATATCATATTTTCAGCGATTACACGTCCTGTATTCATACCGTTTCATCCTGTGAAAGAGCAAAGTCGAAAAAGGTCACTCGCGCAATTACGTTTTTGCCGCTGCATCGTTGTGCCGTGTCTCCGCGCAACCGTGACAATAAGGTTACACTGGCATGACAGCCCACCTACCCCTCTCGCCCCGCTCAGTATATTGTATTTGCTTGAAATTATTAACCGACCAACGCTTTCACGCCAACGCCGCGACTCGTTCGGGCGTTCTGCGAAAAAAGTCAGCGAGGTGAAACTCGAGTCTCGTTTGAATGCTCTCGGTTTTCCATGAAAGTAACCACTTTGGACAGCGATAGCGAGCGTAACGTGCCAGTGCTTCTAATGGCTTTAGAGGTAACCAGTGCGAGTGGCAGGCCGTGTGCGAGAGGGCGAGAGAAGGTGGAAGTTGGCCCCGGCGCACGGGAAACTTACGAAAGTTCCGCTGCTCACCTCTACGACCGCGGTCGTGGAACGCAAACAAGAGAGAACGAACGCCACCAGCTACCTCGGTTTGTATTCCGTTCGCGTGCAAACCGATGCCGACGACAAGCTGTCTTTCTTCCGGATATTCTCACCTCAAAGAAACCCCGGACCGCCTGTCATCGCGACGTTGACTTTACTAATTCCGAACGTCTTTCAGCTTCGCCGGTGACGGCCTAAATTATCGACGCACTTTTTCATCGCCGCGATTTTCCTCCCGCTTATTTCTGTATTGACGTTAACGGTTTCGTTACGAGCGCCGGATCTAGACGGCATCCACTCGATGACCTGTGTATACGAGTGCCGACTATAGACGGCATCCACGCGATGAAGAGTATGATACCGCTTGACCACCGGCCCCGCGATATTCTTGTTTCTTTTGTTTGTATTCAGCTTGCACATCGATGACACGTGTCATTTTTCGGTTCGTTTTTTATTTGTTTTGGTCCAAAAATTCTCACCTCAAAGAAACCCCGCACCGCCTGTCATCGCGACGTTGACTTTACTAATTCCGAACGTCTTTCAGCTTCGCCGGTGACGGCCTAAATTATCGACGCACTTTTTCATCGCCGCGATTTTCCTCCCCCTTATTTCTGTATTGACGTTAACGCTTTCATTACGAGCGCCGGATCTAGACGGCATCCACTCGATGACCTGTGTGTATAGCGCCGGAGCGCCGACTATAAACGGCATCCACGCGATGAAGAGTATGATACCGCTTAACCACTGGCCCCGCGATATTCTTGTTTCTTTTGTTTGTATTCAGCTTGCACATCGATGACACGTGTCATTCTTCGGTTCGTTTTTGATTTGTTTTAGTCCAAAAATAAAACATGCCCTGGTTTGGAAGCAATTGGGACATGAATCACGCTGCTATATTCTTCAAGCTCTCAGTGGCTAATATTCACAGAATGACATTTTCCTTCAATTTATAAATCGGTAGGAAAAAGCCGAAGTAGAAGGTGAATTTTCAGTGCAAACGACTAAAGACGCGAATCTAATTATGAATGTAGAAACTGAAATGTGGGTTTGTGTGTCGATCCTTGTTTTAAAAATTATCATTCTGAATGGAATTACTCAGAATTTTAATTTGACATATTAACACATTGCGTACGGGTCACGAGATATCTCATGTTAATGTTGATCGGCACGTTGCTAAAGTAATGAAGCCTTGCGGCAATTTCTGATGGTATAATTGCGAAGTAAAAGAATGTTAGAACCTCGAAAAAGTGTAAACGTATCAGTCAGTATTAAAAAAAGCTTGTATGTATTGTGCGCAAGTTTTTAAGACGTTTAAAAATGTGCGAGGTCTGGGTGAGCAAAAATACCGTACGCAATGTGTTAATTATCCTAAATTGTATTTTTATTCATAACAATTGCAAAATCTCAAAATTTGTCGTTGTGTAACACTTAAAGAAGAGTAAGATCCGAAGAATGACAAGGTAGCGGTGAAAGACGTACGTCTGAATACCAGCTTACCGACGCGCAATATGCACACTTTGCGGCATGGTGCCCCATTCAGTCGCGTCACTCCCGCGGACCGCGCTGCCATAACGAAAGGGTTAAACACTGTACTGCGGGGTTCCTCCAAAAACGTAGAAAAAGTCGTTACGACCATAAAAGCGAAATTGATCCGCAGTGGAATATCATTAAGACATAATATGGAATGCATTCAACGTCGCAGTAAATCGGCTCCCGTGCGCCGTTGCCTGCGGCGTCTTGCATTTGTTCGAAAACTTGATTTTTCCGTTGCTCTTCGCTGTTGAGGCTCTCGCGCGCAATAATACGCGCATTCCTCTCGCTCCTCTTTCTCTTTTGACTCACGCCTTCTTTCGAGGCCGAATCTCGTCTACCTTCAGGCTGAGTTCCCATTTCGTTGCGAATCAGCGTCTATTTGCATCGAATCGTCGTATTCCCGGGAAGCCGATATACGTCGCATTGCCTGACGCAATTTACCGTCTCTCGTCCACACAACCATTCCCGTTCGCTCGAGGATGAGACCATTGCTCACGTATTCGTGTATACCTCTCCTGTCTCGGTGTGTTTCCGAGTGGCAATCGTATCTCCCCCTATACGGTACAACCCGGGCGCACACCGTACGTATGGCACTGCGAAGGCAGAAACGCAAATGCGTGAGAGTGAACACCTACGCGCACGCTTTTGCCTGGGCATGTGTCGAAAGCTGTGGTTTGGGCACACAATTGTTCAAGGTGCTTTATTTAGGTCTATGTCAACAACGACACGCGCGCACGTCTGCAAGCTCGCCTGTATGCTTTGTGGACTCCTCAGTAAATAGAGGCCTTAAACATAAAGGCACCGCGACAGCTGTAACTGATCTGAGATACGACAATCGACAGACAACGATCTGTAGTATTTCGATACCCCCGGTCCCGGTTATTCGACAAAAACTGTCCACCGTTATCGCGCGAACGATGCAACTCGTTGGGCGAACTTCTTCCGACCTACCCTCAGTGCGAAATCGATGCCGGTGCGCGCATTCCGCGCACGTTCGGATTTCACGAGGTCACTTTCCAGCGAATGCGGCGTTTGTGTTTTCGGTCCGGTCTCGCATTCAATTTTTTAATCGCCGGCGCATTCTGGGTGTCGTCGCGGTCGTCAGAAATCAATGGACAACGTCGTGGCTAGCAAATTTGGCCATTTCCGGGCAGTAGTTTTTGTCTAACGTAGTTGTAATCTAATTTAATAAGGAAGTTTTTTACTCGGATATTTGTTAATGCGCCTTGATTATGCGCAAAAAACGAACCGATTTTACCTGTTTTACCGCATCATTTTAGAATTACGTGAATATGCGCTGGCGGCGGAATTTACTACATTTTCATACGATGCTGAAACGCGTGATACTATATCATACAATTAGAAACATTAAACAATCTGCAGGTTTCATTCGTATAACTAGTAGCATTATGTACTATTGCTTTGCGGGCTACGCCAAAAACTTTTTAACAGCACCACAACTAATAGTTATACACGTATTATACTTCCAGTAATACCGTTTTGTAAAACGTGCAACGAGTTTGTTTGAATTCCCTTGATAGTGCCATTTTATTATTCTGATACTATTGAGGCTGTTATCTTCAGTAATCATAGTCACCAAATATTGCTTAATATTAAAAAATGATCGACCGATCTAACTATTCGTGACCTACGGCATGCAGATTTGCAATAAAGTATCGGTTTCCAGCCGTGCCATTATGATTATAGCGAACAATTTACGACGCGTTGTTTCGGTAATAATCACCGTATATGGATGAAGGGACCACATTCTTATTTGAAGGGTTACGTTAAAAACTTATTAATAGCACCACAACTAACAGTTATATTATACCTGCAGTAATACCGTTTTGGAAAACGTATAATGAGTTTGTTGAAATTGCCTTGATAGTAACATTTTATTATTCTGATAGTATTCAGGCTGTTATCTTCAGTAATCATAGTCACCAAATATTGCTTAATACTAAAAAATGATGGACCGATCTAACTATTCGTGACTTACGGCATGCAGATTTGCAATAAAGTATCGGTTTCCAACCGTGCCATTATGGTTATAGCGAACAATTTACGACGCGTTGTTTCGGTAATAATCACCGTATATGGAGGGAGGGACCACATTCTTATTTTCCAGCATCAAGATCAGGGTCGGCCAGTTTACTTTCCATATAACGACAGATTTTGTGACACGCTCGTAGAGCGTGATGTCGTGTGCGACGTGAAAAATGTCGTTTCAGCAGAGAATATCATTTATTATACGGAGGCTATTTTCAAGGATGGTAAATTACCATTGGGAACGCTGGAAGCGACACTTTGGCCCCCGTAGATCGATTTCCTTTAACAACACAACGCTGGAACACATTCTTCCCAGCAAATCCTCCAAAATATCACATAATATAGAAAAATATAGACACTTAACATGATACCATTACGTTTCTGTCAGCATAATTAGTTCGTCATGTAAAGTGAGCAAATTTTATTAGTGTCATCTAGGAATATTATTTTCGACAAACTCGGTATTTCATGACATTTCCTTTAAAATAATTTATGGCATATGATCGTGAAACACGAAAGCAGTGCGCGGGAAATATCGTAATCAGATGTTCCTATACCGCTTCGTAGTTTTAATTAAAAGTACCGCAGACAGAAACTCGAGTTATCAGTTATAGCGGCAGTTTTCAAATTCTGATTAAATCAGTCGAGTGTCACGTATATTAAACGTGCAAAGTTAAATTTTTCGAGGTTTCCATCGGCAAAGTAATGAATCGTTATGACTCGCGCAATAACGCAAGCACTACGATTTTACGCATCAAAGACGAGAGAACGCGAAACTTTATAGACGCGCAAGCGGAGAAAAAGTTTGCCGTGCGCACGGCGGAATCACCGATTACACGAGAATCGTCATGCAAAATGAACGTGAAATTAAACAAAATTATTCCCGCACGTATTCGGCTCGCTACACTCTTCATGACCCGTTGCTCAAATTCCGCGCGGCATAAAGTTAGGTAATTTACAAATGCAAACGACGTTGAGCCAAGCGCGCGTGTACGTGGGCACCGTAGCGATGTAAACGTCGAAGATAACCGTTATCAAGTCGAACGGAGGTATTAAGTCCGTTCACGCGAAAATCATTCTCGCTCCGCAATTTGGGCACGCCACCCATCGAACGATACTGCGACCTAAAGGCAATCCTCGTTGCCTATCAGCGAATCGATCGACCTCAGAGAAGAATGCCCGCGTTCGGCGTACGGGTAAAATCTGAAACATATCAACCCCCTCAGAGAAAGGGACCTCAGTGCGTCGAAAATCGAAAGGACTTCGGCCGCACAGCGAAGAACTCGGCTTCCGTCTGCGGTTAAACCACGTTAAAGTGTTTCGCGTACATTCGTGGATATCGATCGGCGTCGGCGGGGCGTCGGTGCCGCGGCCTCTCCGCAACACTCCGCCAATAGGTGGGCGACAATCCCGTGGAAATAAAAATAAAAAAAGACCCGAAGAGAGGAAAATAAGGAACCGGAAAAAACCCGAAGCGAATAGAATCGGACGAGGACGGACGTAAGCGGGTCAGCGTAACGAAGCCGGGGGATGCAAATAAATAACGGAAGTTTTGAAAAACTAAATTCATGTTTCGGCAGGATGAGACTGTAAGAAAGGGGGAGGGCGACGAGAGTTAGGAAGGTGAATGTATTCTGGATAGATAGATCGGGCAGATACGAAGAAGGGAGCAAGGGTGGAGGTTACCGTCGAGGGTTAACCGTCGTCTCTGGCATCATCCGTTGCACAAAAGCTGTAGAGCACGCTGCCCGGTTATTTCGGTCAATCTCCCAGGAGGAGGCCGCCCGGAAAATATTCACATCGATCTACTGACTGACCTCTCGCTTTCCGTCACTCTCTCCCCTCTCCATCTCTTTTCTCCCGCCCCTCTCTTTCATACATTTGCGCATACGCGACACAACTTCGTATACGTGACACACGTTCATGTACGTAGGCACGTACACTTTCTTCCTCTCACTCCCAATGGCTTGCGCACAGACAGATTTCCATGCACACATTCGTACAGGTACGTACGTACACGACCCCCGCGCGTAGCTTATACACTCGTTTACCATCACCAGCCTCTCTCTACGAGCATACGCGATACCGGATGCACTCTATATGAGCTACCTCAAAGTGCTCTTTCGAAGCACACACAAGGGCCAGGTCAGCCACATCACTCTTCGGCTCCACAAAAGGACGCAAAACGGACCATCGACCCATACCAGCTATAAATACCACCGCTCCCAACGTCGCTGGCATTTTTCGGCATTAAAAATAAATTACTCGTGCCAGCCAAACGCGCTGTCTTATAGTATTATCGAGTGGGGTAAACGCGACGGCACCGATCGAAAGGTCTTCGGAATAACGGATAAAGCGAATCGGGGTTGCCCTTCGCACAAGTTAGCAAAATGGAATGTTCGACGATACTGTTTAACACTTTGTTTAACACTTTGACGATATATGTCCACACCTTGTAGCGGTTTACTATTCGCATTGCGAGGGAACTCTATCTCAAAATAAATTTATAATACGTTGTAAATGGTCTAATTTCATTGGCAGAGATGAAAATAGTTTTTCGGTTTAACTTTATATTACTACAACAAGAATTGGAAAGAGATAATCCGTCCGGCGCTTACCGTGTACCTTGGAGTTATTTTTTATATTTGTTAGACCAAAGAATTGAATCGCTATATAATATTAACACGTTGACTGCCAAGCGTATTTTGCTATGTTAGAACCGCGATGCGATGAAATACTGCAGAGTATGATTAAACCGTGCAAAATGAAGGCAACGCAAAGTTGTTAGAAACCAAAGTATTGAAGCATAATTTCAATCAATTGCTTTTACAAAATTGCAAATAGGCTTGGTGGCGATTTTTTTTATTATACACAAAATTATAAATGCGACCGATTGGGTATTGGTTGAGTTTTTCGTGAGACCTTTTGCGCCGGTCACTGATGACCACCATGGCAGTCAACGTGTTAAAAGTAACACATTATGCCATGAATATATACTAATGCTTATGTACACATATGTGTATTATTCCGTAAATTACTGAGCGAAATTACGGTCCAATGCATTTAATGAAACTAATCTGTTTACGTATTACACAAATTGAATGTCGAGATGTATTAAATCGTAAAAAGGCAAGATTGGGTGCTGATTTGTAAAATATATTCTTTGTTCCAGAACCAAAGACCGAAATTCTCGGTGCGCCTGATTTGTATATCAACCAAGGAAGTACGATCAATCTAACATGCGTAGTGTTACAAAGTCCAGAGCCGCCAGCCTACATGTTCTGGAATCACAACGATGCCGTAAGTATGCGCTTCGTGCCGCTTAATTTATGTCCCATGTCCTGGATGTTTAAGTCCGGTTTCCGCCTTTCAGCGCGAATCTTTTGTGACCAGTGCCTTCCGCAGACGTCTATTTCAACCGTGATATATTTCGCCGTCGAAAGCGTATCACTTTCATCCGATGGAACATTTTTCAATGCACTTCCGCAAAGAACATTCAAAACTTCTATCTCTCCGAGCACTATCACACGACCGCATGTAATATACGTTTCAGTAATTCTTAATATCCTGAATTACTATTCTCCCAAATTTGAATTATATTAAAAAAATTACCTCTATATTTTGTACTCCTCCATGTTTTCTGCTCTTAACAGAAAACCGCTCCAGCGAGCGCATTACATGATTCCTTGCAGTTGCGGGAAACGCTAATTACACACGATTGGATTACGTTAATTAAGTTTTCTAACTGTTCTTAGAAAGCAAAGAAATTAGCTTTCGTGAAATGTAGATTGCCAGACCGTCGGAACGGAGGAAACTTTTCAACGATATAACTCTTCCGTCCATCTTTTGAAACGCGGCACTTCCCGATTCGCTAAACGTCAAGCGTACGTTATTTTAATGTCAGTTCCATGACGTCCTTATTGTCATTGAGGAAGAAAAAATATGCGCTCCCATTTATTGACGCGCACACCGGAGGCTGAGATTGTCCGATTTATCTCGTTTAACGTAAATCTTCGTACGTAACCGGGTGTCATAACTGTCCGGATTATTTCTTTTGACTTTATAGATTTCTAGACGTCGGTAAGCCCTTGATTTATCTATTGCTGCGTGCGCTTTTTTCTCTCTATTCACGTTGACTCTCTCTCTCTCTCTCTCGTCATACGAATTCGCCCCCGTTTGGTAAAAAAGCGAAATGTACACAAGTCACGTCGGATGCAAAAAGACGTCGTGATATGTCGGACTGTTAATGAAAGTTAGAAAATTGTACGACAAGCGTGAACGTGAAACCGCGGAGAGCTTCGAACAAGGATAATTAATGTAAAACCGTGGAACATTGATTCGCCGCGCTCTCTGACAATTGACGTCGTATGAATAAGTTCCAGGTAACGAGATTCGTGCCGACGATAATCCACTAGGCCAAATATCAAAAAGTGATTGAAACTCAGTTCAAGCTTTCACCGTATAAATACTAGAATTGCGTCGTCGTTGAACGAGCTTACTTGTCGCCGGAGTAACTAACTATTTTTATACAGCGATGCACACGTACCTTTATATACGTCATCCAAGTAACATGGAAAATAAATTCTACAATTCCGCGAAAAACTGACATAAATTGGATTGATTCGTAAATAAACTGAGCATTACGAAGCTGATTTGCCAGACGGGCCCGGCGCTTATTTACGCGAGAATAAACGATCATCCTGTTTGCTTGTACTGTGTCTCAGGTTCATATATTGTGTATTTGAAAACCGATGGAAAGACTATGGCGTCAAAAGGACAGGCTTCTTCTGGTAACTCCTTTACGGGACATTTAAGGCGGTGCTAATTAAGTGCAGAAAGCAAAGTGCGTGATGAAAGGTCGGCCTTAATTATGCACACTGAACTCTCGGAAGTCGAACGGGCCGCGATAAGAGCGCTGATAATAGTCCATACCAGGTCTAACTACCCACTCTCATAGGAAAGGGGCGTCGGATAGCTTGAAATGTTTCCGCGATAGATAATTAAGAGGGCGGCATATGGATATTCATTCAAACTGGGCCACGAACGAAAGATGGATGCGCTGGCGTTAACGTGAGCCCGCGTATCTCTCAAGATATGTCGTTGAGAAATTTAGCCGAACTGTCACTTTCCAACTTGTTCTAGATAACGTTTTGGAGCCGGACATTTTGCAATCGCTTAAACGTACACGCTTAAGTTGGACGGTTATACGTTAATTAAATTTCTCATACGCCGATGCAAGGGCCAGACTCGGGCTTTCTCGGTGGAAATTAACGAGGAAAGTTACATCGTAAATTACGTATTATGCGCGGAATATTCAAAATCGCCGGTAGATCTAAGCTCATGCCGCCGGAACTAAATCGCTGTAAGAACGTTCGACCGTGTAAATACGATACAATGTCGATAACAGGCTAGACCGAAAACCGTACAGCCTGATCCGATCCTTCCTAGAAGTAAACGGTGTCAGCCATATGCAGTCAATGTGTCAAAGAACTAGAGGGTAGGTAAAAATGACAGAGTTCCTGTGTGGCGGAGGTTTACTGACCTCAACGGGGTATGACGGATTAAACTAATATCGAGAAACTTCGACATTTCCGGTACAAACAGTTTCTACTGTTCCCGTGGTATATGACTGTCTCTCAAGACCGCAAACTCGCAGTAGTGTATACAGAACGCAGTCGGTGTTGCACATCTTCACTGTGTATTCAGAGACGACAAACGTAGAACGGACACATCACGCGTCTACATATCGTCAAACATACACGTACGGATCTATGTACATACAGAGGTATATACATAGGCACAATATGATCAGGTTCACGGCGTTGGCAAACTTGGTTCTTCGGCTACCAAGGACCGGAAGTGACCAACGACACGACACTTCGGCGAACACCTGCAACGATAAACCAAAGGAAGCTGCGACCCGCCGACAGTGGTCTTCGTTTTCGTGTAAATAATGAGTTTTGGCCCGGGACCAAAAGTTCGCGTTGCACATTGGGCGCATTGCACCGAGCCTGACTGTTCGACGCGATAAAAATCGATGCCCGCGGGCCTCGCGAGAGCATCAAATTTTGTGTGCGAGGGCAAATGAAATTGAGAAAATGCGAGGAGAGACGGGATGACCGGAAGACAAGTTGGAATTTACGGCGGAGTACGGTACCAGTCGTATGAATATTTAACAGGCAATTAAAGAAGAACCACGGGAGGGAACTAATTATTACCGCAACTTGCCCCGTGTCTTAAGATGACCGCGTATAACTTAAAGATGACGTATTTATTTCATTTCAGTTCAACAGATCCGTTTATTCCTCGAGTGCGTTCGTTAAATTGAACATCACGCTCAAATTTCGACGCTTTAGTTTATGCTGTGCTACGAGCTCGGCTAAATATTTTCACTCTGTGTACTTTTTGTCCTGCTTGTCCATACTATCATAATAATTCTTTTCAGTGAGCACTCCCGCCAGCTTAGCATCGACGTTCTTGGTTGGGCTTTAATATTTTACGGGGAATCTTAAAATAACCGACGACAAGCTCCGTTTTATATTCCCCTGATTTATGTTTCCGTGAGATACAAAATTTCCCACCATCCGGATCGCTGGTGAGCATAGAAATTCCCAAAGAACGTCGAAAATAGATAAACTACCTTCAAGACCCGCAAAATCGTCCCACGGAATAGTATAAAAATGCCGCTCAGGACAAACGTATGAACAATCCATATTTCCCCTGAAACAATAAGTCCCCCTCTCTGCGAGGCGGAAAAATATTTTTCTGAGGCCAAATCGTACTCTGCGGATGTGCCGGAAGATTTTCCGTTCTGCCACTTGTACCTTGGTAGGTTGCGCGCGTTCGAAATGAAAGTCACGATCGTAAAGTCAGTAAGGAACGGTGCAATCGAAGTGCGCGGCTGATTCTCGCGGCGGGCAAAGTAAATAAATGATCCCTGGAATTGCTCCAGAAATCGACAAAGTGAGGACAGCCCGAACTCGATACTTTATTGGTCGGACGAGCGGTGTGCAAACACGCGTAATATATTCGACGTCCGCTCCAACAGGCAAGGCCACCGTAGGAGCTTTTTTGCTCGCTCGCAGCTTAAGTACACGCTCACACAAAGGAAGATCATAAAACACGCTGCCGCGCTCTGCTGGGCGACTGTTTGTGAACCCGTAGGCCGGCCAATAAATTTTGATAATGCCCGGCGCGTTGCCGCGGTGAATTGTGACTCGCGGCAAAATTCGCAATGGCACTCCGGAGAGGTTCCATTAGGCGCATTAAGCTTGACCGAGAGCTTTGGGATTCCTCGTGGCACATAGGAGAGAACGCCCGTCGCAGGCCTTAAGTCGCCACGTGGGCAACGTGTGAACTGTGTCGGCTACCAAGAACAAGTGTAAATGACTCGTCCGGGACTCAAGTAATTGGCGGGATTACTACCCCTGGCCGTTCGCTAGGGAACTTATTAGACCCCCGAATTCTTGACGCGATACACCATTATACAGGCAAATGAAAAGAAAATAACGTGCTCCAAAGTATCGACTTCTACCGCTGATATTTCGTTTCAGGCAAATCTTAACCCTTCTTTGCATGATGGTGGAAATTTCCATCATAACATTGAATGCCCAAAAATGATATAAAACGACAAGTTCACTTTGATCTAACTTTGCATGATGATGGAAATTTCCATCATATTGTTTTTTGCTAAATTTATACTAAGATTTTTTTAACCATTTTTCCTTTAATTTTGAACATGAATTATATCACCTTGATTTATTTCACCAATAAAGAAAAAATCATGCAAAGAAGGGTTAAATCGTAATAGTACATTGAGGTTAAAGTGTGTAGAGGAATTTATCAAGTAAATAGCCGTTTTTCCGGTTGGCATTTCCTTTCGAAGAGACGACTGCTATTTCAGTAGTGCAGAAGCCACCTCGAATTATAGATCTTTTATCTGAATGGCCACAGTGCTCGATGCGGAAGATATAAATCTGAATGCAACAACACACGGGCCAGCCGCACTGGGCGAAGTGTGTAGAAATTGCAATCCTTCGATTATAAAGTCAGCCCCGCCGATAGAACGATCGATCTGTGTACGCTCACACCGCAAAACATTCCCTAGCCACAAGGAATCTCCCCGCAGCTTTCGGAGAGTGAGCTCTTCTCTTGCACCAATGAACCTCGTGCCTTTGATTTTGATTGAATTTCGACCCTACGTCTGTACCACTACGCACACTCGAAACCGTATTTCTCGTGTATACGTGTGCGATTTCACGGGCGCAGAACGTTGGGTCTATTCTTTCGTTTTGCTTTCGTCCATCTTTATCCATTTTCTTCTTACCTATCTCTCTCTGGATTCCATTATTTGCTCTCCTATGTACACGCGGACATACATAGACGTACATACTGGCAAATAGAATCGGCCACACAGCCGGCGACAAAATTGATTTAACAATTTGTAGGTCCTCTTTTTACGTTCTATCGCAGTGCAAAGGTAGTCTCCCTTCTAAGTTATATAAGATACATTGTTCTAATGATACATTGCGCGTAATTTTACGCACTGTGCGTAGGTGGAGTTACTTTGACACGATGTTCGGTTATTCATATCAATGTTTCGCAGAAGTATCACTTGTTTTATTAAAATCGTATTCCGGCTTGTCATTACTTATTTGGTCAAATGTACAATGTCAAATGTACAATTTGTAGGTCCTCTTTTTACGTTCTATCGCAGTGCAAAGGTAGTCTCCCTTCTAAGTTATATAAGATACATTGTACTAATGATACATTGCGCATTATTTTACGCAGTGTGTGTAAGTGGAGTTACCTTGACACCATGTTCGGTTATTCATAGCAATGTTTCGCAGAAGTATCACTTGTTTTATTAAAATCGTATTCCGGCTTGTCATTACTTATTTGGTCAAATGTACAATGTCAAATGTACAATTTGTAGGTCCTCTTTTTACGTTCTATCGCAGTGCAAAGGTAGTCTCCCATATAAGTTATATAAGATACATTGTACTAACGATACATTGCGCATTGTTTTACGCACTGTGCGTAAGTGGAGTTACCTTGACACCAAGTTCGGTTATTCATAGCAATGTTTCGCGGAAGTATTACTTGTTTTATTAAAATCGTATTCCGGCTTGTCATTACTTATTTGGTCAAACGTACAATGTCCGCCGTTTCTAAGAACGGTTTCTTCAAACTCCTTTAACGAATTCGATCAGAAGTATCCGGACAATGCCACATCGTCCTTCGAATTTCTAAAATCGCACATTGACTTCCAGTAGACTGGTATCAGTTAGACGGATCCGCTTACCGGAAGGAAATCCTATTAAGAAATTGTTAAACGAGATACGATATCGTGCCTTATTTATACCACGATCGCGGGAAGATTGCCAAAAGACCAAGGTAACGACGTTGCCAAATCGGTTTTCGCGGTATTGCGGTGGCAGGAATAAGAGCACATTTTACAGATTCGTGGCCTGTCGTTTGCCCGCAATGACAATTCCTCGTACCAATCTTCGTCGATGCCATTTTATGCATACATACTTAAACATGTGTCTACATCAGGTAAATTGAAAACAGGACGAAGTCTTTAAGTATTGATGAAGAATCATACGAAAAACCGTAAAGATTTATAATGCCAAGTCTCTTAAAAATATTATCTTCCAGTTTCCTTCTATTCGTACGCGGTAATAATTCCTTACAATTCCTTACTTTACCTTCGCAAACTTGGGTTCGTAAGATTAACGCTAATGGTAAACAGCGTGAAGGACACGGCGAAGCAAGGGAGCGATATATTTTCTCGAAGAACACGTATCGCTTCGTGAACACAAAGCATCGGCGGGCCGGAAAAAACACGAAAAGATTTATGAATCCCTGCTCATGCACTTAGCCGCATGCGTGCGCACGCGTGCTGCATATACCCTACATACCCAGTTAACTTTCAACCATAGCATACCGAACGAGATAAGGACACCGTTATCACGCCAAACATTTTCGATAAGTCACAATCCTTGCTGATTCGACTCCTAGCTCCTCGCAAATTTAGTTCCTTTTGTATTGCAAAATGTGTGTAAATATTGATCACAATGGTTCACATGCTATGTTCAATTACACGCTCGAGTATCCAGCGTCAAGTAGTCGTGAAAAAAAAACCACCACAATCCACCATTTTATACTCTATACGTTCGTCAGCCTTTCTCTTTTGCAAAAGCCTACGTTACAATCACATTGAATTAAAAAATAGGGATATCTAATCGCGGAACGGCTTAATACTGGCGAATTCAGCAAACCTTCGGCTTGTTATTCTATTCTGTTTCAAAAAACACTCCCCCGATACCGATTCGCAATCTTTCTACACATCGTACGCGGGCGCAAATTCGTTTCAGCTCACAAGGCGCACAATTTCAACGATTCTCTCATTCGTGCTTTTAATTCAATTCTCACTTTACAGCGCAAACGAGAAAACTTCAGTGGAAATAATGAGCTGCGGCACAAAAGAGCTTACTGTTGCATTTACAAAAGGGCGCGGGGCACAATTCCGACTTCATAGCAGAAAAAGGAGCAAAGGGTATCGAGCGGTAGGATGGCAGAGTGGGGGGCCACGGGCACTTGTTAATTAATAACGAACATGTTTGTTAGCGGTAGCAATTTCGGACGGAAAGATTGTTCGCGCGAAAAAACGCCGCCCCGGGTGCTTTAATCAATTTTTTGGCCGCGTCAGCGAATTCCTGGTGCGATCGTGAAACGACCGACCGAATGGACGAGGGAACCGAACGAACGAGAAGTCGCTGTTTCTTCTTCTTCAGCGCGCCGGGACAGGGTAACTTGCAAGATCGAAGTTGGAACGGGTTCGTTGACGAGGAAAAGATTGGAATTCTCCCAGCGCTTTAGTTTCGGAATTTTCATCCGCCGCCGTGCCAAAATCTTTCGCACCGGAATACAATCCATCCGAGAATTAATAAATTAATGCGAGCATTTCGTGTCTCAACGGCTGCACAAACAGCCGTGCGGGGCATAGGCGACACATTAAAGCGTGCGCTAACGTTAATTTGCTTAACGACGTTGAGCGACTCGGTGCACGCGTTTAATCCGGAAAGGGAATATATCTGGCGACACTTTGAAAGAGCGTCGTGACCCCGTCGACACCCATACAAAGGTAACATTATTCTCGCGCAGTGCGGATTCGTCGGCCTCACGGCGTTCTATCGCATACAATGAGGGGTACGCAACGAATGACGAAGAGAAAAGGGTCGGGCGAGGCTGGAGAAAGAGAGAAGATAGCGGAGGCTGTGGAAATAGCTAGGACGAAGGAACGTTGAGCGCCACTGCACATAATTGAAAGCCAGTCGGCGCACATCCAGGAGCGTTCATCGCACTGCATCGGTTTTCAAAAACATTCCATTTATTTGCTCAACGCGCGTCCGTAACTCGCGGAACTCTATCTGCCACCGAATTCGTGAAACAAAGGGCAGTTGCAACGTAATAGGAGGCTCCTCTTCCAACTGGCGCCTCTCGTTGCATCTCTCCACCTCCCTTGTATCACGCGAATGGAAGGAAATTGGAGACAGGGACAGAAGGATGGAGAGCGGGAGTAATTTCAGAATCGCTTTGAAAAATGAATTTAGCAAGCCAAATGAGGGCCAACGAAAGGAGTAAAGAACAGCGTTTCAATGGAAGACGGCGACAGGGACGAAGCGAACTCGAACGAGTAAGACGACGATAGGAGAGGAAGATAGATAAAGAGGCAGAAATTGAGAAATGAAATCGATCGAGAAAGAGAAAGAGGAAGCGGGAGAGAAAGTTGGAGGCAGCATAGAATGGAGACACTGAAAAAGGAGTCGTTATCAGAAGGCGGGTAACGTCTGATAAGACAAAAGTGGTATGGCATCGGAAAGGAAAACGGTTCCAATGGACTATTGAGTCAAAGATGTTCCATCGCGTTGTTGGCAATCCCTTGGGACACCAGTTTCTCGTAAGAACACGTAATGAGGTTGATGAGAGAATTCTACCCTCTTCGTCTATACTCTCCCTTTTACCCCACTTATCCGTGTTTTCTTTCCTTTCTCTCCGTCTCTTTCATCCATTCGCGCAAAGTTCCGTGGACGGACTTAAAACTTCGCCAAATTACGGCTTCTACGATGCAGTAAAATTACCTGGCTCGCTGAACCGGCTTGCTCCTTCCGATAACGTCAAATGGTAATACCATGAATTCGAACACCCACTCGAAAAAGGTAAAACATATTCGGTCTACGGCCAGCTAGCCAATACTTCGTTCGTTCATTCCCCTACATACACGAATTGCATATTATTTTTTCCACTTCACCGAAAATAAACATCAAAATATACCGTATCACCATGAAACTAAGGCCTAATAACATAATTCGAAATATTGCACAAAATTGAGTATACCCATATCCAGGAAATGAATTTGCAGGCACGAAATATACCGGGCGTTAAAATGAACGGAAGCGAAACGAGCAAACAAAAATCAGTTTCAATTTTGCGAGACATCGAAATGGCTGGGTGCTGTCACGGTTGAAACGAGGAACTTTAACAATTGGCGAACAGCGTACGATATGCACGCATTAACTGCATATTGCAAGTACGGGTAGGCACATGCTTCGGCGCTCTCATAATGCGCCGTGCCCGTGTAGTCGTACACTTTCGAACGAAAGTTCGCATATTATCCCGGTACAACCGCAAGCACCAAGCGGATAACGGAACGGAAGGAAGACAGCGTCGCTTATCAGGCGGGCAAGCCTCAACTTTCTCGTTTGATTAATCACGGTTTGATGTGCAGGAAATAATGCGCACGTTCGTGCGTTTGCGAAAGTCGTGTGGAAGCTAGGAAAACAGAGATAGAGGGAAACGGATTAGGGGAGAGAGCGTCGTAATCGTGATATGAAATTACTTTCATGCGCTTAAAACAACGTAAACGGTAAATCTCTTTCATTAAAAGGTACAAATTGTCCCTTTTTCGGATGAAAATGGATTTACCTAATCTGATTAACTACGGTTTATTGCAAATGAAAAAAGTCAAATGTTCGATGTTTGTAGCCGGTATGAGCGGCGATTAATTTAGACTACCGTTATCCGCGCAGCTGGTACGATTTGTGAATGCGAATTTATCGATATAAGGGCTATAATTGTATATTCTATGACGACCGAACGAAATTTGTATTTCTTTCGTATCCGGGGAACGGAATAACCGAGGGAAATAGGAAAACGATTTAATATCTAGCAACAAGCACGAAAACGCTCCGATAACGTGTAAACACGACGGCCAAAGATAATTAATACAACACCAGCGAAACGATACGGCGGCTAACGATCGTAATAGACCATTTTTCTTGTCAAAATAACCGGACAATATCTAAAAACAAACGCACGCAAATCCTATCGTAGCAAATAACCGTCCCGATCAAATGTAACGGTGTTACCAACGGCGATGCTTGTATCAAAACATGAGGGAATGAGCGCTGTAGAGTTTATCTCATCGTAATTTTGACGGGGCCGGGGCTCAGCTTAAATTAGCCTTACGGCTGTGCGATAAACACGGTCTACCGTGGACTCGGACGCCTGATAATTTATTTAGGAATCCGTCTCCAGCTCTAACGGGATAGAGGGCAAACGGAGAGAGCCAGAAAGTAGAGAGTGGAGGGTCAGTTCTCGTCCCCTTCGGCGCGCAACACCGAACGTCAACCCTTCCACTCTCTTTTAAAGAGGCTCTCGTGACGAATGTCGAGTAGCAGCGACACAGGATAAACACAACCCTCCCACGACCTCTGCAACCTGACACGGCCATTTACACTCGGACGCTGCATTTCAGTCCTCTAAACGAAGCCATTTCAATTTGCTCGTATCTCGGCGCGGATGACATTGGACCTCGGTGCCTTTCGATTCATATCCGTCGGGACAGAAGCGGACGAAGACGGTGACGATCGGTACGAATTCATTTCGACGTGAAAGTATCATGGAAAGTGGAACGACGCTTTTAGGGTTTACGTAGAACAGCGGAGTAACGGAAACTTCCTGCCCCCGAGTAATCGGCGAGACGTAAGAGGCAAAGCCGTATCCTAAATTCCGCTCCCCCGTTTTCCGTCCGACGGAACAGTCTTGCGCAAGACGGGAGGGAAAGGAATTGCGTTGAGGGTAAGGATTAGATTAAGATGGAGGTAAGGTTGGGACGAGCAGAGGCGATAGGGTGGTTTCCTTCCTGGCCTCGTCTACATCGCGCCGAGCGGAAGATAGAACTCAAAGTTACGAGCTTTGACTACTTAATTCTTAACGGCGGGGTCTCAACGTAAAAATTACATTTTAGGTTATTAAGCTCATCGGCTAGGGACTCATTGACCTTAAATGGCTGGGGCTGAACTTTTCTACCGGTCGGTGTATTTAAAGGTACACGTCTCAAATGAATGGAGTAGAACGAGTGACACGAAGGCATTTCGTATGACTCCGGCGAGAACAATTTTGATGGACCTGCCCTTTGGAAATTGTATGACACTCCGTCACGCAGGTTGAAGTGTTCGATTAAAAGGCACGCCTTCAATTTCGTTTTACATTCTCGTTACAACGGAACGATTTCGCGGAACTCAGCGGAAGAAGTGCCATTAAGCGGAAGGCGATCGTTTCCTTTCGTCCCTTCAAACGGTATTCCATCGCTTGAAAGACAGGCGCCGAAGTCTCGGCTTATCTCCGCCCCGAATCCGCACCCAATTCGAGGGCGACACCGGGCCAATAAAATAAAAAGCTAAGGGAAGCGCGCCCGTCGGTATAAGCAGGATTTTTTCAGCCCCCACTTCCATCTTTCCGCCACCCGTCTCTTATTCGATTCTTTGATCGCCGCCCATGCGATATGATCATGCCACATCGCAGAATCTCAGGATATCCTCGATCTCTTTTTGCAGATAATCAACTACGATTCAATTAGAGGCGGCGTCTCCGTTGTCACGGAAAAGGGTGACAGTACTACGAGTTTCCTCCTCGTCCAGGAAGCCAAGCCGTCGGACTCGGGGCGGTACACCTGTAACCCCAGCAATTCTCAACCTAAATCGATCACCGTTCACGTACTCAGCGGTGAGTCTTCCATTCAGCATTTTTCGCCCCGCATTTTTACACCACCGAGTCATTTTGTACCGTCGTCAGTCTACGCCTCGTTGTGTTGGGGTGTTGCTTAGTCATTGGCGAAGCGTTTTGTCGTTTGGACAATGTGACGGTATGCGGACTTTAAGAAACGCGCACTAGACGAGCTGCTCCTTAGGGGTTTAGATGAGTAACAAGGGGTGTTTTGTCTGGGATCGCTTGCATAGAAGGCGGCGGCACAACCTTCCAAAAACATAAAGAAAGGGTGCAAAGGAAAGAAGGAACCACTCGGCGCGCCGTCTTCAGAAAATTTAAGTGTCGTCCCTCTGTTTCAGGAGAGTATCCCGCGGCAATGCAGCACGGCGGTCAGGCCAAACAACCAAGACTCTACTCCCTGCTGCTCTGTCTTTGTTTGCTGCTTTACTAACCGTGTCGTTCCGCTGCGGTTTTCCCGGTATGAAAAATGTACGGGCGACCCTTCTCGAATGGAATTCACCCCGTATGAACTGTATTACTGTACAAACTGGGCCCGTCGTCGTCGTCGATATGTCGTTAAATCGCTGCTGCACCATCGGCACAATGATGCGCGCTGGTTAGAACGGTGGATAGTAAAGGGAGAGAGAGAGGAATCGATGGCGAGAGCGGCAGAGTGAAATTGGAGAGGTGCGATGGTACATCGGCGATCGCCATATGCAACACACACGCATCAGAACGAAAGTCCACCGATGTGGCAGGGCTGCGTAGCATAACAAGCGGATTCGTTTTCGATATTATTACGTTCGATGGATGAGAGAGATGAGAGTGAGAGAGAGAGAGAGAAAGCGAAAATGAACGAATGCAATAGTAAGACAGACTTGGGAATGTAAAGAGTGAATCAAATAAAGAGCGAAAGAGAAACGGAAGAATGAAAGGACGCGTCGGCTAATGGATAAGGAGGTGAAGAGACCGGCAAAGAAGAGGATCGTCATAAAAAGGAATCGCGCCTTTCCTCCGCAAATGGGACCGTGGCTGAAGGCGGTGGCGGCGGCGGTGGCAGGTGTAGGGCTGTGTATATGTATTCGCAGAGAAGAACTCGAACCTGATCGACTTGCGGATTCGGTTTTCACAATGTACGGAAAACGTCGCTTTGTCCGACAGGCCGTTGCCACGCAACCGTCACTTTGAAAATGACAAGCACGTCGTCAATGTGGCAATGGACGCAGTTGATGGCCGTGGTACCGTGCACGACGGTGGTACATAGGTTCGAACTCTGGTTATATCCGTGAAAGACCGAATAGAGAGCGCCGGAAGCTCAACCACTTGCGTGCTACGTGCGCCACTGCCCAGTTCGGCGAACCGTGAAACCCAGATCCGAATTGAATAAATGTTCGATGAAAACGCAGGCTCAGCGTACGATTTCTTTGCGACAACAGGGTATCGGGACGGAGACGGTCGTTGGGTCGCGCTCCTAGAAGCGTGCGCGTAGTTTACGAAACGATTTCCTTCTTCCTCGTTTCCTAATGAAAATGATTACCCGTTGCAAACGTTTCAATAAACGCACGTGACGCGCGGCTTCATACGAGAACAAAGAATTTCAAAAGGTATCCTGACCGTCCTTCGTTCGAACTTTCGCGCATTTACGTTAGTTTACGAGTAGACAAGGGAGACGGATGTATACAACTTCGATGCAAATTTCACGGCAGTATCAAATTAATTTTAGATCAGAAGTTGTAGCTAGAGCAATCTAAGCTAATGCCTCCGTTCCGATAATTATTGGCCGAGTCATACGATCTACAGTAATGGCGAAAGTAATAACAGTATTTACGCTGCTCTCGAATTTCTGGAACGCAAACGTATCGCTTTTCAAATGGCTTGCGGCTTGCGCGCTCCCACAGCCTCTCGTCTACCGTCTATCACGGTTTTACCAGAATCACCGGTGGCAGCTTCAACGGAGTCAAAGTGAACAAAGGTTTACTTTTTGGAATGGCGTTCCTCTTGTGGTCGAATAAACGAAAAAAAATGTATCCAGTGCGAAAAAGCCGAGAGAGTCAGGGAATGTGAGACGACGAGAGGAGTGAAAAAGAGACGGAGAGAAATAGAGGAACAGAGAGAGAAAGAGAGAGAGAGAGAAATAGAGAAAGGAATGGAAACAAAAACGCAACGCCGGATATGTACGGTCTATCGGACCCATGTGAACAAAAGTGCAGTACATGCGCATCAAGGATCCTTCCTGTCGCGATCCTGCTGACACGAGCTGGAGATACAGACAGCCGAATTGGCTCACGCAATTTTCCGCTTCCGCTGACCACGGTATTCATCCTTTGACAGGACGTCGTACTTGCCCAAGAGCGTGGTACATCGATTTTAACGACTTACCCAAACGCGGAACTCGTTCGTGCGGGATACACCCTATACGTTGCGGTCACACATTGGAACGCCCAATTAATGAATTCCGAAAACTTTTACTCCTTAATGAAGAAATTCGTCGCGCGACGTGATTTGTTCGCAAAAATTTTCAAAGAAAATCGATAGTAGTTCCCGGCACAGAACGAATTTGAGCGTTGGTCGGATTCGATGATGCATCTTTGTCAAAATTTTTCCCGAAGTTTTTTTGCGCGCGAAGTTTCCGCAGAATTTATTAAGTTTACCGAATTCGACTAGCCACGATGTTCGCGCATAAGTAGGGGCAAGGGGTAGAATGAGGAAGATTACCGACCACCGTTTTATTACGATTCGAAAACAATTTAAAACTTTATCGCGCGGTATAAGTTTGAGCAATAAATCAAGCGGTAACGAATCTTCGACGAAAGCAATAAATCAGACGTTAACGTGATCTATACTAAAACCTAACGGGACTAATATTACGATTCACAGGCGGATAATTAATGGAAGTCACCCTTTAATCTCAACCAACTCCAATACCTGTAAGAGCCCCTTCCGTTCACGTGCGAATTCCAGAGTTCAACCGACTTACAACTCAAAATTAAATTCCGAACTAGTTTTAAGAAACGAACTTTACGGTTTGCCGCCCCAGCGATCCAGTTTACATATCATGAAAATCGTCCACTAAGATCGTAACGTACAAAAGGTCCAGCGTCGTTGACCTATCGGATCCTTAAACTTACAGTGCCGAGTACTGTTCCAACAACTGCCAAAAAAACCTTCGACTAATTCCACAACGGCAAAGAGTGAGAAACTATCCGCAACAAAAAGCCACCGAAAGTAAAGCAGCGTGAACGAAAGGAATGTCGATGACGGAGAACAGAGCAGTGCGAATACCGTAACCCCGAAACTTCTGACATGTCTACGCCTCGAAGGTCCAAATATCAGGCGCTAGCTGTATCTGCGAGATCAAAGATTAGAAAACTTTTACAACGAGAGAACGCGACAGGCGCGATTACGCGTAAGCGCGTCCCGCCGTCATCAACTCTCCGCCCTTTTCCTCTCCCGCGGAACAGTTCACCGGATTAAGTTTTCCTTCTCGCGCCTCGAAAACGTAAAGCCCGCTCGCGTACCGCGCTCTTTCTCCCGTTCTTTCTCCCACGTGCCTCCTTCCTATCTTTTCCGCTTTTTTCCCTCTTAGTGGAAAAATCGAACGGCAGGGACAGTAGAAGGAGACGGAAAGGCATGTACACGTTCTGGGGGCACACGCGCGCATGCACGGCGGACGTGGCGGAGGTAGCGGCGTTCGTCCGCTCTACATCCATTTATCAAGCTAAACGCGAGGTGTGCCGCATAATGTTCACGCCGAGGTTCTCCGCCCACGGTACTGAAGTGGAAGCACCTACGGCGCTCAGTGTGCATACGTCCGCGCATAAATTCAGTGTGTGCATGCGCCGCGTGCTCGCCCTTACGAACGTGTTCATAAGCGTGTGTACGTACCTGTATGTATACATATGTGTGTATGTCTGCATATATATATATAATATAAGCAGCATACACACATATGTATATATAAACATCCGCGTGGGTGTATATGTACATAATACGTATATACATACATATATACATTGTATATGCAGCCATACACAGATATGTATAAATACAGGTATATGTTTATATATTATATTTATACATATGTGTGTATGGCTGCATATATAATATATATATGAATATACGTATTATACATATAAACATCCGCGCAGAGACAAATTCGCTTCCCGGCCCCTAGATTCACGTTGGGCTATATGCAATCAAATGTCGACCGGGATTAATTCAATGACCACTGTTTACGTAACGTCAATCACACGTGCGCGGAAGAGAGAATAAGTAAGATAGCGGATGGCTTCGGAAGAAAAACGTGTAAACAGTTACTGAACAATAACGACGCAACCGGTAATGTTGTGTTCGTACTCATTCGAACGGAAGGCAAACCGAGCTATAATTTATTTTCATTTGATACCGTGCTTACGATTGAGGAAGCACCTACGGCGCTCAGTGTGCATACGTCCGCGCATAAATTCAGTGTGTGTATGATGCATATATAATATATATAGATATGTATATACGTATTATATATATAAACATATACCTGTATCTATACATATGTGTGTATGGCTGCATATATAATATATACGTATCTACATAGGTATTATATATATAAACATCCGCGCGGAGACAAATTCGCTTCCGACCGCTGGATCCACGTTGGGCTATATGCAATCAAATGTCGACCGGGATTAATTCAATGACCAGTGTTTACGTAATGTCAATCACACGTGCGCGGAAGAGAGAATAAGCAAAAGTGAGAATAAGTAAGATAGCGGATGGCTTCGGAAGAAAAACGTGTGAACAGTTACTGAACGATAACGACGCAACCGGTAATGTTGTGTTCGTACTCATTCGAGCGGAAGGCAAACCGAGCTATAATTTATTTTCATTTGATACCGTGCTTACGATTGAGGAAGAACGGAAATGAGCTGAAAGCGGAGTGGAGAGAAATAAAAACGAGGCGGGCGGGATTGGGGGGGGGGGGGCGAGATCAAAAGAAATGATGCGGAATATGCAGTACGCGCTATCACAGTTTCTATGGTATTCCCAACCACGTTTATTCTTTATTGTAATAACATCCGGCATGAGACTGCCGTTCGTGACTAATACGCGAATTCCTTTACTCTCTCTTTGTACACTAGCAAACGTGGGGCGCACAATTTCCTCTCGTCTCGCCTCTTGAGAGTATCCAGCCGTGCGCGCGCTATAGCGTTTAATTAAATATTAAAATAATTTCGGTTTTCCTCCTACTGTCCCCCTTCCTCCCTCTATCTTTCCATTTCTTTCGATCGGTTTCTTTCAAAACTGTTTAATCAGAATGAACGGACACGTCGACCTGGTTTTTCGAAAATTCTCAACGTACCCACCTATTCTGCCGATCTACATCTTATTCGAATGACAAGTGAAGATCACGATTTGTCTGAAATACCTCATTCGATAAGATAATGTCGGAGAACCGTTTTAACTAATAGTTTTTTCCGACAATTCGATAAAAATCGGACCCCGCGATATCGGTTGACTTTCAAATTTCGTAACTACGTTTTTAGAATCTAATTAGATTCCACTATTTCCTATTCTTTGTTTCAATATTGGCTTCATGAAACATTATTTAGATCTAAATCAATATACTATTAATTTGGAATTTACCTTAACACGGTAGGCATTCTTTGAAAATGTAAATTCGATGGTGTACTGAACGCTATAATCTTCCGTTGTAAAGTGTACATTTTTTCATACAATATTTTTTGTCGATTGAAATTGTACACTTAGCATTAATTCAAGCATCTAACGTTAGTGAGCGTAAAGTACCTAACACCGTTCAATTTGTTTCGTTACTAGCGCTGCGTGCATCATCATCGTCATACGCGAAGCGTCGTCTGAATAGTTGACCCTTACTACTTAGAACCGCTACGTCACGCATCACTTTCTTATTCCGTTTCCTTGCGCGTTAAGCAAATATCTCGAATGAATAAGAGCATCAATACTGTAAAATTTAGACGCAACAACCGAGTCCTAAAATACAGATACATCAAAACAACTGGAATTACACTCACCAACCGAATTAAGTATTGACAGTCGCTTAGTACTTAGAACAGCTACGTCATGCATTACTTTCTTATTCCGTTTCCTTGCGCGTCAAGCAAATATCTCGAATGAATAAGAGCATCAATACTGTAAAATTTAGACGCAACGACCGAGTCCTAAAATACAGATACATCAAAACAACTGGAATTACCCTCACCCACCAAATTAAGTATTTACAGTCGCCTACAAATGACTACGCTGGCAAACATTACGGAAGGACGCACGTTTTTAACCCAAGCAGCAATTCCCGTTAGAGAGATCGCAAACATTAAAGCCGAACGTTTCGACCTAACGTATCAATAAGTTTCGTCGTTCATAAATGACTGCCTACGCTATGCAAAGGGAGCAGATCGTCGGAATCACGAAACAAACTTTTCACTCTAACTCGTCGTTTTCACCGAATCGGGCACCGCTTCTGCGTAGCCTCGTGCTGGACTATTTCACACAATCTGCACACACATACGAATACGTGTGATGTATGGAGGCGTGCGTGTACTTTTAATTTGCAGTGTCTATAGCTAAATCAAAAGGCTTCTATCGGTCACTACGTCGCTGAAACAAGCATTAACTTTCGTGGTAGATACGTTAAATAGTGCTTCGATCTCGGTGTTTGTCGATTTTTAATGCATTACAGGCGTCTAAAATCGAATTAATTTCTTGGTTAATTATGAGGATTTGTGAAAAATATTTAAATGTACACAAAATCGTTTGGTTTGCATTACGCAGATATTTTTTGTCTGTTAGCGGGACAAGTGCTACATACTGCACGTTAAAGAGAAAAAAATTTAACAGACGAGTTAATTTTCATCTTTGTAAAGAAGTATTCTTTTATATTCGTTTCGCACCTTGCTTAAACGGAAAATCCGAGTGTAGGTGGGGTATTCATACGAACGCGTGATATACACTCGTTCCATGCGGCACGGCAGCTAACATGCGTGAAAACGTCAATAAATAATTTACATACATGGACGTGAATATTTATTAAATGCTGTCGACCGATTAGCACGGAGTTTGATCTCTAAATACCACGTAAATATGGAAATCGGGCATGTATTGAAAAACTTTGTCGTTGCACACCGTATTGATTATCTTCACAGTATCATCTTTCAACTTTGGTTAATATAATTCTAACTATTGGGTGACGTAGGAAGTAAATTCGAATTTCTTGATCCGTTTATTCTCGAAGCGAAAATCACGTTATGTACAATAATTCGTGTTACACCGAATTAAAGTTTTTATTGGGACCAGGTAGTCACTAATTAAGTCACGGCTATACGTAATTGAAATTACTCTCAATTGAAATTGCCCACGTGAGCAGCTGAGTGGAAAAAGCATTGGCAATTTTTCCCAGTGCAAATTATATTAATGTTCCATCGTGTGTCAATATTCTGACCCAATTTTACGTTTGCCTCGAACAAATTACGAAACGTAATGGACGTGACGCACGACTGATCCGTCGATAATTCATGGAAGTGTAAAGAAACGATGATTCTGCGGTCGGCTTGTCCCTTCACCGTCTGTATGGCCGAAATGATTAAACAGAATCCGATCATGTCCGAATAGAAACGGAAGCATCATATGGATTCAACATATGCAGCTAGTGAAAACGATAATTCTGTCCGACTTGAAATGGCTGCAGCATTAACCATCGCACGGTCGCAATGTATCGAATTAGTTAAAGTTATATTATATCGAGAAGCTATAAAATTGTTTTACGCAACTCTCACTGATGATTGATGAACCAGTGTCATTGTGTATTTATTACCAACGTAATCACTTCACTTGCCATAGTATTACCGTACATATCTGCACATTATCGCGTGATTATTACATGGAAACGAGTGTAGATGTACTTTAATTAAAAACCCGCGTTTTATTTATTCGAGATATTCTGTGTACGGCGCATTACCATTCGCTGATATCTCATACGCCGGTTTCACCCGCGAAATTTTCGTTTCACTTTATCACCATACAAAGAGCGCATTAGTATGCAGCGAAGTGTATCGACGTCAAAAAGGATTTTACGTCCCGATTTACAAAGTTAACATATCCCTAGAGTATCGAAACGAGCACGGTAACGAACCATTCATTAATCGCTAACGATAAAATTATGTTCTTCATGATGCACGCTCGTTTCATAATAAGCAAAGCTTTTGACCCTACCCAGTGTAAACACATATTAAATATCGACTGCGCGTAGAGTTTGCGTTACGCACTCTCAATTTTGTTACATGCAAATCACGTTAAAACACTGTTGACGCACGGTACATCCAGCGTCAAAGAAGGTATGCCATTGAAATTTAGAAATACGAATATTGCGGACGGACAGAGGACGGTATGACGAATTGCTGCGATTCAATAAACCCTAACACGCAAATGTCAGCCGCACTAGATCAAATTTACTCAGACGATCGCGAAATAATGCATAACATATTACAAATTTTAATGACTCTGCAGAGTTTGCTCTCTCGAACTCATTACGTGACGTATTTAAAGTACTTGAACGTAAAATAGAACGAAGAAACACTCGAACACGTCACGCTGCTCTTTGACGGTGACCGTGCACACCAATCAAACGGACTTAAGTACGGCGCAAAATTCCAACTGATTTTCTATGCTCCGATACGGTGTGTATCTACAATTCGATCGTGCGTTAAAAGAATACTTAAACGGTTCTGTACCGAAACGAAAGCTATGCGCAGTCAACTCTTTGTCGATTTTGATGGAGTTAGTATTCGTCATGGTGCGCCGCGTCAAAGAGAACTTTACATTACCATTTATAAAGCGGACACGGCGCGTATACCGAACAAAATACCATAACAAACTACTTCTTTGGATGCCTTTTTATCGAAGACCGTTAAAAGGGCAGGCAGAAATAAAATATGGACTGTCGACAAGAAATGGCCTTAAATTGAGCTCTCTCACTGTTTGTCGGATATGTCCAGATTTATCCACGCTTTCATAATAATTACAAATATTCACTGAAAATGTCGGTAGAAGTACATCAGCACAGATACGTTTAAATTGATCAATACGAGAATACACTTTGGAACTCATACAATGACAATTTTAATATGTTGACGCTGAAGTGTTCTTAATCAACTCATTCTTCATTACGGTCTATTCAATTAGTGACCTAAATTAATTTTGTATGTTAACAATTTTGTAAATCAATATATCGTTGCGTCCTATGTATTATTTCAGTGTTTACAACGGTTTTTTTTCAGTATACCCCTCTATATTCGAAGATTTAGGTACCTATAACGAACATCATCCGGTTTGCAATAAAATGGAATTTTATCAGGTGCGCATGGTGCGCTGACGCATATAATACGCGACCTTTTATGAAAAACAGACGGGAGAGGAAAAGAGAAAAGCAGGGAGCGGGATAA
This sequence comes from Cryptocheilus praepositus, assembly GCA_033815515.1. Lineage (NCBI taxonomy): Eukaryota > Metazoa > Arthropoda > Insecta > Hymenoptera > Pompilidae > Cryptocheilus > Cryptocheilus praepositus. The sequence continues at coordinate 5,260,757 of JAWWQZ010000315.1, forward strand.
AATGAAAGCATGCATTTCACACAATGCATCGCGGCGTAAAGGGGGCAATTCCACTCGCTGACGCAGCTTACATAACAACCACTTTATAATGTATTTATTACGGCGGGCTTTTAATCGCATAAAGACAACACAATGACTATCGACGATCCTACTTCTCGTATGTAAATATGTATTAAAAAGCGATTTAGTTGTTTAGTTGATGTCGACAATACGACGATGGCGACGAAATGGAAATCGCTACGCCGTTTTACCGCAATTCATTTTGTACGATATACGCTGTATATGTATATTTTGACCAACGGACGACGATGAGTGCGATTATGAGCGCGGTAACAGACGTTTAAAGAGGTAATATTATCACGTCAACATAGTCTACAAAGTGTAAGGAACTTATCTGTATAAGTGGCTGTAAAAGTGGGCACGTCGTGCGCAAGCGTTATACATGAATACCGTGTAACATAAGAAAATTCGGTAGTCCGTTAAGTATACCCGCCATAGCGATTAAATGTAATAATACCCCGAGCACGGGAGCACACACGACAAGTCGTATCGCTCCGTCGTACTCGAAATTTATTGTCACTGTAAACGTTACCGCCTAGTCAGTGTGAAATTATCGCAGCCCAGGTTCGCCAACTACGCGGGCAAACCTAAAACGACAGACAGAGACTGTGAATATATTACGTTTGTGGATGTGCACGCGTGTGAGATTTCCATGTACGCGTAAATCGAAAGTAAGAGAATGAGACGGATGGAATGGAGAGAGAAAGAGAGTGAGAGAGAACGTGGAAAATCGTAGATGCTGGAAACCTGAGATAACGAGAGAAACTACCACCGGAACGTAGGAAATATTTATGCTCGTTACTTTTATAAATCGCTATTGCGTAGGACGTAATAGAAACCGTTGATGTTGGAAAGTGTTACGGACGAGTCAGATCGAATATTTTTAACGAACGTTATAGCCTTAAGATATTCGGTATCTGTGGACTGTATGTGTGAGTGCGCGTGGATGTACGTGAGTATACGGTACATGCGTAGAGAATGCTGGCGCGAAGATATTACGCCCCGAAAGCGTTTGATGTTCGCTAATCGACAAATGCCTCCCGAACGTTTCACCGTGATTCCGTGCACTGTCATTCTTATACGCATCAAGACTGTATTTACCTAACGACGATGTACGTTTGTTAGCCGAACGAATAATAGAAACTTCGTCCAACTATTGGCGAATAATCCGAACTGTGAGATATACGAACAAATGGTCTCGAACAATTGTACTTGATCTACTTTACTAAAACTTTTCTATCAATGTTCACCCTGCAGGTGCATTAATCCAACGCGCATACAATACCTGCTACCGAGCTACGAACCGACATACCTTCGATCGGGTAACTTGCTATTGTCGTTGCCATGAATGTTAACCAATCGCAGAGTCAAGTGGGAGTAGACGGCGAACATTTCACGCCCGTAATTAAGTACTAGTTAAGAAAGCGGAGATTACTACATGTAAATAAGCGTTATCAATGAGGAGATACTTTAATTCTCCGATCCCTAGTAAGTTCAGTACCAAGGATCGATCTGACTTGATCCGACGATGTGGGCGAATTGTAAAGGGAATAAATAGAAAGACAAGGTGAAGTGAATGATATTAAATGTAAGGAATGCGAAGGGTAAGAATGGGAGACGGAGTAGGAGAGAGAGAAAGAGAGAGAGAGAATGTCGCTGAATACGAATGAAGAAGTTTCACTAGTTTCAACGCAATCAACATTCTCACCAGTGAATAAATAATTCGTAATCACGGCATATCGTATACCCCAAGTTCACGACGCTTGTTCTTGCAAGTGGTTTAAAATTCGCAATTGTGAATATATAAGCAAACGAGGTGGAGTGCTACGTGAAAGTGAAGTTTGTTCGAAAGATTACGAAACTTAATTGGAAGGAGCTGTGAACGAGATGGAAGTGACGGCAGCGTAGACTGCAGAAGAAGTGACAGAAGATGGAGAAAAGGAAACGAGCGAAAGGAGCGAAAGCATCCTTCTCCATGGAATCGGTTATCAAGGCGGACGATCCGCGTCGGCGAAGAAACGGAAAAGAGTGCAAAACCCAAGGGGAACTGGAAGTGGGAGGGAGAGCAAAGTGAGGATTCCGCGCGAGTGTGGACCTCGGGCCCTTTAAAGAACAAAACTTTGTAAAGACTCTGTGGACTCTACACTCGAACTTTCCAACCATTTCAAATTTCTTGCAGGACCGCTTTTTCTCCCCGTCCGTGTCCTTCTGTCTACGCCAATTCTCTCTCTATCTTTCTCTCTCTCTCTCTCCCTGCCTCTCCCTCTTCCTCTCCCTCTCTCTTTCATTTTCCTCTTTTATACTCCTAGACACTTATGTTCGCTGAATGTGTCTTAAGTCGTGATCCGTTCACTCTTTCTCTCTTTATTTCCATTCCTTCGTCGGGTTCTCTTTGAGGCATGACATCGATGCGCTATCGTACTGGCTGATAAAGTATTCGAAACAATTGACTCGTTCGCGGTTGAATCGATATTAGCCAACATCCAGCCTGAATCCGTCAACAAGAAGGATTCGCCTGATCGCGGCGAATGAAAGGCGCATCGACAAATGCATACGAGCTAAATATGTTCCTCCATCATTTCATAACTATGGCGAGTACACTCTCGCTTCTCCATCGTGTACACTACGAACGAAGGGCAGTTAAGCGAGCGCACGGTAAATTTTGCGGCGCATACAACCGAATTATCGCTTCAAGAAAAAAAAAGTAAGAAAAAAAGAAACCACAACGGATTTGTAACGCGAGAATGCGCGGGGCGATCTGATCTCAATGCCTACGGAATTATTGATTTCGTTTGTTTTATCCCTTACGACTGCCACGTATTACTTTTTGCAACAAATAATAAACAGATTATCGTCCAACTCACAATGTTATATACGAAACCTCTAAATATGTACGTTGTGTATCATGAACAGCTCAAAGGTGTTTTATTGAAACGTGAGACTTTGGAAGTCCTTTATTAGATAGTACGATATCTGTAAAGCGTAAACCTCATATCGAATGACTCGACGTTGAACCGCTAACGGTTAAGCGACACAGAGATTGAGCGGGAGATAATCTTTACGCTCTAACGCGTGTCGCTGCCGTTTCGTTCGACGAGACGAGACGCGCATATTTAAACGAACGTGTAAATATCCATCGATTCACCAGCGATTCGCATCCACTCGAACGAACGAGCACTTAACTAAGCATATGGAGGAAGACAGCGAACAAACATGATAAATACAAGTGATAAGATGTCCGACGACACGATTACGTAAAACGGTGCTGTCAATGCACACCCTTTCGCGATGGAATTAACGGTAATGCATGTAAAAGAGCGATACCGTCGATTTACGTTCACGATTAACCTAACACTTGATCGTGATGTACGACGAAGGGGGGAGCGAAAGAAACGACTTTTATCCATTTTACATTCCTATCGTTTGCGTTTCAGTCATTACCGTACCGTTTATAGATAGGCTAATTATACCTAATAAGTGTTTCGTCTAGCCTACGATGTATATTGTATCTATAACCAGAAAATAAATTGTCGACGGTAAGACTGGAGTGGCATTGTGTTGAACCAATAAACCATTAAACAAAAAGGAATGCCCGAATGGTTCATCGATACGAACACCGATTTACTCGTCTTATTGATTTATCTATTTTTATTATTCCATGAGTCTTGAGTCCGCAGATAATTGTAAGACGTACTCCGAGACAAATTGAAATGGCTATGACGTTTAGCACACGAACAGATGATACCTTAATCGCAATAGTATGTCGTGCGACAGAGCGAGATATCGATCGGCGAACACTTTAAGTAACATACGTAGCTATTACCTTCCACAATACGTAGCTTAATTATGTTTGGCGAAGTTACGAAAGCCGACAGGCTGAGAAATGCTTGTGGCCCTCGCAGGGGCGTCGAAATGAGGGATAAAGGTGAGACACGCGACATACGAATTTGCATGGACGATGCATTATCTACACGTGTAATGTGACATCCGCCGAGCTCCGATTGTTGAAGACAAGACCACTGGCAATTAGACCGCCTGCGGTTTAGACCAACTCGTCCAATCTTGACGACCTACTCCAGCTTGTCCTGTTCCAACGAAACCGTCTGTTTCGCCCCGGAAACGTCGACATACGTTCAATGTTACAAACGATACGTACTAGACAATGAGATCAAACGTTGCGGGTAGTACCGATATTAAAACGGAATTACTATTTCGGCAGATTGTACCCTGCATGCAAGGCTTGCGAGAATTTCCTCTTGTAAATTGATTTCTCTTCCACTACTATTTCCGTAAAACTTATTAGAGAGACAGTCTTTTGCGTCGAACCTTGATTGCACCCTATCTAGCCAACAAATAACTATTACTACAAACTTCAGACGTGACTTGGTTTTACCGTTACAACCTCGTAATAAAGCTAACCCGATGCTTGGAAAGCAAAGAAATTACAGTGCAAAAAAATGGCAGTGTCACAAAGGATATGCAATTAAGAACAGTAAGCACAAGACAGGAGAAGCACTGTTACGGTTCAAGCAAAAGGATAAGTTAAAAGTTAGGAGACTTTTGCAGGTATTTACTGCGCTGTTTATTCTACTTTGAACGTCTGCAGGAATTAATAAAGGAAATGTTAAATAGCAATTTATGGCAACCGAGAAATCTGAAATGTAAGCTATACCGTAGATAACGAAAAGGTTTATAAATATTTCAGCTACTGCCACTCGACACAAAATTTCCTTACGCTCCGAAATAGTCAATCATTCTTTCGTGTGTATTATAAATCAAACGCGTTTTTATGTAAATGCTTCGACTTTGCAACTTTATAAAAAATGGAAATCAGTAATTCCCATGACACGTGAACTAACGATTGGACGTGAAAACGCGAAAAAAAGAGAGTGCGAGAAAGCAAAGGGGGCATATATATGACTGCGCACTTTTACGATGTCCGGGTATACATATATTTTAAATATATAAAGTAGAGATCACTGTACTGCATGCCTGATACACACGCACCATCAACCGGGCATACACGCATGGGGTCATACAGAAATCCTTTCAAGCAACACATGAATGTATTCTCCTAAAATGGGCAACCAACGCCCCGTCATCCTCGAATAAAGATTTTAAAAAGGATCGAAACTGACGCCATCGAAACATCAAACGCAAAATGTTTCGAACGAACAGCACAGAAACTGAGAGGAAGACGCAACACTTATTGCGAGATATAAATTGTACTCATCAGTACTGTCGGTCACGATCTCATTGAAGTAGAAGAGGAAAAGTGATTTCTGAAGAAGAAAAAGGCGAGCAGAAATAGCGAAACGAGGAAATGACGGCCAGAGATAGATAGATGAGAAGAGGGGGAAGAGTTTAAGAGAGAAAGAGAGAGAGAAGATTCGGCAAGACTGCAGAAAGATTGAAAAGCGAAGAAGAAAAGAATCACAAAATGCATAGAGGACGTGCACGCCTGTTATTCAGATATCGGTTGTTGGCGGATAAGGGGTGAGACCCTGGCGCAGCGCGCGCTTTCTGTGGTATTGATTACAGCCTCCTATCCAGGTGTACAAGCAGGGTCAAATCTGCCCCTCTCTCCACTACCACCACCGTCAGCACCACTAGCAACACAGTCACCACCACCACCTTTCCTGCACTTCCACTTTCTCGTTCCTCTACTCTTGCCGTACCTTCTCTCTCTCAATCCCCTCTCTCTCTCTCTCTTTTTTTCTCTCTCTCACCTTCTCTTCCACCCCCTGCACCCGTCGCTTCGGAACTTTATCTACGCACGAACCACCTAAGCGAGAAAGAGAAACGGAAAAATATGTATGGGCATGTACATATATAAAAACGCCTGTTTAGAAATACAGATTTCTTTTGGCAAATGTGAGTGCATGCATAGGAGTTACATTTCGGAGTAGGGAAACGGACTTGAAAATTTGTCAGTTTGCCTACTTTTCTCAAAGCACTCTTCTTACCCGTCGAGTCATCATCAGATACGTTCTCGCAAGCACCTAAAGCCCTGCCGGCATCGATCGCCGCCTAAAGCGCAATACAGCAAGCAAACGGTGAGGACTCTGCGCATCAAGCTGGTAAAGATGATCCCCATCTGACAGACAGGGTCTATGCACACGCGAAATAACAATGCCACCCATGCGAATACTTTTCAAAAATGCGCCGAAATATGTTGACCGACTTAATGGCGGTATTAACGTACGTTGATACCTATCAAGGGTATATCATTTTAGAAGACAAGTCGGTACTGAATGGGTACTGAAGATCGTTCACATGGCGTAGATAAGAGGAAGTGTTTGATAAACGAGTGCGAGATGAAAGAAGGAACACCATTAGAGATGCTTATTCCATTCTTCGTAATTAGACATTTGAGCCGTTTATTTTGAAAGTGGCCTAACTCCGGTTTTCAATATTTTCCGGTTACCATGGTGACATGTACCGATTCATGTTATTTATCAGTAAATGTTATTTATCTCGATTTGAAGATAAATGGAGTTAGGCCACTTTCAAAATAAACGGCTCATTTGTCTCCTTCACTCACGGTTTTTTATTTTTCCGCATTTCCAGTGATCATATACAAAACTCAGTAACATTCATATATACGATCAATACGACTTACGATGAACACAATTTTGTAATTCTCTGCCCCCTCTTCCAACCCTATCTCCAATACAATTATAATGTATAGTATCACATGGCCGATTGGGGAATGAAAAGAAATCAAAGGTACCTCACGGTGAAGCCTTGATATATTATATTATGTATATCGGCTTACCTAGAAAAATGTGTGAGATTTAACAGCTTGCTGATTCTATGTAACTACCTAGTGCCGACCGATACTTCCAACAATAATTATTTAACACGCAAGATACGAATTTATTTACGTCATTTATATTATAGAACGTAATTTGTTGTGCAATAGGTTTGTAATAGTTCTATACCAATTAGTTGATTTCCAAAACATAATATCTGTGCACTATCAATTTCTATTCGGTAATATAACCGAATAATTAAGCCACAACTGAGCATATGTTTATTTAAACACGTCAAGATTTTTTCGAATCTTTAAATTACGTTTTCATTAAAGTCTACTAAATGAAGGTATATGAGTAATCGAAAATTGAATAGATACATATGTGTGCATCGTAATCAAATGACGATCCGCCTTGCGTCCTTTCAAAGTGCGTCATAGCCATGAATACAATGATTATGCACGACGCTACGTTAACTTATGCGACCTGGACAAAGATCAGACGTAGACCATGACTAACGCACGCATGCCCCATCATTATTTAATAATGATGTAGCGCTACCGACGTTATGATAATCTCACGCCTAACGAAATAATACAGTGCTCGCAGACAATAATGTATCCCTTCTGGTTGTTGCAACAAATTTCGGAGTACTCGTATATTGAAATATTCGCAATTCGTCTCCGTGTGAAACTCGTATGGTCGATTCAAACCAAATACTAGGTTCTTCGATTAATATTTTCAGAAAATGGAACGTTCAACGATATTTAGAACGTTCAAACATTACATTACAGCAACTTATTTAATTTTTTATGCACCATCTGATTAATATCCACCTGCATCACAAAGCTACTCGAAAATACCGAATTTGTACTTGTTACGGAACACCACACTAGTAATAATTACAATTGTGTGTTTCCGACCAAATAAATCATATGGGAGCAATAGGCCCGAACATCATTGTCATTCGGCTGTTTGAGTAGATAGAATTTCACGCATAATTTCAAATAGTAAAGCTCCGAAGGGGTTTGTTGTTTGCCAAATCAGCACCGGAGGTTTGTTGCCCGCCAAATTGTCATTGCGCTCAAATAATTCTCGAAAATCCTCCGCTTCCGCGAAATCGGATCGGTGATGATCAACTACCCATTTATAACCAATCCATTGTCAGCGAAATTTATCACCAGAACAATGCGCGGTCTGCCACGGTTCGTCTGCAGTTTAATGCCAAACCTGCTTTTGGGAAAACTGCAGCCGCACCGCGTGTTTGCGCTCGTTTCCTTTTTGTCTCACAACCCGCGCCCCGGACGACCTACTTTCAAAAAAATGCGCTCACCTTCGTTGTAAGCAAAGAAATGAGCTATCTTTTGAAAGGGAAAAAAATAGACAAGAGAACGCTAAATTCTTTCACCGAGAATACCGAAGTCGTTACTTTGCAATTCTCAGGCAATTACGACGACACATTCTGCGAAGTGCGGAACAATGAAATTAATAAAAATTCAAGCAAACCTACTACCGCGGCACACCTATACGTACGCGTCGGATCCGGAATGTGTAAAAAGCGGGCAAGATATGCTGAGCTAGACATTTATCCACGAACTAGATATAAACTTACGTGTTGCCGTAATAGTGCCGTAAATACCTTACTGCATTCTTCTTCTTTCATCTGAAGTAAAATCGCATTCTAATGGACTATTTATCGATCAGAGCAGAAACGATGATCAAAAATTTCGTATTGTTCATTTTATATAAACTCCCGAATAGGTAAAAAAAAATGTTTGACAAGAAGAAACATGATTTTCACAGAGAACTAAACACTCAAAATAACATATTATTAACACGTTGGCTGCCACGCGTATTTTACTATATTAAAACCGCAACGGGATGAAGTACTACAGAATATGATTGAATTGTGCAAAATGAAAATAATGCGAAGGTATCGAAGACCAAAGAATTGAATCACTATTTAATATTAATTGCATTTTCAGAATTATAAATGCGACCGATTGGGTGTTTCTTGAATTTTTCTTGATGAAGTGCTATAGAATATGATTGAATTGTGCAAAATGAAAATGATGCGAAGGTATCGAAGACCAAAGAATTGAATCACTATTTAATATTAATTGCATTTTCAGAATTATAAATGCGACCGATTGGGTATTTTTTGAATTTTTCGTGAGACCTTTTGCGCCGGTCACCGATGACCACCATGGCAGTCAAAGTGTTAATAGACTATATCCGTCACGTACTAGAGGAAGTTTATGTTTTCGGTCTTAATATCTTTTTGTAGTGTCTCTTAAGCACAGTCAGCTTATTTGACGATTCAAATTAACTAATCGCCCTCATTGTCCAGAATAAACCCATCCATTGCATTGCTGGCACCAACGCAAAATGTCAAAACTGTGCCCTGTAGATCCAGAATATAGTACTACTCCTTAGTTTAAAGCTCCCCATGAAAAGTCGATACTATCCCGGTTGTTCACCACCACCCGACAGACTCTTTGTGAATCGCCCTGTACACGCCTCGCCGGAACTTTCCACTTCTACTTACTACTCCTCAAGCCGGGTGCCCCTCAGGTAATAGCATCGCATCACGTTGAGTGATTTTACACTCCTCCGGCTCCCACGTCAATACCTCCGATAAATTAAGAGCTCCGATGTAAAAAAAAAAAAAGAGCACGGCGGATAAAAAAAATAGCGGCATATGCGAGGGCAAACGGCACAACATTCCTTCGACGTCGTATCGCGACACGGAACCGCTGTGGGGAAGAAATACAACGTCCATTGTCAGATTCCGTCAATATGTTGGTTCGTCGAAACCTCTATGTTTTTGCGTATATCCGCGCTTTTAACGTAGGAATATTAATATCGATTTCGAATACGCGAGGAAAGGTGGAGATCGGAGTTTGGGAAGAAAAGTTTGTCATGTGATCCTGCAATGCGCGCCGAGATAAACAGAAACCTTGACGGGATGTCAATTTTCGAAATGGCCATTCGTCACATTCATCGAGCTTCAATGATCATAAATTCGTATCTATCGGTGAATGATCGAATATGTCTACCGCCAATCGAATCAAGCGCACGTACTGAGTGACCTATTTTAACGAATAAACGCAAATATGTGTGAAATTACTAGCGGCGGTAGAGTATGTTTCGGGACATGAACATATTTTTGGAAGAAGTTAAAAATATATTATAGTTTCGGATATTTTCTTACGCGATATCACGTACTTCGATTTATATAACATTACAGCTTGAGAAGGAGTATAAAATAATTGCAAATATTATGAAGTTCTTCGTATTAACACTTGGCATGCAGGCAACGTATTTTTACGTTTTTTACAATCTGTCACTGGTCACGTAAAAATACGTGTTTAGTACATTTGGGGTGGTTAGTGGGTATCCACCACAAATCTACTAAATACGTATGATTACATGAATGTGTGACATTATATGCGTGTTGTTTGCTAGGCAACGCTTTGCATTTTTTCTTTCCATAAGTTATGGTTGTTGAGTTACTCGGTCTTTTGCTGAGTGATTTCGTTTTCAATCGAATTCCTGGCTCCAGAACGTACAAGTCGTGTTTTGTCAATTTGAAGCTTGGTTTTTTATTATTGATTACAAAATTGATAAAATGAGCCGTTGTGACAAAGATAGTGATGAAGAAATATGCACTGACAGATTATCGGACTTTTCGTATGATAGTGATTCTGAAAGTCAAGATACCGAAGAAAGCGACGATGATGACTATATATAATCGTATATCATGATCGCCCTATACATATACGCTCCACGTATTATACCGTGGTGTATGAACCTGTGTATGAGTGGGTATCTGTAAATGTGAACGTACGAGAGAGAGAATATCCAGCGGAAGATTGCCTGCGATCTTCGTTTATTGATATCGCAGCATCAAAAGCTGACAGTTTGTTTGATAGTTGTGTGATGTACGAGAGTACCTGAGTGCGTATATTGTGCGGCGACGTGGGTGCATTTTGTTTGGAAGACCAAAGTAAAAAGCGAAGCTGGATTGAAAAACGTAGAAAAAGCGTTTGCTGGAAAGTGCCTGCGTTACTTAAAACAGCGTCATTCCGCGTTTTCATTCATATTTGTCCCACTGTAGTATTATTGTTTAATCATTCAATTATCGTTCAATTTGACACTGTCTCCACTAATACTAAATCATTACAGGGTCAAGTGCAGAAGAGAAGAAAACTTTTTTTCTTATTTAATCTTAACTTTATTTGCCAACTTGACAAATTTCAGGACTAAACGGATTCTCTCTTAATTTAGAATATGACGCTCTTACTGTTTCTAATCACTCGGACATTTGCACTTAATAATTATAGTATATCACGTAAAAGACACATACATTTAGCATTCGCCCGACTTTTTATATAACGCAGCTAACTGTTTTCTCCGAGAGAGTAAACAATTCAAGCTTCAAAGTCGACTTAATACGAATCTGGAATTAAATCAAATACATTTACGTGACTACCATGCGACTCTTCCTCTCCCTCCGTTGTTTTTCCCGTATCTCTTACATTCGTATTCAAAGACGAGTTTCATGGAGTTGACGCCTTCGGCTCTCCATAATATATGGCGCGGGCGTACATCATATGAATAATGCTGTACAGCTTTAATCTATCTAACGCCCCTTTTACGAACAACACCTAACAACGCAAAACAGAATGGAAAATGCCAGCAGGAAACGAAGGAAAAATGTCAGCGTAGCATTTCGAGAAATGAGAACAATTAAAAATTCCAGACGGGAAATGGCAAATCGGCAAATTTATCTAACCCTTTGAGTGCTGAATACTTCCGACCGAAGCGTTCGCTGAGGACAAAGTACTGTTCACTAGTCTGAACTATATTGATTGATTGCGTGAAACACAACAAAAATCTACTGGTAATTATTCATTTACGCCAAATTAAATATTGCAAGATATGCGTCCATAGCAGTCAAAGGGCTAAACACTAATCATCGACTCTAAACAGATAACGCAACAATACTCGTGACAACGTATCGGATCAAATGTATGTGAGATCTCAAATACACGATCCTGTGGTTGGCAAGGAAAGGTCACCTATGATCCTCAATTATTATATTGATGTATCATAGGTGACGAGTTTATTGACTTGTGTTATTTTGGTTGCTTAGTTGTGAGTTGACGATAAGACGTGAAGATGATACGACGTAAAGACGAAAAGGCGTAAAGACGAAAAGGCGAAACGACGAAACGACGAAAGACTAGGAAAAAAGACGAAAGTGTCTTCATTGTGTTGTTATTGTTTATAAATATTATACTATCTAGTTTCACGTATTAAATTCCTATATGTATTTCTCAAAAGCTTGCCAGGGCAGAGGCAGACCTCGCGTCACGTCTCGTTGTGCGAAAACCCGCTTTGCCCTCACGGATTATATTCTCCGCGCGCTGTCTCGCGCGGGGCGAAAATGCGTCGCGTTTTCCGCCTTCACAAGATTAGGCCGTAATCGTCGATGAAACGAGAGCGCAAACGACACTGAGACGGTAAACACGGAAGAGATGAAAAATCGGCAAGACGCTGGACTTCCTATCGCTGTATATTTTACGCAGTTCGTTTCGCCAGCGGTACGCGGCTAAGCTGAACCCTGACCTATACCGAGCAAAGCCCCAGAGTTCGTTTCGTTGAGTTTCCTGGGGGGGTTGAAATATTCACCATTCGCCGGTACCACTCTCTCGACCCCGACTCTCGGGCTGCTCTCACCCCATGTATGTACCTCGGTGCCTACCTCTGAATCCCCCTACCAACCCACTTCAAAACCTTCCACCTGCGAGCCTGCCTCATTTCAATGCGAATGTGTGCCGCGCAAAAAAATAGTCGTACACGCACTTTGCCGCGCGTCAAGTCCCACGGCATCGGTATGTAAGACTTCCAAGTAAAGTACGACGAAACATCCGAGAAGGGTCAAGAGCGAAACGGGCGAGAACGGCAATGAGGAGCCTTGTCTCCCCTGGGAAGATCTTTTCTCGTCCTTGACTCTCCTCTGTCCTTTGACGAGAAGTGTGACGGTCAAGGCGAGCAGGGAAAAGGAGCGTGAGGGATTGGACGCGGAGATGGTGACATACGAGCAACTACTTGTTTCACTTTTAGGTCATCATTGTACCGGAGGAAAAAAGCCGCAACGATCGAGACCAAAGTTAGCTGAGAGAAAGAGGATGTGAGAATCTGCTTAACATGTTGACTGCCAAGCGTATTTTGCGGTGTTAGAACCACGATACGATGAAATACTGCAGAGTATAATTAAATCGTGCAAAATAAAGGTAACGCAGAGCTGTCAGAAGCCGAAGTGTTGAAGCACCGTTCCAATGTCAGTTGCTTTTACAAGATTACAAATAGGCTTCATTGTGAATTTTTTGCATTTTTAGTAAAATCTTTTGCACTGGTCACCGCATATTTTGCTATATTAGAACCGCGATGCGATAGAATACTGCAGAGTATGATTAAATCCTACAAAATAAAGGTAACGCAGAGTTATCAGAAGCCAAAGTATTGAAGCACCGTTCCAATGTCAATTGCTTTTACAAGATTGCAAATAGGCTTCATTGTGAATTTTTTGCATTTTTAGTAAAATCTTTTGCGCCAGTCACCGCATATTTTGCTATATTAGAACCGCGATGCGATAGAATACTGCAGAGTATGATTAAATCGTGCAAAATTAAGGTAACGCAAAGCTGTCAGAAGCCAAAGTGTTGAAGCATTATTCCAATATCTATTGCTTTTACAAGATTGAAATTAGGCTTCATTATGAATTTTTTGCATTTTTTAGTCAAATCTTCTGCGCCGGTCACCGCATATTTTGCTATATTAGAACCGCGATGCGATAGAATACTGCAGACTATGATTAAATCGTACAAAATAAAGGTACCGCAGAGTTATCAGAAGCCAAAGTATTGAAGCACCGTTCCAATGTCAATTGCTTTTACAAGATTGCAAATAGGCTTCATTGTGCATGTTTTGCATTTTTAGTAAAATCTTTTGCACTGGTCACCGCATAATTTGCTATGTTAAAACTCCGATGCGATGAAATACTGCAGAGTATGATTAAATCGTGCAAAATTAAGGTAACGCAAAGCTGTCAGAAGCCAAAGTGTTGAAGCACCGTTCCAATGTCAATTGCTTTTACAAGATTGCAAATAGGCTTCATTATGAATTTTTTGCATTTTTAGTAAAATCTTTTGCACTGGTCACCGCATATTTTGCTATATTAGAACCGCGATGCGATAGAATACTGCAGAGTATGATTAAATCCTACAAAATAAAGGTAACTCGGAGTTATTAGAAGCTAAAGTATTGAAGCACCGTTCCAGTATGAATTGCTTTTACAAGATTGCAAATAGGCTTCATTGCGATTTTTTTGCATTTTCAGTAAAATCTGTTGCATCGGTCACCGGTGACCACAGTGGCAGTCAAAGTGTTAAATAAGTCGTGAAACTTGTAGTGAGAGAAACATACTACATTGATTGACGTTGTAGAATAATTGTGTTGACGTAGGAAATTGTATGAATCATCTGTCGTAAGAGTATTATCACTGCCATCAATTCAGGTATACGATTCGGCATAGCTTACATTTGAGAAAGCGTACGACAAACTCGACCGGCATCGTCGATGGCACTTTAAAAGTGCACAATTGATGCAAATTTTCATGTATTCGCGTAGCCATGAAGAAAAAACACTTCAATATGCGCTGTATTATTTACGGAGATGCTCGATACTCATACAAGAACATAAGATGAAGACAATAGGAAACTTGCAATTCGTAAGAACAGGCACGTTTCGAGGACATATTCTCAGCAGTGCCAAGGAAAAATCTTCACAATATTAATGCACAATTTCTTTTTATGCCGCCATAAACCGAGCCCTTTCTTTCCTCACGGGATTTAACAGTATTACATCGTGCTCGTACGGTAACGTATTTCCGCACGAAAGACGCCCCGATTGACAACGGGAGAACCCAAGGTATTTATATTTCATCGTGAAAAGGAATTGGCATACAATCGGTTAGTCGAAGCGTAAATTTATGCTTTTTCCCACAGCATAACACGCTTCTTTATTCCAGCACGTTTTATCGTCCGTCGAGTGACTCGGCGTCAAAGCCAAGTACTCATAAGTTGTGAATAATCGATAAATCGCTCGCCTTGCTTTATTTAACTTTAAAGAATGTACCGCATTGAAGCGTTGCTTTAAAAACCTCGGTGAGACGCCACGGCATTGTCAGTAGGTTTGGTTAATCGTGTGTCACAAGTACCGCGACACTTCTTTTCTGACCTCGTCACGTGGCGGTTTTCGAACCGTGAGCTCGTGTTGTTCAACATTACATGCTCTTCATGCAAATTTTCTACGACGCAGTTCGACACAGTCTCTTTGGTCCAGACGGTGCGTGTACAAACAAAAAGCTTTTAGCTAAAAGCTCTCTCATAAATGTGAGATTCCACAAAAATGAACGAGCTCTTTCGCTTATCACATGCGTCAAACAATACGCCGGAACACGCTGCTATACTGGCCATTAAGCAATTACGATGGAAGAATGTCAGTTGAATCGGCTGTTGTCGCGTCTGTATGAAAGAGAATTTACGAGTTTGTGGCAATTTGACTGCATTAACGGATTAAATATGAAGATGTATGGAGTCCGGACAAATAAGTGATACGGTCTAATGCAAGCAGCTGCAAAGCACTCTGTATTGTTTGGCTGTAACATGAATGACGCCGGCGCAAAAAGCACATTGTTAAACACTCAGAAGATTTACAACATGCATTGCAAATGGTCCGACACTCGTTGCATAACAACGGGAGAGATTACAGCGTTTTCTTTGGAATGAACTGAAACTCCTTTTGTCGCTGTAAATGCCGGAATAATGAAGTAGAGTGTGGATGAAGTCAGGCCGGGTGTTTCACTTGAAGTATGCGTTATAATGACGCGAACGGATCAACAATTAAATACGGTGGCGCGACATCGTCAATAAACACCCCGTTACGACCTTCCGAGTAACGTGAAAGCATTGGCCGATCTCCATTATACCGTCATAGTGGTCAAACGTACTGCGATCGATCCATTTTACATCCGGTTACTTGTTCGAACTAGCACTACCCCGATGACACTGTGATTGACGAATGGTTCGACCCATAATTTCGGGCATGACACTCTCGGACGTGCCTGAGCACGAAACAAACGTAGAAAACTTGTAGCGGCAGTCTGACAAATTTAAGACAATGCGATCAACACGATACTAGACGAATGATAGAGGGTCTTTGCAATGGGAATTGGGTTATCGCTTCTTTAACAATGCCTATTGACGAGCACGTGATACGGGTTGTTATTTATGGAATGACAGAAAACTGGAGCAATCAATTTTAACACGTTGACTGCCAAGCATATTTTACTATATTAGAACGGCAATGCTATGGAATACTACAGCGTTCGACTGAATTATGCAAAAATAATGTGCAGGTATTGCAGATCAAAGGATCGAATCACTATTCTAATAACAACTGCATTTATAAAATAATAATTGCTGCCCATTGCGAATATTATGGATCTTCAGTAAAATTTCTTGCGTCGGTCACCGGCGACCATCATGGCAGTCAAAGTGTTAAGGTGACTGTTAGAAGTTGACGTGTCCAACTAATCATTCACGAACGCATGCATTATGGTAAACATATAAAACTTTAGTGCTTGTTACTAACTAATCATTAGATTATCCATTGCAAGCGATAAACGGCCGCGGCATCGCTATCACAATCATTAAATGCAAAATCGATTGAAATCCCCCTCCCCCATTAATCAATAAAAATCAACAACCTTATATTCGAAACTAACTCGTCTTAACATGCTAATAATGATGGAAATTGCACGAAAATCTGGCTTGTATTTTTTTCCTACGGGGTCTTCCTTAACCATACCACACTCTAACAGGAAACAAAACATTTTCCGAAAACTTTTTCTTCCGGCAATATTACTAATGCGCCTACACTGGTAGTGTCGTGATTTTTCGTACTCTTCTCACAGTACGTATAAAAGAAGTGAACAAATTTGACACAACTCACTATTTCACTGTTTGCAAATGGATCATATGAGAACAAAGGCCGATTTTTCAGGGCTTTTTAAACCCACTCAACTCACTGTCTCAACATACAACGTTGCGTTTGACGAACGGCCGCAACATCGCTTGCACAATTACTGAACGCAAATCCCGATCGAGACCCCTTCAATTGATCAACACGGGCGAGCCCCTTACTTTCACCGTTAATCCGTTTTACCGCTGCGTATTGCACTTGACACAGCATAAGCAGCAACTGGTAAACTACCACAGTCAATATCTGCCGTTATACCGTATAAAGATCATGCCAAGTGGATATTATTATTGTGGGCGTAATAAAGAGATACCGTAATGCAATAAAAGTCAATATCCTTCATTTTCAAACTTCAGTTCTCTAACTTACGAACTCCGGGCAAATACGCTTCTACTCTCATTTTTATTGTGATGTACGAACAACGCAATTTGCGGCGTTGTTTTTCTTTCGACTTCCACGCAGAGCAGAAAGTTTCCCCGATCTAGCCCGCGCGATTATATGGGCTCATATGTTTTAACCATGGAAATTGTTTACACTCGGCAGTTAACGTAACAGAAAGTTCATCCGTTACAAGGAACAGTGAAAATTGAGTTCGACATTTCTTCTACCCTCATCATCGCAGAGAGTTGATTCGTATTAAAGTCACGATGTGCGCAATCGGCAGGACTTTCTGACTTCTTCGTAGACAAATGGGTAAGACGTACACCTCAGGTCAAGAGACCTGTCGACGATGTCGACCGTCCGCGTGAAAATTCTTCAGGGACAGAAGGAGAACGAGCGGCCAAGATTCGAATCTAAAGTCAGCCCTGAAGAGGGACAGGCCGCGGGGGACAACCCCCAGAATATTTGACAACATGTCTCCCCAGACGATCGTCTGGAAAGAAAAGCCCTTTCGTGCATATATATGCATATATCGTAAATGCGTCTTCGGATTTACCACCCAACAGATACCCAAGCATCAGAGCATAATAAATATCGATGCGGGACAGGCTTTTGCTATTATCAAGACGATACAACTTGACTCATAACGTGTAAAGTGTACAATGCGCCTAAGCTATAAACATTATGACAGAAAATGTGAATAGGAATTGCACTGATACACAGAAACCTCGAATAAAGATTAGAAGTTGATGTTTCATTTAAGAAATTAATGTCAAGTGAAGAAAAAATGAAGATTTCATATTTAATTGCCGTGTTAGTATATCGAAGGCGGTCGAAAATAACATGGAACGGCGCAAGAAAATTTAGGAAAAATACAAATAAAACGACTGCAAATATGTACATTATATAGTCTGCAATAAACTCACACAGATATGTCATCGTTTCCTGCATGAATGAAAAAGGGAATTAAGATGCACTTGCAAAGCTATCTTGAGTAGAAACCAAGTTCAAATTGATTAGCTCTAAGACTGTATATAAATAAGAAGATACCTATAATGTACATACACGTCCATATATGTTTCAGCTGACAGTTTAAAATTACCATCGTTACAGTTACTGAACACAACAGAGCGTTCAGTTTCATACCGGTCCCTCCGGAAAAGACTGAACTAATACGCACTTTGCATTACAGTTACGTAAAGCTTCAAGCGTTCCACAATCATATGTATATTACCTATGTACACGTCGAACCGTGTACCTTTCCATAAGCCCACGTTATATAATAATGACTTCAAGTACGAAGATTCAACAGCGAATGTTTCACGGGCCGATTAAACCGCAAGTGACTAACTCAGGGTGGAACTTTAGCCGAAATTGCGATCCTCGAGCCCAAGGAAACGGCGGCAGTATCGCAAGAACCGCGGAAGAGCTAAGGACAGGGAGCCGGATCGCAGTATCTCCGAGTAACAAGGCATTATCTCTTCGGAAGTCGGACACATTCTCAGTGCCAATCTAGACGCGGGCAGATTGCGATTGTAAGTTGACATTAGCAAAGTTCGGGGCGTCGCGACGTAATGGGAGTATGCTCCAGATATCAGTAAGGCAAAACTATTTTGTCGTTCGCAAATATATCGTCGTATACAACTATATCTACAATGTATGAAGTGCATAAAATTTCCCGCCCAGAAAGTCGTTCTGTCATGCTCATTCGGTTGTAATCCTCTTTCATACAAATTCGAAATCGCGATTAGAGCCTAGCAATATAATCGGACGCGTGTTCCTGGATATCAGTAAGGAAAGACTATTTTGTCGCTCGCAAATATATCGTCCTATACAACTATATTTACAATGTGTGAAGTGCATAAAATTTCCTGTCCAGAAAGTCGTTCTATCGTGCTCATTCGGTTGTAATCCTCTTTCATACAAATTCGAAATCGCGATTAGAGCCTAGCAATATAATCGGGCGCGTGTTCCTGGATATCGGTAAGGCAAAATTATTTTGTTGCTCGCAAATATATCGTCGTATACAACTATATCTCCAATGTGTGAATTGCATAAAATTTCCCATCCAGAAAGTCGTTCTATCACGCTCATTCGGTTGTAATCCTCTTCCATATAAATTCGAAATCGCGATTAGAGCCTAGCAATATAACCGGGCGCGTGTTCCTGGATATCAGTAAGGCAAAACTATTTTGTCGCTCACAAATATATCGTCGTATACAACTATATTTACAATGTGTGAAGTGCATAAAATTTCCCACCCAGAAAGTCGTTTCATCATGCTCATTCGGTTGTAATCCTCTTTCATACAAATTCGAAATCATGATTAGAGCCTAGCAATATAACCGGGCGCGTGTTCCTGGATATCAGTAAGAAAAACTATTTTGTCGCTCGCAAATATATCGTCGTATAGAACTATATTTACAATGTGTGAAGTGCATAAAATTTCCCGCCCGGAAAGTCGTTCTATCATGCTAATTCGGTTGTAATCCTCTTTCATACAAATTCGAAATCGCGATTAGAGCCTAGCAATATAATCGAGCGCGTGTTCCTGGATGTCACTAAGGCAAAACTATTTTGTCGCTTGCAAATATATCGTCGTATACAACTATATATACAATGTGTGAGGTGCATAAAATTTCCCGCCCAGAAAGTCGTTCTATCATGCTCATTCGGTTGTAATCCTCTTTCATACAAATTCGAAATCGCGATTAGAGCCTAGCAATATAATCGGGCGCGTGTTCTTGGATATCGGTAAGGCAAAACTATTTTGTCGCTTGCAAATATATCGTCGTATACAACTATGTTTACAATGTGTGAAGTGCATCAAATTTCCCGTCCAGAAAGTCGTTCTATCATGCTCATTCGGTTGTAATCCTCTTCCATACAAATTCGAAATCATGATTAGAGCCTAGCAATATAATCGGGCGCGTGTTCCTGGATATCAGTAAGGCAAAACTATTTTGTCGTTCGCAAATATATCACCGTATACAACTATATTTACAATGTGTGGAGTGCATAAAATTTCCCGCCCAGAAAGTCATTCTATCATGCCCATTCGGTTGTAATCTTCTTTCATAGAAATTCAAAATCATGATTAGAGCCTAGCAATATAATCGGGCGCGTGTTCCTGGTATCGAAGTATATTCCTGGATAGCACAAGTATTTCCTGGTAAGTCGAAATTATCCTGGCACGCGTGAATGTATTCCAATGCACGATCAAATCCGTTACAGGGAAACGCTAAATCTACGTGTATCAAAATGCACATTCAAAGACGCATGCAAGCGCATGACGTAACTAGATCTACAATAGACATAAAACTGCGTGCATCAACATTTCATCCAAAAGTACATCCCACCACGCTCGTTTAGTCGCCATCCTCTCTACCTGCGAATTTAGTATTATTGGCAATGAATGTCGGGAAGTTTGCGACGCAGGTGTGCGCGTTGATACAGTTAATTTAAAATGACAAAGGCACTGCTATGCACATCGTTTACACACCAACTACCCGAAACTCGACTACTCTCTGAAACAACCCGCATTGTTAGACATCCGCACTCACCGCATCAAGACATCTCGGCTAAAAGTTTCTCCTTTTAATCTCGGAGCCTCCATTATCAATCAGCACTTATCACGCGCCTGCATTTGCTTTCATGAAACTTCGTATCTCAAGGTAAGGTGAAAGTCATTGCAAGGTCCAGAATGTGTCTCGGTTATCACAGAACTAATAAAGAATTCGGTACAAAAAATATCGCGCCCCGTGTTGAGTTTACAAAACCCTGAATACGCAATGTCAACGAAAGGCAACCGAACATTGAAAGAGCGAGTGTTACCTGTACATGCGTTTTATCTTTCCGCGTGCCTTTCAATGGGATTATGACGTTTCTAGTGGAATTAACCATAGCGCGGCTAGCAGTACGTTTATTGCAATATGCGCATATATGCGTGCAACCCCAATCGTCTTTATCGCGTAATATCGTCTCACCTACGGTACTATCAATTATAAATGTACATACGATGAATGCTTTTTTGACGATCCGCGGCGCGAAACATCATTGCCAGATCAAATGATTTTCTTGCAAATATATTTAATGTATAAGATCAAATAAATTCAGATTCCTAATATCGAAGACAGACAACACGCATATAACACGGCGTTAAATAACCTCATTTGGAAATTGGGACGTTGAGGAAACTTTCCGTTACGTTAAGTTCAACATGACAAAAATATATCGCACAAGACAATAATCGGAACATTACCAAATAAATAGAGAGTAATACATAGCGACAAATTAATCAATAAGGAATTGAAAAAACTTACCGATAAAACTCGACCCTCGTACATCGATGGCATCGTTGATTTCGTCAATGAGAAAAGTTCTAATCCCCCAGCATTCGGAAACAGGAACGTTTTCACGGGAAATCTAAGATTGTATTCAAAGCACAATGCTTTTAAATTTGTACGGAATGACTATTCGGCAAAAGACTGCATATGCGCATCCATACATATATATGTATATGTATGCATGCGCATGTGCGGTCTTTTGCCGAATATATGTATGTGTGTATATATATATATATATATATATATATATATATATATATATATATCAGACTCATACATGCAAGAAAAAAAAATGCATATGGCAACTACAGAGACAACCAAGAATTACAGTCTGCAGTGAAGTGAAAATTGAAGCCAAATTAAGGATAACAAGAATTACATGTACCTATTGAATTTGAAACAATGGCTTCCTCGTAACCATCTCACCAATACCCAATAGCGCCACAGTCCAACAAATCTCGAGGTACAGCGTTGTCTCTTCACTAGCTGCACCCTATTCATACAAACTCTTTAGCAGATCATCGAATGGTTTATGAATAGAATATAGACAAAGAAGACATCTCACTGAAGTGGAAATATTCATTAGCCACGATGTCATTCGAGCTTGATATGACGTACGAAGCCACCAACTGATCAACCACTGTCGACGATCAATAATTTGGTCGATGCAAGACAAAAAAGCACGTCTACTCTTGAAGAGCTAGTAAAATGGAATCCTTTCGTTAGCGAGTCGGTCTGGAATGAAAATCTCAGTATTTAGCGATATTTAGAAAGGCCTGAGCCGGAAAAAATGTTCAGAGTAATGCGATGCGTTTACATACCGGATGTGATGCTCCACGGAAAATGGCTGCCAACCATGGTGAAGAAGGAACACGTACGCCATGCGTCGGTGGTTAGAAGAAGCTTGGCGACCCAGTTAGAGCAGGAATATGCCCATCTTGCTTCATAGAATGACTGTGGTCCTGGGTCCAATGATATTTTGCATCGTTCAAATTTGAATATTACTAGATGTAATAAGATGTATATGTTACCGTGAATGACCGAAATTGGAAAATGTCGACTTTCACCGGTGAATGTCAACAGATACCAAATACGTCGGTGAAAGATATTAAATATTTCATTACATTGTTGTACATTCGGACCCTCTCCTCTCCCCTCTCCCTCATGGTGAATGTCAACATTTACCGGTGTAAGTCAGAAATAAGAGTATTTAGCAAATATTTCGATCTTTCACCGACGTATGTGAATATTGATATTCACCGGTGAAAGTCGACATTCTCCAATTTCGGTCATTCACGGTAACATATACATGCTCTGCTCTTATTACATATTACAAATTGATATATATTATAACTTTAGGAGAAACACTATCCACTCAATAACTTATAATAAAAAGAAGAACATCAAGCTAGTTAGTGTGTGCAATTGATGATATCAATAGAAATAATAATAGAGAACTATAAAATAAATTCACGTTCACAGTCTAATGAAATGTTTTAAACATAACCAAAACTCAACGTACAACTAATGCTATCACAATAACTATATCCACAATTCCTAATATGCATAATTAGTAGTCTGACATCTACATACCGTGTTATGATTCCTTAAACTCAAATTCAAATAATGTACCACACTGCAGCCATATTTGCGGTTATACGAAACGTTCGTGTTTACTTTCATGACGATTTCGAAGCTTCCACTAAGCGACGTCATACGGCGTGCATGTTCCTTCTTCACGACGATCGCTAAGCTTCGATTAAATATCGTCATAGAACGTGCACGTTCCGTTTTCATGACGATCGCAAATGTTCGACTAAGCGCCGACGTGTGGCGTGCATATTCATTATTTCTGACGATCACTAAACTTCCACTAATTGCCGTCGTATGGCGTGTATGTTTATTCTTTCTGACGATCGCCAAATTTGGACTAACTTCCTTCGTATGGCGTGCATGTTCATTCTTTCTGACGATCGCTAAACTTTCACTCATTGCCGTCGTATGGCGTGTATGTTCGTTTTCCGGAATGATTGACATCTACATATTTTCTATGGACCATTATGATCGGTATGTGCATACAATTCAACATACAAATTTCGATTAAGAATAAAATTTGTTTGCCCAGGTCTACATACAAGAACCAAAACTGTCAGCGAAACTCTCGTCTCAAAAATGGAAAATGTACAATTATTGGTCGTGAGACATTAACACCGACGCCATGCTATTGGCTTAAATTTCGCCACGACGGAAGTTGGACACATTTGCTGTATTAATTTGGTATCTCTTAATCGCGATAGGGAGTATCGATAGCATGCTACCTCGGGGTCTGTAGATGAAATGACTCCGTCTACCCAAGAATAGTTTCGCTCAAGAATAAAATTTGTTTGCCCAGATCTACGTACAAGAACGAAAGCTGCCAGCGAAGGTGACTCTCGTCTCAAAAATGGAAAATGTACAATTATTGGTCGTGAGACATTAACACTGACGCCATACTATTGACTTACACTTCGCCACGACGGAAGTTGGACACATTTGCTGTATTAATTCGGTATCTCTTAATCGCGATAGGTAGTATCGATAGCAAGCCACCTCGGGGTCTGTAGATAAAATGACTCCGTCTACCCAAGAATAGTTTCGCTCAAGAATAAAATTTGTTTGCCCAGATCTACGTACAAGAACCAAAGCTGTCAGCGAAGGTGACTCTCGTCTCAAAAATGGAAAATGTACAATTATTGGTCGTGAGACATTAACACCGACGCCATGCTATTGGCTTAAATTTTGCCACGACGGAAGTTGGACACATTTGCTGTATTAATTTGGTATCTCTTAATCGCGATAGGTAGTATCGATAGCAAGCCACCTCGGGGCCTGTAGATGAAATGACTCCGTCTACCCAAGAATAGTTTCGCTCAAGAATAAAATTTGTTTGCCCACATCTACGTACAAGAACGAAAGCTCTCAGCGAAGGTGACTCTCGTCTCAAAAATGGAAAATGTACAATTATTGGTCGTGAGACATTAACACCGACGCCATGCTATTGGCTTAAATTTCGCCACGACGGAAGTTGGACACATTTGCTGTATTAATTTGGTATCTCTTAATCGCGATAGGTAGTATCGATAGCAAGCCACCTCGGGGCCTGTAGATAAAATGACTCCGTCTACCCAAGAATAGTTTCGCTCAAGAATAAAATTTGTTTGTCCAGATCTACGTACAAGAACGAAAGCTCTCAGCGAAGGTGACTCTCGTCTCAAAAATGGAAAATGTACAATTATTGGTCGTGAGACATTAACACCGACGCCATGCTATTGGCTTAAATTTCGCCACGACGGAAGTTGGACACATTTGCTGTATTAATTTGGTATCTCTTAATCGCGATAGGTAGTATCGATAGCAAGCCACCTCGGGGCCTGTAGATGAAATGACTCCGTCTACCCAAGAATAGTTTCGCTCAAGAATAAAATTTGTTTGCCCAGATCTACGTACAAGAACGAAAGCTCTCAGCGAAGGTGACTGTCGTCTCAAAAATGGAAAATGTACAATTATTGGTCGTGAGACATTAACACCGACGCCATGCTATTGGCTTAAATTTCGCCACGACGGAAGTTGGACATATTTGCTGTATTAATTTGGTATCTCTTAATCGCGATAGGTTGTATCGATAGCAAGCCACCTCGGGACCCGTAGATGAAATGACTCCGTCTACCCAAGAATAGTTTCGCTCAAGAATAAAATTTGTTTGTCCAGATCTACGTACAAGAACCTAAGCTCTCAACGAAGGTGACTCTCGTCTCAAAAATGGAAAATGTACAATTATTGGTCGTGAGACATTAACACCGACGCCATGCTATTCGCTTAAATTTCGCCACGACGGAAGTTGGACACATTTGCTGTATTAATTTGGTATCTCTTAATCGCGATAGGTAGTATCGATAGCAAGCCACCTCGGGGCCTGCAGATGAAATGACTCCGTCTACCCAAGAATAGTATTCCAGTGCAGAAATGGAGAAAGGAAGGGAGAGACGTAAATGCAGCACACGGTCCTAAGCCGAAATTAGCTAACTTGAGACGGCATTACGTAGTACTCCGTGAGGGAGCCAGGCAAGATATCAGCGGAACTAAGCTGTTTTGTTCCGAAATGGTACTGGGCATTCTCCCGCACAGAGAACGCCGGTAAACACCGTACCCTACGTGCGCTCTGTACGTGCGCCAACTTATAAAGTCACTCGCCCCGAATATACATTTATCCGGAGAAAGGCGACAGAAAATGCCGCATGGACCATCGCCTTGTCGCACTCGCATCTCAACTTTTTATCTGACACTTCGCGCAAATCACAAAACAACTCTTGCTTCGTTACGCGCATTGCAATATATATGTCACCGTGAATGACCTAAATTGGAGAATGTCGACTTTCATCGGTGAATGTCAACAGATATCAAATACGTCGGTGAAAGATCGAATGTTGCATTAGTCATCAGTAAGTCAGAAATAAGGGTATTTAGCAAATATTTCGGACATACACCGAGCGACTATGTGAATGTTGACATTCACCGGTGAAAGTTGACATTCGCCAGATTTCGGTGTTTCACTGTAACATATACAGGGAATAGTCAAAGTATGATACGTCGCTGATTATTACTTTAGCTTTATTTAGGAGTTTTATTTGTTTGGTATGCATTGATTATTTTTATACAGGTTCTTTTTAGAAAAAGAGGTAGAATGTAATGGTACGTGTGATGTACTTGAGGTCGCGCCAGTAACAGATCAGTTAGGATATCAAGATCCCATCATACGTACAGTGCTAATGTAAACACTGTACCAAACGTCTGCACGACAGCTGCAGATACTTATCTGAATGTAAATCGGCAAATACTTGAGGTGGACGTATGCGGTACAAACCGGTGTCAACATTTTCGATTGAACTGTTTCGCCTGTCCACAGATAGTTGGACGTTTAGTTGCTACCAATACTAGAACCATTCGCCGAGGACCGCGCCGTTATAACGCAAACAAAACTACAGAAATCGTGCAAATAACTTGTCCGTTATAATTTGAAAACTTTAGATGATTAAAACGAACTTGGAGAGAAAGCAAATCGACAAACTCGGTTCCATCGAGAGATTCAGCAGTATCTCTTTGATTCAATTATCGTTTGTCAGAATTTTCCCGCTGCCATTCGCCAAAATTACCGCCAGTTAATCCGATGCATGCAAACCACTACCCAACGGCACACAATCTTGAACCACCAGCATCCGCAGTTGCCTCTCCAATCATAAAGTTCACCGAATCTCCTGCACCCTTCGTCCGTAGGAGAAAGATTTCTAAAGATCGACTTATACAACACCGGTCAATTTGATGATTGATAGTAATCGGAATTGGAAATGACATCTTCCAAGTGTACAAATGGGCATTTACGTTTGTCAGCAAAGCGAGCCTTTGTGATGAAACGGAATAAACGTAGGTCATTACAAACATAGTGTCATCGATTTGATAATGATCGACTTGTGTTGATAGTCCATTGATATAATACCTAGTTCGACATAGCAAGTGAAATTTATTAAATGAAAGACATGCCGATGGTCTGCCTTTTCATTAAAAGTACAGCTTCCACGGTGTATGCTCGATAAAAAGAAGGCTGCACGGAAAAATTAAACATTCAAGTGTAACGGCATAAGCAGATCAATGTGAAAATGAGAAGGAACAACGATAAAACGGTGCTCTGAATTGTACACGAATCCACTATCAGAATGTTTCGATTGCTGGGCAGTGAAAGTTCTTTTACGGTTTAATTTTGCTGACACTAACCGCTAACCTATGAAAACAGTGTGAGCCAAAACTTTAGCAAACATTAAAGTCGCACCGCACCTACCGCGATGGTACACTGAAGTTTAATCAGAGTAAAGTGTGCGGCGAAGGCTCGTCAACTCTTAATATTTCGCCATGATTTATCTTTACGGCAATAAAAAGCCTCGACTACGCCTCCGCCTGTACTCGGGGTATGATGCATAGTGTTAATAACGCCCCGTCCTTCTCTCTTCCTCCTACATCTACAATCTGTCCTTCTCTCTTCCACCCGTATCTACAATCTGTCGCCCTCCATCTCTTAACCCACCGATTTCGTACCCACACACTATATCCATACAGTTTTTGCCATGGATGTTTGTTGCTTCTTCCTCGAGTTCCCGTGTTTTTTTTTATGTCGATCTCATCGGTTTCCTAAAATTCTCTCAAGTCTCTACCTCCGGTGCTTCACTTCGATCTTGTTAATGTAAGCCTGAACATCTGCCTAGAAACCAAACCAACGGACTAGCCATAATTAATAATGACACGCCAACTTTTCAGACGAATATGGGGTCTTAGTTACAGTCTAATTTATGTGGAATATATATTGACCTGTGTCAATCCTTCAGTTGTGCGATTTAAAATAGTGAGAGGGTATTCTGCAATCTACAATGTTCCGAACAATTGTATGCAGTACATCAAACAGGCCAAAAGATGGAGAACGCGTCGCCTAAATCATAAAAATCTCTTAACCCGATCTCGTACCCACACACTATGTCCATACAGTTTTTATCATGGATGTTTATTTCTTCTTTCTCGAGATCCCGTGTTTTTTTTTATGTCGACCTCATTGGTTTCCTAAAATTCTCTCAAATCTCTACTTCCGGTGCTTCACTTCGATCTTGTTAATGTAAGCCTGAACATCTGCCGACAAACCAAGCCAACATACTAGTCATAATTAATAATGTGAAACGCCAACTTTTCAGATGAATATGGGATCTTAGTCACAGTCTAATTTATGTGGAATACTAATATATTGACCTGTGTCAATCCTTCAGCTGTGCGATTTAAAATAGTAAGAGAGTATTCTGCAATCTACAATGTTCCGAACAATTGTATGCAGTACATCAAACAGGCCAAAAGATGGAGAACGCGTCGCCTAAATCATAAAGACGAGCGCAGCGACGATTCTTGATCGGAAATGCATATTCCATGGTTTCAGTTAAACTACCTCACACAGCAGTAGCCCATATGGAATTGTCACTGTATCAAAGAATAAAGTATAATTTTAAAAATGGCACCGCAATTACAAATATTGTCTAATGTCATAGAGGTATATTGCTATTTAATGGATATTACATTGAAAACGTTCCGTAAAGAATAATTTTACCTTTTTTAATGTCAACGTTGCAATACGTGAAAGTCGTAATTTTGACGTATGTCATGCATGAGCCTCAACTTTGTGTTGATCAGTATATTTACCGTTAATTCGTTGTGTGTATATGTTCTATACTACGTTTGTTTTCACTTTAATTTATTCCTTTTTGAACTTATTGTATCGCTTAAACAATTATATTGCTTTATTAAATGTTATTGTCAAAGTACTACTTTGCAAATTGCAATGTGATAATTATATGCATAATGATGATTCTATCAGACTTTGTCTTTGAATCAAAGAATGACCCATGTCGCTTATGTGTATAATATAGTAAGAGGAAAATGATATTAAGTCTATTAAATGAAATATTTTTTAGAGGATAAATCGTATAAACACAACAGAAGTTGGTCATTTGTATGGAGTATTCTTTAATGACACATTAACTGTGTTAACATTTGGCTTAAATGTTGCTGATAATTCTGAATTCACAAGCAATCCCGCAGTTTTACAACTCAATATGCCCGCTGAAATAGATTTTTGTGGAGTCCTACATATTGGGGAGAACGAGAATAAGATTCCAGATGCACTCAAGGTAAAATATCTCTAATGTATATTTGAGAATATAGTAAGTGATTATATCATCTTAAATTGAATCCAATGTGTTAAGCAATATTAAAACATACTTATTATTTTTGTAGGAAGTAGACATCACAGATAATCCGTTACTCTTAAAATATTCAACTGATGAAGCAAAATTGGAAGCATATTTTTATTTGCATCAGAAACTAGAATTAGTTAGTAATTTTCAAATAATTACTGAGGAAGATATATTCCAACAGTTTCTGTATGTCAGGTTACAAGGAAGCCTACTGTTATCTACACATAATTTTAATATTATAGATGCGTTTAAAGAATCAAGGAAAAACGTAAGATTCACTATTGTCTTATTCCTTGTTTGTTTTATTATCATTATTTGTTCTAAATTTTGTGATCTTAATTTGTAGTCGTTAACATGCAAATATGCATTATTATAGAT
This sequence comes from Cryptocheilus praepositus, assembly GCA_033815515.1. NCBI lineage: Eukaryota > Metazoa > Arthropoda > Insecta > Hymenoptera > Pompilidae > Cryptocheilus > Cryptocheilus praepositus. The sequence goes on from JAWWQZ010000315.1 coordinate 5,290,604, forward strand.
TGCATCTGGAAAAGTAGGTATTCACTTTCCTTCAACGAACAAATATCTCTTCAACAATGATGATAATATGAAAGATATGCCATTGAGTGAGATATGTACACCGCATACTTACGAGGGTTCTACAAATCCAAGAAGTGGATCAAATGGACACATGGTACGTTATACATAATACTATTTTATGCCGCAATGAACTTTTACACATGTTTATATACAATGTACGTACTACATTGCTTCAGGATCCAGTACATGCAACAATGTTTATAAAACTCTCAGAAGATAAACATGCAGACACCTGTATTAAGAATGCGCCTGTGTTGCAATACATTAAACGTAAGTGAACACTTGTTTTTGTAGTATTAAAACATGAATCAAAATCAAAAAGCATGGCTATAAAGTACAATCGCGTGGCGGTATATATGTTATGTATTATAATAATATATAATGTATTTGGTGCATTAATAGTTATGTTCCAGGTACATTTGATAGCTTGGAATGTTACTTAAACATTGACGCTTTATCACTGGTATGTCAAAAAGCAAGTTCCACAGAGGTCTATGCAATATTAGTAGAATCCGTGTGCCGTAACATAAAGTTAATAGAAAGATGTCTAGAAGAACAAGTGAACAAATCTGGGGTGCCTATTGAACTACCGAAACCCTTGCATTTCAAACCAAAAGGATGCAGCCATTTTTTGACATTGATCTACCCCGTCGACACCTCTGATAACGATACGTGTAAGTTCATTAAAATATCTTACTATTAATACAGCAATATAGTATTATTTATACTCATCGCTAATTTCAGTGGAATATCGAAGAGCTTTACACAGAGTATTAGCTTTGGACATGACAAGGCCATATTTTCGTCGTGGAAATGCTATCCAATTTTCTAGGGATAGCGATGATAATATTCTCATTAATCCGCATGAATTACTTATGAAACGGCAAGGTAAAGATAATAATACTAGGTTTTCACTGGTAGAAATATTGTCCCCGTATTTAATTTGGCCATTATGCAGGAAACAAGGAAACGAAGAAAGTAAGTATAGTAGACGGATTCTATTCGTATCACCATTACATGCAAGATAATTTCGACGACAACGGTTGGGGCTGCGCTTACAGATCCCTTCAAACAATTATATCGTGGTACAGGTAATAAAATTATGTTATATTTACCTGCATTCGATCGTCGACATATTACCACAGATGATCTTTATGCACTAAAATCATGTTACTAAAGCTATTAAGGGGTTATGCCTACTTGGGATCGGCGAAATTATATGATTTTCAAGATTTTTTTTTGAATGTTTTAAAGTACTAAGAATCGGAGCACAATACAAAAAAAATAAGCGTATTTAGTGGTAGCCGTATAAATTTTTTTATAAGAAAATATTAAAAGCTTGAAATATAGCGATTATCTCGAAACTGTGTTTCTTAAAACATACACTTGCGGTGACCACGATTTCTCAAAAACTACTTCACCGATCGGACTCTAATTTTATATACTTATTTGTCATTATAATAGGCAGGGCCTGAACGAAGGATTTGGAAAAATTTTAATTTTTACAAGAATGGCAGCAATTTTACGAAAAACATCCGTCTTTTGAGGTGGTCTAACTGTCGTTTTTTTTTGTAAGTTTTTTTTTAAAAATCAAAAAATCCTTCGTTCAGGCCCTGCCTGTTGTAATGACAAATAAGTATATAAAATTAGAGTCCGATCGGTGAAGTAGTTTTTGAGAAATCGTGGTGACCGCCACCGTATGTTTTAAAAAACACAGTTTCGAGATAATCGCGTTTAAAGTTTCCTCTTTTTTAATCATTTTCATAAAAATGTATCAGATAAACACTAAATATAATTTTTGAACGTGTGCTCCGATTCTTTGTACTTTTGAAGAAATATTCCTAAAATGGCAAATAAAAATGTTGAAAATCATGTAATTTCGCCGATCTCAAGTAGGCATAACCCCTTAAGGCTCACTTATCTTGAAGAATTTAACAGTTTCTCTATGCGTTATAGATTACAAGGATATACTGACATACCCATACCATCCCACCGTGCAATACAAAAGTGTTTAGTTGACATTGGCGACAAATCCTCGAATTTTATTGGAAGCAAGCAGTGGATCGGGTCTATAGAAGTAGGATTCGTTTTAGAAAATCTTCTCGGTATCAGCACTAAAGTGTTATCTGTAAACAGTGGCGAAAAGATGTCAACGCAAGCTGAAGCACTTGCACAACATTTTAACACGCAAGGCACTCCAGTCATGATTGGTACGCATAGATATTCTGCTTTTCTTATACTCTCTGAACACAGCGGAATGTGTAGATCACACTCTTGTTTTAGGCGGTGGTGTACTTGCACACACAATTTTAGGAGTTTCTACTGACGACGCAACTGGAGAAGTAGCATATTTGATTCTCGATCCTCATTATACAGGTGCAGATAACTTAAGTACGGTAATAAGCAAAGGATGGTGTGGATGGAAAGGAAATAATTTCTGGAAAAAGGATAGCTTTTATAACATGTGCCTTCCTCAAAGACCAGTGTGCATTTAACTTTGATAAAACAGTGTTATGATTTCGGAACGACGTTAATACAATTTTCACGGTACATGACAATTACCCTAATTATTTTCCATTTCTATTAAGCTATAACATACACGTTGGTTGAGTATTTATACGTTCACATTTGCCCCGATGGAATTTCCGAAGATGTTCAGCATTCGAATTTCCGTGCGATATGTATTTATCTTTCAGCATTATCATCTGAATATACATCGTGTAAGTGTATATAATTAATTACGACTCTTCGGCAATTGCTCTGTGTCAAGTAATGTCTTCTATGAAGACGAATTTTGTTATATTTCATTAGCGGTACGAAACTCTTTGTATTTGGAATACGTTTAGAGGAGAAATTATATTATCCACACGTGTTGGGAATAAATTTTGAATTTACAATACTGGTAATATGCGCGTTTGTACGATACGTAAATTTGAAATGACCGAAGATGCCTTAAAATGCTACATAGAATATCCCTACATAATCGTAGCTACTGATTTTTCGAGTGTACTAGGCTATTCAATAACCATCAAGAAACAATATCTCCTTCTTCCCAAATTAAAACAAATTTTATACATCTATGTAGTTATATTCCTTCAGTTTACGCTGCTATATATTTTTAAATTTTACAAAACATTAACAAGTATTACATTGCTACATAAAAATGTTTATATTTTGCGTAACATTGTCCGTTCTGTTCAAGACACTTTTTAATAAACATAATGACAAATTGTACTTTATGTCATTCTGTGATGTTTTACATTGTCTAATCCATTTCGTTTGTTTACATATTGTAAAATTTACTGTGGTACAGCATGGAATGATTTTAATAAGGAAGCCACTTTAACAAGAGAATTTATTACTGCATTTTATTAACTTAGGTATGACAAATCCAAATTAAAGTCAACAACAAATTAACAAATATATATAAACATTATACGCCACTTTGTTTTTGCAACAGTTGTGCAAAGCGATTGGTAATCAGTAAGGAAACATCTATAAATCTGTCGACACAATTAGTTAAACAGGTTTCTGTTCGGCTATCAATTTTTGTTCCAGGTTTGTCCATACACTTATCCCAACAAATATCATTGAATTCGTGAAGCTGGAAAAGATAAAAAAAATTATGAAGAACTAGCATATGTTCCGTGTACCAAATTTAAATTAATTCCAACGGAATTCTTGTGAAAGTATCAGAAGGACTGATGCAAAATTAAAATATTTATGATAAACAACTTCTTACAACCACTGCATGCAATCGAATAATAATACAATGTAGACATTTTTAGCGTTTGGAAGATTACCCAACACTTAAAAATAATAATTACGCGAAAAATAAACTTGTGATAAATGTACCGTCATAATTTAGCAATTAATAGATCAACAGTTTACTTACCTGTGCATTCATTTGTGCTTTTTGCTTCTCTAACATAACGAATTCTTGTAGTTCAGCATCCTCAGCATTTTTAGATTTTGAACTATCATCAAATGACGAACCGCCGAATAAATCGGACATTTTTCAATGCTTGTGTCAAAAATCTTCGAAAACGCAAATAAATAATTTCGTTAGAGTACCTAACCAAGTCTAAAACACAGAGAACTGTACTGAGCCGAATGTAACCACGTGGTGCATGTTTTCAGGCACAGAGTATGCATTTCGCAAGACATTCTCGATGCGTCAGTTGGATGTCGCATAAAGTCATTTATGAATGAGTCTTTAAGATTGGGTGGAATAACAAGTACCAAATATTAAAATAAACAAGACACCAAAGTATTTATTTGTCAGTTTATAACATTTGTAATGCAACTTACATTCTATTAGTCAGTTAAAGTAGTAACAATGTCGAGTAAAGAAGAAAAACAGTAAGTTCTGAAAATTAACCTAAACGGATTAGGATACTAATAGTAGATGTAGATGTAGAGAAATACAAAGCAGTGTGTATTCTTATACTTAAAGTAAATTATTAATGTACTACAGGTATGGATTAATATTACCGAAGAAACATCAAGTATCAGCTCCAAAAGCTGGTAATGTTTTTGGCGATGACAACGCTTCAGATGAGGAGGATGGAACAGATTGGGTGAAGAAAGCCCTTAAAGCGGAAGGTGAGAAGCACAAAATGAAGAGACAAACAAAATTGAACATGCAAAAAGCTCTGGAAGAAGATCCAACTATTTATCAATATGACGAAGTTTATGATGACATGGAACGCGTAAAGGCTCAAACAAAGACTGCAAAACTCGTAGAAAAGAAACCAAAATATATTGAGAATCTATTAAAAGCAGCCGAACGAAGGAAAAAAGAGCAGGAGCATAGAATAGAAAGAATGGTACAAAAAGAACGTGAAGCGGAAGGAGAAATGTTTGCAGGCAAAGAAAGTTTTGTCACATCCGCATATAGGGCGAAACTAGAGGAATTTAAGAAAATGGAGGAAGAAGACGCTAGAATGGATAGATTAGAATCTATTGGAGATGTTACAAAACAACAGGATTTATCTGGATTTTACAGGCACTTTTATGAACAAACCGTTGACAAATCCACAGACTCTGGCACAAATGATAAACCAGACAACAACTCAGAGACAGATCACATTAGCATTGATAAAAATGATGATGAAAGAATCAGTACTGTATTTAATAAGAAAACTAGGAGTAAAACAGAGGAGGATCCTAATTCTGCCAAAACAAAAAAATGTAGACAATATAGAAAAAGAGTCTCAAACACAGATGAGAGTGATTCAGAAACAGACATTAAGTCAACAGCAGAAGACACTAATAAGAAAGTTGTTTCATCTGACAGCAAAGATATCTGTCAAACTGATGAGCCAGATAAGAAAAAGAAAAAACAATTACTTGAAGTTACGAACACTAATCAATCTGTAAATACTGTAACGTCTCCTGCAAAAGAGCAAAATAAAGCCTGTGCAGAAAAAAATCTTGATGGACAGCCGACCTCAGAAAGTGTGGAACAAGACTCAGAGAAAAGTAACACAGAAAATGACAAGGAAAATGAAAAAGAAGAGGGTACTGTAGAAAACAAGGAGAAGAAAGTTGAAAAAAGAGACAAATCTTTAATTTGGAAGAAGAGGACAGTAGGTCCTGTGTTGGAAGCTGCCTTACAAAGGTATTACGCTAGAAAAGCTGCAAGCGTATCTGGTTCTTAGTTTTTAGAAAACAAATACACAATTTGAATTAGTACCAGCATACTTGGTTTAATATGTGGACTGTATAGCGAATCAATTATGCTGCGTAACTTGCATACCAATATCGGAAGAAATTTTTTATAAAATAATTGTAAATACATTAGCAAAATAAATATATAGTATCTGTTTTTGTATGTTCATTTCATTATTTGCTCATTATCACGAATTAAATGATACAATATATGATTTTTGTACACTGTTATCAGGTATAATTATATATACGTCTATAGAACAATTTAAATAAACAAGATTGAAGACTATTTGCATCTTAGACAAATGTATCAAGGAACAATAACGTAAGTGTATACAAACAATACTGATCCGCTTAAATTGACTGTACAGCACATTTTATAATAAATATCTATTTCTCGAAAATCATGCTTATATACCGAAACTAGGATGTCATATGAAACGTTCATATAGTCATATGAAATAGTGTTGATTCATCATGTACCCTGAGTTTTGTGGAAAGTGTTATTGTTCATCTATTTGCTTCCATTTTTCGATATGCAAAATTCTTCAATGTTTGTTTCCCAGTCTTTATAAATTATAATTTACAGTTATCCATATGATTACGAAATTAATGGTCTCCAAGGTAATGTACCACAATAATGGCAAAGATAAACTTTAGCACTTGTGGTATTACGGTTTTTGATAATTCGGCTTCAATGTTTGTATACGAGGGCGATCAAATATAAAGGAGTCTTTATTGGCTAAGCTTCGGCAAGGGTATCTGTATGTGAGTAGACAAGTGAGATGGAGATGTCTAAAGTAAGGGAACCAGACCAGCAAATTAGTCCTGGGCTTCGTTTAGTATATCTCACGATGAGTGAAAAGAGTGTATCCATCCTTATTGAGCAATAAGTACAATTATAAGATATAATATAAGAATATAATTATAAAATTCTCACTGATGAAAAAATGAAACCAGCCGAAATTTACCGCAGACTGATGGCCCAGTTCGGAAAAGATATTCTTTTACGGTCAAGGGTGAAAGTTAGTATAACGAATTTAAGAACGGTGATAAACATGGACGTGGACAGGTGAAGGAAAGTGTTGGCCACGGTTGTTTTTTTAGGGGGGATCGTAGTGGTAGACTTCTTAGATGGACACCAGTCCATAAATAATGCGTACTATGCAGCCTTCTGGACGATGTTAGATTTTTTAACACACTGCGGACGGGTCACGAGATTTCTCGTTTTAACGTTTATCGGTACGTTGCTAAAGTAATGAAGCCTTGCGGCAATTTTTGATAGTATAATTGTGAAGTAAATAAATGTTAAAATGTTGAAAAAGTGCGAACATAGCAGTCAGTATTAAAAAAAACTTGTATGTATTGTACTCAACTTTTTAGGACGTTGAAAAATGTGCGAGGTCTGGATGAGCAAGAACGCCGTCCGCAATGTGTTAATATTGACGCAAAAGACGACATTGTCCCATTTGCGAAGCGTTATTCGTCTATAACAACGCTTGGCTTCACACAGCAGAAACTAGTGGCAATGCAATGGGAAAACCTTGATCATCCACCTTAGAGCAAAGACTTGTCGCCATGGGATTTGTCGCACGATTAGACCCCGCGAAGGAACACTTAAGGGTGAGCAATTTGAGACAAATGATCAAATGGAAACATTCATACGCCACAAGTTAAATACCCGCCCAGCTTCATTCTAAGAGAATGGAATAAAAAAACGACCAAAATGTTGGGAAAAATTAGACTATTTGGAATAATAATTTGCAGAAATGTGCATGCTTCCTATAAAATAAATTTTGTTTAAAAAAAGGCTCGTTTATATTTGATTATCCCTCGTATTAAAAGAAGTAAGTATGTATAATATAAATTGCAGAACCCTCGTAAAACGATACATTACGTTGTTCAGAAAAATACATCTTTAACTTGACGAAATGAATTTCGGCCCCATGTGTCCTGAATCTCCTAAACAAAGTAGGCTTACTCGGCCGCTAGGAAGTATACAAATCCAAGAAATGCTTGCATGGTTCAAGCCAATTCGTAACCAAGCTTCTGGTGGAAATTGTAGTGCTCTGAGGACAAAAATTTACCCATAAATAATCACGAAGGGGTTACTCTTCAGAAACATACTTATATCCTAAGAAACAATAAAAAGTACCTGCAAACAAAGTATCTGATAACATTTGCATGGCATACGAGAATGGTGTAAGAATCCTTCTCTTGACTAGGATCTGCACGATGGAAGTATTTCCGAAATGCTGCTTCTATTCTAGGTCCATCCTGAAAAAACTGAAATCAATCAAATTAGCACGCATTTGCATCGAATGTAAGTAATTTTATTAAACGCGAAAGGAATTGAAACTCCGAACGTTATCAGGTAGAGTTATCTGCGACTAGGTGCAGACTCAGATTTCACACCTGCTTCACATGTTAAAGTTGATAAATCAATCATAAATTGACATATTAGAAGAGAATTGGAATTGTGACGATGCACTCACGTGTCTTTCAGACTTCCAATGACCAACTGGTGGCTCTGGTGGTATTGGCGCACCCTCAACAAGAAGGGAATCATCCTCTACATTCACATTTGGCAGACATTTTTCTATAATTTTTGATGTTTCTTGCGCACGAGCCATTGTTGACCTAACAACCATGGTGTATGGAAAATCTAATTCTGCTAATCTTTTGCCTGTTGCTTCTGCCTGTTTTCTACCTATATAGTAACAATCACCATTTAACAAATTATTACCTATCGCACTAACAATTAAACTGTTACATCTGAATCAATACAGTAATGATCTAGTTATATGTAATAAATGTGCGTAATTATCTGTAAAAAAAAAGGGAAAAAAATTATGACTACTTCTAGTTACACAATAATCTGCGACCATATGTATGTTGCAATTATGAATTTACTACAAAAATGCAGTCTCTGTCACAGACGATGAATAAGATGCAACATATTCGATATTGCTTACGCAATATGTATGTTCAGCTGCTGACGAGATGACAACGGATATTTCAATCTTTATGATCAAAATGACATCGATGTAAATAAGATTTGTTGTATAGAAATATATTACATACTTCTGATAACATAAGTTTGCCTTCCAATACTATGATGTGGAAGTTGTGAATGGTTAAAGAGCAGATGTTCCTAGTGGTAACTGCTGGAGACTGATAGCAGTTGCTGACTCATTTAAATTATACTCTTGTCTTCATAAGTAGATTGCAGTTTGCTGGATATGGTGGCAAATTATTATGAAGCCAGAGTAGCCTTAAACACATATACCTATGTAAATACAAAATACAATCAGTTCTTAAACAAATAGATTGTATACAATTGGGCTTGTACATATCAGATTCATTTATGACATAAGAACACTGGTGTGCATGTTACTAAAAAAATATTAAATAATGCAATTTAGGATGAACAAAAGAAATGTAAATATCCAAGTTTATATTGACTCGTCCAAACTAAAACGTGCCAAGTATGATAGAAAACAAAACTAACCAAGCTCTGTAAGAACCCTTTCCGCATCTGTCTTCCCACCAATATTATATTGTCCGTGCCTAATAAGTATGATATGGCGTACAGCCTTGGCCCTTTTAGCTGCAAATTCATCATTATATTTATTCTCATCAACTTCACTTTTTACCACTATCGGCTTCACTAAACTTTTTGGGTCCCGCCTATAAATGCAAACATTTACAATGTATTCAATAAATATCGTTATTGCAGTACATTTTTCGCTGGAGTATATGTTACATTTGATACAGATACACACAGTTGCAGTAAACTATTGGCTATTAAATTGTTCGTTAATGATATAATGAATTAAAAATCGTGATATAATTAATAAAAATTGATAATTGTGCCGCAAAACGATAAACGTGCGTTCATTACAGAAACTTTGAAATGTACATAACCTGTCCCAATTGTGGTCCCATTTGACTGACGGTTCAAAGTTTGTTGTCCACGCATTGTATACGAACATAGACTCTTGATCACCGTAAACATTGTAATAAAACAATCCTGCACCCCCGAGTGCTCCAATTCCTGCAAGGGCCCATTTCCCTAAACGTGATACAGCAGGCATTTTAGTAGGAATAGGATGCTATACGGGATTCAGTCTGCCACGATTTCGTCCATTCAAATACTGCATTTTACCGACCCATATCGATAATACTGTCGATTACAAACTTCGAGGTAACGTTTCAGTTTCAACGAATGTACCGAAAATATTGTAACACATTTTGCAAGAAAGTTTCATGGGTATAATTTATTTATTTGAACGATTTTATATTAAAATAGATTTTTTTTCAAGATTATATGAGCCTAATACGATCATATTCGTACATTATAAAACTATAAAAGTAGAAAGTTCAGTCTCTCTTATGTTAAATGCACTTAGGTATATCCTTAAACTACATGCGCACATATTTATATATATATAGGGTCTGCGAATGTATCTAACAACAACAAAAACAAGTATTTAAAGTTTACAGTGCTAGACACATAAATATTGCAGAATAACCGTGGTTTTTAATAAGAGTCCATTAAAAGATTCCCTTCTTTATTCGAGGTAACGTTGCAGTTTTAACGAATGTACCGAAAAAATTGTAACACATTTTGCAAGAAAGTTTCATGGGTATAATTTATTTATTTGAACGATTTTATGTTAAAATAGATTTTTTTTTTCAAGATTATATGAGCCTAATACGATCATATTCGTACATTATAAAACTATAAAAGTAGAAAGTTCAGTCTCTGTTATGTTAAATGCACTTAGGTATATCCTCAATCTACATGCGCACATATGTATATATATATATATATAGGGTCTGCGAATGTATCTAACAACAACAAAAACAGGTATTTAAAGTTTACAGTGCGAGACACATAAACATTGCAGAATAACCGTGGTTTTTAATAAGAGTCAATTAAAAAATTCCCTTCTTTATTCGAGGTAACGTTGCAGTTTCAACAAATGTACCGAAAAAATTGTAACAAATTTTGCAAGAAAGTTTCATGGGTATAATTTATTTATTTGAACGCTTTTATATTAAAATAGATTTTTTTTCAAGATTATATGAGCCTAATACGATCATATTCGTACATTATAAAACTATAAAAGTAGAAAGTTCAGTCTCTCTTATGTTAAATGCACTTAGGTATATCCTTAATCTATATGCGCACATATGTATATATATATAGGGTCTGCGAATGTATCTAACAACAACAAAAACAGGTATTTAAAGTTTACAGTGCGAGACACATAAACATTGCAGAATAACCGTGGTTTTTCATAAGAGTCCATTAAAAGATTCCCTTCTTTATTCGAGGTAACGTTGCAGTTTCAACGAATGTACCAAAAATATTGTAACACATTTTGCAAAAAAGTTTCATGGGTATAATTTATTTATTTGAACGATTTTATATTAAAATAGATTTTTTTTTTCAAGATTATATGAGCCTAATACGATCATATTCGTACATTATAAAACTATAAAAGTAGAAAGTTCAGTCTCTCCTATATTAAATGCACTTAGGTATATCCTTAATCTATATGCGCACATATGTATATATATATAGGGTCTGCGAATGTATCTAACAACAACAAAAACAGGTATTTAAAGTTTACAGTGCGAGACACATAAACATTGCAGAACAACCGTGGTTTTTAATAAGAGTCCATTAAAAGATTCCCTTCTTTATTCGAGGTAACGTTGCAGTTTTAACGAATGTACCAAAAAAATTGTAACACATTTTACAAAAAAGTTTCATGGGTATAATTTATTTATTTGAACGATTTTATATTAAAATAGATTTTTTTTTTCAAGATTATATGAGCCTAATACGATCATATTCGTACATTATAAAACTATAAAAGTAGAAAGTTCAGTCTCTCTTATATTAAATGCACTTAGGTATATCCTTAATCTATATGCGCACATATGTATATATATATAGGGTCTGCGAATGTATCTAACAACAACAAAAACAGGTATTTAAAGTTTACAGTGCGAGACACATAAACATTGCAGAATAACCGTGGTTTTTAATAAGAGTCCATTAAAAGATTCCCTTCTTTATTCGAGGTAACGTTGCAGTTTCAACGAATGTACCGAAAAAATTGTAACACATTTCGCAAGAAAGTTTCATGGCTATAATTTATTTATTTGAACGATTTTATATTAAAATAGATTTTTTTTTCAAGATTATATGAGCCTAATACGATCATATTCGTACATTATAAAACTATAAAAGTAGAAAGTTCAGTCTCTCCTATATTAAATGCACTTAGGTATATCCTTAATCTATATGCGCACATATGTATATATATATATAGGGTCTGCGAATGTATCTAACAACAACAAAAACAGGTATTTAAAGTTTACAGTGCGAGACACATAAACATTGCAGAACAACCGTGGTTTTTAATAAGAGTCCATTAAAAGATTCCCTTCTTTATCTTTAAGTCGGGTTCTACCGTTAGAATAACGTGTAACTTGCGTACCGTCTGGATAAACAAGTTTTACCGTACCATCCGGATATTCTCTTCTCTGGAACAAAAACAATACCATTGAAGTCTTTTATAATATATAATGTATAATATAAGTATATAAGTACAGTATAAGAATATAAGTATAATAATACTTTGTACACGAGAACATACTTTGTGAGCTGCGGTGTGAATTTCTCGTTGACCATTCGACAGAGTAAGGATCTTTTCTCCGTTAGGAAATGTTTCGACTATTGTCTCGTCCGGCAAAGCCCATTTCTCGGTTCCATCGCTTTTCAAAGTCCGTACGGAACCGTCTGGAAACCATATTTCCACAGTACCGCCCAATGACCGTCTCTCAACTTGACCGCTACAAAAGAATTGAAGCATGTATTGGGTTTATCTCTGACAACTGTTTTTCTCAACTCGATGATACTTACTCAGGAAATTCGAGTATTTCTAAACCGTCTGGCATTGTCGTGTGCCATGTGCGCGTTGAGGCATAAAAGTACCTCACTTTTCCATCTTTATCAGTCTCCCGTACGTCTCCGTTATAATATATCATTTTCGAAACGCCTTGATCAGGAAAAACTTTCTTCACATTGCCATTTGCGTACCAATATTCGATCCGTCCGTCCGTATGTTGAATACGTTTCACGTCTTGTTTACTCGTCTTGTTACTTTCAGACGTTGGGGATGTGTCGATTTGCAAAATATCTGATAAAGTGCCATTCTTTTCTAAAGTGCCCGGCGATTCTTCGAATGAAACGAAAGTCAACTTGGGATTGTGATTCTCTTCGACACTGTCTTTATTATAATCATCATTTGAAGTTTTGGTAGCAGAAGAATTCAGGTCGGATTGAACATCGTTGTGATGTTTTTTGTCCGTTTGATCTTCTACTTGGCTGTGAGCACGATAGGTAAAATCTTGTGCATCTGAATGCTTCGACGTCTCTTCATTCAGAGAGAAACACGATGTCGCATCTTTTAATAAGTGTTCATACAAGTTCCGTTTTTTAGCAACACTCTCTATGGTTGGATGTGCTTTTTGCTGCTTCTGTAAAGTTTCCTCTGCGCTATACTGGTTGCTTTCGGCATCAGCGTCATTGGCATTTATATGCGGCGGTTTTTTTAATTTAGATTCTGGATAAATTGCTCCCATCATGGATTCGACTAATTTTTCCTCACTGTCGGTCTCTGAATCTTTCTTAGGCTTAACAAGTCTCTTTGCATGGTCATTTAGCTGCTTGTTTATCTGATGTATAGCTTTAGCATTCGATATGTGTCCCTGGCCTTCTCGTCTTCACACTGCCCTTCTTCGAATTTTGTAGTCTCTCAAGTTCATCCTTTAGCTTCGCATTTTCTGATCTTAATATTCTGACTTGGCTTCTATGCCGAGATTGTGCAGCATTCCATCGGCTCTCCTTATTATTCATTTCCTCAGTTAACTGCATCAGTTGATGCTTCAAGCTCTGTATCTCTTGTCGTTCCAGTTTATTTTGCTGCGCTTTTTCTTGAGAATCGCGAATTCGATTTTCCAGCGCTATTTTTTCGCGTGCTAATTTCTTCTTTTCCTCATTCAAACGTTCTTCTACTCTTTTCCTAGACTCCTCAAAGTCGCTTTCTTTCTTTTTAAATTCTTTGTGCATTTTCACATAGTCTTCTTGAAGTTTTTGACGTTGTATTGATAACGTTGAGTTTTCCTTCCGAAATATATCTATCTCTTTTTCGAGTTCGATTAAACGACTTTTTAGCAGTTCTGACTTAAATATAGTTTCTTCCGAATCCTTTGAATAGCTGTGAGCCGCTTGTTTCTGATCGATAGGCCATTCCATATCAGCATTTGTCGAAGCAGACGTCTTTTTGGCCGTGTCTTTGTCAAAAAGTGTTACTACTGTACTATCGTTCATATCCAAGAATTGTTCCTCCTCGGAACATACGTCGTTCAACGCAGATTTTTCTTCATCCAACGAATGATCTGTAACGTCTGGAATACCAAATTGTTCATTGTTAGTACTGTACCTGCATCGAGTTAATTCCTGCTTTTGTAATTCAGAATGTATATCTTCGATATTACTCTGCACTGATACTGATTGATGCTTTATTGCTTCCTTATTGTGGTTTTGTCCTTCCGACGTTACTTCTCGATATTTTGCTACAAATGACTCTATATTGGAGATCTCTGATGACTGTGAACAGTCACTCCATGTACCTTCGTCTGTATAACTTTTCACTATGGTAGATTCATTTGATATAGTTGACGTGTCTGTTAATCCAATTGTTTTATATTCATTATACTCCGAGAATCTAACATGGAGACTAACATCCGTATCGTTCTCATTACCCGACTTAGGACAGTCATAGAATCCTTGTTTTTCCTGAATATGTGAGGTACACGAATTTCGTAATGTTGATGCATTCAAATCCGTACTTGTTGGTAATTGCTCCAAATGTCCTGTATGAGTCACATGTGCATTTTTCACATTAACAAGACTTTCTTCACTTGTCACTGGTTCCTCATCATGCTCTTCATAAAGCAGATTTGTCGCAACCCAATAAGGATCAGCAGATTTTCTCAAAGACTTCCGAAATTTCGTTTGCATAATCTGTTCTTGCTTCAAATTTGGTCTGTTAATAAGAATATTTTCTTGCGATAATGATCGCCTCGCCTCTTCTATATTTCCGTGTTCATTTCTGCAAACATTATTTTGCCTACCCATGTAAGTTAAACTGTCTCTAGAATTTAAGCCTTTCTTTCTTACTCTAAAAGGCGTTGACTGTTGTAAAAACGCAACTACCGTACTAGATGTAGAGCAAAAACTAGAATTCTCCGCCTTTTCTTCGAGGAGTTCAAATATTCTCACTTCTTCCAATTCTTTGTGGGTTCTCGAATCGGTATCAGATCCTGTTAATTCAGCTGCCTGCTTAATTTCATTGTCAATAGCATTTAACTGTCTTCCTTGGTAAACCAGATTCAGATTTTGAGCGAACTTTTTTCTGAGGTGGTGGAACATTCTTTAAGCTTAGTTGTTGCTCCCTGACAGGACCTGTTGCGTTACTCTTTGCATGCACATTTCCAGAAGATATAGATGTGTTTTTTTGCTTCACATTGTTTACAAGAGTTTTACTTTGTTTAGAAGGAAACACATTCGCAGATAAAGATGTACTTCTTTGTCTTGTACGTGTGGTTTGCTTGGTACCTTGATTCATCTTGAATCGTGCTAAGCCCTGTCCTTTTTTTAAGAAAGGCCGCTTTACTTTAGCTTTTGATTCAATCTTAATCTCTGTATTCGATTCAGATGTATAGTTTTGAAGTTTCTCCTCTAGCAATGTCTGAAAATCTTTCTTAGGGGATGGTACTGGAACATCATCAATGATGACATGTCTTTTTTGTGGTGTGCCTGCTGATAAGGGTGCCACTCCTTCCATTAGGAATTTTTCCAGTTGCGCCTCTTCCTTCGCAAATGAAGAATGTGAATTTGTGGAACATTCATTTGAATAACCATGTTTGTCATCATATAATTTTGGAGACGAATATCTAGTATTTACTGATAATCCGTTATTAGTCGCTGCTTGTACACATAGCATGGTTAATCTGTTACTTGACTGTGTTTCACTACTTGAATCTTCGTCAGAATCAATTTTTTCAGCGCTACGTGGAAAGACTTCATTAGATATTGTGTCAGTAGATCTATTAAGACCATCAGATACTTGAAACCTAACTTTTTCAAATTCTGCACCATTTGTTATACTTTTGTCAGGTTCTAATACTTGAATTCCGTCATCTTCAGGGTTAAGACACGTCTCCGGAGTTACACACAACTTTCCTTCTACAACCATATCACTGCGATTAAAGTCTTGTATTGAAAGTCCAAGTGCTTCATACATTTTATCTTGCTCATGACTTAATATTTCTCGCTGGTTCAATTGTTCCTGTAAAAGACGGACTTGCTGTTCAGCTTGCCATAATCTTAGCTTCTGCAAACGTTCTATTATGGATGTTTCCAAGTCCATTGTGACATATCCTGATTATATATTAGGAAAACTGAAAACAATGACTCTACTTACAAATGCACTTAAATCTATGGGTTACCTTAAACTACGTAAATAAAGATATAGGTTACACAATACAAGCTTGTAATAAAATATAATCTATAAATTGTTCAATACTATGCTAGGGATGAAAAATAATTCTGAAAACACTAATACATGTCATATTCCAAAAGTACTTACTTGTAGAGCCATATCAAGAATACATTGCTTTTCTCATAACAATTTTCCCTCCTCATTCACGTTTATCACAATTTGAGGTGTGTACGATATTCTCATTGTTATTATATTAAGAAGGCGCAGAATTACAGGAAATAACGGAAACAAGATAAATTAACTGTTATCTAAGTTTTCTGTTAATTATTTTATGTATATACAAACTCTTATGTCGGTTTCTGTTAAATCTTGTTATCTTTAAATTTGAATTCTCCCAATCACAGACAATGAATTCTGATGATATGTACGCAAAAGAATAAAATTGCGCGCCTTACACGAGTACCACTAGATGACAGGATCTATGCGCGGACTGTTCAGTGCTTTAAGTATGATATATATGTATTGAGCACGTGCAGTGATCCTAACCAAGTTTCAAATAAACAGAAATAGTGACACATTGAAGAAATATATTAATAGCTGAAAACGACCAGTAAATAATCCACTAAGTACATTCTTTTTTGTATTAAACATTTTATTTTATACTTGACTTAGATACATAGTTGACGACGAATGTTTAAATCGGTTTGCTTGTGTTTTTGTATATATTAAAACAAATTTATTACAAGTAATATTGTTTCTATAGGAAAGATGGCAAAACCGCGTGCAAACAATAAACCCCCCCGGAAGGAGGGGTTTAATCGCTCTGGACACAGCATGAATCCAGAGAGACCGACTGAAGGACTAAAAGGTGTAGCAAAAGTTCGATCAAAGGCCACGATTAAGAGGTTACAGATGTATCGTAATCAGAAGCCGAAGCGGAATCGTTCTGGGAAGATCATTAGTCCAGCACCTTTTCAAGGCTGGCATCCTTCCGGAACAATGTCACGTGTAGAACCGTCTCAAAGATGGTTTGGTAATTCTAGAGTTATATCCCAAAACGCACTGCAGAAATTTCAAAACGAATTGGGTGCAGTTATGAAGGATCCATACAAAGTTGTAATGAAAGCTACCAAGTTGCCTGTTACTTTGCTTCAGCAAAAAGCAGCAAACGCAAGAGTACATTTATTAGATACTGAAAGTTTTGAAAGTGTCTTTGGTCCAAAGAAATTAAGAAAGAGACCAAACTTAACAGTTTCCTCCTATGATGAAATGCAGAAATTGGCTGATGATAAAGAAAAGACGTATGAGACTGAAAAGGACACAAAGGATCATGATCTTCTTCGTCCTGATACAGGCATGACAGATGCAGAGAGGGATTGGGTGATGGGTGCTGGACAAAGTAAAAGAATATGGAATGAACTGTACAAAGTCATTGACTCTTCTGACGTTATATTACAAGTGTTAGATGCACGAGACCCCATGGGGACAAGATCACCACCAGTTGAAAAATACTTGAAAACAGAGAAACCCTACAAACATTTAATGTTTATCCTGAACAAAGTTGATTTAGTACCAACATGGGTTACACAGAGATGGGTTGCTATTTTGAGTGCAGAGTACCCAACAGTCGCCTTTCATGCCTCTTTAACTCATCCTTTTGGCAAGGGATCACTAATAAATTTATTAAGGCAGTTTTCAAAGTTGCATCTAGACAAGAAACAGATCAGTGTTGGTTTTATAGGATACCCAAACACAGGCAAAAGCTCAATTATAAATACCTTAAGATCAAAAAAAGTCTGCAAAGTAGCTCCAATAGCAGGTGAAACGAAAGTATGGCAATATATCACTTTAATGGGCCGTATTTATTTGATAGATTGCCCAGGAATCGTATACCCGTCGGCTGAAACGGACACGGAGAAAGTCCTGAAGGGCGTAGTACGAGTAGAACTCATTAAAAATCCGGAAGACTACATCGCCGCCGTTCTCGAGAGAGTTAAGCCCGAATACATTCGGAAAACTTACAAAATACTAGAATGGACTGATCATATTGACTTTTTGGAACAATTGGCTCGCAGGACTGGGAAATTATTGAAGAAAGGCGAACCAGATGTTGGTATTGTTGCACGGATGGTACTGAATGATTGGCAACGCGGTAAAATACCGTTTTACGTTGCGCCAGAAAATTTTGTGAAACCATTACCAAAAGATATAGTCTCTGAAGAATCACCCTCTAACATTACCGACACTACTGCTGGAGATGACAGCACAGTATTACAGGAAATAAATGAAAATTCTGACACTGCTGATCCGCAAAATTCATCGAAACCTCCGCTGACTATCGTACAAGACTTCAAAAAGATAAGAGTCATATTACCATATTCAGCGAACGATATGGAGAGTAACTTACCTGATGAATCAGATTCTTTACAAAAGGAAAACTCTAATGAAGAGGAAGGTAAAACTGTTGTTGCACAAGAAGATGGTAAAGACTTAGAAGAATTACAAAGCGACGTCAGTGTCACAACAACTTCCCAAAATCTAGAACATCCTGATAATGTTATAGCAGAAAAATCAAAAACTAACATAGATACCAGTTCTGATAGCGCGCAATTTGGAAAAACTGTTAACGAAAATGACGAATCGATGGAAGATTCTGCTTCTGATAGCAATCAGAATGAAATTGCGGGTGTGGATGATGAAATAAACACACCTACTGACAAAGATAATTTATTACAGAGTGCATATGATGTGATAGAAGCTGAATATGACTCTAGCGATAGTGAAATGACCCATTCAAAGGCGGTATCGAGTAGTGGAGCGTTCTCGGTATCTGCCACGCCGCTAAAGAACAAGAATTTAACGAGTAAACAACGGAGAGCGATTGAGCGGGCCAACAAGAGAAAGAAAATCGGTAGCAACTTCTACGAAGTGAAGAACGTAAAGAACAGGAATAGAAATAGGAAAGTACCGAAAGTCAAAAGGAAATAATATATTGTCTGAATCACTATTACATACGTAATTGTATTGTTATTATTGAGGTATTCTTATCACTGAACTGTTTAATACAGCAGGGCGATAAGGTTACATCTATACATACATGTATATAGGTACGGAAACAACTGTTATTGTCTGTTCTCACGGGGATGTACATATTAGTAATACTTACTTAATTTGTTTGAGCTTAAACTACGTGAGAGATTTTCCATGATTTATACTGCGTCTCACCCGATTTATGTATGTTTCATTATCATCACTGGTTCCGTCTAAATAAAAATGTTCGCTTGTGAAAACGTTCTTATCTGAAGACATTGATTGCACTGATAAGTTCGCGGTCCGACGAGTGTTCAACACGTTATTACAATAAAAAATCAGGGACAAAAAATATACATACCCATTATTAGACGAGTAACGATGAAATGTTGAATTCTATATGAACGTAAATCCTACTAAAATATGTTTCCAAACATACTATTTATCCGTAATTGCTGCTGACAAAATTTGTAAAAGTTGGTCCGATATTAACAAAAAATTACGTTCGTAAATAATTATCTTTAGGAGATATCACTGTTTCCGTAAACAAAAATTAATCGAACTCTTTATTTAAAACGTTACGCAGGCTTACAATAATGCGTTGATAAAAGTTAAGACTTCTCACATTCATTTGTACAAAAACAAAAACATAAACTGTACAACAGATATTAATCACACTGTTATCGGATAAACAAAACTCGTACTATATCCAATTACGTTTTGCGAAGTAGATGATCTGATCTCGAAGTCTATCGACAAAATGCTGGTTTCCATCATAGTTTACCATAACTTTATCGATTTGATCAATATCGAATTTTGATTGGGTGTTGTCGAGCGTGAGAACTTTTAACATAAACGACAGATGCATGAATTCGATGTGCGCGTCAATTGGTAAACAAGCATTAAAGCTCTCTCGATTGTATGGTTTGGAGTCGCACCCCATCCTCTCAATCAACTCAATAAGCGTTTGATGGTACAAGTCCATTAAGTCATCGATGTGGTTTTCTAAAACGTTGGCGTCTGTACTAGAAAACAGGAAGAATACGAGCTCCCGCAAAGGACTGAGAAACAGGTAATTTTGAAAGTCCACAATCTTGATATCGTCAATACGATTAGTAACTGGATCACAGTGGAACAGTATATTATTCACCCAGAAATCGGCGTGAATAATAGTGGACCAAGGTTCTGTAGGCGGTGCCGTCCATATTTCGGCCACAGCCAAATTTTCCAGGGCTCGTTCACATCTATCGTAGTACGGTTTAATTTCAGGAACGTTTTCGATTTTCTTCAGGATCGCTTTATGTACGTGCGCAAAATCGTCGCCGCCCATATTCAACATTTTTGAATATTCTACTAATTCCTTGAAACGATTTGGCTTTAAACATTTTGTCGCTATACCCAATGCGTGGAACCTTGCCATCGCGCGTATAGCAGTTTTTGAATGCTCATAGTCGCATCCTGTTAACAAAATCGTATATTTATCATTTACGTTGTATGTTATTCTCGGAAGAATAATCGCGTTTATTATTAGATACACAGAAGATGAACATCTTCGAAACATATGTCGCGAAACGTGATGTTTACATAACAAAATATGAGAGTATCTTTGAGACAATTCATAAATATCTTGCCATTTACCTTTTCGTCTGCCGCACGTGTAATACCCGCGCGATTTCAAATTCTCCAATAAAATAACGGCATCATCATCAAAATCCACTTCTGGGTTCAGTGACAAACGGGATCCATAGAATCGTGGTAAGATGTCAAACACTTCATCTTCTTTATATCCGCACTCGATCTCAAGCTTGTTGTACGTCGGCAATATTTCCGTATACATGCGCGTCTCTTTTTTGAACGTATACGGACTGTCGAATACTTTTTTCTGAAAATCTGTCGGCGGACACATTTTTGCGACCAAGTGAAGCTCCTCCTTCTCAGCATTCTCGCTTTTTCGAATGACAGCGTGGACGTCAAGTATCGTGCTTCCATAATTCTCGCCAACCGACAATAGTAACTTGCTGGTAAAACTGTCAACGATTAAACTGCTGCAAATTGTTTCTCGCAGAAGAGGCTGCAACTCGCGAAGAACGATATCCTTCACCACCAGCTTCTGATTATTTTCCTTTTGACTCATCGTGAGTACTCGATCCAACGATGCAAATCGAACACGTGTGAGATTCTTTGCACGACAAAGGTGCAATGCGCGACGGACAACGGTTCACGTTCAGAAGAACGCCAAGATTACACTTGCCGCAGGACACGTTTGCGCACTTCTTTTACGCGGCTGTTTAGGCAAGCGCGCGCACCTATAAAACGATCTCCCGATAATACGGCCGAAAACCGCTTATCTTCCTCTCGCCGTTGTTTCGTCGATACATTATCTCTATCGAAGTTTCAGATTGCGCTTCCCGCCTATCTGGTTCGTAGTGTCCCGTTCCTAAACAAGAAATGTATCCTGTATAAACGGCATCGTTTTACTTGGCAAAGGTCGAGACACTGGTCGGGGCTTACCAGTGACGAAAATTAATTATCCGATGAGTCTTCTCGGTATTCTTGCTTCATAAGCAATCATGTTACGGTTGATTGCACAATTTTCTGCTGCATTGGGATGAATACCTTTTATACCGAACGTAATTTGCACGTCATTGCTTTTTTGTTCCACGTATCTTCCGTACCTTTGGCGGTAACGATCATTTCATCAAAGTATATCCACGTATACTATCCATATATACTACCATATATACTACCAACCGCTTGTATAACATGTTTCATGTGGTTTTTTTCCTCTTTTTTGTGGGCGTTGGTGAATAATTAAGATAATTTATGAACGTAGTGAAATATAGAGACTTAACACAAGGAACTGGGAAAATCATGCACTCAAACTCTGAGCACAAGTCTATAATGTGTAATATATGTACGAAATATTTTGGATATGTGATTTGCCTACCTACGCGACATTGAAAAGACTCATAGACGCCGTTATTTTTTTCCATGATTCACGAGTGGTCTAAAAACGTTATAAAATCATTAGGAAAATGTTACTTCACGCATAATCTTATCGACGTATCAACAAATTATTAGGAGAATATGGACCACACACACGAACTATGTGAGAAATACCAGCCTAAGTTAAATATTTAATACAGCTTACTTTTATTACATTATTTGACACATCGTATTGCATTTTGTATTGAAATATCTAAACGGCATGTTAATTACTACAGGAAATCGGCCCAGAATTTCGAAAAATCATGATGCGACAAATTCGCTTTAAATAACTTCGAATAGTTTTAAAAACCGTGCAATCAATATTCAAACATATATTACTGACACACATAACTGTTTATCTTGAAAATAAGGCACTTTGTGCTGCTGATAGAAGACATTAGTTTAAAACAGTAAGTAGAGGGCGAAAGTAATGCGTGATTGGGGCCATTGCCACGTCATTGTGAAACGTCCGTAATTCAAAGAGCCTGAGTTTACTCTGTGTTATATGTATGAGTCGTGAAGGACATTAAGCGAGAGTCTGTTAGCCGCAAATACTTTTAGAATTCTCATGCGATGCTTGTCCTGCGTCGAGATCAAGGTTAAAGTTTCTCGTAGCGAGAATAAGGTCGTATTGGAGGTAGGACAACCCATTAGACGTGACCGTACGGAATAAAGTAATTCAGCTGCAAATATATTTTATGCAATGCGATAAAAACAACCGTTTTATTTATAATAAAAGTGCATCAACAGTAGAAAAATATGGCATCGGTGTGCACTAAGATTTCACATAAAAGAAATTGATTAACCAGGAATTTTATGAGCAGATTCATTCTCTCGTGCTATTGTAGCCTCTCGGATACTCGTCGTAGGGGACATACCAGTCTTTAACAATTTTAGGTGGATGCATTTTCAGCTTCTTCAATCAACCTACAATGTATATCCCAAAGGTTCTGCAAGAAAAATAACGCGAATCATTTTCTATGTTAAGGATTACGATCGACGATTTTTCAAATATCTACATGTTTTCAATAAGAACAAAATACTATTTCTGACTGAATCAAGCCAATGAAGAAGGACGGAAAGAGTACAGACAATAACTCTTAAACCAATTCCAATTAAGATATACTCAAGCCCGTACATGTAATGATAACACTTGAGAGATATATCAACATTGAGATAACTTGAGTGTTACTAAGCGTTCGATATTTATGAATTAATTTTATTCGCAAAGTTTCGGATAACTACCGTCTTAACTTTCACGTATTGAGCGACGGGGAATTGCGTCTCCATCTTCTTCAATCAATTTGCGATGCACAGCGCTGAGAGCCTGCGCGAAAAAATGCGAAAAACAGTTCGGTAATGAAAACGACTCTGTAAATTTTGCTGGGACAAGATTTTTGTACACAAATGAAAAAGGAACAAAAAATGTCAGGGGGCATGTGGGTGTACCTTGAAGTATTTCACAGTCTTCACGCGTAGTTCCAGCGTCGCATCTTCATCGCAAATAATTAACGTTCTAGGATGCTGCTGAAAAGCTGACACAGTCCACATGTGGTTAACACCTTCTTCTATGGCCTTGTAAAGAGCAAAGGCTTTGTGAGAACCAGTTATAAGTATCATCACTTCCTTGGCATCCATTACGGTACCGACGCCAACGGTCAACGCTTGCTTCGGAACTTTCGAAATATCGTTTCCAAAGAATCTGGCATTTGCCTCTAATGTGTCCTGTGCAAGTGTCTTCACCCTAGTGCGCGAAGCTAATGAAGATCCTGGCTCATTGAAAGCTATGTGACCGTCAGGACCAATTCCTGATAAAAGAAAAACACTCTAAGTTCATCCAATTCAAGTTGGAATCATTGTGAGTTCATATTGAAAAATAATGTGTGGGTATTCTACCTCCAATGAACAATTCAATCCCACCAGCTTCCTTAATTTTTGCCTCAAAATCATCACATTCTTTGACAAGGTCAGGTGCATTCCCATCAAGGATATGAACATTTTCTGGGTCAATATCTATATGTTTGAAGAAATTGTTGTACATATAATAATGATAGGATTCTGGATGGTCCCTTGGTAAGTCAACATACTCATCCATGTTAAAGGTTTTAACATATTTAAAGGAGATTTTTCCGGCTTTGTAGAATTCAATTAACTTTCTGTACATGCCGAGTGGAGTTCCACCTAAATAGAAACATCAATAGGATATCAACTCTAGAATTATGATATGCTAATTTATTAATTTTAAGGTGATGTACCTGTGGGAAGTCCCAGGACAAAGTATTTATTTTCATTAGGTACAAAATCATTGATCCTCTTTAAAACATATTTTGCAGACCATTCTGCAACGTAGTCCACGGTATCACAAATTACTAAACGCATTTTGTTTATTGGTGCCTACAATGAGTCTATGAATATGGTAACCTGAAACATATTTTTCCTTCCAATCACAAATGCTGCTGCAAGCCAATAAAATTGTAGTAATTTATTCAAAGAAAGCTGGTCAAAAAATTTTTATGTAAACTAGAAATACTCTTTCTGAATCGCCAGCCAAATTTATTTGCACGGCCTTGTAGCTTACAGATAAACCAATAGCATTGACCTCTTATCAAATTAAGTGGTATGAGATAGAAACAAGCCCCGACAGCCAATAGAATGCGTTATTCCTTGATAGGAATTTCAGATGCAATTGCAGCAACATTTTTTTTTCATATATAAATATATATTTAATTCATACAAGTATACGTTTTTTTTTTATTCGCACAATTGATTTTCACCAAAATCTATTTCAATTTTTTTTTCAGCATATGTGTACTCGAACGGAATTTTATACCGGTTGATCGTTATTAATACAGAAGCTGTAATGGCAGCGGGAAACTGCAACATGTTGCAGGACATGTACAGATAGTAAAAGATGTTATAAGAAAAATTCAAACCTGACGTAGTATACGCAGTCTCCACTGTGTTAGGGCGCGTTTATCAGTAGAGTAGACCAGTTGCAACTAGACGAAAGCAGGATCACGCCCGAGTGCTGATCAGCTAAATCTGCCTATAATCCTTCGTTTTGCGGCCAGTGCCTCTGGACTCACGGCAATGAACGAAACAGACTCCCCTTGTTTGCAAAGCCAGTGCCAGTACCATCCAGCAACGTCGATCAACCTTGGCTCAATCGTTGGCTATTATCAGAAAGAGATTGCAACCCATCCCTTCTTCCCCCTCCCTCGTCGCCATATTTCGGTCACTTGGAAAAAAAACATAACCTCCATTTTTATAGGACTATTTCAATGGCAAGGAGTACGCTGTAGTTCACCGCATAAGCGAAAATATGACTTTTCGTGAACAAGCGATTACCGCTTATCGTCACTGTACGAGGAACACTTCTGTTTTAGAAGTAAATAGAAAAATACAGACGCAAGGCACCTGTGCCAGGTTTATGCCTGGCGCCAACTGACTTAGAGACGCAGTCGGTGCGACTCAATTGAAACTTGTATTTGAGCGGGAAGGTGTCGCGTTGCGCGAATTGTATTGGTTCGAGACTATTATAATAGTTGACAGAACAGTGGCGTCGAAACATGCTTAAGTGTTATTTGGATGTAATCTGACAAATATGACAGACGTAACTATCAACGGTATCATTGTTTCGTTTCCATTTAAACCGTATTCCGTCCAGGAGGAGTACATGACTAAAGTCATAGAATGTCTACAGAACAGCAAACACGGCGTTCTTGAGTCGCCGACAGGTAAATAATGAGCCATGCGAGTTTTATGAAATAAGAATGCTGTTTCGATTAAAGATGTACGTTTTCTAGGTACCGGTAAAACGCTTAGTCTATTGTGTTCTTCACTGGCTTGGTTAATTACGAAAAAGGGACAGCTGCAGGCGCAGGCGATTGCGGGCGCGATCGAGAAGCCAAATTTTGGGGGTCATTTCTTTAGTCAATTACGAGATGGGTTGGAAAAAGCAGCGGGAACACCAGATTCTTCACCCAGTTTTGGCTGGTCAATGCCCCAGATTATTTATGCGTCCAGAACTCATTCACAACTTTCCCAAGCTATGCAAGAGTTGAAAAGAACGTCCTACAAGCATGTGTCAACTACAGTTTTAGGATCGAGGGATCAGCTTTGCATTCATCCGGAAGTGTCTAAAGAGACAAATACGTTTAATAAGATACATATGTGCCATTCTAAAGTTAAGGCAAGGACATGCTTTTACTATAATAATGTTGAAACGAGGTATTAGTTCAGACAGTATTACGTACGACATGTAAAGTTGCAAAGTACCATCCTTCATTCTTTTAGGAAATTGGATCCAATCTTTAAGCAAGAAATCTTGGATATTGAGGATTTAGTTAAAACTGGACAAAAGATGAAATGTTGCCCATATTTCTTGTCAAGAGAATTAAAACAGAATGCTGATATTGTTTTCATGCCTTACAATTATCTGTTGGATCCAAAAACAAGAAGATCGCAAGGAATAGATTTGCAGAATAATGTAGTACTTCTGGATGAAGCACATAATGTAGAACAAACGTGTGAAGCAGCTGCATCTTTAGAGGTACACTAATGTTTACATGGTCTCTTGCATATAGCCTGTTTTCTGATTCATATTCATCTATAGATAAGCAGTACAGAGATAGCACTATGCATTGATGAAATAACTGCAGTGATGCGTGACTTAGCCAACGACACAAATCCAGAAAGTGCAATTTTATCTGATGAGATTTTGCCAACTACACCAAAAGATTTTACAGCAGAGGATTTGTGTATTTTGAAGGGTATGTTTTTAGAACTGGAGAAGGCAGTAGATCAAATTGAACTTAAAAAGCAAGATGAAGGGGAAACATTTCCTGGTGGATATATATTTGAGTTACTTGCGAAAGCAGAGGTGATTATTGTTTTATTAACAATGAAACACGTTTAAGTAGATTTAAACTGCATACCAATAGATCAACAATTTTGATTTAGTTAACTGCTGATAAAAAACAAATGGTCATGGAAAAGTTGGATAAGATCATTCAGTATTTAACTACAAGTAGCACTTCACCATTTTCAAGAAAAGGGAATTCATTGCAAAAATTTAATGATCTTTTGAGAACCGTATTCAGTAGTGGTTCTTCCGCTGCACATTGGCGGGAAAGAATTAAACGTTGTTACAAAGTATATGTTCAAAAAGAAGAACACAAAAAGTCGTACAAAGGAGATGGCTGGGAAACTAAAAAAACGACCCTAAAGGCTGCTGGCAAACTAATAAGCTACTGGTGCTTCAGTCCTGGTTTTGGGTAAATTGAAATACTTGGAACTGTAACATTTTAATACTTTTTTTTTATTTTTGTTTTGTGTTATTTTCCCAATAGAATGCAACAATTAATGGACCAAGGAGTTCGGTCTATAGTATTAACTAGTGGTACACTCTCACCCTTAAAACCATTTATATCTGAACTAGGTATACCTATCGAGATTCAACTTGAAAACCCGCACATTATAAATAGCAAACAAGTGTGCGTCGGTGTCTTAAGTCAAGGACCTGATAACTGCCCACTCAATTCCTCATACAATACAAGGTAACGCTTTCACACATTGACTTGTTATATAATCCCAAACTTTAAATAAATTACCAAACAAAATTTGTGCAGAAATGACCCAAAGTATATAGCATCCCTTGGACGAACGATATATAACTTCAGCTGTATTATTCCTGATGGCCTCTTAGTGTTTTTTCCTTCGTATCCGATAATGAAGAAGTGTCGAGAAGATTGGCAGAATTTGGGATTGTGGACAAAAATAGCTGAACGCAAGGTCTGTCGATAAAACTGTCTACATTATTAACATAAAGCATCTTTGTTACCAAATGTATCATAATATTATTTTTAATATGTATCGCTGCAGCCAATTTATGTAGAACCGCAGTCCAAAGACGGTTTTGTAAATGTTATGAATGAATACTATCAAAAAATTCAAGACCCATCGTGCAAAGGTGCTATTTTTATGGCTGTGTGCCGAGGAAAAGTGAGCGAAGGTTTGGATTTTGCTGATGCGAATGGCAGAGCGGTACTGATTACCGGTCTACCGTTCCCTCCGTTAAAAGATCCTCGGGTAGTATTAAAGCAAAGGTATTTAGAAGAAGTACGGGTCGACGATAAGGAGGTAGGAACTCTGAATACAATATTTTCCATATTTATGCAGATTTGATATGTTCAATATTTGATGTTATTTGATGTATTCTTGTACGTTGAAATATGTTTAGGCTTTAAGTGGACAACAATGGTACCAGCTGGAAGCATCGCGAGCTGTTAATCAAGCAATAGGAAGAATTATAAGACATAAAAATGATTATGGAGCAATCATTCTGTGCGATTGTAGGTTTGCGAATCCAAATTTTAGGAAACAAATATCCAGTTGGCTGAGACCACATATAAAAGCATTCGCGAACTTTGGTACTGTTACGAAGGATCTCCGAGAATTTTTCAGATACACCGAGAAAGCTGTACGAATTTCATTTTGTATATAGTACTATATCTTCTTGTATTGGAAATATTATACGTGATTTGTGTTTGCAGCTACCACAACCAAAACGGCAAGGTATTAAATATGGAAGTGAATCTTTGTCAACCGCAGTGCCGGCGAGTTTTGATCAATCGGTCAGCAGATTCACTAATAAAAATATTGGCGTAAATACAAAATCACCGTCTACCTCACAGAAGCAGGAAAATGATTCGTTCGATGTCGCAGAATACATGCAAGAAACAAAGAAAAAAGAACTAAGTGCAGAAGTAAAAACAAAGACTTTTTCGGAGCTTTTCGCAGCTAAATCGAAATCTGTCATAAATTTCGGTACCTGTAAGACAAAAGAAGGACAAAATAGTCCATTGTTAGCGACAAATAACGTTAGTACTGGCGAGCCTGCTGCAAAGAGAAGAAAAATCAAAGTTTTGTCAGTTGAGTATAATAGCAGTTTATCTCAACCATCCACATCTACTTTGACGAATACTGAACTGCCAAGCGGGTCGAGTGAATCGAAAGTAAATGATAAAGATAAATGCAAAGACGTTCAAACAAGAGAATTAGGCAAAGCATATTTGAAAGATGTTTGTATTTGCATTCGTTTCTTTTATCTTGTGTTTGAGAACTAGATAACAATTTTGCTTCCGTTTATACGGTCGGTTGATACTTGCAGGTGAAACAATTATTATCGAACGACAGTTACCAAAAGTTCGGAAAGATGATTCAAAGTTATACCAAAGTTGGAAATTTCGCAGAGCTTTTAGCAACGCTAGAAGAAATATTCCCATTGAATAGTGATCGACGACATTTGTTTACAGGTGCTTTTCTGGCATTATGAATTTACGTGAACCAATATTTGAAGTTAATGTACAAAGAATGAAAATCTGTTTTCAGGTTTCAGAAGTTTTATAAAAAAGCAAGATACCCTATCTTTTGAGAAGTATATACAACAACGAGCCAGTAAACACTAATTGTAATTATAGAAGTTCAAGTATTATGATATAACAACTGTTATTTTATTAAATTATGGTAAGTCTTTTAATAGATCAAGCAATACGTATTTTGACGATTTTTTTTATTAAACTAATACATATTCAACAGATATACTGTATAGTAGTTTATTTAATGTATATATCGTTACAAAAATTTTCTCATCGTATGAACGGTCTGTAAATTTTGTAAAGTTCCTGCATCATTCGTGTAACTAAGTTATATTGATACCTGGCCGATATTAAAAAGCATAGAAAATTTAATCACAGCACACGGTCTTACCAAGCAACTTATTCAACTGTGAATTAG
Source organism: Cryptocheilus praepositus (assembly GCA_033815515.1). Lineage (NCBI taxonomy): Eukaryota > Metazoa > Arthropoda > Insecta > Hymenoptera > Pompilidae > Cryptocheilus > Cryptocheilus praepositus. The sequence continues at coordinate 5,320,741 of JAWWQZ010000315.1, forward strand.
AAGTACACTTCTATTTCCCCGAGTACTTCAACAATTCAATTTGCATCATGAATCAAGTTGTACACTATATCAATATATTTCATTATATTATCCCATTTTTAGACTAACACTTTATTTGTTAGATCAGGACTAAACGAATACATGAAATGCTGATAAATAATAATCATTTTTCGCAAAAATGCATTACTCCGAGGTATTAGAATCACTATTTTATAAGTTAAGAATACTTCGTATCACCTGTTTAGTTCTGTTACGCATGTAGCTTAATTATATATCTTATGTCCACGAAATGTCAAATAATGAGAACCGAGAAAAACAGCTCAGGAAACTTATTAGAAGCGAATTATTCTCGAGTTGCTAATGTTACAGTTTCTTTACTTTATCAGATTATCAAAAAAATATTTACAGTATGAAAGCATAAAATTTCTCTGAATTGTACCCGTATTATTCAGTTTGAAAGTTTGTAACAGAACAAAGAACTAGTACAATGGTTCATTAAAGCAACTGTTGTCACGTATCTGATATTTTTATCTGAAAAAAATGTCACAGATATTAAGTTGCACCGTTATAATGAAAGCGTACATTATGTGCGTAATGACTGTGAAAAAGTATTTAGCATCGCTGCGCCATACCTGGCTTTCGTGAACATACACGTTTTTAATTTTCTTTTCCAACAATGACCCCCTCAATTTTTATTATCGCCCAAACCTCATTACTTTCACATTTCCATCGGCTGATCAACATTCGTATTTTTATTATCAACGGTTCGTTTCGCAACGGCGCCTGCGACAATTTCTTGATAATATTCCCAGAACACGCTGCGGTTATGTGCGATCAGTATTAAGAACTGAGCGGCTATATCTGTCAATTCTTGTTGAAGTGCAGAAAGACCGGGTGGCACTTGTTGCGACGCAGTAGATTGTGAAACAAGAATCTTTTGTAAAAACTGCCGTATCCGTAAATCTGGCAAGAAAGCGTTTCACTGTTATTTTACAAATACTTTATCCGAAGTTTCATGCTGTAGAACGATACTTACTGACGAGATGCCTTATCTTGTGATCTGGTGTTGCGAGATCCTGAATTTGTCCTTCTAGTAACGCCTCCGTTGATTCTGATAATTCAGGAGCACCGATCTCTTGCAATGTCGTCTGTACATCCTTTTTGACTTGCAATGCAATATTTGGAACCGCTGTTTCTAGATCCCTGTGTTAAAAAAGAAAACAATTTGCACGCGTTCTGCAGTATTCGGTAATGTATGATTCCGAATAGTCCATGCACTTACTTATTCGAATGTGTTGAATCAAGTAAAACAGTCATGTGGTCTTTAATATTCTTTTTTAAAGCCGAAACCCCTTGAACCGATGCGCCGACAGTATTATTGACAATCAATATTACTGAACCAATAATGTTTAATTTGCATGTCTGGTCTCGCAATTCTATTAACCTGCCTTGATCGAGCATTAGCGTCTACATAAAATGTTAAATTACAATATCGACGTCGATTCTGATGTCGCTATGCATGCAAGAGAAAACTGAATACAAGTCTTACCTCTGCATCGGGATTAAAATCCCACTCAAGAAGATCGAGATACGCTTCCGTTAGGAGATGGTTCGTAATTCGTCTTATAGCATTTGCATCGCAAGGCTCCGGTATTTTTTCATCCTCAAGATGCCGTAATAGCCACGCTTCCGTGAATTGTAAACCACCACTGTTAACTTTGAGAAATTCGGCAAACTTGGCCTTTTCGTACTCAATACTCGAGGCAACGATGTTCGGTCTCATCATCGTGATCGTGAAATTAGCCAAGTCCAGCCTCATCAACTGTAGTAACTCCATTATACCTTTAAATATTTCGATAACGTCGACCTTTTGTGAAAGTTCTCTGATCTTTTCGTCTCTGACCGGTGCACACACTTTTGCCATGATGGATATAATGTACTGCGCGTAATGATGAAAATCCAAGACACCCTTTTCGGCTTGTTGCTTTATCAAGTCAATGTCGAGAACCTCTCTGATGTTCTCGCGAATTTTTGAATGATGCGGGAGTACTAGTTCGTCTAACAACTGTAACAAACATGTACCATTTAACATCGAACTGATTTTGTAATTTGTTGTAATAAAAGTGTGTCATCTTCTTGCCTCTTTAATTTCTTTCAACAAGACTAATGCCTGTGTGTAATTTGGTGGGTCTGCAGCAAGTTGCTCAGTCAACAAATCCCAGAATGCTTTGTGCACAATTTCCTTGACGCGTCTGTGGAAAGTACCATCGTCTGGTTCAAGTTTCTGCAGCTGAAATCTTTTATCCACAGCTATTTCATGTGCCAATGCCATATTCTTCATTCCATTTGCAGCTTTTATAATTTCTTCAAGGGACACAAATTTTGGTGGAGAGGCCCCTGTTAGACCACTAACCATTATGTTTGGTGTTCTTTGTCTGCTTTCGTTCAAAATAGAATGTACCAAAAAATCAGTCTTATAATACGGTATATTCACTAATCTCATTATTATAAAATATTTACCTGGAAGATCCCTCATCTTCAGCATTATCATGCATATTGCTTTGGCAATTTACTGATGCACTAGCCTCGTTGCTAGAACATTTTTGTTCATCATTGTTTTCCATTTTCAACTACCAGAAGATAAAAATATAAGATTCATTAAAACACCCTTAGCTTAATAATCACATACCATATTTATTTCTACGAATGAATGCCATATTGTGAACTGTAAACCATCTACATAGAATATGGAGAACGAAAAATGAGAAAACATACCTGTTGGTGAATATTATTCAAACAAATATCATTGCTTCATGGACTTAGAAAATTGATGGTTACCACAGCATGGTCTATACTGTGATGCTCTCACCAATGGAGTGCAATAGTTACTGAGAGGAAGGAGGTCGAACTCAGTCTATAAAAAGAACACCCACAATGTTGTAAGGGTATCTGTAAATACACACATGCCACCACTGCAAGCCTTTACCAAAACAGCAGGGCATTTTTCATTTCAACAACCTGTTCCTGATTCATATGTCCATAAAAGCTTGATCCATACGTATTGCATAGCCCTGGCAGTGTCATTTCCTTGAGTCCATAGTACATATTGTCATTGTGCATATTATTCAAATATACTAACAATCTATCGGATACCATTAACAATAAACGTATATAAGATCAAATAAAGTGTACGAAAAAACCGATATCTTTGACACACTTCGTAAACAATACACAATTCGAAATATTGCTCTATTTACAAACAAATCTCATTTGGAGTGTTTACTCACAAACCAATCCGAAAAAAGAGAAAGTACGTCGAGTGATTCTTGGCAGATACCTTTTACGTTATAACTTTCTAAGAAAGCAACTGTTTATGCATACAATCTACGCGTCAATGATTTTTCATTACTCGGGACGATAATTAAGAAAGTTACCTTTGCTACGCCTCACGAGAATATTGTATTGTATCCATGAACACGCAGGATCTGCAGCAATGCACATGCAAATTTGACTGTCAGCTACTCATTAATCGTCAACGGCATGTTAAGGCGTCACAAAATCAATTGCGCCTAGAATGAATGCTGAAACTCGGCGTATCCCCACGATTTTTATTTAAGGTTCTCTTTTCACTTGTGAAATTAGCTACGAGCGCTCTCTCTTCAAACTAGCGCGCACCCTATGAGCAACAATTTATTTCGAAGTGTTACGCGCTAAATCCTTCCACTTCGATTTGCATTGTAGTATTTCAGACGTAAAAATCTCTTCCTCTCTCCCTTTCTGTCTGCCAAATTCGAAAATTCGATGCCTATTGATTCGATGCTGGAAGGATTCGTTCAAAATCGTGTGATTAGTGCGCTACAATCCGGAGTGTCATTTAGTTCCTGCTTGCCTTGAATTATCGGCGAAGGTTGCCGCAAACATTCGGAAAACGTCGATCTTTCCTCCACCACAAGGTTTGATTATATATCTCGCACCATAGAAAGATATAACGAAACCGAGTGTAACCGATTCAAGTGAGTACAGAAATAAAAAATTCGGAAGCATCGTGCAAAATGTAACGCAGTTCCTCTCACGTTCTTTTCCATTATCCCGAAATAATTACGTCGCAATCTCAGGTTATACAACCTCACGTGCGATAATAGATCAGCTGCGTTACTGATTCGCTTCAAATTGCAAAGATAATTCATAATAGTGGATTGACCGGAACTAATTCCTCATTGAACAACGTGGCGCAACGAAACTAGAAAATTAACACTAGGTTTACGGGCGTTTCTTATATACCTATCTCTACGAGCACCCGTCAATCTGACGGGTAGGTAAAAATACGTATTTACATTAAAAAATCAATTTATTCAAACTAAGTCTGAGTTGAACAATATAAGGCTTCACGTAAAAATAAAATATTAATAAGTCAAGATTTTTTTTCCGAATATCTTTTCGATACATTTAGTCTGCTGCATGCTTTGAGTTTCGAATGACGCAAGGATCAGCTGCGTTACTGATTCGCTTCAAATTGCAAAGATAATTCATAATAGTGGATCAAACAGAAATAGTTCTTCATTGAACAACGCAGCGCAACGAAACTAGAAAATTAACACTAGGTTTACGGGCGTTTCTTATATACCTATCTCTACGAGCACCCGTCAAATTGACGGGTAGGTAAAAATACGTATTTATGTTAAAAAATCAATTTATTCAAACTAAGTCCGAGTTGAACGATATAAGACTTCACGCAAAAATAAAATATTAGTAAGTCAAGATTTTTTTTCCGAATATCTTTTCGATACATTTAGTCTGCTGCATGCTTTGAGTTTCGAGTGACGTGAAGATCACTCTGGTAAGCGAGTTCGTTCAATACGAAGTAACATGACACCCGGGCCACATAATTCGCTTTGTCACATTATCGAGGCGCTATTGAGATAATAAGTTGGGGGCACCTTAGACTTTTCTTTCACTCTTATATTTACTATTGGAGGAATAATTTTACAAACGAAGCAAATATATAAGGATCGTTTACGTAATCAGCTAACCCGTCAATCTGACGGGTTTCGTAGAGACAGGTATACCACATACAAATTTAAAAATTTAGAAAGCTTAAGGAAATAATAATTGTGTGTATAAACTCTTTTAATGAAATTATGAATTTACGATGCAAAGTAGTTAAAATTATTACTATGGTTTATTGCGTGATTCATTTCAAAGTTTGAAATCCATCAAATTGACGGGTCCCGTAAACCTAGTGTTAAGGAAATAATAATTGTGTGTATAAACTCTTTTAACACGTTGACTGCCAAACGTATTTTACTATACTAGAACGGCGATGCTATAAAATACTACAGCGTTCGACTGAATTATGGAAAATGTAAATAATGTGCAGATATTGAAGACCAAAGGATCGCATCACAATTCTAACAGTAACTGCATTTATAAAATAATTATTGCCACCCATTGCGAATATTTTGAATCTTCAGTAAAATCTTTTGCGTCGGTCACCAGTGACCATCATGGCAGTCAAAGTATTAATGAAATTATGAATTTATGATGCAAAGTAGTTAAGATTATTGCTATGGTTTTTTGCGTGTTTCATTTTAAAGTTTGAAATCCATCAAATTGACGGGTCCCGTAAACCTAGTGTTAAGGAAATAATAATTGTGTGTATAAACTCTTTTAACACGTTGACTGCCAAGCGTATTTTACTATATTAGAACGGCGATGCTATAAAATACTACAGCGTTCGACTGAATTATGGAAAATGTAAATAATGTGCAGATGTCGGAGACCAAAGGATCGCATCACTATTCTAATAATAACTGCATTTATAAAATAATTATTGCTACCCATTGCGAATATTTTGGATCTTCAGTAAAATCTGTTGCGTCGGTCACCGGTGACCATCATGGTAGTCAAAATGTTAATGAAATTATGAATTTACGATGCAAAGTAGTTAAGATTATTGCTATGGTTTTTTGCGTGTTTCATTTCAAAGTTTGAAATCCGTCAAATTGGCGGGTCCCGTAAATCCAGTGTTAACACTTTGACTGCCGCAGTAGTCATCGGTGACCGGCGCAAAAGATTTCACCAAAAAATTAAAAAATAGCCAATCGTTAGCATTTATAATTTTGTAAATGCAATTAATATTAAATAGTGATTAAATTATTTGGTCTCCGATACCTTCGCATTATTTTCATGTTGCAGAATTTAATCATATTCTGTAGTACTTCATCACGTTACGGTTTTAAGGGGTTATGCCTACTTGGGATCGGCGAAATGACATGATTTTCAAGATTTTTTTTTGCCATTTTAGTGAGCACTAATTAAAATTCGCAAAATACTACCAACAAGTACGTATTTAGTGGTACTTGTATAAAGTTTTTTATAAGAAAATATTAAAAAATGGAGGAAATATAGTTCTTGTCCTAGAGCTTTCGTTTATTTTCATCAATTGCGGTGACCACGATTTCTCAAAAACTACTTCACCGATCGGACTCTAATTTTATATACTTATTTGTCATTACAATAGGCAGGGCGTGAACGAAGGATTTGGAAAAATTTGAATTTTTACAAGAATGACAACACTTTTACGAAAAAATCCGTTTTTCAAGATGAACTGACTTCCGTTTTTATGTTGTAACTGTTTTTTTTATTACCAAAATAAAAAATCCTTCGTTCCGGCCCTGCCTATTGTAATGACAAATAATTATATAAAATTAGAGTCCGATCGGTGAAGTAGTTTTTGAGAAATCGTGGTCACCGCAACCGTATGTTTTAAAAAACACAGTTTCGAGATAATCGCGTTTAAAGTTTCAAGCTCTTTACTAATCATACATAGTAGCGCTCCAGATAAACGCTCATAATTTTTCAATGTGTCCTCCGATTCTTATGTACTTTTGAGGAAATATTCTTAAAATGATGTACGTTAAGAAAATGCAATAAAAAAAAGTCGATTTTTTTCACCAACCCAAGTAGGCATCACCCCTTAATATAGTAAAATACGCATGGCAGTCAACGTGTTAACGAACTTCTACATTGATCGTTGTCATTGATTATTTCGAATCGCGCCGCTCAGCCTAAGAGTCCCCGCACAATTTCCAATCGAATGCCACCAGCTGTATACACCACCGGCGATAAACAAATCTTCACGTGCTGATCGTTGACCGCTCAGAGCATCGGTGGAATAACCAAGGAGTAGCTGTACGAAATGAAATGAGTTCACATTGTGAACGAACGACGAGGGAGCAGTCAATGTGATGGAGCTTCTTGCGGCAAGTTTGGCGTTAGTCCGATTCAAGGATAGAGTCAGTGATCGACGTCCAACCGACGTCGCCTTCGTCGTTAGTCTGGTCAACAAAGCTGATCGCACGCGCCGCCACCATATTGCGTAAGGCCAGAATTGGCCCGTCAAAAATGTTAAGCTGCAGTAGAGTTATCGGACGATTTTCAAAAGCCGCCGGGCACACGCACACAAAACGGCTATGTCAACCAGTTAAATATGTCGGTAAGAACTCTGCCCGAGTATTTGTTTAAGAAGATTCTCATTTCTCGAGGTATCTTTCTCCCCTCACAGTGTCGTGGCATCCTCTGACCAAGCGTTATCGCGGAAAGCAATTTCTAAAAATCTACAAGAAACCGTCTCGCGGTTAATTATCACCGCCTTTGAGTAGGTTTCTATTTAATGAGTGGCATAGTTAATTACGGGGTGACCGTTAGGTACAATTGTATTGAAACAGAATTTTTCTGTTAAAACACTGTTTACCGATTCACGTGCGGTTCGCCTACATCGTGAAGTATGCCTTATATCACATAACCTCTGTTGCACGTTCATTGCACTTTCGACTGTGTTATTAATTTATCAATTCACGTGGTATGAATATGACAGAAATTTGGCTTATCCTTATATAAATATTAATTATGTTTCATTCACATGTTGTAAGAATGTCATTTAGAAATGGATCCTGGATTTCATCATCCCATCTAATGGCCAGTATTTTGTTTATAGGTATTATCAGCATTTCCAATGCTAGGTATAGCATTAGTGGAGGTAATGGTGAAAATAAGAAGCCGTATAAGCCTCCAGGGACTACGATAAAGCCAGAAGAATGTGTATCGAATAATAAATATGTGAAACCAAAGAAAATACCCCCGGCATGTGAAGCTATGCCTGATGGTAGCTGTCCACCTTGCTACGAACAATGTGAAAAGGCAAACAGCGGAAAAAGCGATGGGGGCGGCAACAGTTTCAAAACTTGGATGCGTATATTAGGTGCAGCACTGCTTGCAGGAGTTGCAATTTATGCGGTAAAATATGTTACTTTTAATGTTAATTTTAGCTATTGAATTACATGGTTTAATTTTCTCTTGTATTAATTTAAATCCAATACCTCTTAGGTAATTACACAGTCTGATAAATTTGGTGGATCTCCTGAAATAATCAAAGGCATAAGTAAGTAGATTATTCTTCTATCATCGTCTTTCAGTGGTTAAATGGAAAGTTTCGCTTATCTCTAGGGCAGAAAGAGTCACCAAGAAAACGGAAGAGGCCGTCAGAAAAGGTTAAAGTTCCAAGTGTATCCACTACTATTCCTAATGAAGTACCCTACCTGTTGATAGGTGGAGGAACAGCTGCATTTTCTGCATTTAGATCAATTAAATCTAGAGATCCCAAAGCAAAGGTACAGCTCAAATCTAAGAGAATATATGGTTTATGTTGCACAAAATGTGGTAAACAAGAAAATACGTGTTTCAGGTTTTAGTGATTACAGAAGAAGAAGATTTACCTTATATGAGACCACCGCTTTCAAAAGAACTTTGGTACAATATGGCTAAAACTACAGATGCACAAGTTGTTAGTTTTAAACAATGGAATGGAACACAAAGGAGGTAAGATTACAGAGCACAACGTTCATGTGTATAAAGACACAGGCCAATCATTGCAAATACAGTTATCTGAGGTTTGTTTTACAGTTTATTCTATGAGCCACAAGAGTTTTATTTGGGCATAGATAAGCTGGCACAATCGGATAAGGGCGGGGTTGCAGTGGCAACAGGATGGAGAGTAGAAAAACTCGATGTGATAAATAAAACTGCTATTCTCGAGGATGGTCACGAAATAAAATACGAGAAGTGTTTAATAGCAACTGGTAATAATACTTGGAAATTATCACAAGTTCTATGATAACTATTTCACAGTGTCAGTACACACGACGTTTTAGGTGCGTCGCCGAAAAGTCTTCCCGTATTCGATGTTGTTGAAGACGCGGTGAGAGAAAAGATCATTCCTTTCCGAACCAAGGAAGACTTCTTGGAATTGGAAGAAAACGTTTATAGTTCCCAAGTCAAAAATATCGTTATTGTTGGTGGTGGATTTCTTGGTTCTGAATTAGCCTGTTCTCTGGCGCGGAATCGTACGTATTGTTTTGATACTCATGATAGATTCGTAAGCTGCTAACGCTTTTGATTCATGTACAAATTTTCCTGCAGTGGATGATAGTAAGAAAGTCTATCAGATTTACAAAGAGAAGTTTATAATGGCGCAAGTTTTGCCAGAGTATCTAAGCGAATGGACGACGAAGAAAGCTCTTATGGAAGGCGTTCAGTGTATACCCAATGCGGAAGTAGAAGATTTTACATACAGGAACGGAAAGTTAGTCCTCAAGTTAACCGACACTCAAACTGTACGTTTAGACATGATTTAACACTTACGACCTCTTTAAACAATGCTCCGTATCAATATGTTAGAAACAAAAATTAACTGTTCAAGTTATTTAAATGCATGTACTATAGATCGAGGCCGATCAAGTGGTCGTAGCAGTAGGCGTTGAAGCTAACACCGATCTAGCGAAGACTTCCCAGTTGGAAGTTGATCCTAAAATAGGAGGATTTCTTGTGAATGCCGAATTACAAGCTAGGAGTAATATTTGGGTAGCTGGTGATGCAGCCTGTTTTTATGATGTCAAACTTGGCAGGAGAAGAGTTGAACATCATGATCACGCAGTTATTTCTGGAAGGTTGGCCGGTGAAAACATGACTGGTGCAAGTAAGTACAGAACATCATCATGGTCATTGAACTGGGAATGGTAAAGTATATTGGGAAATGTTGATTTGTTTCAGAGAAGCCCTACTTGCATCAATCCATGTTTTGGTCCGACTTGGGACCCGAGGTTGGATATGAGGCAATTGGTATAATTGATTCTTCTTTGCCCACTGTTGGGGTGTTTGCAAAAGCGACAGAAGAAGATACGCCGTTAGCTGCTGTTACTGCGTCGAACGAAGTAATTAGATCCACAAGCGAAGAAGTAAGTATTACTACCCTATGAACTTCAATTATATTTATTAAATTCGTGGGTACGAACGTCGACTTTAGTCTACCATTACTAACCAAAAGCATGTGTACGAACGAGCAACGACTATAATTAACACTTTAACTGCTGTGATGGTCACCGATGACCGGCGCGGGAGATTTTACAGAAGATCCAAAATATTCGCAATGAGTAGCAATAATTATTCTATAAATGCAGTTACTGTTAGAATAGTAATGCGATCCTTTGCTTCCCAATACCTGCATATTATTTACATTTTGCATAATTCAGTCAAACGCTGCAATACTTGATAGCATCGCCGTTTTGATACGACAAAATATGCACGGCAGTCAACGTGTTAATGTGTAATGTAGATCTTATTCGCGAAAGAAATTACCGATGTTGCGACGTTGATAGGTTGCTGTAGGATTTCTTAGCATCGCTGTTCTAATACAGCAAAATATGCACGGCAATCAACATGTTAACACTTTGGCTGCTGTGATAGTCACCGCTGACCGGCGCAAGATATTTTACTGAAGATCCAAAATATTCGCAATGACTAGCAATAATTGTTTTATAAATGCAGTTATTGTTAGAATAGTGATGCGACCCTTTGGTCTTTAATGCCTGCACATTATTTACATTTCGCATAATTCAGTCAAACGCTGTAGTATTTCATAGCATCGCCGTTCTAATGTAGTAAAATACGCTTGGCAGGCAACGTGTTAATTCGGTGAAAAGCCGGCTTATGTGTGAATTCGAACTGAATCGTATAATTTCAAACGCTGCGTTGATATGCGAAAAATTGTATGAGATTATCATAATGTTTTTATTGTTTTCACTTTTAACGGTAGATGTTATATTCGGTCCTATTGTTCAAATTCTGTTATACGCGCATGGGTCGTACACATTCTCTGAATAATGGCTTCGTCTGCCTTAACCTTCTTAACACTTTGACTGCCAAGCGTATTTTGCTATGTTAGAACCGCGATGCGATGGAATACTGCCGAGTATAATTAAATCATGCAAAATAAAGGTAACGCAGAGTTGTCAGAAGCCAAAGTATTGAAGCACCGTTTCAATATCAATTGCTTTTACAAGATTGCAAATAGGCTTCATTGTGAATTTTTTGCATTTTTAGTAAAATCTTTTGCACCGGTCACCGGTGACCACCGTGGCAGTCAATGTGTTAATTAAAACGCATTGCTTAGTTCAGCTCGTTTATTTGCATCGGGACGACTACCGTACAGAAGAGATTAACAGATCGTTTAAATATTTCTCTTTACGTACTGTAAAAGGCAGTTAAAGAACAATCCGCACCATCGGAGGCAACCGAATCATCTGAGCCGACGACGAACAATAGCAAAAACGGCGAAGCCCAAGTAAACAATAGCAAAAACGGCGAAGCCCAAGTAGACAAAAAGCAAGAATGTGTCAGCGAACCCAAGTCTGTGGAAGAAACTCCAAAACATGACGACTTTGGTAAAGGCGTGATTTTCTATCTGCGAGACGATATCGTTGTCGGGGTTGTGCTTTGGAATATTTTCAATCGTATATCCATCGCCCGACAGGTAAGACAAGTTCAGAATGTATAGCATCTTTCCGTGTGTACTTTTTTATGTAAGGTGTTAAAAAATCGTGTACAAATTTTTGTTTATTTCTTCAGGTTCTTGCGAGGGGTACAAAGTATGACGAGCTAAATGAGGTAGCAAAATTATTTACCATTCACGATGATTAATAACTGGTAATATTTACCGAGCGCAGTATATTTGTACAACACTATTAAAAAGTCATCGTATTGTATATAATAGAGCTGATTTTCAGCCAATATAAAAAGATTTCTATTAACATAAAATATCGGTGGACTATACTGACCTTATCTATTCTTGATATTTTCAATTGGGTTACGTTGTGACGTCAAGCATAAGTCGTGTGTCATATCAGTTTTGTAATTCATAATCGTAATTCAAAACGTTATTTGAAATTAAATAGGTGATTCTTAGACATATTAAACAAACTGTTTGTTATTTATAAACGGCAAATAATGTAAAGGATTATTTTGCGGTCTTAGTTATATTACCATACAATTTTCACACATACAGTATACGAATTATGTACAAAGTATACAGTTACCTTAAAAAGTTACACTGGTTATCACACTTCGGTTGGTGAATCTTCTTCTTTTTGAACTGTTAAGAACGGCAACACTTTGTTTCTATACCTTTTTGCCAAATTATCCATAAATGTCATATAATCGTGACATTGGTAATCGTATAAATTCTGCACAAATGCATTCATCATTCGATACAATTTCATATATCTGGTATAGAATAACTTACCAGGTGTTCTGGCCACATCTTTCCACTCGTAATGTCCTGCATGATACTCTCTCGACAATGGTACAGAAGCGATACACAATAATATGCGATATAGTCAGGTGGATTCATAACGCAAATTGCAAGAAATTGAAGAATTTCGTTCCACGGAAGTATGCCCCAGAAAAATTGGAGTAACATTGTGTTGCATACCGTCCACCAACTCACTCCACAAACACTCTGGATCACAAATCGATCAACTTATTATAGCTAACTTTGTTTTCACAAAAACATTTTTGTGGACGTACCTTTAGCGCGTATTTTAAGTGGGGTAATTCAATACTGATGACTGCTTCCAAGACGTGTCCAAGTGTAAAATGTGTGAGGCACTCTTCGCTAGCTGTTTTCTCAGTGACCCTGCTCAAAACAGGCCACAGATATACAACTGACGGAAATTGTACCAACTGTGCGGTAACCACTTTGCCTCTGTAACGAATTTTTAATTAACATCACCAGAGTTCATTACTTGAAAGGTCGCTGATGAAAAGAAAACTGTCTGACGATATGAGCGTTACAACGCTTGTAATTATGGTGACTAAGTTTTCAACCTGAGACCCGCCGATGATGACACTTGACTAGCTAGAGTCATTTCAAATGTTGTATTTGATAGATACATGTACTACAACTTAATAGTTACTTTTTAGGTCTATTTCTTTGTAATAAGAGATCTGTTGTGGACATCTTCGAAGAATAGTTTAAAAAGTATCTATATAGTTGTAAACCGTGCGTATCTATTGATTCGCGGTCAGCTGAGGCATTTAAATTGAATGAAGTTATGAAACACTCATAGCGGCATAATATGGAATCATTGAACTTACTGCTCTATGTTTCCTCCGCAAATAAGAAACACTGTTGCCAGAAACCAGTCGAATCCGCGAAATTCATTTGTTTTTGTGTACTGTATGTATCCATACACGACATGAAAGAACTGTATTAAGTTCGGTTTAATATCGTCTATACTCTCGAGAATATGATTTTGTTCGGCATAATGAAGTACCAAATCCACACCGTGTAATTCTTCCGGCAAGTAGGAGTCTTCCCCGCTATAAGTAACGTTATCGTTCCACGCAAAATGTTCTGTCCACTCCGCAGTGGGAATTGCTTGTTGCATTTGATCAAATAAATTTATAAGTACAGAAACCTATGAAGAGTAATTTTTTATATCAACTTTGCAGCATCTAAAGAATGTTGTCAATGTGTACACAACCTTCATAGGGTCTCTGGAACCGCTGTGCGCATTTTTCATTTGGCACACCCAACTACTGTCCCTCAAACCAGGACCGCTTTCCTGTAAAAAGCTTTCCAGTTCAGATTCTGAATCATCCATAGGTACTGATGGATCACCGAATACGTTCGGTGGTGGCAATTGCGAAAACAATTCGCCCTCTTCAGGGTTAACAAAATAATCTTCACGCTTTGGAAAAATATAATATGACTCGGTCAAGATTTTGTGACGAAGCCAACTGCAATCGTCTATCAAATATCCAACGCCTGATTCTGCACCTTCGCTCGCCTCCAAGATGCACGACTCTTGGCATTCTAATAGTTTGTCCTGCAAAAATTATACGGAACATGCTATGTCGTGTAAATTAATGGAATTCCTTCCCCAAGAATTACTTACTCGAAAATTTAACAGAGCATTTAGGTAAATACAGATATTGAGATTCCATATGATAGTGTTCAATGACACAAGGCCCAGGTAATGATATGCTGAATAAGGTTTCACTGCGGCACGTAATAATTGGCATAAATTAAATGGGCAATCCTTGTCTTCGTCGTTTTCTAGTTCATCCTCTTTTATACCCCTTGTGAAAGCAATGAAGCCTAATAAAATGTACAAAAACGGATTAATACTAGCGATTAATTAGCCTGTCTACATTTTATACCACAAAATTACATTTAAAGTTGAGTGAGAACAAGGCTAGCATATGTAAAAATGTCTCAACATCCTTATTGTCCCATGGATCATAGAAATGATATGGGTCTTCCAGCTTGTTACAAGTTTTCGACAATAACGTGGATAGAACATGAGGGGCAAGTTCTGTAAGAACGCGATACCCTGAACGGAAAAAAGCTGCTAACGATACAAAACTTGTTATATCAGTAGACGTCCAAGTTGTTCGTAAAGGTGCAATTGATCGACGAATTAATTCTTCAAATACAACTAGTTCTTGTGAAAGCGCCTGTAGTACGAGTGGTACAGACACGATCTTTAATAAAAATTTCTTAATCGTGCTGGAATATTAAAAGGTGTTTATTAAACGTTAAGAATTAGATTTGTCTATAACAAGTAATGTTAAATATAAAATAATTTTACCTGTCCAAGAGCTGTGCTTTCTTTTCGCTTTCCACAAAATATTTATCTAGCTTTTTATAGAAATACGACAAAGCAGGATAAAGCTGATCATGCATCACGTCTTGTATAACATTGTAAACTTCATATGCACAAATTGTTTTTTCAGTAAGTTCAAACAGGCCAGATATGTATTCAATGTTTATAATAGAGAATGGTCTCCTGAGTACATTTGCAGTATGCCGGATAACTGCTACGGCAGGACAATTTGACGGACGTGCCGTTTCGTAATTATCTACGTTATCCTGTTCATTCGGCTCTGATATCATAAATTCAATACCTTCTGTAGTGTCCAACATATATACCATCATGTATAACATATGTGGCCATATTTTGATATCATTTTCTGCAGGTTTCGTGTGTAAATGGGACAAAGCAACTTTGTAATGTTCAGACTCACATAAGCCAGAAGGTTTGCTAAGTATGCTTTTTAAAAGAGCACACGATACTTCGTAAAGTTCAGTTGGTACTTCCGAAGATGACATGTCGTTTAAGGAGTTTAATAATGATAATACAAAGTCTGGAATAGAGAATGGAGTATCCAGTGGAATTGCTGAAAGTAGCGTACAACCAGCTTCACAGTTACACAACTGTAACAGGAAGCTCAGACAATGAAGATAAGTTATTGTCTTTACTGTCTGTCCTGTAATACATACTTCGCTTGGTTCATCCGAAATTGCAATAGATAGTGAAGTTGTAGGTGGTTCTGCAAAGCTATTTGTGACTGATTGTATCACATTTTGTAACAAACTGGGAGATTTACTCAATGCATTGACAAGAACTCTTCTTGTGGCAACACTATGAATCCATTTTTTACTCCAAACAGCACGTGGTTCCAGTACCGAAACGATATTTAGAATGCTTAAAGTGTTCGGCTGCATTGAATTACCGAATGTGTTTGTACTTAGGAACGTTACAAATCGTTCGATTATTTCTTCCAACGTTTTGTCACTACCGCGCACACTCTTCAGCATTTCTTCTTGATAGTTTACGATCAAATGCATGATACGAAACAATTTTTCGTGTAGGAACAATTTGAAATTAATTCCAGACGTCAGAGTGGGTAGTATTCCATATGACTTTTGGGAGTGATATTGTGCATTAAAAGCACCCAGCAAATTTCCGTACGCGTCACATGATAACGGGGAATTTAAGAGTTTTGCATGTACTTTTAAACTTGCTTCGAAAACGGGTCTACTATCGTCTGTTAAACCATCCGTTAAGGTCTTTTGTAGAACGTCCCACGATGGACTGGTGTTAATGTTTGACAAATCACTTTTCAACAAAGTTTCATAACCAGCCAATCTAACATGTACCGGCTTATCACAGCTTAGTTTTTCAATAACAGCAGCATGCTGATCAGTAAATCCTTTTGGAGAAGACCAATCATCGGTAACGAAGTCGGTGCTGGCATAAGAAAGAGATGATTGTGGGCGAGATTCTATTCTTGGAGTATTGTATGACTTCGAGGATGTATACTGCTCCTTGATGGTGGCTTTCATAGAATTTATTAATGCGACCATTTCTTTAGATTGTATCAGCTTTTGTGCGTTTTCCGAAATTGATTCTGGATTTTTTGCTACGTCTCTTTCAACAGCGCTACTAAATTCTTTCTTCAAACATTTTTTTATCCACTTCTGAACGTCTGCCGAGGACAGATTCTCCATACTCATTTATACTTGTACGGAATAATAATATGGCAACATAAAAATGAGAAATGGTTGAACACTCAAAATTCACAAAATCTTCCACTGTCACTCACGAGGGCTGGTTCTTTTCCTCTGTCTTCAAGATGCCTTTCTTTCTCCTTCAGTTCACAGGGATGCAAAGCATCTAATTCGGCTTAACTGCATTGTGTTTTGAATATGTTACTATAGCAACGACCTCGTGGAATGAAATTGAACATAAATACAATGTAGTCCCAAGTTTGTACAATACAGTTATGAGTGACATAGTAGTAACAACTAATAAAAAAAAACACAGCAACTGTTAAATTCGTGTATTATCATTACGAAGCTGTACAAAGTATAAAGTGTTGATTTTATGGAAAGACTCTGTTTCATGAACTACCTCAGGAAGCAATTCAATTAGTCTTAACTTAAGCTCCCATATTTACAAATTTTTCATGAGTTAATTTAACGGATAGGTACTATAATACTTGGAGATTTCTGACGCACGGCATGAATACCACCTTGCAAAGAACATACACCCATAATGCCACATTTGATCAAGAAATCTGCAAACTAAAGACATATCGATGTGATATAGATTACTGTAATTTCCACATAGTCGATTGAATAGTTTATAGTGATTACCAGTGCATTGTTCTGATCGTTTGATCCAATAATTACAACTACGTTATGCTTCTCGTCTCCAAGAGGCTTTGCATGAAGGCCAAGACTTTCCACGTTAGTTTGAGAAAGTAGAACGCTTGTAAATGGAATGTTTATACTTCCTATTACAGCCCCTCTTTCGTATCTGTTGGACGATCAATTTATTATCTCCCAAAGTACTTATACTATTTACCTTTTCATAAATGAATAGAAATACTTACTGAGTATTGTTACGTACATCGACAACCACCATTCTTTCAGGTTCATTATCCAATATATTGAGAAAATTATCTACAGAAATTCTTGGCATCTTCTCTGTACCTGATTCAGGTTCTACCCAATTTGTATCCTGTGATATATAATACAATCTATCAGGAACACTTGCAGAAATAGTTTACATTTTTATATATTACGTACAACCATATGTGTTATTCAAAGTAATATGGTATATTACAAAAGAAGTCTGTTATCAGCTTCATGCCGAAGTTTCGCAATTGTTGTTGTCTGCATCTTCAGGACTGGGATGTTCCAATACTGGAGTTCCCCTACTTCAATGGCGTATTAACACGTTGACTGCCACGCGTATTTTACTATATTAAAACTGCAAGGGGATGAAGTACTACAGCATATGATTGAATTGTGCAAAATGAAAATAATGCGAAAGTATCGGAGACCAAAGAATTAAATCACTATTCGATATTAATTACATTTTCAAAATTATAAATGCGACCGATTGGGTATTTCTTGAATTTTTCTTGATGAAGTACTACAGAATATGATTGAATTGTGCAAAATGAAAATAATGCGAAAGTATCGGAGACCAAAGAATTGAATCACTATTCAATATTAATTACATTTTCAAAATTATAAATACGACCGATTGGGTATTTTTTGAATTTTTCGTGAGACTTTTGCGCCGGTCACCGATGACCACCATGGCAGTCAAAGTGTTAAGAATCCATGATGGAAATGCAGACTACATTGTATGCGAAATGTCGGCATGAAGCTGGAAACAGATACGGTAACCATTCGAAACAATTGTTTCTCATAATTCTGGCTGCGAAGGCCTCAAATTCAAAAAGTATAAGTTGTTCTCGTACCTGTGGTTGATTAAATTGATGTTTTCTATATGTAATACTGACTGGTGTATTTTGATACATAGCCATGGAATCTTTAACACACAGTTCTATATCAATTTCCGGGAGATCCGAGAACAAAAGAATGCACTCATTAAACCCCGATGTCAATAATGAGTCCCGCAGTTGTTTCAATATCGCCAATCCAACAAGCAGAGGAAAAGACGAGTCTCCAAGTAGAAGTTTATCCCACAAGTGTAATATTTTATGCAGAGGGAAAACGTCTGCAAAATTATCAATATTTATCATTATGTCAACGAATTTAGCACGTAGGAATTGTAAAATGCAATACTTACGGGAAAACATCGTAAGGAACCAAGGTATGGCAAATAGTTCTGGTACAAAGTTTATCGATTTCAAATGATTAGCTAGTTGCGGATCGTGAAACGCTATAATTTGAAAAAACTTTCCCAAGTATTCCTGTATAATTGCAGAGTTATCTTTTAGAAAAAACTTATGAAGATACTTTGGTATAAATGCCGAAAGGCACTCAAAAGCCCGAGCTAAAAAGAGAAACGATTATTTTTTAAATTCCTGAGACACAACATGCATGGGAGCATCGCTGGTGACTTAGTCATTTTACCCTCGTCATTGAAGTTGAGGTAAAGAAATGGAGCGGTCAATGAATCAAGCCCTTGCCAATAAACGTAATGAGGATTGTTTCTAACCCAAGCCTTCAATAATCTCTGTAATCTATCGTGACCAGCACCGGACGACAATAGTTCGCTATACTGATGACACCTGGGTATATCCACTTCTATCTGGCAAATAAAATCAAAAATATTTCCTTTGATCGGAAATTAACATACCACTGACATAAAGTACATACTGCCCATTACAAAGTATCACCTGTCGATCTGTATGAGTAGGCGTTTCCTTGTCTATCATATCGTAACGCCTTTGAATATCTCCGGTTACGCCCAATAAAGCCGCCCAAACAGGTCCGCGAACTGGTGGAGGTATATCTTTATGTGCCTCTTCCATAATAGCTTCTCGGGTAATTGGATATGCCTATTGAACCAGTCATTTCTTAATTGCACACATTTTCTAAAACCATCCTAAAATATACCTACTTGCAACAATCGGTCATAGAGAACGAGTCTATAAAATTGGTACTCCGTGTCTCGTTCTCTTATAATAAGAGGTAACTCTGATGCGGCACTCGTTAGATCTTCCTGTGCTTGTATCCGCATTCTATGAAGTACAAAGTACCAACTTGCAGTAGATGCGGAATAGTATCGTATATGCTTATGGTGTATGTTAATTTACTTACTCACTCGTTAGCCAAGGATAATTAGCGACATATGGAATGTGAGCTAATCTCTGTCGTAATGTATCAAGAGGAACTTTGACAACGCGAAGATCCAACAATCCGGCTGTGTCTCTCCGACCGAACATTTGACCTAATAGTATCACTAAACTGTAAAGGTACAATACAGCTTACACTTTGTCAATACATAAATAAAAAAAGTGAACAATTTAAATTTTGATGAATGTATAATAAAATGGAGGAATAGAAATTATTTATACACAATTACTTTGGAATAGATAGTATGGGTGGTCTTGATCTTATCAACCCTTGTTTTTTCAATTCCACTGTAATGTCTCCACCAGCAAGTTGCCACAGGTAATAAAGTTCATCCATTCTTCTTACAATTACGTTCTTATACATATTTTCTTCTGCCTCCTTGGCTGCTGTAGTCAAATAATCTTTAAATATTAGTAACTGTAACAGTTCTTCAGGTGTTTTCCGTTTCGAAGGATAAATCTGAAGGCAAGAATCTATGAAATCCTTTATTTCGTTTGGTACTCGCTGGAAAAAAGATTATGACATAAGTAACTGTATATATACAAGTGTTCCGATATCTTGCAAACATTAATCAAACCTCATAAGTATTGAAACAATTATTTTCTCTTGCTAGACGTTCAAATATAGATGTTTCACAGTGGATCAGACTAAAAACTTTCCACAAACATTGAGACAGCTTAATGCCTGGCCACAAAGGTTTTCCTAATATTTTTTCAGCAATTATCATTCCCAATGACCAAGAGTCTACTTTTATGCTGCTAAGGCCGTTATGTAGAAACACTTCAGGTGCAGAATATTTTGGACACCTGCAAGGAGTTCCTTTCATGTTTTTTAATATTTGAATGGAAAACTTAAAATAATCAGACACAGAGTTTATGCTCTGTCTTACCCAATAGGAAATGAAACATCCTTTCCTCCATCAGTCATATAGTATAGTCCATAATTATACAATTGCACACTTCCATTTTTATCTATTAATATGTTATCTGGACTTAAATGTCTATGCACTAAATTTAAATCATTCATATGTCGCAGAGCCAATAGACATTGAAATGATATTTTGATTATATCCTCTGTTGTAAGGTTTTCCTTATTGCTCAAAGGCTGTCCACTATACTCCGCAACAACCACTATTCTTTCTGGAAAATATTATATTACAACTGAAGCTTCATGTGATCAAAATCACTATACGTATGTTTAATGTTTTACCATGTTTACTCCTAATGATGTCTAAATATGTTGACAGATGTGGATGATGAATAGTTTTCAAAAATTGTGATCTGCCATAAATTGTTATGGAATTTGGTGTTAAGGGAAGGCCATTGCTGCCGCACACTTCAACAGGATGGCTTTGGGCAAAAAATGTCATTCCTCCTAAACTACGCTCCTCTTTTTCCAAAAGAGTAGGTGACATTTTTATCCTGTAAACATATTAAATCTATTAATTACATTGCCAGAGTAATATTTTGGATCATAACCTGCTACTTAATTATATCATACATTCGCGTCTGTTGAACAAATGTTTATATATTTTGGGCAATGTTTAATGTAAAATTAATGCATTTAACATTATTCACCTAGTGTTTCTACACGATGATTGCTTAAATGTATCCTATTAATAACGGAATAAATACGCCTATAAAATCATTTGAAATCAGATCCTTCTAATCACATTTTTCTTGTAAATATTTTACAACTGACAGAAGCTGACAGCAAATGACAGCGAAAAACACAGTTGTACGTTATCGTCCGATTGTCATCACAGATTCCCTAGCTAAACATTTCTCCGCTGCATGTTGCTTATCTTCATACCTATGATTTCCGGTAGGCTTAAGTATCCATGAGTTTACGTAGACTCTATCTGTCGTGGAATTAACGAAAGATTTATTAGTTTGCAGCAATCATATCAAAATGATATCATGCATCAAAACTCTTCGGAATTGAAAGTGCATAAATAACCGAGTACAGAATAGGTACAATTTTATATAATGCTATAAAACATACTTGTTTCGTTCCATCAAAGGCTGCGAATATTTATATTTAAACTAGCAATATTATAGTCTTGCAATACTGACCAGAAGTATTGAAGACATGAAAAATGTTGCATCCTAATCGCGATCGCATTAATTAGTATAAAGACATTTACCTTTGAGAATGCACCTTGCTTTGTCTTGATTGGCGGATTACTCCTTGGGGTGGCGCATGCATCAAGTGTAACGAAAATTGTTTTATTTCATTTACAGTAGCTTCAAAGTAATCATAAATCTAATGAGAATGACGCCCCGTTCTTAATTCCTGGAAAAATAGTCGATAATTCTTGGGATTCCCATATATTAGATATTGTTTGCATTAAATGGGCCTTACGATCTAAGCGGATGTGACATTATCATAGGGATAGGCAGTGCAATATTTTACTAGATTCGTTAGTCGCACTAATGCGGAACGTTACAGTATCAATGCTGAAGGAATCGGCTGAAAAATATTCCGGCGGATTACCCCTTGGGATGGCATATGCATCAAATGTAACGAAAATTATTTAATTTAATTTACACTAGCTCCAAAGTAATTATAAATTCCTTTTTTCTTAATTCTTGGTTCTTAATTCCTGGAAAAATAGTCGATAATTCTCGGGGTTCCGGACCAATATACGTATATTGGGTATTATTTATATTAAATGGGTTTTACGATCTAGGCGGATGTGACATTATCATAGGGATAGTTCTGGCAATGCAGTGTTTTACTAGATTCGTTAGTCGCACTAATGCGGAACGTTACAATATCAATGCTAAAGGAATCGGCTGAAAAATACTCCGGCGGATTACCCCTTAGGATGGCACATGCATCAAGTGTAACGAAAATTGTTTTATTTCATTTACAATAGCTCCAAAGTAATCATAAATCTAATGAAAATGACGCCCCGTTCTTAATTCCTGGAAAAATAGTCGATAATTCTTGGGGTTCCCATATATTAGATATTGTTTACATTAAATGGGCCTTACGATCTAAGCGGATGTGACATTTTCATAGGGATAGTTCTGGCAGTGCAGTATTTTACTAGATTCGTTAGTCGCACAAATGCGGGACGTTACAATACCAATACTAAAGGAATCGGCTGAAAAATATTCCGACAGATTACCCCTTGGGATGGTACATGCATCAAGTATAACAAAAATTGTTTTCTTTAATTTACACTAGCTCCAAAGTAATTATAAATTCCTTTTTTCTTAATTCTTGGTTCTTAATTCCTGGAAAAATAGTCGATAGTTGTCGGGGTTCCGGACCCATATATATATATATTGGGTACTGTTTACATTAAATGAGCTTACGATCTAGGCGGATGTGACATTTCATAGGGATAGTTCTGGTAGTGCAATATTTTACTAGATTCGTTAGTCGCACTAATGCGGAACGTTACAATATCAATGCTAGAGGAATCGGCTGAAAAACTGATGCAGCGCCATCTCATGACTTATATCCTACTATTTTAACCGTCCCAACTATTTTTCTTCAGTTGCGTCGGGTCTAGGTCAAAGCTACGGTTGTACACGTCTTATATTTATTCCCACTTGCAGTTGCGTTCTTTCTGGTTTGAGTTCTCGGTAGGATCGGTTGTGCACTGTTTGTCTCCTCTCCGCCGTTCACGGTTGCCCGAACATGACGTGAGTTTCATCTGTGATAATCTCAACAATCCTCATTTTCTTTTTGTTATAACCATCATAAAACTGCACTTTAGTAACCAATTAAGAACTTTGTTATATTATTTTTCTTCTTAAAACATTAATTAAGATATATTGTGGATTCGTATTCTGTGATCAATTTCGTACGATGTATGTAATAAGCATCGTGGAGAATTTGCTGTTTTCATAAATTCAGTAGAGCATTATCATTCAACTAATACATAATTAAATACAAGAAAATTGATACCCTAAAAAATTACTTTATAACCTAACCACGTTTGCAGTTACTTACAATATTGTTTTGAATAACAGGTCCAAAGTATCGCGTGACACTCTGTATGAGTGCGTCAATACGGTCCTTACTCATTCGGAAGAGAAGAAGAGGAAGTTCTTAGAAACATGTGAACTTCAGATTGGTCTGAAGAACTATGATCCACAGAAGGACAAGCGTTTCTCTGGAACGGTCAAGTATGTTTTCACCTGAAGCTGAGGGTTCTTTTTTGTTTTCGAAATGTGCTCTATTGAGGTTCAGTACTCGAAATAAAGCATAAAAGATCACCTCAAGCAACTCAGGAAGCTGGGCTTCTCCTGGCGGACTTTCACCCAGGGTCTTAAAAAACATGGGGAGGTATTGTACCGATAAAAGAAATTATAGGATCATGCTGTTTGGTCCTATGGGTAAGTTCATTCTTAAAGCCACAATTTCATGTAGTATACAATTGCACAATTTGTTGGACTAATGTTCAATGATGGTACTAGCATGTATTATCAGAATGAATAATGTTGCAATTCTATAAAACCTCTGAGAACATTGGTACTGATGTAAATTAAAATCTCAAATTCAATACGTGATTTCTATTGAGTTCGTCAATTGATATAACACTACATAATAATTAATCAAGTTGAGAAACATGAGCACTTACATTTAACATTTACGAATTATCTCCTTACTCTTAGGTTGAAGAACATTCCTAGACCGAAAATGCAAGTATGTGTCTTGGGTGAT
Organism: Cryptocheilus praepositus; assembly: GCA_033815515.1. Classification (NCBI taxonomy): domain Eukaryota; kingdom Metazoa; phylum Arthropoda; class Insecta; order Hymenoptera; family Pompilidae; genus Cryptocheilus; species Cryptocheilus praepositus. The sequence continues at coordinate 5,345,225 of JAWWQZ010000315.1, forward strand.
CAGCAGCATTGCGACGAAGCTAAGGCCAACAACATACCTTATATGGATGCTGAAGCCTTGAAAAAGCTCAACAAGAATAAGAAACTTGTCAAGAAATTAGGTATGTACTGAGTATCAAGTATTAAAATAGATCTTGAAATACAATACCTTCCTATAAGCACCGCTATTGTTCTTTTAAACAATAGTGGCCGTCATCAGGAAGGAAAGTAAAAATCATTACTAGGTGAGGGCGATACTTAATTCATAGTTTTGAACCTCAATCCGTTCTGAAACATTAGCTTTTACAAATGTGTAAAGAATTGCTGCATAATCATTATATGAAATCCTTTTAACCTACACTCGACATTACTTGAAATCTCGATATTACAGCCAAAAAATACGATGCTTTCTTGGCCAGTGAATCGTTGATCAAGCAGATTCCTCGTTTACTCGGTCCTGGTTTGAACAAGGCCGGTAAATTCCCTGGTCTTCTTTCGCATCAGGAATCGATGGTGGGCAAAATCGATGAGGTAAAAGCCACAATCAAATTCCAAATGAAGAAGGTATGTTTCTATATATTATATGAATATACTAAATGAAGAAAACAATGGAGATTCCATTCTCAATTAAATTGATACATTTTTGTGCAGGTATTGTGTTTGTCGGTGGCAGTTGGACACGTGCAAATGACTCCAGACGAGTTGGTGCAGAATGTACATCTATCAATAAACTTTTTAGTTTCTTTGTTGAAGAAACATTGGCAAAATGTACGTTCGCTTCACATCAAATCTTCCATGGGACCACCGCAGAGGTTATACTAAGAATGCTTAGTATCAAAGCTTCAACTGTACCTCGAATAAACTTTATAAAACTATTTGACGTATCTTTGTTTTTATATTATTTACGCGTTTCTTGATCATCACATTTTCAATAATCCATAACAACTGAATTCTAGTTAAAACGAATAATCCTTGACCGTATCCTTTCAATTGTTTATTTTGTGTTTGGCTGACCGAACTTAGATAAGGTAAAAAATGTTTACCGCTGAGCTGTCAGGCATTTTTTTAATTCTATTCGAAGACGCCCGATTGCTGTGTATTTTGATCGTGCGATGAAATTCTATCCATTCGTATATGGTTTCTTGTACCTTGAAACCAAGGATGAAGGGAGGGATTCATGAATTCGAGCCTGCAACTCACTATTCCGAAATCGTCAGCTATTTCTGACCTGAAAATCTTCGTGGGAGTTATGGTTTGCCTGCACATGTAACTTTGTCAGCATTAGGTGTAATATAAGTCAATTCACATATTGCAGGCAGCAGGTCAAGGAATAATATTCCGGAATTGGTCTTAGTTTTCTAGCTGCTTCCTACAGATTTCGAAGTTACATTTCAAGAATAATTCCGTCTTCGTCACGACTGCATACAAGTAGAAATTGTATTCTGATGGATAATCCTGAGAACTGGAATCCCGCGTCGTGCGTTGAAAGGGTCGTCAACTATGTTTGATTAACAAAGTGTCACGGGAGAAACAAACAGAGTGCACTCTCGAGTAACAGTATAAGCTGGAGTGGACTCGAGTGGACCGTTATCAGTTAGATATCAGTCAGCCGTCCAGTAGGGACTGTCAGACGGAAGATTGCTGATTGACCAAATAACTTAACAATAATGTTTCAACGGGAACCCTGAAACTCTTAACGTACGCCGTGTATTTTTGAGATATTAGTCTTTGACGTCAGGGTGAATGAAAACTTCAAACAATCGAGAAGACCAAGACTAATGTGACTTGAGGCGGGAGATAGGTTGAAGGACCTTTCGTGTGCTGTGTGAGCGAAAAAGTTCGTTGGGCATGATTTAAATGGAATATCGGAACATCGTGCTGTTAAAATATTAGTGGTGTAAAATGTGACGACATTAAGATGAACTTTAATGGAATCGATGCAACACAAGAGAAGTAACAACGCAAATTGACGAAACAACATACGAGTTTATTTTTAAAAAGAGTTTGTGTCTACGTTTACTGCCGCTGGAGCACTTTACACGTAAGTTATTTGTGGCGTATACAAAAAACCAGTTTGAGTTCGATTAGAAATATTATTCTGCATGTAAATCCAAGTAGATTAAAACTAGATTAGCTGAGAATCAGCTAAGAAGTGATAAGCTCCTTATTTATTTTAATCAACAAAGGAAAAACCAATGTTTTCTTTGGTCACACTAAATTTTGAACGTTTTTTTTTTTGGACAGAGACAGTAGGCATAAGAGTAGACAACAATTTGGAAAATATTAATATTTGTGACGAGTGACATTTACGTCTGATGACGAGTCATATAAATCATCATAATTCTTTATCGGAGGAAATCACAGCGATTGCTCTCGCAACGTTCGCATGATACGAAGCAGGAACTAACGATTGATAAAACGTTTCAGCGATTATAAAAGTACGGAACTATGTTTTCTATGAAGTTTTATTCACGAAAACGATATATCACAATATTATGCATTGACGTTCTTTTCAAATATTGGATCGTGTCGTCAATTATATCCATCCATTTGATAAAAAGACACATTATTGTTTCCAGTTCACCGCATTTGAAATATGACATTTAGAAAACATCTATATCTTCTACTTTCCACGATATATATTTTCTATGCATTCGGCAACGGCAATTCTCGTGTCGAGGGTTTACTCCGCACAGCTACAGGAGGAAGAACTACATTTAATTTTACCGATATCACATGGCCCGAAATAAACACAGAGCCGCAGATGTTCAACAAAACGCAACGTTTTGGATCATCTACATCGTCGATGCAGTATACTGAAACGACAGTCCTGTCCACTCATTTGCAAGGTAAAGTTTATTCTACAGTGAAAATAATGAAATTCAAAATCGGCAATAAAAATCGCTAATAATGGGCAATTCAACAGAGACAGAGAAATCGTTAATCCCTACTACTACTGCTACTACAATTACTACTCCTGCTACTGTTATTACTGCTGCTGCTACTACTGCTACTACTATGAGTGCCACTACTACTACTTCTACTACTACTACTACTAGTACTTCTACTACTTCTACTACTACTACTACTACTACTACTACTACTACTACTACTACTACTACTACTACTACTACTACTAGTACTTCTACTACTACTACTCCTACTACTACTACTTCTACTACTACTACTACTACTACTACTTCTACTACTCCTACTCCTACTACTAATGTTTCAATCGAAAATACAACCCCGAAACATATTTCGAGTGAAGCTACAACGACGGATGTTCCAATTGAAACTACTACTCCGATGCCCAACTGTGATCTACGATGGTTGTTGAACAGTTTAGAAGGTACGTAAAACAGCGTATGTATCAATCAATGTACAATTACATTGTTGTTATAGATTTTTTCTATTTTTAGATAGAGAGCAGGAAATAGTGGATGTAAAGAATTTGACTGGAGTATCCGCTGGTAACGAATGGATACAGATTTCGTGGGAATTACCGTGTTTAAACGTAGAGAATGTACCGATCGTTTACGCGATTAAAGTGTATGACGATCAGAAAATTTTTGCTCAAAAAAACGAAACAAATACGCAGTCTAACGTTACCGATTTAAATCCGTGTACGACGTATACGTTCAATGTGAAACTTGTGGTTGAACATCGAGAATCTAATGGGGCCAATACTACAGCATCCACAGGACAAAATGGTAAATTTATCGGAATCAATATCGGATTAAATATAAATCATTGTCCATCATATATGCTTTGTTTCAGTTACGCAAATTGATAATGTAAATAAGCTAAAAGTGGGAGCCGTTAATGTAGATTGGATCGAGTTAACGTGGGAAGCATCGGAAAGGCATTTGAAGTGTATACGTGAATATTGGATAAATCAGTGTTTAGGAGACACCTGTAATAAGACCGTTGTACTGGGTACAACATATAAGGCAGCAGATCTAAAATCCTGTACAGAATATAATTTCACTGTTAAAGTATACACAGGGGTTATTACATCCTCTGGTAGCAGCATTTCAGGAAGAACTACCTCACCGCGTAAGCACGATCCCGAATTTTCTGTTGTAGCACAACGAATTTAATGATCATGTTACAGAAAATCTTTTTTTCATTTGAGATAGGTCCAAGTCAGCCACAAAACGCAATCGCAGATCCCGGCAATTTTTTATTAAACGTTCATTGGATGCCACCAGAATTTGGTGCTGTCTGTATTAACCATTTTCGAATTATGATAAACCCTGGAACGATTACGTTACGAACGAATAAGACAAACATAGAAATACGTGATTTGAAAGCATGTGAGTCGTATACGCTTTACATTACTGCCGTCAATGAAGATAATAACGATGGAGACGTGGCTACCATTACCGGTGTAACAGCAGCATCGGGTATGTATGGAAAAACTACAAAAATAATATAAACGCACTACTATGTTCATGTATTTGCAACTGTATCATTCTGAAGATTATTTTCTGATTCCGTAGTATCCAATCCTCCAATGCTAAGCTCGGATGTATTGGTATCGAAAAGTAGTGTGTCCATGAGATGGGAGATTTACAATAAAGATAATCTGTGTCACCTAAAATCAGTCTTAACGAAGTGTATTTGTTCATCGACCGACGGACAGGGTTATCAACCTGTTAATGGAGAATCGACAGTAGATTTGACTTCTCTCAGCCCAACCGACCGTTTACATGTGAATGCAACAGTTGAGGGACTTTCTCCTTTCACTGTTTACAGATGCTGGGGATTAGTTATAAATGCAGAGGGAAATAGTGATAAAAGTGATGAGTTAAGAGCTAAGACCTTAGAGGATGGTAAATATATTAACTTTAACAGTATTCCTATTTAAAAGAAACTCTATTCCGTCGTATCTGTTGTTAATAATTGGAATGATTTCTTCTGTTTTACAGTACCGTCATCACCTAACTTAACATTTGTGACAGATACTACCGATACACACTACCGGTTTGTTTGGGAAAAGCCAAGTCTTCTGCCAGGTGTTTTACATGGTTTTGAAATCGCATTTTACTGGCGACCACTCTTCCTAATACCCGACTGGTGTGACTATAATGTGTCGTCGTCCTATAGTGTTATGCAATTCAATGCATCTATATTTAATTACGATTCATTCGAAACAGCGCCATTTACATTATATACAGTGAGGATAAGAGCAAAAACTGGAGCGGATTGGGGGCTTTACGGTAATCCGGTAGTTTTCCAGACGAAACCAGAAGGTACCCCATTGCTAAGCTAACACATCTTACCGTTCCCAGAGCATACCGAAGATTACGAGAATATGTATTTGTTTATTTGTCATTTAGCTCCAGGCCCAGTAACAAATCTTAACTACACCATCAAAGAAAGTGTTGCTGATTCGAATATATTAGACACATTTGTAAGCTGGGGTCTCCCATGTTCTTTGAATGGGGAGATACATCAGTTTAACGTATCTGTATACGGAACCAGACATGGCTACGCGCCGCACTTTTTTTCCGTACAAACAAATATTCTTGGCAGTATTAACGAAAATTATATTCACACAGTAAATATGCAGGAACTAAAGGGAGAATATAACTATACTTTCTCTGTATCTGCGAAAGTTTTAGGAGTGAACAATTTCGGTGAACCAGCCTATTGCGTAGACGTCTTGTATCCTTCAGGCAGTATGAATGTGTTATTTCTCATATTACGTTTTTAAATAACCATTCCGTCAATTACGATTATCTGTTTAGTTCCAGCCGAACCGGATGAAGAATATGTTAAGGCCATAACTATAGATCCATACAAAGCTCGCAGGTCAACAACAACTGCAGCTATTTTACTTCCACTTTTTCCGGATACAAACGGAGATATCCGGTACTATGCGATTATGGTTGCGGAAAAGGATCATAACGAACCCGTGCGATCGAGGTTTGTTTTGAATAGTAATCAATGGCCAGACACTCCATCTTGGGAAGAAGCTATGTTGAAGGATTTCACTGTGCCATACCAAGCGACTAGGCCTGAATGGGATCCTCACCGTGCGTATGATACATTGCTTTTTGGAATATAACTCTGCTATATAATTAACTGAGCTTTACTTTTAGCATATAACGTAGCGGATTACGGTCACATGAAAGCGGTAAAATATGTACTCGGAGAAGATGCACAGTGTAAAGAGATATCGTTCAACACAGATAAACGCCTTTATTGCAATGGACCATTAAAGCCGGATACATGGTATCATGTTAGGATGCGTGCGTTTACATATGGCGGTTACAATGATTCTCCTGTGTTTCTTATAAAAACTAGTATGTAGCATGCGTCGTCTTGTACTACATTTAACACGTTGACTGCCAAGCATATTTTACTATATTAGAACGACGATGCTATGAAATACTACAGCGTTCGACTGAATTATGGAAAATGTAAATAATGGGCAGATATTGGAGACCAAAGGATTGCATCACTATTCTAATAACAACTGTATTTATAAAATAATAATTGCTACCCATTGCGAATATTTTGTATCTTCGGTAAAATGTCCTGCGTTGGTCACCGGTGACCATCTTGGCAGTCAAAGTGTTAAATAAGCAGTTAATATTGTGTCTAAGATTTCACTACAGACAAATTATCTGTTCTTAGATGCAGAACTGAATATTGGTGTTGTGATTGGAGTTGTGTTCGGAATTCTCATTTTGGGAATTTTAACAACAATAATGCTACTCGTACGAAAATGTTCGCCGCAAGTGTAAGCAACAATGTGTTGTTTCTATACACAATTTTGTACTCGATTGATTCGTATTACTGATATTCATTGTTCTTATGTTTAGTGTACTACGTAGGTTCTTACATTCCGACATGCCAGGTTCACCGGTTCCACCGCCATTTAACAGAAAGAAATTTCTTGCTCACTGCCAACAGTTAGTAGACAATCCGGGAAAGTTGAGCAACGAATTTCGGCTTCTGCAAACGTTAAGTGTAGACTTACAAATGCCTGCAAACACAGCTTGTCTGCAGGCTAACAGGAAAAAGAACAGATACTCTGATATTCTACCATGTACGAACAATATTGATTTGCAACAGTGATATTGATTATATTTATATTGGCTCCTGTGTTTAGTTCAATAGTATCATGTTGCATTTTCAGATGATTTTTCAAGAGTAAAACTGGAGGTAATAGACAATGATCCCAACACTGACTATATCAATGCATCTTTTATAAGAGTAAGTACAAGTGTACACATGTAAGTAATAATCATTGTACTAATAAACAATATATCTTCTTAGGGTTATGCTGGAGAAGATGAGTACATCGCGTGTCAAGGTCCGAAAGAAGAAACGACATACGATTTTTGGAGAATGGTTGATCAATACAATGTAAACATTATCGTAATGCTCACCCAACTAATTGAAAAGGGCAAAGTATGTATGCAGCAATCACCACATCGAGACACGATAAAATATAACTGACAAATGTTTAATTGTAGGAAAAGTGCCATCAATATTTTCCAAACATAAGAGAGACATTCAGTTACGAGAGTATGACCATACGATGTACGAGTGAATTGGATTTCAGAACATACACACAGAGAACGTTGATATTGGAAAAGGTTTTCATAATTGATCCCTATAGTTCATGTGGAGTAGGTCAGCTATCATGTAGTTACTTATTGTAGGAGGGTAGAAAAAGAGGTATAATTCACCTACACTTCAAAGATTGGCCAGACCATGATGTTCCAGAAGACTTTGACCCAATGATCAATTTCTGCCAAATTATGCGCCGCAACATCATTACTAATAAGGGTTTAGTGGTTGTACATTGCAGGTAAAAACTAATTTAACTGAACTTTGGGATAACAAACTGCAATCATTATTAAATATGGAGGGGAATTGTGTTTTATTTCAGTGCAGGTATCGGTAGAACAGGAACTTTGATAACAATAGATGTACTTCTTCAACATTTGAGGGATAACAGAAAATTAGACGTCTTTGGAACAGTATACAGACTTCGGCATCATAGGATAAATATGGTACAACGGGAGGTGCGTATATTTTTTAAATGACCTAGCTTAAATACCGTATTTAAATATTAACGTTTTCAGAGTCAGTATGCATACATATACAACTGTATAAAACAAGTATTAAAAAATCCCTATTTCTTGAAGACATGTAAGTATTCTATCTAAAAGTCCAGCTTTTTAAATCAATGTGTCTAGGTAGACTTCTAAAAACTCCACTTTTAGATAAACCACCACCCGTGGAAAATGTTTATGGGAATGTCACTATTAGGGACAAAGAAACACCAAAGATAAACTCAACTAGAGTCTCCAATCATGAAGAGTGTATGTACCCCAATTAATAACATGTTTCTTTAACCATTGTCTTTAAAGAGTATAAATGTCAATCACTATACATATTAGAATTAACATTAATTTACTTTCTATCGCAGAACAAATGGCCAACTGCCTAACATTATCGAGGTAGGCTATAGTTACAAATGCTTATGCCACGCTTTATTCTTGTTGCTTTATTTTTTATTCTATCGTATGGGAACTATTGTTAAAATTGTATTCTGCTTTTGCTTCTTTTGTATGTGTCATGTAAAGAATCAAAGGTACCTTATTATAAATACTCCTGCAAATTACCATCATCGCATTATTAATGTTGCAGTAAAAAGTTGTAATCTCGTCAAGTCAGTGCATTCAGTGGAATCTATCCCCGATTACTCTCCTTGGGCAGCAAGAAAAGCTAATACAAGAATGCTAAATGCTGGTAAGAACTTGATTTCTAAATATTTAACATTCTAATACCCTGAATCGTGTTGTCAGAGTAAAATAAAAAATTAAGTACCAATATTTTATAACCTGCGCAAAGTGTATATAGACTTTCTAGAGTGTATATAGACTATTTATAGACTTTAAAAGATCTCCTAATATATTTAGATACGTATTCTTTTAAAGGTGAAATGAGGTATTGCAAATCAGCAGGGGCATTGGACGTACAAGAACCTCTCTTAGGTACAGGAATTTTACTACACTTTATACATATGTTGGATTGTCTATATTTAGTTTTGCTCGTTTGATTGTCTTTACATTTTATAATACATTATACACAGGAAAACGTGAGTTGAAGAATATGGTTTATAAATCAATGCAGGGCATGTTATTTCGATCAAGCACAGAAAGTTTAGGTAAGGACTCTTGTATACACATCCAGCAATAAAAATGAAGTGTTATGTTACCAATTTCTGTACATTATCAATTTTGACGATGGTACATTTATTAATGAATACCTTATGCTGTTTTTTTTTAACTAAATCTTTGTAAATTATGTTATATAATTTGTACAATTTTATTCGATATGAATAATAATATGAACAAATAGTAAATTTATTTAAAACTATTACAAATTTATTTAGAATAATGCTAAACTTTTTACTCATTGCTTTCATAAGCATAAGTTAACGTGACATACTTACCTAAACCTTACAGAAAACTCATAATCTACGATCAATCAAAATCGATAGGGAACTTAATGTCTAATCAAAACTATATAGTGATTCTTTCTACCGCTGAAAGCAGAATATAACCTCTTGAATCAAATCCATAAATTATATTCACGTTTTAATGTAAAACAAGATTCTCTCTGAATAATAAAGAGCCAAACTTAGTATCTATATTTGGTAGAATAATCTTTCGGTGAAACGACTAAACCTCTTCCTTTCCTTGCACCTCTGTACACAGTTTCTATAATATCTATCATTTCTTGTTTATCTTCCAGAGTCCAATTTATTTTATTATTGTTACCTGTACCCAAGTCAATCATTATATGTTTATTCCTAAAGAAAAACATCACTGTGCATGGATCGTACAATTCGTACCTACAAAAGAATATAATAAATTGATTATCTAAAATGTATCATTTAACAATACTATTTCTTCAGCGCACAGTTTCACGTAAGATGATGTTTTACTTACATTTTATTAAAGTCAGGGACTTCTGTAATATCAACCAAATAAATTACAGCAAAATTTTTAACTTTCTCCGCTATGTTATAAAGAACTTCGTCCATTTTCATACACATTGGATCCCAGTCGTGACCAAATCTAATAACCTAACGAACAAACAGTATCACGGTTAAAAACTTAACCTACAACGTAATTAACATTATGTTCATAGACTACTTACAACGACTCTATCTTCTTCAGACAGTATGGCTTGATCAACTTGCCATCCATTATGCAAATGTGATAGCATATAAGACATCTTGGAGATTTATCAATAAACACTACGTTTGTATAAACACCCTACTTAACTCTGCTAGCGTACATCTAACAATTATATATGCTGTGCTAAACTGACGGTAAATAATGCCACATGCAACTGTAATCAATTTCCACGTATAAGTAGCTCCATCTAAGAGACTTTATTATAGGATCGCAATACAAAATACTATGGTAAATATGAAAAAGGTAATGAGGTAAAACGTTCTTAAGCGTGCACTACTAGAAACTATCAGCGGTATAGGAATAATTAAAATCCTATCATTGTATAATATGCCTGCAATAATATTTTTTAGATTCCATAGTTAACCCTTTTTCGGACGGAGCGTTGCTGTGGACGACAGGTATTGGAATGTGCAGTAAAGAAAATATTCACGTCGCGCGTTTGCGTTATAAAAACTAAATCTTCATTTAACCACTTGCGCTATAAAGACGTGCCACGCACGTCGAGATGCTTTTATTCCAAAGCCGCCAGCGACATGTATACCACGTCTATAGGCATTTGTCGCAGAAGCAAAAACGACGTGTCTTTTGCATAGACGCTGCTACTACATCAATAGCTGCTACTAAGCTTTATGGCGAATTTTTTGCATTTATAGTAAAATGTTTTGCGCCGGCGGTCAATAGTTAAAACCTTTTGTGCGGCATCAAGGTAACGCCTTACCGCATGTTATATTGTAGAACGCGGCAGCCGAAAATTAAATCGTAGCGCAAGTGGTTAACATGTTGACTGCCGTGGTGGTCATCGGTACCGGCGCAAAAGTTCCCACAAAAAATTCAAAAAATACCTAATCGGTAGCATTTATAATTTTGCAAATGCAATTAATATTAACACGTTGACTGCCACGCGTATTTTACTATATTAAAACCGCAACGGGATGAAGTACTACAGAATATGATTGAATTGTGCAAAATGAAAATAATGCGAAGGTATAGGAGACCAAACAATTGAATCACTATTTAACACTTTGAGCGCCATGATGGTCACCGGTGACCGGCGCAAAAGGTCTCACAAAAAATTCAAAAAATACCCAATCGGTCGCATTTATAATTTTTAAAATGCAATTAATATTAACCCTTTGCGGACGGAGCGTCGCCGTGGCAGTAAAGAAAATATTCACGTCTCGCGTTTGCGTTATAAAAACTAAATCTTCATTTAACACGTTGACTGCCGTGGTGGTCATCGGTGACCGACGCAAAAGTTCCCACAAAAAATTCAAAAAATACCTAATCGGTAGCATTTATAATTTTGCAAATGCAATTAATATTAACACGTTGACTGCCACGCGTATTTTACTATATTAAAACTGCAACGGGATGAAGTACTACAGAATATGATTGAATTGTGAAAAATGAAAATAATGCGAAGGTATAGGAGACCAAACAATTGAATCACTATTTAACACTTTGACCGCCATGGTGGTCACCGGTGACCGGCGCAAAAGGTCTCACAAAAAATTCAAAAAATACCCAATCGGTCGCATTTATAATTTTTAAAATGCAATTGATATTAACCCTTTGCGTACAGAGCGTCGCCGTGGCAGTAAAGAAAATATTCACGTCTCGCGTTTGCGTTATAAAAACTAAATCTTCATTTAAATAAGTTTTTCATCAAATCTAACAAAATCATAAGCAAACAAATTTAATTGTGTTTACATATGAGACGTTTTATACTCTTCCTTTGTATGATGTAGTTCAAAACAATCACCCATGGGCAAGGTCGGTTTAGCCAAACAAGTAGCTCAATGGTACATCGACTCTGTCCTTCCATGTTTTACTTTACTTCTTCCTGTCTCATTTTGCCGAATATGTAGAAAACCGTTGAGCCTTTCTGCTATTCCAGAAGTCGAAGTACGTATGAATTGTAAATGATTTAATTTTTTTATATTATATTTCCTGTGATCTCTCTCCTGTGAAGCTCTTGATATAATAGATAGGAATTTATTACTGAAACCTCCAATCCCCAAAAAAATAATTTTCGCCACCATTTTTGAGACAAACGTACGAAACATCAGCCAGCTGCACTGCTAGATTTAGGCGGATATATCCGACATTCGTCCGCAACGGTAAAAAGGCTTAGGCGGATATATCCGACACTCGTCGGCAAAGGGTTAACATTTCTTACTGTACACCTTATGTGACGTGCGGTTCACAAAGAATCCACGTGGAGGTCTGTAGGTTGAATTCACTATCTGCGCAGGTATTCACTACATACAACGGCTCATACGATGTCCGCGAAAGAATTGGAGGATTTTGAGAAACGAGCGGCTGCAGCGGTAATTTTATCCATCGTCTCCTCGAGATTTAGCCATTTGTCATTAATGTTGTTGTAACGTTTAATAGCGATTGGAGGTTATGAAAAAGATGTCCGTACTTCTTTGTAGGAGGAACAGATTGCTGGCTTGAAGAATGAAATCGAGCAGATGCGACAAGTAATCGGAATGTACGGTATCGGCGACAAAATAGATCAGTCAATAAAGGATAACTGTGAGAAGTTACATCAAGAAAATGTTAAACTGAGACATAGGGTGGCCATTCTGAAAAAGGTGTGATACATTGTTTATTCATTTTCATAGACTATGTACGTTTTATGCTTCCATTGAGACCAAGAGTAAACAACAGTGAATGTACTTTACAGACTGTTGAAGCAGAGAGACAAAAATCTAGAGCGGATAGGTCGTCATCTGCAACTATGCAGACGGCTGATACGTCAAACAAAATGATTAGTATATATGACACCTTGAAGGAACTTTTTGAAAGAGCTGTTAAATCTGCATACGGCGACTTACAGGGTGTGAATGTAGATATTACCTCAAGCACTCGTCCAAAATTTGGAGATTATCAATGTAATAGTGCTATGGCTCTTGCCAAGAAACTGTCTAGTGCAGGTAATATATAGGTCTACAGAGAGAAAGTATGTTGGGTTAATGTAATTGATGAATTAAGAATGATGGTAATTGATGTTGTATAGGAACAGATGTGAATCCCAAAACCGTTGCTGAAAAAATAGTGCTAAATGTACCCGAGTGTCCACTCATTGAAAAGCTGGAAATTGTTGGTATCGGTTTCATAAACATTTTTTTAAAACATGGGTTCTGCCAGGCTATATTAACTGAGTTAGTGAAGACCGGAGAGGTTCAACCACCAAGTGTTGATAAAAAAGCAGTTATAGTGGACTTTTCTAGCCCTAACGTTGCAAAAGAAATGCACGTGGGACATCTAAGGTCTACTATTATTGGAGACAGTATCTCCAGATTATTAGAGTACTTAGGTCATGATGTATCAAGGATAAATCATATAGGTGATTGGGGAACACCTTTTGGAATGTTAATAGCTCATCTTCAGGACAGGTTTCCTGATTACTTAACCGTCTCCCCCCCAATAAGTGATCTGCAGGTATGAATCGATCATTTGCTTTTCTCACTACAATACTCTGACAACAACGTTATTTGTAGGCGTTTTATAAAGAATCAAAGCAGAGATTTGATGAAGATGAAGAGTTCAAAAAGCGTGCATACAATTGTGTTGTCAAACTTCAAGCTTTTGATCCAGATATAACAAAAGCATGGAAGCTGATATGTGATGTTTCTCGGAAAGGTATCATCGAAAGTTACCGACATTGAACCTTCTATTATGATGCATCTCATACTTAATATTAATAATTAATATATTTTAAAATTAGAATTTCAGGATATCTACCGTCGACTGGACATCCGACTACTTGAGAGAGGAGAATCGTTTTATCAGACACGAATGGAAGCAGTTGTAAAGGAATTAGAGGCGAAGGGACTCCTGGAGGATGATGACGGACGAAAAATTATGTGGCCCCAAATTCCGCCTAGCGGGATACCTTTTATAATCGTAAAATCCGACGGAGGCTACACGTATGATACATCGGATATGGCGGCTATAAAACACCGAGTTGAAGAAGAGAATGCCGACTGGGTAATTCTGTGATATCCGACGCTTCTTACATTCTTGCAGCATTTGTCATTTCCTTGAGATCAGAAATTGAGTCTTATTCATTTTTAGTTGATATACATAACAGACATGGGACAGTCGTTACATTTTGCAAATCTAGAAAAATGTGCCAAGCGTGCAGGATTTGTAACAGAAAAGCACTTGGTGCAATTCGTTGGGTTTGGCGTGGTTTTGGGCGAAGATAAGAAAAAGTTCAAGACAAGATCCGGAGAGACAGTTAAATTGTCAAACCTATTGGATGAAGGTATTAAGGCATATCGTTTTTCATTCTAACTGTGCCGACATTGGGATTATTTTCTAAATATCGGTTTTGCTAAAGGTTTGAAACGGGCTTTGGACAAGCTGCAGCAGAAAGGGCGTGATCAAGTTCTTTCGGCAGATGAATTACGTCAGGCTCAAGAATCAATAGCCTATGGATGTATCAAATATGCAGATTTGTCGCACAATAGACATCTCGATTACGTATTCTCATTTGATAAAATGCTCGATGATAGAGGCAACACCGCTGTATACCTACTGTATGCACTAACTAGAATTCGATCAATCGCTAGAACGGCGAAAATTACACAATTTGAAATACGCGAACTCGCACAAAGCACCCCCATTTCTCTAGATCATGAGAAAGAATGGAAATTGGCGAAGGTGTTAATGAAGTTCTCCGACGTTCTACTGAAGATCACCAAAGATTTATGTATGCATCACTTATGCGAGTATTGCTATGAAATTTCGTGCGCGTTCACGGAGTTTTACGATAATTGCTACTGCGTGGAAAAAAATCAAGCTGGTGAAACAGTCAAAGTAAATACAGGTCGTATCCTGCTGTGTGAAGCTACGGCTATCATACTGGAAAAATGTTTCTTCATACTAGGCCTCAAACCAGTGACACGAATGTAAGATACTCCATAAAATTTACCAGTGATATCATTTTTATTATATTTTATGTAAAACAGAAACTGCTTTTAAATTATAATGATCGGAGTGAAACATAAAAATTGCATCTTGACATGAATTATTCAGTCCTATGTTTCCCCACTGTTCCCACATCACAGGTACATACGTATGCATACCATGACGTATATTTTCGCGAAATTTAAGTGCTGCTATTATGATGCAAACTGACGGTCGCTGACGACAGATAGCGGTCGTACCCACGTGTGTATCATCGTTTGCGGCTAGTGGTTCATTCATACATTAGATGCTGTTTTAATAACAGAGTATTGCCAATAATTAAAATGGTAGATTGTTTTTGACTATTTAATTTAAACATATTCCATATTGTTAGGTCAAAATTTAACAGTCGGGTAAATTCTATCGTATAACCTCTATACCGGTAGTCACCAGCTGTGACTTGTTTTACTTTAAGATATATTTTTAAATTAATATATTTTTTGTTTAACACTTTGACTGCCAAGCGTATTTTGCTATGTTAGAACCGTGATGAGATGAAATATTGCAGAGTATAATTAAATCATGCAAAATAAAGGTAATGCAGAGTTGTTAGAAGCCAAAGTATTGAAGCACCGTTTCAATATAAATTGCATTTACAAGATTGCAAATAAGCTTCATTGCGAATTTTTTGCATTTTGAGTAAAATCTTGCACCGGTCACCGGTGACCACCGTGGCAGTCAACGTGTTAATATTGTGCGATTTTGAATCCAAATCAATTGGAAAAACGTCATGAGATTTATGCAGGTATGCACTATTTTGTTTTTTATAGACACTAGAAAGAAAAGGAACATTTAAGGTAGAATATCTACGGGAAATAGAGAAAGACATTCAAACAAAGTGGGAAAATGACAAAGTTTATGAGGAAGATGCTCCTTTACAAGATACAGAGGGGAAAGTTGATAAATTTCTGGCAACTTTTCCATTTCCTTACATGAATGGTCGCCTTCATTTGGGTCATACATTTTCCATGTCCAAGGCTGAGGTAAACATTAGTGTTGCATGGGGGAAGAATGTATATCTCTTTGGCTACTGATATAATTTTTTAGTTCGCAGTTCGTTACAATCGGCTTTTAGGTAAGAAAGTTCTCTTTCCCTATGGTTTTCATTGTACTGGGATGCCTATTAAAGCATGTGCCGATAAACTGAAAAGAGAGATAGAGGAATATGGGTATCCACCTGTGTTTTCTACGGCAAAGACTGTACCTGAGGAGGAAGAAGAAGATGCCGTGCCAAAAGATAAAAGTAAAGGAAAGAAGGTAACAAGATACGATTAATCATCAATGCCTTTGTGATTTATATTACTTCCGGTTGGTTATCTTATGTACATAGAGTAAAGCAGTTGCAAAGGCTGGTGCTGCAAAGTTCCAATGGGAAATCATGCAAAGCCTTGGTTTGAATGACGATGACATAAAGAAATTTGCAGATGCAGCATATTGGTTGGATTATTTTCCACCACTTGCAGTACAGGACTTAAAATCAATTGGGTTACATGTAGGTAATTTTAAGATAACTATATCTTTTCAAATCCATAACATGAATATCATTTTTGTATTGTAAAATGTGCTGTATTTACAATTTACTAGGTAGATTGGCGGCGTTCATTTATCACAACAGATGCAAATCCTTTCTTTGATTCATTTGTAAAATGGCAGTTTCTCCATTTAAGGGCCAGAAACAAAGTAAAATATGGGAAAAGATATACAATATACTGTCCAAAAGATGGACAACCTTGCATGGATCATGATAGATCCACTGGCGAGGGTGCAGGTCCACAAGAGTATACCCTGATTAAAATGAAACTGCAGAAGCCTTTCCCCCCATCTTTAAAGTAACGCGCTTATATCCAAACGTCTATTCTGGTACCAATTTCCACAATGAAATGATTGTCTCTGTTTGCAGGTCACTGTCTGAGAAAAACGTTTATTTCGTTGCTGCAACCTTACGACCGGAGACAATGTACGGTCAAACAAATTGCTGGATCCATCCTACTATAAATTATATTGCATATTCTTTGCCCAATGGCGACGTATATATATCGACACAGCGAGCAGCGCGAAACATGGCATACCAAGGTTTCTTTAAGGAAGAAGGAAAAATTGATGTACTTTTGGAAATAACTGGACAGGTAAAATATTTAATATTTCTATGCGGTATTCCCAGAAATAAATGAATTAAAGCATTCTATTTGTTTTACAGAGTCTTTTGGGTCTAGCATTGAAAGCACCTCTTACAAGCAACCAAATAATATATACGTTGCCAATGTTGACGATTAAAGAGGATAAGGGTACTGGAATTGTAACATCAGTTCCAAGCGATTCGCCCGACGATTATGCTGCTTTGGTAGATTTAAAAAAGAAGCCGGCCTTCAGGGAAAAGTATAATATTGCCGATGAAATGGTTTTGCCTTACGAACCTGTGAGTTTACCACAGACTATCAACCGTCGTAAAAGAAATTGTTTCTCTTTTTTTATCAATTGTCTCATTGAATTGTTCTTTTAGATACCTATTCTTGAAATTCCTGAATATGGAAAGCTGTCTGCAGTGACTATTTACGAAAAATTGAAGATTCAATCTCAGAATGATAAAGAGAAACTACAAGAAGCGAAGGAGACGTTGTACTTGAAAGGATTTTACGATGGTGTACTGTTGGTTGGTGATTACGCAGGAAAGAAGATACAGGACGTTAAAAAAAATATTCAGAAGCAATTAGTTGCTAACGGCGAGGCGGTCGTTTATTATGAGCCCGAAAAAACGATTATCTCACGATCGAGTGATGAATGTGTCGTTGCTTTGTGTAATCAGTGGTTTTTAGATTACGGTGAAGAGAGTTGGAAAGCACAAACCTTGGAATCTTTAAAGAATTTGAACACATTCCACGACGAAGTAAGGAGAAATTTCTTGGCTTCCCTTGACTGGCTTAACGTACATGCATGTTCCAGAACATATGGCTTAGGTAAGCTTTCATTTCCTTATTTTTGCGCAACATATTTTCTCATGACTATACTTTCTTACAGGATCAAAATTGCCATGGGATGAGAATTGGTTAATTGAATCTCTGTCTGATTCGACTATTTACATGGCTTATTACACCATTGCTCACTTTTTGCAAGGTGGAACATTGAAAGGGGACAAGCCAAATGCATTTGGCATTAAGTACGTTTCAATGCATAACTCTGTTTCAGATGTTATTCAATTGTATTATTCAATTGTATTCATTGAAACTTCATAGGCCTAACGATATGACGCCAGAAGTCTGGGATTTTATCTTTTTTAATGATGCTAAATTCCCGGAGACAACTATCAAGGCAGATACTTTGTGGTCTATGCGTCGCGAATTCCGGTTTTGGTATCCTGTTGACCTAAGAGTTTCTGGAAAAGATTTGGTACCAAACCATCTTACGTATTTTCTGTATAATCATACCGCTATCTGGCCGACTGAGCCGGAAATGTGGCCACAGGGAATACGGGCAAATGGACATTTACTGTTGAATTCGGCTAAGGTAAGTGGCGTTTACTGCCATATTGATGCATCACAATTACATATCCTATGTTAACTGGAAAAGATAACTAAAAATTGCAAATCATTCTTTTAGATGTCAAAGTCGGAAGGAAATTTTTTAACGCTTGCTGAAGCAGTAGCTAAATTTTCAGCCGACGGTATGCGCTTATCTTTGGCGGATGCTGGTGATTCTGTAGAAGATGCTAATTTCGTCGAAAACGCAGCTGACGCCGGAATCTTAAGGCTTTACACCTTCATTGAATGGGTGAAAGAGATAATCGGCTCAAAAGATTCTTTCAGACATGACGAAGTAAAGACATTCAACGACAAAGTTTTTGAAAGGTATATATAACTATTTTCCAATTCATAAAATTCTGTAAGTTTCATAATATTACGAATACAAATATGTGCCATAAATCAGCGAGATGTATCAGAAGATACAAGAATCCAGCGACAATTATGCGAAAATGTTGTACAAAGAGGCACTAAAAACAGGATTTTACGAACTGCAAGCAGCGAGGGATAAGTACTTGCAGCTAAGCGCATTGGATGGTATAAATTGGCACCTTCTTATGAAATATATTGAAATTCAAGTGATTGTTTTGTCTCCAATATGCCCACATGTGGCTGAACACGTATGGACCCTTATTGGTAAAGTGAGTTTCTATTATAAATTCATATACTTTCTATAATGCGAGTTAAGAGCTCTCTTCTTATTAATAATTGTATACTGTATAAATTGCTGTTTACGTCGTAGGAGGGCAGCATATTAAATGCTCGATGGCCGACAGTAGGGCACATTGATGAGACTCTCATTAAATCTTCCCAATACCTTATGGATGCTGCCCATTCTTTTAGAATCCTTTTAAAAGGTTACCTTACGCCAAAGAAAGTAGGAAAGGGTAAGGAACCGGCACCCGTACCTGAAAAACCAACGCATGGTACAATTTGGGTGGCAAAGACATACCCAACTTGGCAAAGCATTATCCTCACTACAATGAAAGAAATGTACTCTGTAAGTTTAAGATGAGCAACATCGTCATTAATTCATAAGATCTAACGCTGCAATTTTTCGTATTTTCAAACAGAAGAACGGAAATGTTTTACCAGAAAATAAAGTAATTGCGTCAGAATTATCGCGCGTTCAGGAGTTGAAAAAGTACATGAAGAGAGTAATGCCATTTGTCCAAGCTGCGAAGGAAAAGGTCGAGATATCTGGTATCAATGCCTTGACCCAAACACTTGATTTCGATGAATTCGACGTTCTGGAACGAAATAAGGAATATCTTACGAACACTTTAGAGGTACACATTTATCTTTCTCTCAATTTGTCATTTTATTTGTCCTATTGTATGCTTGTTTAATTGTCGTATCCAGCTCGATGAACTTCTCATCAAATATACGGACGAGGCATCAGAAAAAATGAAGGAAGAATGTCGTCCAGGCACACCTTACATAAGTTTTTCTACACGTTCCACGGTGCCAGTATGTGTTATAAATTCTCAGTTATGTAAGGGGTTTTTTAGCGTAATTGTCAAAATTGGCGATGGTGATACGAGTGCTGACGTCATAAATCATATTTTGAAAGAATGCAAATTAAACGGTACGCATACAGTTACGTTAGAATAGTATCAATGGATTAATTCTTGTTTTTAATGTAATCTTAATCATCAGTTTCAGACGCTTCAGTTTTCTTATACCGTTACAACGATCCATTAATGGGACCACGAAGCAGGCCTACAGTGAATGGCATCTCCAATGATAAAACGCAAATACCCAACGATGCAACATTTAAAGTTAATACAGAATCGGGTACTGTCGAAGTAAGAGCAGCAAGCACTTTGTATCCAACAGGTAATCAGTTAATGTACATTGTACAGGCTAAAGATAAGTAGCAGGCAAGCAAAATAAAAACGTAAATATCAATTCATAATATTGATTGTGTGGAAAGTAGATTCACAGTTAACGGTGTAATATATTTATACAAATACCATTTGATTAAAGCCAACAAGCATCTCATTCGTTATAAGATGATAATCGTGCTTTATTTATTTACAAAGCAAACTGTTATTTTCTCATTTTATTTAATAATCATAATTTCCTTTTAAACACAATACATTTCTTGTACTAAGGCGATGCTTAGTATAACAAAAACAAACCTTTCCAGAAGAGTCATGTATATGTGATATAAAAAATATATTGAAACTTATTGGCAAGACATTTTCTTTAGCTTCACTATGTAGGTGACATAATCTATTTTACTTTCCACCGTTCCACTTCTCTTCGTATTTTCTGGACATCACTAGCGGTTGTCCTACAACATCCGCCGATATACCGAACACCCAGATCCAGCCATTCTTTAACGAACTGCTCCAAGGCATGACGTTCCCCATCTTGTATCCATCCTTGCTCCAGCGTATATTTTTCACCGCTATTTGGATACGCGACTAATGGCACGGTACCATTGGCATTACTCGTGTTAATCCCTCGCAATAACGGGGCAACGCATTGCGGTGCAATGCAATTTACCCCGACTGCCAGTATCTGACCAGGTGCAGCTTTTCTGTAGCAGTCAACAACGACCGATTGGAAGTTAGATCCATCAGCGATGCATTTTCCATCATCACGACACGAAAAAGACAGCCATGCTTTGGTATTCGGAAATTCCCTCAACAAAGCAATAAGTGCCTCCGCTTCATGCTTACATGGTATGGTCTCCAGAGATAGCAGGTCAACGCCGCTGTCTAAAAGAGTTCTAATACGTGGTCTATGCCAATCCATCAAGAGCTGACAGGATACGTCACTTCCATAATTTCCGGAATACTCAGAAGCATCGTGCAATGCTGCGCCGTACGGTCCGCAGGATCCTGCTATCAATGGTTCTCGA
Source organism: Cryptocheilus praepositus (assembly GCA_033815515.1). Classification (NCBI taxonomy): domain Eukaryota; kingdom Metazoa; phylum Arthropoda; class Insecta; order Hymenoptera; family Pompilidae; genus Cryptocheilus; species Cryptocheilus praepositus. The sequence continues at coordinate 5,366,808 of JAWWQZ010000315.1, forward strand.
TTAAAGACATTGTCGGAATCTTTAATCTCCTGTAAATACGTTGTTCTGGCACGTTGAGCACACGTTACAGCTTTCCGAATCAGGGACAGACTTTCGGTTGGTGTAGCATTGAGGTATTTCACAAACCCGTCGATCGACGCCTGATATGTGTTGGTCTGTATTATATCAGCACCAGCTCGTAGAAAGTCCAAGTGTGTATTGTAGACGGCATCAGGATCTGTTGCTAGATAGCGCGCTGTCCATAGTGGATCACCGTCGATTTGGCCACTCACGTGCGTAGACAATTGCGTAGAAAATCCACCGTCGATCACTCGTACGTCGTGCATTATTTCATACTTTCACCACTAATGCGATATGACCAACTAACCGCAACGGCGATTTGCTCGACCTTATATCTATTCCGAAGTCCAAAACTCTGTATCTAGGATGAAAGCGGTAATACCAGTAAACGGATATGCTTGTAAAAATATAACGTTGCACACGACGTTGAACTTACAGCGGGAACCTGTGTGGCATTGCATGTAATAGTCTTGATTACGAAAATCAGTATCTATAACGTGCACATGAGTTGTGGATATGTCTTGTATATGAAAGCAATCGTAAATGCATCATATATCTGTATGTACGCGTAATGTATCTGTACATATATAGCTAGTACTGTTGGCCGCAAAAATTGACTTATCTCACATAATCAATTATTCTCATCCCGTATGTGTAGATATGACTTAGGAATTCTACTGCAGTATGCCATATTTTTCTTCCAATTAATTTTTATTACCGTCGATATGAGGATGTTATCAAACTTGTCGCATATAGTGAACGTTGACACAATAGAAATACTTCGCGTAGAGGGAAAATTTGCACAGATCTTTATTTGAATTTATTTTCTTTATTCTTAATGCAAGTTTCTGGTATACTTAAATAATAAACTTTCTTGTTTATATGAGCATCTAAGCATTTACAGCAGTCATGGATATTATAACGATACACCACCGTATTTTTATTCTTTCTCAGACTGATATTATTTTGATAATCTTATGAACTTTGCTCATCAATCTACCGTCTGTGATTGAGTGCTCGAAAATGCAAGATGATTTAAGGAAGTATAAACAAGGGAAAAGTAAGCCTTAGTATTATTTGCATTATTTTTCGTTGTTATTGTTTCCATAATGACACTCATTTTATGAATCGTCAATCAAAGGTGTAAGTATATAATATATCATTTTTTTCTACCAAAATTAAAACAAAATATTAGCAGTATATCGCATGTGGTGCTTCAAATGTTTCATAGTATTCATAACAAAAATTTATTTTTGCCAATACTGTTTTTGTATAATAGTTAAATAAAAGGAAAAATTACGCATGTTGAATTAATTTTTAATAATGTAAATGTACAATAATAAGAAATTATAGAATGCCAAGACTCTTTTCCATAACTGCATGAGGCTGTCCCATTTGTTCCCTAAATTCAGGAGTGTTGAAAATATCTTCAAACCTATCAACAAAATAGAATAAAACGGAATATAATATATTTTCAATTTACCGAATCTATATTAAATATGGTTAGTTATTCATTATGGGCTTCTGTATTTGCTTACCCTATTTCTTCATCTCGTCCAAGCAATACATCCCTCATAACATTTGACGATGGAAGGAAGGGAAGTCTACCAATAGGTTCTGTTGCTTTTAATTCCATTGCAAGACGCAATGGAGCATGTAGACCTTGGATGTTACGTAGCATTACCATATCCATGCGCATTTGATGTTTCCTATACTGAAGGCATAACATATAAAATAGACTCATCCTCACCTAAGTTTCTATATGATTATTAACACTTTGACTGCCATGTGTATTTTACTATATTAAAACTGCAACTGGATGAAGTACTACAGAATACGATTGAATTGTGCAAAGTGAAAATAATACGAAGGTATCGAAGACCAAAGAATTGAATCACTATCTAATATTAATTGTATTTACAAAATTATAAATGCGACCGATTGGGTATTTTTTGAGTTTTTTTGTGGGACCTTTTCCGCCGGTCACCGATGACCACCACGGCAGTCAACGTGTTAACCTGTTAACCGGGAAATTTGCTTGCGGGAAACGCAGCATATAACAGGCGCAAACTCTTTCAGTAGGACGTGTCAGTACATCACGCCCAGAGGATGTAATTTCATATTATTATTTTTTTACATCCACCAATCTGAATTGCGAAATAATACTGATTCCATCTATGTTTTAAATTCATGTCGAGACAAGTATGGGTGACTAATACCTAATACCCACCCGTTCCAGGGTGAACATATATTTCAAGGATCCATTCATACGTCCTACCCGTACCCAATATTGTTTACGTTTAACGTATTTATACGTCCTGCTCAGTTAACAGGTTAATGTTATTGAATAATATCCATATTGACTAACTAAACTTACATTTTTTTCTGAAGCCTCCAGGGGATGTGAAAAACCTAAATTACCCTTGGTTGCTGACAATCCGGAAACCATGGGATTAGGAACACCATAGGTTCCATCTTTCATATCAAATGTGTCAGCAGCCGCTGGCTTGGGTAATACGGATGGTAGACCGAAACTCTGAATATAACATAAGATATTATAATTAGTTAGTGAGTACTCATAACATTAATTTTAAAGTATGTTCGGGGGTTAGTATTTTTTCAATGGATAAGTGCTAGTTTAATTTAACGCAGACGTGAAATTTGATGAAACAATCAGAAATTACGTAGTAGTATGTATAATCTATACAGTGCAAGTTGTAATTGTTAAAATAAACTGTCAGGCTAGAATTATATTTTTAACTTTTCTTCTTTATTTTAATCGATAAGTGTCGAATGAAACTTTTGTAGTTGCTGGTGATGCAAATTGTAATTATTATAAAAACGATTAATAGCGGAAATGTACGTAAATTATATAAAATTTAACTCTGTTTACCATTGTGACTTGGTTAACTATCAAAAGACAACCTGACAACAAAAATGAAAGTCACTTCTCTGAAGGTGCAGAATGATGTTTCGGTATCGAAAGTAGTTATCGATACATCGCAACTGGAAAAAAAGTTGTTCTATCAGGTGCAACAATTACTGCACAGACCATAAAATCCCTATTTCAAGTGACCGTAACATGTTTCTCAAAGTACTGAAGTTTTATTTTGTATTACAGATGTATAATTTGTTAATGATAAAACGAACTTACCTTAAGTGAAGTTCGATCACAATTATGTTTTACAGCTTCATTCTTTGCGATTTACATTTATATTTACATATTATAGGACGCACTGCTACAATATGTAAATATAAATGTAAATCGCAAAGAATGAAGCTGTGAAACATAATTGTGATCAAACTTCATTTAAGGTAAGTTCGTTTGATTACCATATTCTAACGAAATCCTTATTTCTTCACTCTTTCTCATCAAAAATTCTCAGTGCTTCGATATATCATTTTATTGCAATTATGTTTCACAGCTTCATCCTTTGCTACTACTGTTGCTACAATGTGTAAATACTAACTACTACTGCTACAATATGTAAATACTAAACTACTGCTGTTACTACATCTACTGCTACAATATGAAAATATAAATCTAAATTGCAAAGAATGAAGTTGTAAAACATAGTTGCAATAAAATGATATATCGAAGCACTGAGAATTTTCGATCATAAAATTTATACTATAAATATATACTAAGATTTTTTTTTACCATTTTTCTTTTAATTTTGAACATGAATTATATCACTTTGATTTATTTCACCAATAAAGAAAATATCATGCAAAGAAGGGTTAAGCTCTGCAGCGTTTAATGCGACGAACTAAAACGCTAAACGACGCAAATCCCGCGCAGTTTTACTCTCTGCTTATATTTATCCCATGACTGACGCTGGCGTTCTGGTGCCCATTGGAAAAGTACTATTCTTTCACTCGTACAGACCATAAAATCCCTATTTCAAGGGACCGTAAAATGTTTTTCAAAGTATTGAATTATTATTATTTCGTATTACAGATGTATAATTTATTAATGATCAAACGAACTTACCTTAAGTGAAGTTCGATTACAATTATGTTTCACAGCTTCATTCTTTGCGATTTACATTTATATTTTCATATTGTAGCAGCGCGTCCTATAATGTTTTCACTCATTCTCATCAAAAATTCTCAGTGCTTCGATATATCATTTTATTGCAATTATGTTTCACAGCTTCATTCTTTGCGATTTACATTTATATTTACATATTATAGGACGCACTGCTACAATATTGCAATTATGTTTCACACCTTCATTCTTTGCGATTTAAATTTATATTTACATATTATAGGACGCACTGCTACAATATTGCAATTATGTTTCACAGCTTCATTCTTTGCGATTTACATTTATATTTACATATTATAGGACGCACTGCTATAATATTGCAATTATGTTCCACAGCTTCATTCTTTGCGATTTATATTTATATTTACATATTGTAGCAGTGCCTCCTATAATATGTAAATATAAATGTAAATCGCAAAGAACGATAAATCGCAATAAAATGATATATCGAAGCACTGAGAATTTTCGATGAGAAAAAGTAAAGAAATAAGGATTTCGTTAGTTTATGGTGAATCCATAGGAATAATCCCCAAGCGCTGCAGCGTTTAACGCGACGAACTAAAACGCCAAACGACGCAAATCCGGCGCAGTTTTACTCTCTGCTTACATTTATCCAATGACTGACGCTTGCGCTCTGGTGCCCATTGGAAAAGTACTGTTCTTTCACTCGTAAACCATCGCTTTGTACTATTGTGTACTATCAAGTAACTGTGATTAAGTATTCGCGTTTCGCACAAACCCCGTTGCCGAATCTGGCGAGATCGAGTGAATTGCTGGTAGCTATACGCAGCGATTCGCTCAAAGAAGTTAATAGGGTACCACAGTGTTGAACAACTTAATGTTTCATCATGAGTGACTATTCCGCGGTCGCTCCGCCTCAGAATTTCAGCCAAAGCTCCGCGTTCGCGGCAGCTTTGCAACGTGCGAAACAGGTACATAATATCAGAATTATGCGTTACGTCAGTTCTCAATTTTCCATTTTCGATACGGATCGTCGGGCGAACGAACTTTCATCGTTGGCCAGAATATTCTCGCTGAGGCCTCGTTGGGGCCACTCGAGTTCGTAGTAACACGTATTTCCGTAATTGCCACTAAGTGACCGTTTCTCCGATACATCACCTACTTAAACGTGAAATGGGAAATATTACGTATCTGTTTACAACTGTGCAGTCACGATGCTTAAATAAACGTAGTTGTACATATGCAGTACCCTATATACTCTTTTCATACTCAAAAACTATCCAAACAAAGCTTCTCATAAAACATTTCAAAATTTTTATGTCAAGCTATCAAATGTTTTCTCAATATTTCATTCGAGCAATGCCCGCGCTTTCACCTGTTTAATTGTTTGTTTGATTCTGTGTCACAGATAGCGGCAAAGATAAATCCAGCTGGTGCACAAAACAGTCAGGATTCAAAACTGAAGCGTCCTCTGGAGGATGGTTCAGGTAAATATTTGCTTTCAAATGTCGCTCAAATGCACATAACGAAGGTTATTTTTTTATTATATTACGTCTGTATGACGATTAAACGATAAGTGAATGAACATTGTGCGTTAACGATATTTATCATATAATTACTGATTTTTGCACTGCAGAACCAGAAGCAAAGAAAATGGCATCGTTAGCAGACCCTTTAATAGGCCTCCGTGGAGGCCCGCCGAGCAGTAGTTCTATTGGAGATGGCAACAACCAACAGTCGAACAGAGTTTCAGTACAGGGATCTTTAGGTGCTCCAGTAGGTGGCATTGGAGGTATTTGCAATGAAGATATAAGGGTTCCAGATAAGATGGTCGGTCTAAGTAAGTAAAACCATTACGCAGACATTTCTTTCTACCAGGTTACCTAAAACCTACTTTTCATTAATACTTTTTGACTCATTTATGTATACGACAACCCATATCATCAGAATATTATGTATAAGCTTATATAATTTGTTGCCCATCATTTTTAATGTGACACGATATATATGAATTGTTTTTCCATCACAAATGGGTTATAGACTTGTTTGAAGAATTTAACGTGTTAAATTAAAAGTATATCGTACTGTCGGTAACTCAACAAAAATGGGTAATGTTATATTACTAATAATTTATACTGTTTTTACAGTTATTGGAAGAGGTGGAGAACAAATAACAAGATTGCAAAGTGAAACAGGATGTAAGATACAAATGGCACCAGAAAGTGGTGGGCAGCTAGAGCGTATTTGCACGTTAACCGGCTCACGAGAAGCTGTCAAGTAACTTGTTTTCCCTTCTTATTTCATTCTTTTCCAACTATTTTGTATGCAATGCAATCCCATTTTACAAAAAAGTCAAACTTGATGTGATAAACTAGGGCTATTCCAGATAGTTGTATCAAGTTACATGTGAGCCTATAAAGTTTCACATGACTTTGCCTACAACCGAACATATATACATGCTGTTTGAAAGTGAAATACGTTCGTATGATGTTATGACACTCGATAATCGTTATTTTGAAGAAATGCTTATGAATCAGCCAAGCAAATCTGCTATCCTCCTTATATGTGACACAAGGGAAACTTATTTTATTCTGCATTTATCGAATAGGAAGTTCAACCCAATTTACTTTTATATTTCGTCCTAAAAACCTGAAAGTATCAACTATTCTCTTAGCACGAAGAGTTTTGTAAAACAAACTCCGATGTTGTCGCCATGTAAAAATAATTATCGCATATTCACTGACTGTACTTATTAGAAAATGTGCGATCATGCACGAATAACTCTGGTAATATTATAGTCTGTGTGTGATACATAATATACCGCTGATACACATTAACACGCACTCCATGTCTGTAAGATATATGCTTCTGCATATGAAACACACTAAATTTTTTACAGAATATTTATTTAGCACCTGGATGTGAATAGTGGGCTCATACTCGACTTTATATATGCTTCAGAATCATTGTTCCTTGATAAATCGATCGCTAAGTTGTCTTTTGATTTCATAATTTTGTACTTACTAATAGTTTTTTGCTTTTAATAGGGTGTGGAGAGAGAAGGAAGGAAGGAGGATAGGATATGCATGGGGACGTATTATTCACAACAAGAAGGAAATTGAATTTTTGTTTGTTTAAATCTGCTTATAACTATGCCATGATATTCTCATGTGACATATAATTTAATTGTGTTTTGCCATAAGAAATTAACATATGACGGAAAATGTTATGCAAATTGTGATTCATTATATTCTATCTCATAGTAGATATTTTATTATGTGTTGCAAACAAATTATATTGTTGTACAGTGTTGAAACAAAAAAAATCTCTGTGCAAGAGTCGAACTAAAATTGTAGTGCACACTTCACTGTCTATGTTTCAGTCGAGCTAAAGAGATGGTACTTTCAATTGTAAATCAGCGAAGTAGGACAGAGGGAATTGGGGATATGAATATGAGTGGCAGCGGTGGTGGCATGATTGGCCATCCCGGATTTGTTGAAATAATGATACCGGGTCCTAAGGTCGGTTTGATTATTGGAAAAGGTGGTGAAACGATTAAACAGCTTCAGGAGAAATCCGGAGCAAAAATGGTCGTTATTCAAGAAGGGCCATCTCAAGAACAGGAAAAACCACTAAGGTTAATTTCTCGCAAATCGTATTTCTTAAATGTTTTCGTTCTTTGTGTCATTAATACTCAATGGCATCTTCATCAAAGTCATACAACTACATATATAGTTGAAAATCATGTACATGGTTTACAGAATAACTGGAGATCCTCAGAAAGTCGAATATGCTAAACAGTTAGTGTACGAATTAATCGCGGAAAAAGAAATGCAAATGTTTCACAGAGGTGCAAGGGGTAGTGACAGGGGTGGAAATTATTCAAATGACAACGGTTTTAATCACGGTCCTGCTAACAATGACGGAGTAGAGGTAGTACCAATATTATATATACAACAAATGCACGTTATACGTGATTTTTATTGCGAGAGGATAAGTCTTTAGCGTACACTTCATTTTCACTATTCCCACATTTTTGTTCTCTAAATGTACAACCTGCATTGTTCAGGTACTCGTTCCAAGAGCTGCAGTGGGCGTTGTTATTGGAAAAGGTGGCGACATGATAAAAAAGATACAAGCTGAGACTGGAGCAAAAGTACAATTTCAGCAAGGGAGAGAGGATGGTCCAGGCGATCGTAAATGTCTATTGTCGGGAAAGCATCAGGCTGTAGAGCAAGCACGACAACGTATTCAAGAACTTATTGACAGTGTAATGGTAAATTTCATAGTACATAGAGTTTTGCCCTTGCACAATCACCTGCATGATCAGTAAAAGTAAATTCTTTCGTAACGACGTAACAAATTGTAGGAATGTTTTACAAACATTGCAGTCAGACACATTCGATAACCAGGTGGTTTCCATTGTTTCAGAGGCGAGACGATGGTCGAAGTATGGGATCTAGATGTGGCCCACGAGGAAATGGATTTGGAGGTAATCGCAACCCAAATGAGTACGGTGGCTGGGATAGACGTCAAGGTGGACCTATGCAGGATAAAATAGAGACAACCTTTACCGTACCATCTTCAAAATGTGGGATAATAATTGGTAAAGGTACGGCAAATGCTCCGTTTTTATTGATGCGACGTATTGTTAGGCTTAATAGCATAATTTTTGTCTTGATGTAGGTGGCGAGACTATAAAACAAATAAATCAGCAGACGGGCGCTCACTGTGAATTAGATCGGAGAAATCAGAGCAATGAAAACGAAAAGATTTTTATAATTCGGGGAAATCCCGAACAAGTGGAACATGCCAAAAGAATATTCAGTGAGAAATTGGGCATGGTCTGTCTCATTCTGTTAACTTCATGAACTCTGTTTTGGTAACTGCATAAAGGCATACGTATTTGTCACTTTGTGCTGAATTTTAGGGGCCAGTTGGGACATCTTTCTCAGGCGCACAAGGGGCTATTGGATACAATCCAAACTGGAATGCAGGAACTGGGTATCAGGCATGGCCCAGCCAACCACAATCAAGCGACGCAAGTAAGTATCGAAAGAAGTGATCTGAAGAATAACGTAAAGCCAAAGTTTGTGCAGTTTGGACTATTATTTCTTTTACTCTTTCAATTCTTCTTAATATTTCTTTAATACTGTAAACCTCTTGATCGATACCGAAGGGTCTTACATTTATTTGAGTGGTATATTGCTTTTTAATATGGTTAATCAAATTTGTACGAATAGATACAGCAAATCAGGCACCCGTTCAAGTCAATCCACAAACAGGTCAACCAGACTATAGCGCGCAATGGGCAGAATATTATAGATCTCTCGGCATGCATAGAGAAGCGGATATGATAGAACAACAAGCAAAACAGGGAAAGCAAGAGCATAGTCAACAACCAGGTGCGAATACACATTTAATTGTTCATCATTGTTTCTCGTGCGAACATTTTAGTATGCTATGTATAATGTTGACACACTAGGTAATACTCCGAATCAACCCAACCCAGCAACGGCAGGGTCAGCAGGGCCAGGTCAACAACAACAGCAACAAACGCAACAACAGCAATCGGGTGCGGCTCAAAATGGAGGCCAGGCCGATTATAGCGCTCAGTGGGCAGAGTATTACAGAAGTATCGGGAAAATAAAAGAAGCTGAAGCTATAGAAGCTCAAATGAAAGCAGGGAAGGTACGTACATTTATGCAGACTTCTGTCACAGATTTATATAAATACCTGTTAATGCCGTTATGCTCCTCGCACATACTTGAAATGAGAATTGAGCGACGATAGACGCCATTATAAGGTATATGATATAAATTTCCAGTTGGGAATGCAAGGCAATCAAATAACTCAACCCCAAATGCAGCAAACCATGCAAGGTCAATCCGCGGGTCCACCAGGCGCCACACCTAATGCATTTCCACAAGCTTATGGAAGTTATCCGGGCATGAACGCAGGTTCAGGGCCAGCTGGCTATTATGCAGCAGGTGCTGCATCCGCATCTCAGCCACAATCGGGTCAGCAGAATCCATCATTTCCGTCGGGTTACCAAAACTATCCATACCCACAGTCGACTTCTGACAACTAAGCTTCCAGTTAAGAAAAACGCAAGCTGTGAGTATTCACTTTCTACGTAATATACATAACACGAATGTCATATGAGAGTTGTATGCTTTATATAAAAACGACCTGTTCTTATTATATTCGAGATTGAAGTTCAAATTGTATGAAACAACTCGTATTGGGTTAGAATAGAGATAACAAGTACAACTTTCATTGAACTGGTAATATGGGTCATTGTAAATTTGGGTGCTATCAAAATGAAGACACTTAAATATATTCATAGGAATAATATTAACTAAGGACATTAGCTTGACATGATTTGGGAGTGTAAAAAACTTAAATATGATTGGAATTTCTTTGATGATGTTATATTTTAAGCAAAAATATAAATAATATGTACAGTTATGATTTAATCTGAAACAGCCGTCACTCTTCGCAAATTTCAACTTAACGTCGTTTTTTCATTCAAGTGTACAGATAAGATAATATTTGATATAGCGCAATTTATCGCGACACCTGGTCACTCAAATTTACTTTGATTAGATATTCATTCTTATATATTTGAAAAAATCAATGGTGTAAGAATAAGGAAACATTTCATGTTTATATGCATCGATGTAGTTGATACTTTCAGGCGTCGTATAAACGAAATATAAAATTCATTACATGTGTATGGTTTATCCGGTTATTTAATAATCACGTATTTTACACCTTTGAAATAACACAACCGTTTATATGCGGATGATCCGTTCTATTGAATTTGTTTGTTTATTTCAGATAGTTTTCAGATAGCTTTCCATCGGGACGCGGTTAATGCCTGCTGTATCTTCATATAATGTTTATGATGAATTACTGCAGCTGGTCACTTTATGAAATCCATAAGCTTTCAAAATGCCATTAGAGCCGATTATATTCTATTTATACTATACTACGTTTTATGATTTTTTATATACGTATATATAAATATTGTAGGATATCCATCGTTCTAATTTTAAGTAACAAAAAAATACCATGAATTGAATTGAAGTTGGTAGTATAATATAGTATCCACATGACATCCGTCTGTGTTCTACTTTAACTTCTGTATGTATTTCTGTTCTATAACGCATAGTTATAGTATAAGTTGAAGCTAGCAGGTGAAGCAGCAGGTCGAAAAGAGGGACGAGGGATGGACAGCTTTGCCCATGTTATATCACATCCCGTATCATATAAGGGCTGTTAAAAGTTGTCTTTATAAATATGTTGTTCGAAGAAACAGCTCTGAATATCTCACGATAGATCATTGTTTATGCCCGACTGATTTACTCATGAGTTGCTTGTTCTCATTAAACTTGCAAACGTTTATTATATTATAAGGATTTGAAAGAGACAGGTATGAGTTATTTCTACTGCCCGTACTCATTAATTTACCAATTTCTCTGTATTCGAACTATTATGAACTATTTGTGTCCTCGCATATGACATTATAATAGTACTAAATACAAATTTACGTTCATTATTTGCTCTCTTTTGTCGAACACCGCAACTATTTTTAGATTTTTGGAGCAGCCCGATAGAGAGACGTTTACCTGTCCTTCGGTAAATCACAGGCTGGGGATCCAATGTTTTAAATGTTTCATTCAGCACCGTTCTGCACGTTCGTGTTCGAAGGAAACAGGATCTACGATATGGGCTTTTAGTGGATGGAATGCGCGTAACGCATTGTAAAATATTGTTTATTAACGACAGCAAACTTATAAATGTCCTTTAAGCAATTTTCTCCCTTTTGTGTTTACTATGTAAGGGGAGTAAAGTTGTATTCATGATTTTGAAAATCTTCTAGTCCTAAGGCAATTTTATAGTTCAAAATTTTATTTTTCTTTTATTTCGCAGATAACGAAGTTTGTTCAAATAAATTTTATTTTGAAGCACGACTTGCTAAAGAAATAGCGTGGAACTCGAAAATATTTAGTTACTCGGAGAAACGTTACACAAATTTATTCTTTTTATTTCTTTGCCCCGCTGCAGACATTTATGGGACTTAGAAAGGTTTCTAAGACCGTCTATTGCTTCTCCATGTTCTTGTTTAGTAGGAATCGCAATATATTTATGCTTAAATGAAGATATACCCGCTGGACATGCTATCGTGAAGTAGATAATTGGGAAAGAACGGTCTGCACAGACTGGTGTTATTGACGCATTCATCATCTGTCTTAAGGTGATAGTGATGTACTTAGGAAGTGATCAGTCACAAATATTTGCCACTAACGCACATTTGCCACATACGGTTCATACACACACACATTGTTATATGATATATCATATACTTATATACCAATTAAGACGTAATTCACATATAGCGAAGGGATGATACATTTCCATAAATTTGTGTGTGTACGAATTTTACTTGAACGAACTTGGATACATGCAAGTAACGAACAATCTAATAATATGCCGAATACCATAGTTTCTTTTTAATAGCCACTACACTTTTGTATACACACAGTATGATAGGAATTATATTTTGTCTTATGATATTGTAACGTCTCGCAATTTCTATGACCTATGTCATGTTTACGTTCTCGTTCACTTATGTTTAAAAATTTGAAGACGCTCAATTGATTGAGGAGAAAATTGCTATGTTGAAGAGCCATATTAATGACAATAACCGTACACTGTTCGATTCCTTTATTTTTGTTCAAACATTTCAGTAAAACTATGTCTGTTTACTTCATTTAAGACATGCTTTTCTAACATGCAATCATATGTTTTAATTGTACGTTTATTACTTTTGAAATTATTGGAGTTTTAATATTATTTGTATTTAGTATTTAATGAAATTTTAATGTAACGACGTATGTAGTTATGCAACGTAAATAGAGATGAATTTTCAATAACCACTAATTATGTTATATTATTGTAAATATTGTTTTGTATTATCTATTTCTGTATGTGCGGTTGAGACAGCGATTACCATTAGACCATTGTATCATTAATTACGGCATAATGTACATATAAATTATCAGTGTAAAATCTAGGACTTTACTCTTTGTTAAATATTATGTAACGTAAAGGACATTGCATGTAGTTTACTGTTGAGTATATAGTTCTACTCCTCATGTCACATATATGTGTGCATAACTTTCAGTTTTCTTATTAGGATTTGATTCGTATGACCTATTGAACACCTATCACCCTAGTGCACATAGATGTTTCATTAATTCGACGATTGTTCAAGTTGTTATTTGTTTAGTTAGATATATCGAGCAGTAATATACCTGCAGTACGTGTAAGTAATATGTGTTTTTTCTAGGTCGGTTTTTATTACATTCCTTGCCATTTTGTGTTATTACCTTGTAATCAACTGAAATGGTGTAAATGTTTCAGGAACAGGAACATCACAAAGTTTATAGCAGAGTCTATTACCAGGAGAAGCAAGTAGTATATGTGCATGAATATTTTTCATTTGTATATATATATGTATATATATATATATATTTCTGAAATGTTTTCCGAATGACTGATGCAGTGAGTGAATGGATTTTTCACCGGAAAGTTTTGAAAGTCTATAGCTATAATGATCTTCCTTCACATAATGGATGACTGATACGCTGTGCCTGTAGTTGTATCTTTAATCATTATTACAATCAGTGTAATAATGACTGATCTTTAATTGAACAGTTGGAGTGCTTTTGTTCTAAGCGTGAATATGCCTTACTTCTATTACTGTAATCCTTTTATTTCTTGTGTATTCAGAAATTTATTACACTATAGACGTATATTATTTTTGTAAATGGTTTCAAAGCTTTTATTAGTCATATGCTTGTTTCACTATACTTCCATATGTATGTATACATAGGCATATGTAGGTATATACATTAATATATATGTGTATATAGACATATGAATATATATATACACATACGTAATAGTAATGCTAAATATTACCACTGTGATTTAGGTAGCATATAATACACTAAAATTTTGTAAAGTAATAATATTTATTTCTCAAATGCATTTTATAACAAGTGAAGTAATTCTTGAAGAAGTCGGAAGAACAGACAGAGTTACAAGGAATCTGTACCAAGCACATGAAACAGCATCGCTTATGTAATTATTTAACATTAAGTACATATGCACATATCGTCAATAACAAAGTAGAAACTTTAAATACTGGCAGTGGTTTACTAGCGATCGACACAACGACTTAGAAATATGATTAATTATAAGGAATTTGAAACCTGCTCAGTAAATATGTATCACAAAAAGAATTTATTTGTGCCTAAAACATTTCGCCAAAAAATCCTTCCATTTGAGCGTGATAAGCTGACACTATTTCAAGGCAACGCTTGAAAATAATCGTCGAAATGTATATACATTCTCATCTTAAGTCTTGTGTAGATAAATATTATTTGCCAGCAAATAATACACAATTGTTAGACTAATCAAATTAACAAATTAAACATTTCCTTACACGTGTGTGCACTACAATAATATATTATCTGCATAGAGAGCAATTCCATTTCACTTCAAATTTCTGGCGGCGGACCATACATGGGGTTCAATTGCTGCGTACAGCGTATAAATGTAGCTCGCCGCGGTAATTCCCGCAATCGTTGTGCTCCTGTGTAAGTGCATGCAGATCGTAGTCCACCCAACATATCTAATACTGTATTTTCTACCAAGCCTTTATAAGGTACTTGCACTGTTTTCCCTTCTGACGATCTGCAAATGATAATAAAGTAATTTCAAATAGAACCTTGTCTTATTATGTATGTACGATGGGCTATGGATGCTGCGTACATATTAACACGTTGACTGCCGAGCTTATTTTGCTGTATTAGAACGGCGATGCTGTGAAATACTACAGCGTTTGACTGAATTATGCAAAATGTAAATAATGTGCAGGTATTGGAGACCAAAGGATTGCATTACTATTCTAACAACTGCATTTATAAAATAATAATTGCTACCCATTGCAAATATTTTGGATCTTCAATAAAATCTCTTGCAAAGCGACAATGCTATGTACAGCACAAAGTGTAAATAATATGCAGGTATTGGTATAATCTCTTGCGCCGGTCACCGGTGACCACCGTGGCAGTCAAAGTGTTAAATATACACCATGACCTAGCATGCATAGTAATGGTACTTATAATACAACCATGAATGTTAAATAATTCCACGGTCAGATTTTTACCTGTACTCGGCAACACCACCGGCATGCTTTTTCATCGCAGTATTGGATGCCATACCGTAAAATAGTTTAAACTTCTTTCCATTTTGTTCAATCACTTCGCCATTACACTCCTCATGACCAGCAAACATGCCACCTGCCATTACAAAGTCGGCGCCCGCGCCAAATGCCTTTGCCAAATCACCTGGACATGTACATCCCCCATCCTAACAGAAATATAATACCGATGTGTATTCACCCGTATTCTGCGGGATTGAAGCTATAGTAGCCAACGTGTCGTACATACCGAAATAATGTGACCTTGCAAACCATGGGCAGCATCAGCACATTCAATGACAGCACTCAGCTGTGGATATCCTACACCAGTTTTCATCCTCGTTGTGCATACAGAACCGGGTCCGATTCCTACTTTAATCACGTCAGCACCAGAAAGTATCAATTCCTCTACCATTTCTCCAGTCACCACATTTCCTGCCTACAATCATATTGACATCAAGTATATAGCTTTTCATCTTTTTGCCCCAGTGTTAGTATATAATTTCCAACTTACAATTATTGTATGGGACGGATACAATGCTCGTATTTTCCTAACGTACTCAACAAAATGTTGTGAATATCCATTTGCCACATCTAAGCAAATGAATGAAAGCTCTGGTACGGCAGTTAGAACGCTTTCAAGACGTTCAAAATCATCATTTCCTGTACCAGAGCTGGCAGCAACGTTTTTGAGACAATCAGGATTTTTAGTAGCGAATTCCTTCCATTCGTCTGCTCCATAATATTTATGAACAGTGGTAAAAAGGCCATGCTGCAAGATATTGGAAAGATATGATATAATACTTTGTGAGTGTTATGATCTTTGTTTTAGAACTTGAATTATGTAAGTGCAAATTTAAGATAAGTTGCAATGAAGATTCACAGTGTATCTTTGTTACATAATATCACAAATGAATTACAGTTACACGTAGAGCATTAGAATTGTGTTGTAACAAACCTTTGATAGTGCCTTTGCCATTTCAAAAGTACCTACAGTATCCATATTTGATGCCATTACAGGTATACCCTTATATGTCTGCTTTGAATTACGAAAAGTAATTTCCCTGTACAAATCAACCTGCAACATTAATAATTTTATACTAAATATTTTTGAGTAGTAAAGATGGTATATAGCTCATTGTAATATCTTTTAAAATATTTACACTGTTTAGTCACTGTATAAATTGCTTTTTGACACCATTAATGTGAAATGATAATAGAGACATTAAAAAGTCAAATGTACAACCTTGAGATCATAATGCATTGCAGAAAATGGGTACCATTAAGCATATGCAGAAGAATAATCTATCACAATTACATGCAGCGAATGAGTAAACTGCTCAAGCTCTTTTGATTGAAGGTCAAATTTCTTAACACGCTGATCTCACAATCAAGCACTTGACATTTATTACTGATATTTTTACTGTAACAAGAATTAGATATTTTTTGCAGGTACATAGAGTGTTTAAAGACTTGTTCTGTCAGTTGTTTTAAATGCAGTGCTTATTTTAAAGATTAAGTGAAAAATAGTAATTACACACAATTAATTAAATAGTAATTACAAACAAGTATCCCTTTCTTAAAAATTTTCTACTTCCGATTTTCACAGAATATTACATTTTTGAAACAGTGTTTAATGAAGTAACGATGACAGCCAATCAACAGAACTATAATGCACCAGTAAAAATACTATCAATTACCAGAAACGATAAATCGACGTAATTCTTTATGGCATTTATTATGTTTTGCTCTATTATACTTACATCAGACCTGCTTTTCAACGTGCTTCTCTTCGGACGCAATAAAACGTCTTTAAAATCCAATTTAACATCATTTATAATGTTAGGCATTGTAGCAGACGATTTTTTAAGTGCTAAATGTTAGCAGACTACTTCTCTGGATTAACGATTCCGCCATACTGGGCTATAAGACTCGTGCATCGTTCCGCATGCGCAGTGAAATATGCAGTTTACAAAAATGAGTTGATAAGTTGTATCAGATAACAATTATCGCGAATCATGACATTGTACTGAAACGAACGATTGTTTTAGAGCCGTCTTCCGGCACAGATTAATATTCGGTCATTTTGTGGTAATTCTTTACTGTAAATGTGAATATGTAACAGTTCCTTCGTTTTGAACAATTTATTCCTACAGAATAGTAAAGGCAGGTAATAAAAATTGTATTCATTTTATATATCGTCTGGATGTTGCACAGTTTATACTGTATATTGATAAAATTCGTATATTTCCAGCATAGACGAGATGGGAATAGACATGACACCTCATGGGACTCTGTATTGTGTCCGAAATAGTAATACCTAGAACTAAAAATGCAACGTTTCCCAGTGTATTCTACGTTTGAGAAGAATGTAATTTGAAACAAAAATCAATCGCTGAGAATTAAAACTAAATTTAATAACAGGAAATTATATTTCAAACCAACGAACAGTGCAATGCCTGCTGGTTATTATTTAGACTCATTTGTATTATCAATAACAGGTATGGCATAAATTAAAAACGGTCGCTTAAATTTTATTACGTATAATATGAATAGTGTAATAAAACAGACTTGAATATTATAATAAATTTGCTGTTACTGAATTTAGTAGTAATTCTCAACATCAGTACTATTGCAACCTTATGCCGCACCTGGTTGATAACGTCGCATGTGACACGAGAATGGCAAGAGTTCTCGAGATGTGGACATGTCTATCTCTATCACATCCATGGTTGTGGTTTACATCTCACCCAGTGAATAACATTGCATGTGACATAAAAACTGAAAGAAGCATTGGAGCCCTTGAGACATAGGATAAAAATGTACATTGATTGTCATATTTTGCTCCACCTCGTCTATGGTGTCACATCCGTATCCACCAGATGTCCTTCATCCGTATTCTCTGCGCCATCTATTACATTAATCGCAAATCCACTTTTTCGCGAACCGCGTCTTTATTTTGCGTTATGGTCGCATCTATTGAGGGAGGCGCAATTCGGCAGATTTCACCTATTGTCCGCTTGCCATCATGTATCTAAAGTGATGGCATCGGGAGCACCTTATTATATTCAGGAGCAACGTTCATATACCAGCGTATATAGAACCCACCCGAACATTCCTGACCTTCTCCAATGCTTGTGAGTCGCAATCCATGGGTAATTTTGCTACTCCCAAACTTGCCTTCGTCCTTCCGACAAAAAGGTGCCAAAAGCAACCTTTGCCTCCGCCTTTCCGATCAACTCATCCTCGTTTTGTTTCTTTCTCCTAGCACCCTGCTCCTCATGTGTTTTATTCAAGCTACCCTCCTTCGTGCTCACTTTAATGCCCACTTAATTATGGATGTCCACAAGGTCCGGGGATTAATCACCTTACCGAGGACTGCGTCACACGCTTTTATTCGTCCAACATTGGTACCTTTGCTACGGATGGTGCAGGACTTTTAACCTTTTCCTGGTGAACGTATTCCATATCTGTTATGGGACATTAAAGACGGACATAATCACTTGCTATGCACGTCTCATCTTCTGTCACAGAATCGCATGATATGTACGTCGTAATGCGATTGTCACAGAAACAAAAACGACGTGCATATATTTTATAATCAATCGATGTTCTATATTCCCTTCAAAAAACTATAAAAAGTTCTAGGTCGAAAATAAATTAGTTTAGAAAATATAAATCTTTTCCGATTTCGCTGAGGCATCAAACACTGTGCCAGCGCAAGTGGTTAAAGACGGATATAGTCATCTTGGGCATTCCTATATCTTTCAAGAATGTCGCGTGCAATGAGTCTGTTCTCATCATTACAGCGCTTGCGTAAACAATTTTAGTAGTCCAAACTGTTGATAAGACTACAATAAGTAGTCAATCTTAAACACCCCCACAATTTTTTATGTCTTGCACACATGTTGCAACTTATCAACTGCCTCGTCCATAAGGGACAAAATCGAAAAATTGTTCTACTACCCATTTCATCTACGCTTCACTGACAAAATCGAATTCCACGTCCATAGAAAACCCTTTACTACGCTTTCTTTCTATTTGGATGATATCAAAAACAATGCGTTGTGTATTTGCGATTTTTGTTTTTGCTCCAGTTTTAATAATTATTTTTGCATAAATATTGGCCGATACTTTCTTTGTAGAATTTTCGTAAATCGAATTTTAGCTGTAAGCCCCATAACGTAACAAATTTCACCTTCTCATCTGTAATCTATTGGTTTCCTGAAGTCCTTCTATGCCTTTTCTGAAGCAATTTAAATAAGTATTGCAAGACCTATACATTTTTATTCATTCATAAGGCAGCTCAATGAAAGAAATGCATAATTTCCTTCCGCCCCCAAAACACAAATGTATCTTGACAAGGATAATACCGCGCTCGCGAAGTAGATTCCTGCTTTCCCATTGTCGAACTCGCTAGGACGTGACAAGAGGTTTCTAAATCGTCCGGGATGTGGGACAAAAATAAGCATTGCTTGTCATGCCTCCCTTCGTGGTACGTCTTTATGACTAATAACGGCGCTTACCTAATACAGGGTGGCAAAACACATGAGGCAGTTTTTAAGGTTTGTTTGAATGTCTACATTGCCCAATTATATGGTCTTCTTGGCCGTCTTGAAAAACTAGGGTACTGTTCGCCAACGGTGGAATTCAACGCAAATATATAGGTAATTCCCTGATAAATCTGTATCTCGTACAAGATCAGTGCTTAAATATGTCGGAGATTGTTCCGCGCATGATGCGATTTCAAACAAAAACATGGTAGAATGGCCCGCTGAATAAATTATGAAATTGCGTTTACTTCGGAAAATATTATTTCTAATGATTAATGTTTATAACGTAAACGTATGCGGTTTCTATCGCAGCTACCATGCAATTGTATTGAGAAATACGATTAATATTACATATAGTTAGTAAGCTCAAACGATTGTATGGTTTATATATGAAATGGTTTATTTAAGTATCATGTTATTGACAAAGTAATGATACTAATTTCTAAAGAAATAATGACAGAAGGAGTAAGCTGGATAGTACATCGTCAATATGTGAAAGTATTATTGACGTTTCCATTAAAATTGCGTGTAGAGTTCATATTGAGAAAAGTAGCATGCAACCGTTACGGGAGCAACACCGCCATATTTTTTAGTCGATAAAATAGAAGCTGTACTAGAAATTCTGTTCTATATTGGGAGGGTGCATACTTTAATCAGCTTTGATATAGCGTTTAGAGCATTTACAATAACGCTGTTCTAAAACGTTTATTAAATATATTTTATTAAACTTAAAAATATAGTCGGTATAAGCGATTTCTTGAGTAAGACATAACCTTACATACATGCAATTTGAAAATACAGAGGGAAGTGTTGTAGGTGGTCTAAAATATTATACCCATCGTTCGACGATTCTATTTAATCCATGGATCTGTATGTTTCCGACACATTCGATGCTGGGATGCGTTTTATGAAACGTTTCGTTATTTCCTAATTGTGCGCAATTATTTGGCATTTTTTTTATGATATTTAGCGCATTCTATTCTGACCCGGTAAGTTCACAATGTTTTCCATTTGATTTCGTACATTACTCCAAAATGCTTTTCATTCGTAATATTCTGAATGAGCCTATCGACAACTTTTTGTATTGCGCCAAAATTGTGTAACTACTCATTTCCAATTTACACGTTGTTTCGTGATATAACAGGCGCGTATATACCGTTATTATATTTTGAATAATTGTGGTCTAAGTAATACCATAGAGACAGCCACCGTAATAATGGTTTATACATATGTTATTGTAGTAGGAAGGTGCAGGATTGAAACTTATCATAAAATGAATTTTGTTGACAGTGCTTTTAAACCATTCATCATGTCAGAGAAACAACGCCAAAAGGCACATCCTATAAAGGAGGAGGTAAAAATTGCTATCCATGTAATTATAAAAAAATTTTTGGAAAGCCCAGAAAAAGAGTTGGCACTTCCACCGACATACAGCAAAGAAGAGAGGGCTTACATTCATAAAATAGCTGTGGAATATGGATTAAAATCCAGAAGTCGATGGTAGGAGAATATTTATAAAGATAGGTTTAAGTACCGAATAAACATGACAATTTTCATTTCACCAACAGGATAGGAACGAATCGCGTTATTATAATGTATAAAAAAGATCAACTAACTGTAATTCACTCAAATGCTGTAATTGAACTGCAGAGCTCTTCAAAACAGAGCATATATAATATGATATGTAATTTTCCACTGAGTCATAAGGAGTGCCAAGATTTGTCGCCTCCTACAGAGAGAGAACGCCATTTGCGGACAGCTGGTATATAAAACAATCTTTACCTTTATAGAAAGGATCTATTTCCAATAGATTATATTATGCAAAGAATATACTTAATAAACTTTGTTGTGTTATTACTTTTAGTTAATACAACTACAAAGGCTATGGGGAAGCTAAATAGTAGTATACCTCAGGTACCACATCTAAGGACAAACTTTGATGTCCTGAATTTTCGTAAAACACTGCCTATATGCAATGCCAGAGATGATATTCTTGAGGCACTGAACACTGGTCAGGTGGTCGTCATTGCCAGTGAGACTGGAAGTGGTAAAACTACACAGGTTCCTCAGTTCATCCTAGAATATTGCCAACAAACGCAACAGCGATGCAGAATAATTTGCACACAGCCACGAAGGATATCAGCTGTGTCTGTGGCAGAGAGAGTGGCTTACGAAAGGGATGAGAAAATTGGACAAACTTTTGGTTACCAAATAAGATTAGAGAGCAGAGTTGGTCCAAAGACACTTTTAACATTTTGTACAAACGGAGTGTTACTCCGAACGCTTATGGGCGGTGATTCTGCATTGTCTACAGTGACACATATTATTGTAGACGAAGTGCATGAACGCGATAGAGTCTGTGATTTTCTTTTAATATCGTTAAGAGACGCATTGATGAAGTACAGGCATTTGAAAATTGTGCTGATGAGTGCTACAATGGATACTTCCATTTTTTCGAACTATTTTAATAATTGCGCTGTCATCAACGTTCCCGGGCGATGTTATGACGTGGAACGATACTACCTCGAGGACATTTTGAAGATGACGGGTTACATGACTAAACAGATGTTAATGCAGAAGACAGAATTAATGCGTAAAAAAGATGAGCAAAGGATCTTACAGTTATGTACGACGTACAGACCTGAGCATTTGGATGACACAAAAAATCGGCCTGCAGGCGTTGCTGCGGATTTAGCCGAAGGTGAAGAAAAGATTAGTTTGGAGCCTTGGTTGGTAGAAGAGATGGATAGAGTAATCTCAGAAGCATGGTTATACGGTGGAGAAGATAACTTCGCTCAAATTCTACATTACATTCTTTCGGAAAATGTGTCTGTTGATTATCAGCATTCTCAAACTTCTGTAACAGCTTTAATGGTGTCTGCCGGTAGGGGGTGTATAGATACTGTAGAACAGTTAATAAACCTCGGTGCAAACTTACATGTCCAAGCTGGTAATGAGTGGACAGCATTAGATTGGGCAAGAAATATGAATCAGCTTGAATGTGCTGAATTGATTGAAGCCTACATGAAAGCCCAAGATAATGCACAACAAAATCAAGAACCGGTATATGTCAAAGACCCGTCACTTTCGGAAGAGGATCAAATGTTGTTAGATGTGTATCATCGAACGTTTAATGACGAGAACGTTGACTACGACTTACTTTTACATTTAATTTTATACATTCATCGGAATATGCGGTTCGGTTCTTTGTTAATATTTTTACCAGGGTATGATGACATAGTGACAATGAGAGATAAGATAAACGCTGAAGAGCAAAAAATGAACCAGGAGATGCGTTATACCTTGTACATATTGCACTCCAAGATGCAAACGTCTGATCAGAAGAAGGTGTTTAAACCTAGTCCGTTGGGAACAAGAAAGATTATTCTATCCACTAACATTGCCGAAACGAGTATTACGATTGACGATGTTGTATACGTAATCGACTCAGGGAAGATCAAGGAAAAATCTTTCGACGCTTTGTCGGCAGTGTGCACTCTTCAATCTAATTGGATCTCACAAGCATGTGCAAAACAACGAAGTGGCAGAGCGGGTAGATGTAAAAAGGGGATTTGCTACCACTTGTTTTCATCAATTCGCTATAACAGTCTGCAACCTTATCAAACCCCTGAAATCCTGAGACTGCCACTGCAAGAATTATGCCTATACACGAAACACTTAGCGCCGGGAAATAAATCCATCGCGGAGTTCTTGGACAAAGCTCTGGAACCACCATCCAATGTTGTCATTCGTAACGCAGTGCAGTTATTGAAAACGATCGATGCGTTAGATCCGTGGGAAGATCTTACTGAATTAGGTAGTCATTTATTGGATTTGCCGATTGAACCGCGATATGGGAAAATGCTTTTGTATGCAGTTGTACTAAAGTGTCTTGATCCTGTCTTGACAATTGTATGCAGTTTAGCGTACAGGTGCGTATAGAATATTTTAGAAGCAGAAGAATACCGCAAATGTAACTAGTACTAATAGTTTGCCTTTTTTTCATAGCGATCCATTTATATTGCCAGTCGGGCCAGTATTAAAGAAATCATTGTCTGCAGTACGTAAGAAGTTTGCCATGGATGCTTACTCCGATCACATGGCCTTGCTTCGGGCTTTTCAAGGTTGGCAAAACGCAAGAGCGAGTGGAATGGAGCGTTCGTTCTGCGCGAAAAACTTTATTTCCGCCGCTGTTATGGAGATGGTAGTTGGAATGCGTACTCAACTACTTGGTCAGCTGCGGGCATCAGGATTTGTCAGAGCTAGAGGAGTTGGAGACATAAGAGATTTGAATACTAATTCCGAGAATTGGGCCGTGATTAAGGCGGCTTTAACGGCGGGTTTGTATCCCAACTTGATTAGAGTGGACAGGAAGCAAATGAAGTTAAGAACGCAGTACGTATTTTTGCCGTTACATATTTCTGTTAACACGTTGACTGCCGTGCGTATTTTGCCGTATTAGAACGGCGATGCTGTGAAATACTACAGCGTTTGACTGAATTATGCAAAATGTAAATAATGTGCAAGTATTGGAGACCAAAGAATCGCATCACTGTTCTAACAGTAACTGCATTTATAACATAATTATTACTACCCATTGCGAATATTTTCGATCTTCAGTCAAATCTCTTGCGCCGGTCACCGGTGACCCCCACGGCAGCCAACGTGTTAAATACACGTCCTTAGGATTATTATATTCAAGTTTTCGAATCGTAGGAAAGAGTCGAGGGTATCTTTCCACCCGTCCTCAACATTGAGAGAAACTCCTAAATCTTCAAAGATATCTGCTACACAAGCACACAGTGTAAATATCAAGTCTTTTCCGACTGATTGGTTACTTTATGAAGAAATGAGTCGTGTTGGACGTGTTTGCCATGCTAAAATGGTTACACTAGTCACGCCATTAACAGTAGCCTTATTCAGCGGGCCAGCTCGTTTGCCAATGAACGTTCTTCAAGAAGTTGTGTGTAAGTATCATAACATTAATCTATTAACACGTTAAGCGCCACGCCGGGCCCTAGGGACCGGCGCTAGACTTTTCGTTCGGGCCTCGTCGGTCTGCACGGACCGGTGGCGGACTTTTCGTTCGTATTATCATCGCGCATATGTCTGTCCTTTCGTACTTGTGAGACTGAACGTTTAATTTAGGCGGCATCGTTTTTGTTTGGTCAATGGTTTAAGGAAAACAATATATAAAAACATTAATGTGAAATGGTATGAAATGGTATCGAAAATTGGCTTTTAAATTATTATTGAACACCGCTGTTGTAAATTCCTTTTTCATACACCAAGAAACAACGGGCCAGAAGATGTCTATGACAATGTACCGTCAAAAATTGATAGACACACTTCTGCAGAAGGAGGAACAAGTGGACACCCGTACAAGTCTCTAATATAAGTCCCTAGGGCCCGGCGTGGCGCTTAACGTGTTAACATAAACTAGATTTGCGCAACTCTAATTATTGTTCATATATTAGCTGTGCCAGAAAGCGATTCTGACTCCGAAGTGGAAGGAACGTCAGAAGAAATGATATTTACACTTGATAATTGGGTGGCGTTCAACCTGAATCCAGAAACCGCTCAATTATTCCTACACCTACGACAGAAATGGAATGCGCTGGTTTTGCGGCGGATGAAGGCGCCAGGAAAACCTATGTCTCATCTCGATGAAAGAGTAATTAGTACGTTGGTTGCTGTGATAACGAATGAAGAAAAAGCGTGCGGGTTGCAGCAACCTTCTGGCATTGGACAGAGACCGCGACCATTGATTGTGGATTATTACCCTGTTAATAATTAACAAGCAGACATTTGTTCAAAGGTAATTGTTTATTGTAGTTACTAGACGATTTTATTACTGAAGATCACGATGAATAATATGACATTTCATTGCGTTATCATATACGAATTGCTAGGTACATCAGAGTGACGTTATGTTAAAATACGGGCAAACGTGAGTGTTTTTTTAATGTGCGAAAGAACTGGTATACAAAATCATCGTTGATGTTTATCAGTTTGACAGATTACGTAAGATTGCATAATATGATTTAAGCATTAAAAGTACACAGGGTTAAAGAATGGAGGGCCACTGGAGATATCGGCGGAATGTATAGTGATTGCATTCTAATTTTCAGTATTAATCAAGACTAGCAAGGAGTTCTAATTTCAGTATTAATCAAGACTAGAAATTATTAAGTTATATAGTAACTATTGTAAATATCATTTCTTTGTATGCAAAATTATTAGTCGCAAGCGTTTTCAAGGAATCTCGCGCGATCATGTCGATCATGTCGAACGTGCAGGAGGAATTGAAACGCCAAGTTTGTATAAAAGGAGGGTGAATGCAATAATATTTTAATTTTTATGTTTTTTTTTTTTTGCTTATCTTAATAGCAATTTTAAGAATAGATAACGAGAAACGTATGTCACTAATCGTAAGTTTCATGTGGCGAAGGATATTTGCTGAATCAATATGCACTTTGATATTCTTTTTTTTTCTTGTAATCTATATCGTGTAAATTCTGCCTTTTATAGAACTTGCTTTGCGGCTGTATGGTTTAGCACTGACAGATATAAGCCAGAGCAGCTCTTTGTACCTTTGAAACTTGTGATACAATGTGTAGGTATTAACATAAATAATTTATGTACATTATATACTATGGAGAAAGTATTTACTAGCATAGTTTATACCGTTTAGGATGCACATACGGCAATTACGAGCTAGTAACTTCAAGTTAGTATTGAAGTGCTTTATGAAAGCGTTATACGATAAGCCTCGTTTTACACTTTTCAGATTGACGAAATAAGGCTAAAATTTCATTTCGTTAATCACAGAAATGCACACATGTTTTAATTTGTTTTCACGCGAAGATATTGGTCCGTGCGTATAGCAAAACCTATTATCTTGCAATCAGATCTTGGGAAATTTTGCGTGTTTGATAATTGCAAACTAACTTTGATTTTAGTTTTAAACGTTGGACGATGCCCAATGGTTTTTTTTCGGTAATAATCAATTATAGGCATCTTTTTTTAGTCTCTCTTTACAGCGGTTTCATGACTGGAATGTACAAAGTCAATTTCTACCATAAAGGTATGAAAAAGTATCTTGATGTTCATTTGTAGACGGAATCAGGTAGAGTAATTTACATCCATATGAGCAAGATTTGTGTAGCAATAAAATTGCGTATTTTTGTATCAATGTAACAGGTAAAAATTGTAACTCTCATCAATGTGTCAATAAACAATGTTATTGAAAGGTAGGTAATCTTTAAAGATGTCCCTGATATGCCGCAACATTACATTGTGTAATTGACGATGAGTAGTGCGGACTTTGGACTTTGCATTTATTCGTTCAGTAATATTTTTATGTATGGACTGATCCACGCGCATATATGTAAAGCATTCAGTTCAACATAATTTGAAAGCTGATAGCGAATGTACAGATATTAGTAGCAAGTTTGAATAAGTATATTTAGTTATTGGAACATTACGTCAGATGTACAATCAGTACAAGCATGGTGTTGGTGCCTGATCGTCGGATTCCGTAATTCAACGTGTTTTCTTTAACAATGCGAGAAGAGTTTGAATTTCACGTTGTTTTGTGTCAATAAGCGAATTTTTATTATACAATGCTTCTCAATTTAAATATTGGGCGCATTTCGACTGTTGGCAAAGTTTTGGAACAGTCGAAGATCTTCTATCCTAACCTTTCATTGTTTATGCGCTGCAAATCAGGTAAGAATAGGTTACGTAGCCATGTGATTTCAGATGTCAGTGAAGAATGCGAATAGTAGTTTCACATTCTTAATGAATTTGATATTATGACAGATGACGTCGTTGTTACTATTGCGGATGTTTCCACACGGGTGAAACCAACGAAAAATCCTGAATACGTTCCACGAAAATATAGTAAGTTGTTACATCATTATAATGCACATGTATTTTCATTTAGCAATCTTTGGAAAATTAATATTTTGGTATTTATATCAGTATTAAAGACACCCAGTCAAGAGACGTTAAGGCACTTGAAATGGATGCTTCAAAAAGACATTTTGGGTCAGGATATATTTCTTATGGGGGGACCTGGATTCAAGAGAAGAGAATTAGCATTGAGCTTTCTAGAACTAACAGGCAGAGAATTAGAATTTATTTCACTCTCACGTGATACAACGGAAGCTGATCTTAAGCAGAGACGGGAAATAAAAGACGGAACTGCGTACTATCATGATCAAGGTGCAGTTAAAGCTGCTACTAATGGTAGAGTTTTGGTCATTGAGGGTATTGAAAAGGCTGAGAGGAATGTTTTACCGGTACTCAACAACTTGTTGGAGAATAGAGAGATGCATCTGGAAGATGGTAGATTTTTAATGCCTGCATCCCGTTATGACAAATTATTGGGGGTAATTTTGTTCATAAACTTTGAATACGTCTCTATCAAGAATTTATATCAAATACATTAAATATACTTTGCTTGTAGCAATATGGGAAAGAGGAATTGGATGCATGGAATCTTGTTAGAGTCAGTGAAGACTTCAGAATAATTGCATTGGGTTTACCATCTCCAAGGTATCCAGGACATCCTCTTGACCCTCCCCTAAGATCTAGATTCCAAGCCAGGCATATTCCTCCACCAGGGTTCCAAGTAAGTACATTGAAATATAATTTGTGAATGGCTTAATTAGTCACCTGAAAATTAACAAGTTTAGAGGGTATAGGGAGCAGCTAAGTTTTTATATTATCCAATTTATAAAAAACGTTCACAATCATCAAGAAACCTTATACTTTCATAGTTTAATGCTTTTATTAAAAGTTTCTTCGCAGCAATTTTGCCGCGCCATATCTTCCTATTATACGGTTAGATTCGTTTTTGTCACGATTGTAATTAAAATGACAAATTTGCAAACGAGCCGTATGCGTGAGACTTGGCTGAGGTCAGAAGTAAAGTGTAATTGCTCTATGAAGCCAGTTTCAACGACAGGTCGTATCCTGTCACGGACTATAATTAAATTTCAATCCCACCGACTGGCGAGACAAAGCGTGATATTTGCCCAGCAACTAGTCCATAATTTAAGCATCGACAACGCTTTTCAAACGTCGAATGAACGTTTCATTGCCTCATCATAATTCCAGTATGCCGTGGAATTTCTTGGATCCATTAGCGGCGATATCCTTTGTGACAATGTCGTGTATTCGTATGCGCACCTCTCTCGTCGAGGGGGGACTGTCGCATGTATAACTGGCAAAAACTTTCGGCTTGATTTATGGGAACTGGGTGGCGTACCGATTAGACATGGGGGTACGGAGGTCGCACACGATCCACCTTCTGTCTCCCACCCTTATCCGGTTTTGCGTTTCCCCACGACTACCCCTATCATCCCCTTCCGCTACTCGTTTCATTCGTATATAAACGAAGGCTCGTGGTTGCGCGATGGTCACAGGCATCGCGTGTCCCAAACAGTAGAAAGGCTTGTAACATCTTCCCGCTCCGGACAGGAGTCGATACGTTAGAATTCAGTCAAAAGCGTTCGGTTGGACGTGACGTGTCTGATCACAAAACCAGCAGGCAACTTTTATAAATCCGTGTTCGATGCGACGCAGAACAATTCGTGAAACTTTTCTGCGCGCGTGAAGATATTAGTACGGTAGCGTGACGAGGTGTTTCACGAGACATCGATGCGTACTTCCGTCGAGGAGGAAGTGACATGTTAGACTTTGCTTTCTTTTATCGGGGCATATGGTTTACGTTTGAATCGATTGGATTATTCTACTCGGTTTTTGAGAGATGATTTAAAAGGGCGATAGTTTATGTAATAAATTAATAGCAATGTAAAGTTGTGTGCTAATTTTTCTTAAGGGAATGTGACGCAAGGATTTCAAAGAAATAATTGATTGTAAAGTATACTATGATAAGCAATTATCCGTGCAAATTTGTACGCACAAGTTGAAATATAAAGAAGTAATCGTGAAGTATTGATATCAAACATCAAAATATGCCAGCAATATGGTCTTCTTCCGAAAGACCGATGTCTGTGAGAACAATTTGGGTGGATGGAATTCGTCACGCCGTTCTTTCGCCCGACGATCCGCTTATAAATGCAAGCGCGCCTCGACGCTCGCGAACATCAAAAGAAAAGGATTATCGCGCCGAATATCAGCAATTGGATGCGTCGGAATTAAATCGTCTTAGCAGCTGCTTCGTAAATTTACGCGTTGTCGTCGAAAAGAATTTGACGGAGAAGCGGAGTACTTCAAAAGTTAGAGGACGATCAGCGCCTGTTTGTTCAAGAATGTCGTCTGATAATTGTGGGAACATTTTTGGATTTCAAGTATCGAATGAGGATGAAAAGTTTCCAGACAATCGTGATAATGACGGAACAATGATCGAGGTTTTTCGTGAACCAGAATTTATAAGTTCTGTACCCGAGTCGGAAAGGATTGCAGATAAATCTATTACCGTAAGCAGTCTGCGTCCGATTGCAGTCGATTTCTACCCAGATCCTCAAGAATTCGGAAAAATGAAAGACAATTGTGTATCTGCATCTCGTTCTAAGCATGAAGAAAAATCCGCTAATGACCCTCAGTGGAATCTTTTGTCGGAGAGAGTTCTCCAATGGCTAGACCTTTCTGGCAGAGTTCACGATTACGACCTTGAAGGAGAACCTGAAAAATCCTCGAAGGAGGAAGATCGAGTTTCCCCTAGGAGAAAGTTTCCATCGCAGAAGCATAAGTCGATTTATTCCGAGAAAGAAGTGCAGTCAGTGGTGCAAAATTATGAGCTACAAAGTGAGGTGCCGGTGGATTTTATTAAAAGATTAGAAAGAAAAATTATGCGCAAACCGTCGGTACATGTGCAACGGTTTAGAAAAGAAAATTTCTTCGACGTCGATGAAAGAGATGAGAAAATATCAGTGAAATTGGAGGAAAAAGAGACCAAGCGCGTTTTACCAGTTGAGGTTCATGTAGAAAATGAAAGTCAAGAGCGATTGTCTATGTGGACACCCCCGAACCGCCCTCAACTTCATATTTACATGCCTACTCTGAATTATGACAGGCACATGTCCTCGCAAGAGTCTCTCCTTTGTGACTGATACGTGAACGACACGAAAGACAGAAGAAGCCTTTCAATCGCTTCTGCCCGTTAAATTGTCAATTTTGCAATGCTGTTTTTATCGCTAATTATCGTCCACTGCACTGCCGATTTTTGATCCTACATTTTGATGAAGAATTTAACCGTCACAATGTTCTCCTTTGAGTGAAAATTTGTGTATCTTTGCATCCTCGATAAA
This sequence comes from Cryptocheilus praepositus, assembly GCA_033815515.1. NCBI lineage: Eukaryota > Metazoa > Arthropoda > Insecta > Hymenoptera > Pompilidae > Cryptocheilus > Cryptocheilus praepositus. The sequence continues at coordinate 5,397,993 of JAWWQZ010000315.1, forward strand.
ACAAAGATACAAAAATTCGCATAAATTAACAGTACGCTACGGATATCGATGCAGCATCTAAAGAGGTGAGCAATGTTTTTTAACGAATATCAAGCGCAGGTCATTTGTACACGCAGCAGAATATTGGGGCAACTGCTTCGGTTGTATCATGGTGCTTTTTCTTGAAATACCATATCCTACAATAAATCGGATTCCAACCAAGAGACAGCTCAATACCAGTAAAGAAATTGGAGTAACTGCTTCGGTTGTATTATAGTGCTTTTTTTGAAATACCATATCCTACAATAAATCGGATTCCAACCAAGTGATAGCTCGATACCAGGAAACAAATTGGAGTAACTTCTTCGGTTGTATCATGGTGCTTTTTCTTGAAATACCATATCCTAAAATAAATCGGATTCCAACTAAGAGATCGCTCAATACCAGTAAATAAATTGGGGTAACTGCTTCGGTTGTGTCATGGTGCTTTTTCTTGAAATACCATATCCTACAATAAATCGGATTCCAACCAAGAGATAGCTCAATACCAGTAAAGAAATTGGGGTAACTGCTTCGGTTGTATCATGGTGCTTTTTCTTGAAATACCATATCCTACAATAAATCGGATTCCAACCAAGAAATAGCTCAATACGAGTAAAGAAATAATAGTACATAGTACCAGGGTGTGACATCACGAAATACTACAAGTTATGGCACCTACCATTTCGAGTTTCAGAGTTACTGAAATACATCAGCTGTTTACTTGCAGCCAAAGGGACAATTAAAAACGTTGTATTTAACTTTTAAGTTTTCCGGTGGTAAAGGCAGTTATTCGCGTCACGCAGAGTGACATTCCGTACGTTATCGCGAAGAATTTCTCGTCACGCACATGGAAACGTGCTGCAAAATATGTCCGTTATTTACACGTAACGTATGACAAGCCTGTGTACGAACGAAACTGACTACATTTTAAAATGCACGCGGCTGAAAGCATTCTGTTTATTTTAACTGTACATACAGCGGTACGAGGTTTTGTGTAAAGAAAATTGGTCCCGCTCATTCTTAGGCGCACGTGCATATTATTGTAGAATTATTCGCCAGCCGCAGAAAATTACCCACCTGGCGTAATCGAAGTGCAAATTGCAGGGTACCAGCTGTTTCCGGAAGCACGTTAGAATATTGTTACACGCGACGTATTTCTGCAATGATTTACGAACTCGCACCCTCAGTTTTTTGATCATTCTTCTCTGTGTCATCGTGTCTATGACTTTTTTACGGATTGCAACGTTCTTTTGTCGTCAGGAATCTTTAGACTAAAGTCAGTCGTGTAACGCGATTAATCACTGTGGCTGGGTTTCTAATACGGGTGCATTGAACTTCAGAAATTGCTTTTAGCAAATTGCATGTCCGCACTGCTCTCTGACCGGCATACTTATTTCACGACATTATTTCGCGGCGACATACCCTTCAATAGAGTTCGGAAACTTTTCTGTACTTGAGGCTATTTCTTGCGACTGTTTTAGAAAGCACGGGATTCGCTGCGGATCTTGCTGCAAGATGTCAACTCTGCGGTCAAAACTTTATAACAGAACCTGCAATTGCATACAGTTCTGTTTCCTTTAAATGTTCGCGAGTATTTGTTTAGTTCGTTGCCTGTTCAGGAGATCTTCGTTTTTATTGGCAATTCGCCTAGACATGAAGATTGATGCCGATTACCTTTTATCAAACGTATCAATGGTTATACCGAAAATGCAGTCGTTCGGGTAGAACTTTTTGATTAGAATCGTTCAGCAGTGTTGAGACTTTCGTGTCGAGTAGTAGTTTCCGATGCGTTTTGCCACGATTTTGCACTGAATTCTCGCACTAATCGTCTCAGAATAGTTTCTCTGTCTCAATAGTCAGACGTCGCGTTGTACGGTGGGTTTGATCGATATAATTTACTTAAGCACACCTAACACTGAATACAAAGGAAAAAAAGGATTTGTCTCTATTACTTGTACGAAATATGAGTTAACCAGAACGCTAAAATAGATTTATTTGAATTTAGTTTAACGCGTCGTAGAGGATGTGCGACATGTACTGTTAAAACCGTAGTACTTTTCAATACGTGAACGTTTATGCCTCTTGAAAAGATTGCTAAGTGAATCTGATATCTGAATTCTCCGTCGTAATGGTGCTGTAATTGGAACTTTTCGATGAGAATCAGTCAGCAGTGCTTGAGGATTTCGTGTCGAGTGGTAGTTACTAAACGCGCTTGGCACGCTTTGGTGCCAGCTCTCGGTGTTAATCACTTGGAAGAACTGTTCCGTGAAAATCACGGTAGCATATAACGCGCGCATCATTTTACCGCTATGTAAATTGTGTAGATTATCTGTTATTCACTTACAAAGACGCTTTTCTGTCTAAGTCATTTGATGTTAATCTGACTCAACTTATACCATTTTATGCAGCGTTAGAATGTCGTGAGAGATCAAATTAAAAAAAAAAAAACGTTTTGTGTTTTAGGGACAACTGGATACTTTGAAAAGCTTAGCGCCTAACATTTGCCCAAAAAAGTTATCGCAATTATTATCAAGCGCATATGCTTTGGTTAGTCAAGAATCCGTAGCTTTAGGTCTTCCAGATTTCCCGCTGGACAGTTTGCCGTTGGCGGCACAGATTTGGGTAAATAAAGAAGCAAAGAGTGTGTCTTTCTCATCTTGAAGAAATTTGATATTAAACTAGTATATTACTGCAGGATAAATATCCGGACTTCCCAGTATTGGACATATTTTATAGGTTTTATCCATACGAGTTGTTTCTAGGCAAAGAAGGTCGAAATGCCGTTGAGGATATACTGGGAAGTTTTAATGCATTAGATACATCAAAAGGAATGACTGCAAAACAAATTAAGCTACCTGAAAAAACTAATGTGAATGTGAGTTGCGTCTTTATTGGAATATAAACCATATAAATTCCAACTTTCTAATTTGATGTATTATACGTGCTTTAGACACTTGACGGATTGGAAGGACATAGTAAAAATTCAAACGACTACATCGATACTAATTACCAAAATAATCTCATTGCGAATATGTTCACGTCGCAGCTGGCGTCCGATATTTGTCTCATAGGTCCGAAGGGTTGTGGAAAATCGATGACGGTAGAAAAGTTAGCAGATTTGCAGGGATATCAAGTCGAACCTATTATATTGTACCAGGCAAGTCTTGCATCTACAGAAGAACAGCTACGTCACACTAGTGTTCTATAACTAATTTTTTAACGATGTTTGTTCAGGATATGACATCCAGAGATTTGATTCAACAACGAACTACCTTAATCAACGGTGATACTGTTTGGAGAAATTCACCCCTCGTTGATGCAGCTTTACATGGAAAGTTAGCTGTGTTAGATGGCATCCATAGAATTCATCATAGTACTTTGTCCGTCCTGCACAGGTAGCAGACTGCCTTTTGGTATCCAATTTTGAGCAATTCCCCTTCCCATGAAATACAAGTTCACATACTTCTAGATTAGTTCATGACCGAGAATTGCAATTACATGATGGCACGCGACTCATACGTACAGATCGGTATGAGGAGATAAAGAAGGAGTGTAATAAGTCTGATGACGAAATGCGACAGGTGGGAATATTGCCGATTCATCCTGCCTTTAGGATAGTTGCATTGGCTGAGCCACCGCTGATTAATAGTGCTAGCGGACAATGGTTAAATTCGGAATTGCTCAGTATGTTCCTTTTCCATGAAATGAGACCGCTGCATAAATCTGAAGAGATTGATATCATTCGATCGAAGGTGATTAGACTCGTCGGGCGAATATGTGTCAAATTAATCTTAATCGTTAATTTGAATTATTTTAGTACGGGGAACCCAGTGAATCATTACTGAATATCATCGAGTTAGCGCACACCTTAAAGTCTTCCAAAGATCCTACGCTCCAATCATTAGCAGGATCATTAAGTACGCGACAGCTCTTAAGAATAGCTGAAAGAATGCATAAATTCAAAACATGTGATGCTTACGATGCAGTGCAACGTGCGTGCCTGTCTCGATTTTTACCTGCGATCGCGAAACAGGCACTCAAAGATTGTACTAAGAGTTTGAACATTCTTCCACAAAAGGTTGCAGTTGATATGCAAATAAAATGTGAGGTGACGGACAAAACTGTAAAAATTGGGAATACAAAGGTCGATCGATATGTTACAACGGCAATGACAAAAGTGCCGGACATTTTGTTCTATGATATGCCACAACACTTGACCCTCTTAGAAAATCTTATTCAAGATTTCAGCTTAGGTCAACATTTGTTGTTGGTTGGCAATCAGGGCGTTGGGAAGAACAAAATTGCTGACAGATTATTGCAGCTTCTGAACAGACCACGAGAATACATTCAGTTACATAGGGACACGACTGTTCAAACTCTGACTCTTCAACCGATGGTCAAAGACGGTAGAGTAGTATACGAGGATTCACCTCTTATACAGGCTGTCAAATCTGGTCATGTACTCATCGTTGATGAGGCTGATAAAGCACCGACCCACGTCACTTGTATATTAAAAGTATGTACATGCAGATAATGTGATACGGCAAATCACATTTTTGACACACCGGAAATATGGTTGTATTTTTATGTTACAGAGTCTTGTTGAATCTAGTGAAATGATTTTATCCGATGGTAGACGTATCGTACCTCCAACCAGTGTCAATGCACAAACTCCGAACACCATTAAAATGCATCCCGACTTTAGAATGATAGTGCTGGCTAACAGGCCAGGTTTCCCATTCCTAGGAAATGACTTTTTTGGAGCGTTGGGTGATTTGTTCAGTACGCATTCTGTCGATAACCCGAGTATAGAGAATGAAATTAGACTTTTGAAACAATATGGACCAGACGTAGACGAACAAATATTACTGAAGTTGGTGAAGACATTCGACGAACTGAGAAATATGGCTGACCAAGGATTGGTATCATATCCTTATTCGACTCGTGAAGTTGTGAGCATCGTTAAGCATTTACAGGTAGATATGAACTTTCTTTGAAAAATTTACATAAGTCAACATTGTTAATAATTGTTGGTTAATATTTCAGAAATTTCCGAAAGAACCACTGGCGGTTGTGGTGCGAAACGTGTTCGATTTTGATCGATACAGTCAGGAGGTTTTTGATACTCTCGTAAATGTTCTTCATAAGCATGGTATTCCAATTGGCACTAGTGCAGGAAATATAGCTTTAGCGAGGGAGTAAGACATTTTAGTAGAAAAATTATGCCAATTCAATATTTGTAAATAAAGTACCTAATTTGTATAATGAGAAATAAGATTGTGACCAAAAATAATAATTGATTATAAAAGTTTCTTCAAGTTTCGTCCTGTTTCCTTTGCAGAATATCCTTGCCAGAAATGAAGGTTTGCGGAACTTGGACTTTCACGCAAAAACGAAAATCGTTGCCGGTTCAAGAGAGATTTATTAAATTGAAATCGCCAGTGTATCCATTGCAACAGACGGATATGTTAGATAGAATAGAGGCTAGATCCGCTTGGTTCACAGAATTGCAGAGTTATTGGTCCGTGCCAATTCCACAAACTGGCACAGTTACAGCTCTAACGGTTTCTAAGGGAACAAGGGGTGATGGTGTGAACGATATGATTCATGTTTTGGCTGTGAACCCTTTATGTCTGTTTTCTATGACGCCAGAATCAGATGAAATTAAACGTACAAATTTACATGGTTTGATCGAACCTCAAAGAGGAATCAATCATTCATACACTCTTGCCTGCGATAAGGACGGAAACGTCTTGGTTCACGAGGATGCTGTAAGTTTTCTCGTTCTGTATTATTTTTTATTTCAATACGTACATGTTTCATGTTAAATTTAACTTTTAGAATAGCTCCATTCTCATGGTTAATGTAGATAAAGGAATTGCCCAAGGCATACGATTATCGTCGATTTTTGATGTTGCGAGTGATAAGATAACGAATGCATTCAGAAATGAAACTTATTATTGGAAGATGAAGACTGAATTATTACACTCTAATAATCAGATCGTTTTCTTTACTTCGTCTGCCAATAAGGTGGAAGTGATTGACTTAGGCAAGATGTGCGCCTATTCAATTAATTTACCGTGCGAGATAGAATCCCTTTTGATTGCTTCAAATAAAAGATGGTTGGTGCAAGATACATCAAATAACAAGTATATCTTGGAAAAATCGTCGGAAGGAGTACCCTGTCCCGACACAATACGAGAAGTCGACGAAGTTAGTAAAGGAACTGTGAGGATGAGTCCGATTCTCAATTGTACAAACGATAGTTTGAGTGCTGGTATTCTTAGCAAAGCGCTTGGACAAAAGATAGATTCTCCAAACAGATTAATGGTAACTGACAATACCTATGCCGGCATCGTCGTAGGTTTTCCTGATTTAGACAGTGAAAATGAACTTTACGTTTGGCCAAGGAATCACAGATCGAGAAGTTATATCACGCCAATTGTGACGGAGAACGGTCATATTATAAGAACGGTGCCATGTAATAATGTACCTGATGAAATTGTTGTTAATAAGGAGCAGCAACACTTGGGAATTGCCGGTTATATAGAGGTCGTTGATACCGTGAACCACAAAGTACGATACATATCCGTGCCAGAGTAAGTAATTTATGGCAATAGTAGCACATTTTTTGTTGAGCACGGGGAATAAAGTAAAAACATGTAATTTATGTATGAAAGGCCTGTTAAATTACCTGAAATCGCGAACTGGATATATTCACGGGATTATCCCATTTTCGCTGCACCCACATCAAATGATGGTCTTGTAACAATCGATGTTGGTGGTTGTGTTCGACTATGGGAAACCTCGTTAGCAAACATAGAAAACTCATTGGGTGCATGGCGCAAAATGGTCGGTGGAGATGATGGGCACATTCAAATAACGAAGGAAAGGTACTCTGGTCAAGATGTAAGTGAACCGAAGCACGGAAAGGTTGACGAAAAGAATGAACCGCATGTTGGTGGCAATACATGGGCAGGTGGAACAGGAGGTACGACAATTGTTCAATGGAGCTTTTTCAGTATAAAAAAGTTTCTTTATTTTTTATTCGTAAACATGGGTGTTACTTCTGGTGGCAGGAAGGGACACAGCAGGTTTGGGTGGTAAAGGTGGACCATATCGCCTGGATGCAGGGCACAATGTTCACCAACTCAGTGATGAAGAGAAAAACGCCGTACCTGACCACGTGAAGAAAGCTGCTAGGGAAATGGGACAGAAAGCATTCAGGCAAAGATTAAAAGACATCAAAATGAGTACCTATGATCACGAATTGTACAGTAAATTTAGTGACTCAGTTCAGAAGCAGGTGCAAGCTTTGAGAGTCATTCTCGGTATGCAAATACTGGAATTTACGAACTAACAAAGTTGTAATAGTTGGGAAGGGTGACTTGAATTGTGTGTTCTTTCACAGGCAGCTTGCAGGCTAAAAGTAATGAGCGCCAGTGGTGTAAGCACCAAACTTCCGGTGAACTGGACGATACTAAATTAATTGAGGGTCTAACGGGAGAGAAAACGATTTATCGACGCAGGGCAGAAAAAGAACCTGAAATCGGCGCACCATTGTTGAAACCAAAACGGTTGAAATTAGTAGTGGATGTTTCCGGTAGCATGTATCGATTCAATGGTTACGATGGACGATTAGATCGAGAGATGGAAGCATGTGTCATGATGATGGAAGCGTTTAGTGGATACGAGGGCAAATTTCAATATGACATTGTCGGTCATTCTGGTGAAGATTATCATATAGCATTTGTCGATCGGAGTTGCCCTCCAACGGATAATAAGCAAAGGTTGAATGTGATCAAGGTAATCAAATTGACGTATTAATTATCGTTATGTTCATGGTATAGCAATTGACATATTTGTGTATTTTAGACGATGCACGCTCATTCCCAATTCTGTATGGCTGGAGATAACACGTTAGAAGCAACGCAGCATGCGATTGGAAGTCTAGCTAAAGAAGAATCTGATGAGTCAATTGTTGTTGTTCTCTCAGATGCAAATCTGGAACGTTACGGAATTCGTCCTGAACGATTCGCAAGAATTCTTACATCTAATGCGGATGTAAATGCTTTTGCCATTTTCATTGGGTCTTTAGGTGATCAGGCCGACAGGTACGTAGGGTTTTAACAGAAGGTAAAGACTTTGAATTCTCGGATGTGTAATATACCATCTGTTGTCTGCTTGTAGGTTACTTCAAAAGATGCCTTCAGGTCGTGCTTTCGTATGCATGGACTTAAAGGACATTCCACGAATTTTGCAACAAATATTTTCATCGTCCGTTTTAAGTACCACCCATTCGAATTAATAGCTTAAACCCCGTCCGTGTTAATGTAAGTTTCCCTTCACCACGTAGGGATGTTACCATGTGATATGAAGGTTGGGTGTCATTGTACAGTCATTACGCGTGCCGCAAATATAATTTTTGACGTATGTTAAGAAATACATTGGGACGACTTTTCTTCTCTGGACACTTCAACAAACATACGGTGCCCAATCATCTCCTAATCACACATGTCTAGACACTTTATCTTTGCTTTGGACCTCCATATCTCTCTGAGTCACTTCATTTTCAATTTTCATACATTCTGCCACATGCCTTCACCCTTTCCATCTGCCAATGTATCCGTTTCCGATCAATCTTTATGATTCATATCTACTCAGTTCTGTTTGACCTTAAGGGTTGCTGTTTCTCTCTTGATCAGCCTCGAGCATTCCACGTCTCCGTACAACACCCCATATTTCAACATACATACATTCACACTCAGTGAAATTTTACTGCACCCACCCCCGGAGTTCGTTCCACCCCCAGCAATTCTATCTCCTTTCACTCTTCAATATTTCCGCATTTTTCGTCTCGTTTTCTACCCCTACCTCACCGCGTCTCGATCTAACCCACAGGTGTCTTACATTTTCCTTCCACCCATAGCGTCTCTTACGCTATCTCTTTCTTCCACCCATACGTCTCACGTCTCTTTCCACCTCGGACGTTCAAACACCCCCAATCATCTCTATTCAACTCACATCCACCGCGTCCACTCTATCACTCCCACGTACGGTACCTCTCGTATTCCGTATCTCTTTTCCACCTTCGTTATCACTATGTGCTCTCATCCCTTCCATCTCCAGGCGTCCCGACGCCTCTCTCATCTCTTTCCAGCCTTCGAAGCAGGACCAGCCGAAGCTTAGCGAGGGTTGCCGAAGGAGTTGAGCTGATCTCAGCGCATGAGTGGTGTGGGGTAGTCGTTCGTCAGTCACACGCCGGTCGTTGAATGGAGCGGGTGTGGAGACGCGTACAGAGTGCCGGGCGTCGCGGTGCCGCGGCAGAACGCTGCGGCTGCCCCGTGCAGCCATGTCAGTTGCACGTGGACCAACGCGCGAAACGGGGTGGTGGAGGGCGTAAGTCATGCGGTGGCGGTGGCCCGCAGACAATTGTCTGCGGATGTCAGGTACAACCGTGTCCTGTGCATCCGGTCCTTATCAGAGTGAGGAGGCAGAGGACGGCGTCGGGCAACTGCGAATGCCCACCGCAGTCACAACCCTGCTGCCACGCGTTACGCTCTGCCGGCGCCAGGAGGATACGAAGGTACGTCTTTTTATCTCTTTTTCGAGTTTGTTGTGCAGTGTCTGGAGATAGATAGATAGATGGAGAGAGAGAGAAAGAGAGAGGAACCCCAGGGGGTGGGGGGTGGCCAGAATGTCAGGAACATGGGTTACGGTCTTTTATTGCAGAGTATTTCCCCTTTTGTCATTATAAATGTTTCGGGTTATATTATTAAGTGTAGATGTGTACAAGACGAATCGTATGTATTAGGTTTATGCTTGTTGCTATGCGTTCACGTTTGTTTAAGTTAACAATATGGCGAAGAGTGGGTCGTGTATTTTATCTGTGTGTATGTTTTGAGTTATTGTCATTAGAAACGACAGGTCGATGTTATGTAGCTGCCAATGCACTCGGTAGGCTGGAATTTGGGCAGTAAGGGGTTAAATGTCTGCTCGTGACATGCCTTCGGTGGGGAGAGTCCACATTGATGAGGATCGTATGCGAAAATGGTGAGGCGCGAAGGCCAGCTATAAGGGATCGACAAGTTGCTCTGATCTTCGTTTCCCCCTCTGTACAATACTTCATCTTTAAATGATTACGGCCAGCTGGTCATGATCAATCAAGAAAACTGTTTAATTTTTAATATGTTATATTTTGATGTTTTTACAGAACTCTCTGATAGCCTTTAACATGAAATGCATGCTTTTTTATGCTCTGATACATGTTTATAATGCTCTTGCCCCACATGAAATAATGTGTCCGTTATTTGTGTTGGCGATCCCATTTTTATCATCATGAAAGAAATGCATGCGGTGCAGTTAAAAAGGTAGCACGGTGAAAGATCAGAAGCAGACGCATGGCCTCACATATATTGTGTGGAAATCACCTGCTACAGAGGGTCGGCGCAACGCGAGCGTAGTTAATCTATCAACTTTCGCTAACCCCTGAGGCCAATATGGTCACTTAACAGTATATAAGGATGAGGCGGGATAGTTATCTCGTCGAGATCCGTGATTAACGCACGGCTTTACATAATGTACGAGCTGCAGAGTTAAAAGCTGTTTCGCAGAATGCTTTGGGGGTGGATTTTAACCCCTTCTTATTTGCTGCTGCTACAGGTGTGAAACGTTACACGTAATACTTACAAAATACTCCCTTTAATTCTGAATCAATGCACATGGTCGAAAGCGTAGTCATATATATGAATTGTTTGAAATATAGCCTGCCAAGTACCTGTCAGAATTGGAATGGCAGACGCAAATGCTGTTACTTACAACTTCTCCTGGGTCTCGGTTAGAAGAACAAGAGTGTGTTTGGAACAGCCTCATTAGCCTCATGATAGATGTTCATTGCGGTCGGCTGAAGTTTCGAGGGTGGTTTGTGTGTCGCGAAAGGAAGATTACTGAACAGTTTTGAGTAATGTGGACATTGATGTGAGCAGGAATTATTCACACCCGACTGAACGATTTTCCAGGGTAAATGTATTCGTACGTGATTCAAGAACCGTTTTACCTTTTTACTTTCGTCGATATCGAGCATCTGTTTATCTCATAAAATATACTCGCGAATGGCGCTGAACTCTCCGACCTGTTATTATCTCCCCTAGTGTACGGCAAAGAAATTGCCAGTTATATCTGTTGGTTTTGACTTACGTTCCGTTCTATAAAGCTGTCGGTGTTCATAATGCTTGACTCGATAATAACGCGGCGAAGATGAAGACGCATATACGCTTATATTCTACTGTTTCATTTGAGCGTGCAACCTCACGTCTTACTTGATAGTCAACGGATTAAGGAAATTCGAGGAGAGTTATCTTACTCACGATATAATCGTGCACTAAAGAGGAAACTTGCTTTGTTCCAAACTATACCCTTGATGAGACGGAAGATGAGATTCAAGATTCTTTGTTGTTAGCGATACTGAGGTAAATATGTTTATAGGGGCCGCCCATTTTTCATTGATCCAGAACTCAAATTGTTTGAATTCAGTTTACCATTATTGTGCACTAGATATCTACTTTTCAGGAAACGTGCTCAACCATATTCTTCTGGATTATTCTGGCGCACAAGCATGATCTTTACGGCAGCTCCGCATCTTTGGGAAATTAAATGAAAATCGGCAGAACTTGCGTTTATTCAAGATGCAAATACGACTCCTGTTTTAATTTAGATCGCACCAACAAAGGTTTCATCAGATGATTTTCTTTATTTATGATCTTTTGCTTAATTTAATAGAAATAAGTTTGATTAGGAATTCATAGTCTAGTTATATTTGTTTTAGATCTCGATCACTATACTAAATCGAATCACTTTCCCAGTTCAAGACATCATTTGATCACTCGCCGAGGAGCTGTCAAACGAAGTTTAGAATACACAGACAATCAGCGATACCATCCCGACTATTTTTCTCCGACAATTTCCGTGGACGCAGTTTTCGTTCCTCGTCAATAAGCCATCTTCCCTCTTTCACCAACTTGTTTGCAGATGTGAGTGCATGCTGAGGTCTTGTCGGCTCACAGGCGGAAGTGGTACTGGTCGTGAGACACGGCGTCGAGTACCGGCGTCGTTGCCAGTAAATCAGGTCGGCCGTACGGTACAGGAACAGTAAGAGCCACGGCCATCCCGGCAATTTTCATTATTACCTGTAAGCCGTGCTTCCTTTACAGTTTATTTGCTTGCAGTTTCGCCTGCAGGAGTACCAGGTCCATCTAGACACGTACTAGTGTCACCCATCCCAATTTTTCTAATAATACTGTCCAAAACCGGCCGTATCTATTCACAACTGCGCTCTTATTCCCGACTTATTCCCATCGCGGCAATTTTCATTATTACCGGTAAGCCGTGCTTCCTTTACAGTTTATTTCCTTGCAGTTTCGCCTGCAGGAGTACCAGGTCCATCTAGACACGTACTAGTGTCACCCATCTCGATTTTTTTAATAATACTGCCCAAAACCGGCCGTATCTATTCACAACTGCGCTCTTATTCCCGACTTATTCCCATCCCGGCAATTTTCAATATTACCTGTAAGCCGTGCTTCCTTTACAGTTTATTTGCTTGCAGTTTCGCCTGCAGGAGTACCAGGTCCATCTAGACACGTCCTAGTGTCACCCACCCCGTTTTTCTAATAATACTGCCCAACACCGGCCGGATCAGTTCACAACTGTGCCCTTATTCCCGACTTATTCACAGGTGCGAGTGCGTGGAGAGGCCTTGCCGCCACACAAGTGAGAATGCCGGGACCCGGCGTCGAGTAGCAACATCATCCCCCGTAAATCAGTGCGGCCACCCAGCGGAGCAACAGCAGCCAGCGGCATCCCTCTCATCGTCACAGGTTCAACAAATCCCGCAGCAACAACAACAACAACAGGCGCCGTGCGATTGCGGAGACAGATTAAGCTGCGTTCACACAGGCGGCGGCGAGGCGCCGTGCGAGTGCGATTGCGATGTTGAGGCGAGGCCGTGTTCGCATTCGGGCACCGCAAGAGGCACGCAGCCGTGTTCGCACAAACCACAGACTGAAGGGCGCATAAAGCGCGTGAAGTGCCGCGTAAGACGGGCCGGATGCGCCATGGCGAGATGCACCGCCGAGCTCGCGATGCTGCACCTGCACTGGGAGCTCGCCACCGAATGTGCGCCCTGCAGGCCGCGTGCACTTACGCGTCGGCTCTGCAGGCGGCAGCAGAGCGACAACGAGCTCTATCGCAGCAACAGCTTCAAGTTTGAGCGCTTTGAGAGGACGCGCGACGAGTGCGCGACTCCGCTACGTAAGCAGGTAAGAGTGGGTTTTAGTATTTCCGGCCTGCAAGCAGTTAATCCTTTCGTTACGGGAGTGCGATCCGCGGGACTGACGCCACTGAACGGGGCAAAGTGTGCATATTACGCGTCGATATACTGGTGTTTAGACGTATGTCTTTCATCGCTACCTTGTCATTCTCCGGATCGTACTCTTTTTCAAGTGTTATACAACGGCAAATTTGGAAGTTTTGCAATTGTTATGCACATTTCAGTTTTTACATTCATAATTAGATTTGCGTCTTTAGTCGTTTGCACTGAAAACGACGCAGCTTGTACTTTGGCTTTTTCCTACGGATTTATAACCCGAAGGAAAATATCATTCTGTGAATATTAGCCACTGGGAACTTGAAGAAGATTGGAGCGTGATTCTTGTCCCGATGGCTTCCAAAGCAGTGCATGTTTTATGTCTCGAGTAAAACAAATCAAAGACGAACCGAAGAATGACACGTGCCATCGATGTGCAAGATGCATACAAACAAAAGAAACGAGAATATCGCGGTGGTCAAGCGGTATCACACTTTTCAACGCGTGGATGCCGTCTAGATCTGACCCTCGTACACACAGGTCGTTGAGTGGATGCCGTCTAGATCCGGCGCTCGTAACGAAAGGGTTAAGAGTCTGTTCTTCAATTGTTATCGGGTTTAATTGCCTACAATTTGTCATGCTGTTTACGATGGCAGGAGAACAAAGTGCCTTCTTGACGATTTTTTGAAACTAAACATTTAGCGGTTACGGCGCGTAGAAGAGGAGAGGTGAGAATTGATGCACTTTGAAAGTTGTAATTCACGTGCCTATGATGTCCATGCGCATGATGTCCACGACCCAGTTCGAATGAAACAAGCGTTTCAACTATTTGTCCTTGTCAGGCCAAACGGTGACAAGAGCCTTTACACGGAACGGACTGTGATATTCTGCCGAGCTACGTCGACGCGCTTGTTTTGCTGATTGTATCGTTATTGGTCCTGCAAGGCTGTGCGTTTTCCATTCTTTAAATGGCGTTCATTTAGAATGATGCAGCCCCTGATATTTCCGGGAGAGAAACATTTCTGGGCCATTGGATATATATCGCAAAAGTGCGACATTCAGGATAATGGCGCTCGGAAGAAAATTTAAATTGAAGGAACATGAAGTTATAGCGAGTTGGCAGGCGCAGACAACCGCGGCATGTCGCTTTTGTGATATCTGTCTCTGGAGGAAAGTTTCTTGAGCAGGCTTCGTGAACTAGTAGCGTTTCATCGCGAAACTTACTATGTAGCAAGGGGTGGGAGTTAAATTTGAATATTAACAGCCTGAGAAGACTTCATTCGTCGGGATTCTTCAATTATGGCAACGAACATTCCACGGCAGGGACGTATCGAGTTCCGTGTTAAGCCTTGATTCCTCAATTCTTGGGTTTTGTACTTATCGTAAACCCGCTCTCACAAGGCAGAAATAATGGTGTGAATTCCAGTGTCGATTTACACCATTTAGCCCCATTTGCGCGCTCGTTACCATGTAAGCGGCGGAATGTTATGCGTCCGGTAATGAGGAAGTTTCCAGGGTCGACTGCCTTCCGTTGAGAAAAGCCATATCAGGAACTGGTAACGGTCAAACGGTTCGCACCGACCCAGTAGTCACGTCGTTTGTGTGGTCAGTCGCGTTGAGCGCGGTCAGTCGGTTGAGTTAAACGTGTCGTAAGAATTGTCCGCGCGGTCAGGGTTGTCGTAGAATCGTAATAGGGGAATATTGGTTTCTGTGTTAGCTGACTGCTTTGTCGATATTGTTCACACGAAAGCTATTGCGTTTTCAGTGACACGGAAAATACATCTTTCCGCTATTCTGCGTTTCGCCATAATTGTTGATCTGCTCTCGTGCGCGAATGTTATTTCCGCTTAGATTCATTTCTTTCGGAGCAGGAACACTTCATGTTGTGATCGATTTTCGAGAATACTTTGGTGCGGATTTGTAAAGGTATCGGTGCAGAGGGTTGCACACAAAATACGCAGTGCAGGGCAGGTAACGAGATTATCAAAATTCAACAGATCCTTCGTACCAGACCGGTGCACGCGTATATATCGTGAGTAATATTGACGGTAGGGCAGCGATATTGAGTTTCCGCCACTCACACTTCAGCATGAGACAACATGCATTTGCATACTCAATACAGTGCAGCGTGTTCTAAAGTGGGCGGCATAATTAACATATCGGTGGTTGCTATATAAAATAAATTTCAACATTTATTTGACGGATGTAGCCTGCAAGTACAATTTTAAATATCCTATAGTATAGATGTGGCTGAACTTAGATATGAATACTTTTTTTTTGTTTCGGTCTTATACAAATTCGACAGATAGTAATTTGCGCAGTAAATAGACGACGCTTTGCCCGCCGAACTTTAATTAGCGTCAAAGGAACTGTGATTTTTTAATAGATATGATTAGGTTTTTCTTGTATTTTCTGGAAATATTTTACTAAAATAGCTTTTTGTAATGGGTGTATCTTGTAAAAGACTGTTAATGTTTTGGATAATGCTTTATGCATGCGTTATAATGTTGTGGGAAGAAATTCCATACGGTTACACAGACTGAAAGAACGGCCAACGAATGCCATTAATCTAAAGAATTTCAGAATGCGGTAACTCCCATTGCGGCGAGCACGATGGCTCTGTGCCATGGGGGTAACAGGTGAGATGAGTGCCGGAAAATCTTTCCGCCGTCAGTTATTCGTTAAAACCCTTGATTCGATTGTCCTTTCTCTCCTTCGTTTTCTCTCACAAGTTACTCGTGGTAAAGGAAATCTGTGAAAAACGGATTCCGCAACGTAGACCATTTTCAGAGCTCGTCCCGTTACGCTGAATCAATGTTATCTTTTTCATTTTTCTCTGCTACGGTCTACTGCTAGTTGATATTAGTATGGCCTTTTTAAAACGTATTCCTTTGTCTATGCAATTTTACCACATAGTGCAGTATTCGCTATTACACTATGTGAGCCGTTTATTTTTAAAGTGGCCTAACTCCATTGATCTTCAAATCGAGATAAATAACATTTACTGATAAATAACATGAATTTGTACATGCAGTCATGGTAACCGGAAAATATTGAAAAACGGAGTTAGGCCACTTTCAAAATAAACGGCTCATGTAGCATATGTGCGTAGTATTATGGGCGTCATACACAAGGTCAAAAATCCCGCTTAATTTGTAACTCCTAAATGTGCCGAAAGAGTGCGCCCCGGTCCTTCTTTTAGCCGATCGTCGATTATCGCTCCCTCTTCCCATGTATGGAAAAAATTGAAACACTTTTCATATAACAAACTCATTTTTATTACTTTGCAAGAACAAACATTTTTAAAAATACCATCTATTTAAATTTTTTTAAATTCATTTTGTGGATAAAATTGGTAAAAAGCACTTATAATACACTCAAATTAACACAAATAATTTCTTATGATCCTTTACACGAGTGGTTTGCTACACAAAGCGCGTGATTTCCCACAAATAGAGCAAATTAATATAATATAGCGCTTCTCAGCAGTCAAACGGTTAATATTAGTATGGCCTTTTTAAACCATATTCCTTTGTCTATGCAATTTCACCACATAGTGCAGTATTCGCTATTACACTATGTGAGCCGTTTATTTTGAAAGTGGCCTAACTCCATTTATCTTCAAATCGAGATAAATAACAGTTACTGATAAATAATATGAATTTGTACATGTAATCATGGTAACCGGAAAATATTGAAAAATGGAGTTAGGCCACTTTCAAAATAAACGGCTCATGTATATGTGCGTAGTATTATGGGCGTCTTAGACTAGGTCAAAAATCCCGCTTAATTTGTAACTCCAAAATGTGCCGAAAGAGTGCGCCCCGGTCCTTCTTATAGCCGATCGTCGATTATCGCTCCCTCTTCCCATCTATGGAAAAAATTGAAAACACTTTTCATATAACAAACTCATTTTTATTACATTGCAACAACAAACATTTTTAAAAATACCATCTATTTAAATTTTTTTAAATTCATTTTGTGGATAAAATTGGTAAAAAGCACTTATAATACACTCAAATTAACACAAATAATTTCTTATGATCCTTTACACGAGTGGTTTGCTACACAAAGCGCGTGATTTCCCTTTTTACAAATAGAGCAAATTAATATAATATAGCGCTTCTCAGCAGTCAAACGGTTAATATTAGTATGGCCTTTTTAAACCATATTCCTTTGTCTATGCAATTTCACCACATAGTGCAGTATTCGCTATTACACTATGTGAGCCGTTTATCTTGAAAGTGGCCTAACTCCATTTATCTTCAAATCGAGATAAATAACATGAATTTGTACATGTAATCATGGTAACCGGAAAATATTGAAAAACGGAGTTAGGCCACTTTCAAAATAAACGGCTCATGTAGCATATGTGCGTAGTATTATGGGCGTCATACACAAGGTCAAAAATCCCGCTTAATTTGTAACTCCTAAATGTGCCGAAAGAGTGCGCCCCGGTCCTTCTTCTAGCCGATCGTCGATTATCGCTCCCTCTTCCCATGTATGGAACAAATTGAAAACACTTTTCATATAACAAACTCATTTTTATTACTTTGCAACAACAAACATTTTTAAAAATACCATCTATTTAAATTTTTTTAAATTCATTTTGTGGATAAAATTGGTAAAAAGCACTTGTAATTCACTCAAATTAACACAAATAATTTCTTATGATCCTTTACACGAGTGGTTTGCTACACAAAGCGCGTGATTTCCCTTTTTACAAATAGAGCAAATTAATATAATATAGCGCTTCTCAGCAGTCAAACGGTTAATATTAGTATGGCCTTTTTAAACCATATTCCTTTGTCTATGCAATTTCACCACATAGTGCAGTATTCGCTATTACACTATGTGAGCCGTTTATTTTGAAAGTGGCGTTTATTTTGAAAGTGGCCTAACTCCATTTATCTTCAAATCGAGATAAATAACATGAATTTGTACATGTAATCATGGTAACCGGAAAATATTGAAAAACGGAGTTAGGCCACTTTCAAAATAAACGGCTCATGTAGCATATGTGCGTAGGATTATGGGCGTCATACACAAGGTCAAAAATCCCGCTTAGTTTGTAACTCCTAAATGTGCCGAAAGAGTGCGCCCCGGTCTTTCTTTTAGCCGATCGTCGATTATCGCTCCCTCTTCCCATGTATGCAAAAAATTGAAAACACTTTTCATATAACAAACTCATTTTTATTACTTTGTAACAACAAACATTTTTAAAAATACCATCTATTTAAATTTTTTTAAATTAATTTTGTGGATAAAATTGGTAAAAAGCACTTATAATACACTCAAATTAACCCAAATAATTTCTTATGATCCTTTACACGAGTGGTTTGCTACACAAAGCGCGTGATTTCCCTTTTTACAAATAGAGCAAATTAATATAATATAGCGCTTCTCAGCAGTCAAACGGTTAATATTAGTATGGCCCTTTTAAACCATATTCCTTTGTCTATGCAATTTCACCACATAGTGCAGTATTCGCTATTACACTATGTGAGTCGTTTATTTTGAAAGTGGCCTAACTCCATTTATCTTCAAATCGAGATAAATAACATGAATTTGTACATGTAATCATGGTAACCGGAAAATATTGAAAAACGGAGTTAGGCCAGTTTCAAAATAAACGGCTCATGTAGCATATGTGCGTAGTATTATGGGCGTCTTACACTAGGTCAAAAATCCCGCTTAATTTGTAACTCCAAAATGTGCCGAAAGAGTGCGCCCCGGTCCTTCTAGCCGATCGTCGATTGTCGCTCCCTTTCGCCGTCCAGCATGGCTGTCGTACACACGGTCCACATCGCTCCGCATCTTTTTTGCATCACTAGCCGTTCCAAGCCTCGTTCAGTGTCTGAATTCCCGTCCCAATCCTGCGGCATGAAAAAGGACATCGAATTTGGAGGTTCTTCGTTCGTGAGCGCATTTATTTTCATCGCATCGATCGAATATTCCACTGCCCGATGCCACCAATTACTTGGTTTCCCTGCTAACGCTCGTGTCAACCCCGGGCAGCCATTTCGACCACGTTACGATCGTCTGGCTGCCGATGAAAATCTGCACTCGGTGAGACCTTTCCTCGTTTTATTCCCTGATTCTACGGTATTTTAACGGTACCTTTCAGATTCCTGACATTTCCTGCATGTCACCAGTCAGTGGGAACCAATACCACCGTTGGAAATTAATTTTTGTCAAATCTTACTTAATAGCCTTTGTTTCTTATATATGTTTGTATTTTGTGTGATCGATTTTTCATTTGATTTTGTTTGTGTCTGTGTTCGATGAAATATTTTGTTGTCTTAACATGTACATTTGCAATTTTCTGCCACACTGTGTTGCGTTCTTGCGCAGTAGTGTGGCAATGTATCTAGTGAGTATTCTGTATCTGGTAAGTCAACTGCCAATTCTTGCTTGTGTGGAACAACGAGAATGCTGTTATTCCTCTGCACTAACGGGAATGTTGCTGTACCCCTGCACTAGAGGAAGACTGAATGGTTCAATGAATACTCAAACCAGAATGGTAAACTTTTTTTTTAGTATGCTCACTTTTTACTGTTATGTATTTCTTCTGTTTTTCTATGTTCCACTTCATTCTGTATACAATTTTCTATGTGCATTTTACAGTCTCTACATGTTCAGTCTTGCAAAAGTATCTAATGTTTTTCATTGTACCATTTCATATAAGACTCTTATGTAGCACTGGCAATGTTTTTCAAGAAATATGTTCCTGCCCAAGAATGAGGGAATTCATGCCTCCTTTCCTGAATTTGACACTTCAATCAAAGCTGGTAATATTTCTTCCTCTCCTGTTTTCCATCTGGATGGCGTTTATCAATGGTTCTAAGGTGCCTGCTATTTTTATTGGGATTACTCTTCAATATTTATTAGTAGTATATTTGTCTTATGTCTTCTTATACTTTTATATGTTTCTAAACGTACATTGCTTTTTCTGTATTCATTGCTGAATATGTATTATGTATATTTATTTGTCATTGTTGCCACGTGATTAGAGCTATTTAGCATTTGGTAAGTTACATGTCATGTATCACTCCCATACATCAAAAAGAATGGTCTTATTTTGCACCCACAACGTTCCTGCTCTGCGTCAACATGAATGGTCCCGTTCCTTGAATTCTGAATTGGCTGCTCAATCTAATTTGGAAATTCGGTGAGATCTGTCTCCGTGTTACTTCGCACTCGAATGACAAGGTATGGATGGGTATGAGTTTTTGACATTTCTGTTATTTTTTTTCCTAAATACTTATTGATGGTATATTTATGTCCGTCTATATTTCTTTTTCTTTTAATATATTTTGCCTTTTTCATGTTAATTCTTTACTGTGTATTGTATGTATTTGCTTAACATTATTTATCTAGCATTTTGGTAATTTATTCATGTGCCAAAAAATAATCCTCTTTACGTTGAAAATGTTTCCATCCTTTTCCGATGCGAATGCGCCTTTCTCTTTACAGTGTACCAGATCCTGAATTTATTTCTCTATATTCATTTCCTGATTTCCAATGTTCAAGGTATTCAACGGTTTAATAAACTGTTGGAAGCTGAGATTCCTGGACCTCGAGCACTGTTCCTGTCCTACCATAAGAATGTTTCCTTTAATGAGGTTCCTGATCCTATACCTGCGGCTGAGATGAAAAGCGGAAGAAAACATTCCAAGAATTCTTCCTATGCGGGACAACCTATGGTACAAATGGGATTCCCGACTATGTCCGTATAAGCTTGACAGGTGTGTGAAACTCTTATTCGAAAACTACCTTTTACAAATTGTTGTTTGTATTTCTATGTCTATTTCTGTTTTACGGCGAGTAAATTAGTTTCGCGTGTGATAAACATTATGTTTTGGTCGCATTAATAACGACAGTATGCACAGTCGTTTGTGATAAATTTACCTGTCGAAATGATGGCCTTCTGTGCATTTCAATTTACATTCAGAACTGATTCATAAATATCATACCCGAAAGGATAGAAAAGCAAAATGCATAGCTAGAGGAAAGGAGTTAGAAAGGGTAAAGAGAAGTGTGTGATACAGCATAAGTAGATGGGTGTAAACAGACAGTGTATTATTATTGAAAAAAATATGATAGTACGTTAAATAGACAGTTAGGAATCAGTATTGAATCTTCTAGGAACAAACAAGATTTTCAAGAACAGACTTTCCCATTCGCTACTTTCTTTGTGTAGTATTATCGAAAAAAATACGATAGTACGTTAAATAGATACAGTTAGAAATCAGTATTGAATCTTCTAGGAACAAACAAGATTTTCAAGAACAGACTTTCCCATTCGCTACTTTCTTTGTCGCATATCGATCGCCTACACTTTTCGCTGGCTAAAAGTAGATAAAATTTAGTTTCACGACTGCAACTTTGGTCTCACTTCGGTCTCGCTTTAGATCCATGCGTAGTGTCAATATTTGCGCGACGAAGTGACGCTGGAGTTACACCGCAAACGGCACTCTCCCTGTTTCTGCATAATTCCGCTCGGTGGTATCTCGCAGGAGGGTAGTAGACACTTTCACGTGCTGACCGTCGGAAGTGGTCTCTAGTCAGGATTCGTGCGATCCTTGCTGGTTGAGGCGCGGATTAGTGGCATTATATTCGAATGCACACTAACGGGAAACGCATAGAGAGGACAAGAACGTGAGAGAGAAATCAAGATAGGTCGTGTATGCCAAAGAAGCTTAGAAAGTACAGGAACGGCCGGTTTGGGCTTTGCCAGGCGTTTGCGGTTAGCTCAGCAGCGCGGATAATATTCGTATATTACGTGGCTCGCCTTTGCTTATATCGCTTTGCATTAATGTTTGCGGAGTTAGGAACAGCGGCGCGTACAGTAGCTCTCGATGAGTGATGAGTAAGTATTCGATTATGGCTCTGTTAGCGGGCACTCTCATAAGCCGATCACGAAACCCCGTCGCATGTCAGGAGTGGCCGGGTTTGTGTACAGTCGGTGTGCCTCGAGAGAAGTTGCACGCACACAAATGTGACCGCTTTGCCGTCAAGGCGCGTTTGCGACTCGCTTGAGCGTGAGCCTCTGATCTTCCGAATCGTTCTGACAGCAGTTCGTCTCCTTATAAAGTGAGCCGTATCACTTCTGCATAGGCACCGCGAGTTTGCCTCCGCTCGGCGTCGAGTGTCTTTCGCCGCCGACCGAGGTAGTTCGAAGAATAATCTTTTCGTGACGAATATTCATCAGCGAGTACTGAAGCGTGACGGCATTTATGCAGGTGCTATTTCAAAGCCACTCAGCTCTCGACGTCAAATACGTAGTCAACATCAAAATCAGTTAATGCGATTTGCGGAGGCTCAAATATTATGATATTAAATTTAGAATCGCGTCGGATGCGTTCGCTATTGTTCGGAAGCGTAATACGAAATACGGCGGGTTGAACATTCGGTGCGGCTGTATACGACTTGCACTACTTAAAGTTCCGGCGGTCGCAATTACAACCTCGCGCCTTTCCAGTTCTTATGCAGCTGTGTTCAAATACGGGCGGTACTTTTATAATTTCTGGGTAGACACTCGTGCTTAGAAAGAGCTTAATGAGTAGGAAGCCGCGTCGATTCGCGCAGTAATTACCCGCACATACTATATTCCCACGAGAAAGCGCTTACTTTCGCCTTCCCTCTTCCGCCACCCTTTCTTCATCTTCTCTTTTCACTGCGGTACGACGTCGGGAGTATACACTGATAAACAATAAGCTGGCACGCTCGCACGACCGTATTGACTTGAGGTATTACCCGCGCGTATACACATGTTTGCAGCAAGTTCCCTTGCGAATCCCTTGCGACCAACGTTTTGAGAGAACACTCTTTACGCGTGGTAATTGTAAACGCGTAATCTCCACTCGTGGTCAGATTTCACCGATTCTTGGACGAGTTTTGGTATGTACTTCATTAGCAAATGCGCAGAACTTTCGTCCACGTGTACGCCGCAGTTCTGACAGGCTTAAAGCGGAACGGGTTTTTCATCGCGGGGAATTTATTCTCTCTCGCAACGGATTAAACGGAATACTGGAACGTTTATTAGAGACACGTCATAGGACTTTGAGTTATATATGAGCGCTGAAATTAAAATGGCTCTCGCTGGGAAAGCATCATCGGGTTTTCATTTACTCAGCTTCGTCTAATGTAATTCTTCCTTCCTCAATGTCAGGTAGATGAGATCCGATAGGTACGTTGCTTCCTTTGTGCCTGCTCTTTCTGCCGCCTCCTTGGCTCTTGTAACAGGCTCTGCCAGCAATTAAATCGAGCAAGGAGCGCTCCTAGGAATTGTACCACAAGAGGGATTGGGAAATCAAAAGGCACACTATGACTTTGTCCGTCGATTTTGCATCACGTCGCGGTCGCTTGGAAAGCGCTTCTTCGCAGAAACCGATAAACACTTGCTCGTTAAATAAGATTACGACTTTTTTATTTCTGCGAAAGTCTCGCGCTAAATACCCGAACATTTTTGTTATATCGCGACTCGTGCAGATTTCGTGAAATCGTACGGTTATCAAATTATTTTGCGTAGCGTACTATATCGTTTGTCAAGTAAATTACAAGGAGGTAATCATATCGATAAGAATGTCGCGGCGACGCTGGCTTACTGTGCGACGTTTTTTAGTTGCTGTCTTTTCTCTATTTATGAGATGTGTAGCATCAGGAAAACGGCCGTAGATGAGTCGCATAAAACTGTCGTTGGGGCCATCGGGCCCTACCGGATTAAGATAAGGCGGTAGAGGTCCGTATAAAAGCCGGCCCGGTTTGGGACGCGAGTTCAGTAATAGATCTGAGTTTTAAGTTGTCGTTCAGTTTAAGTTGAGTTGTCAGTCAGTTATAGTTCAGTTTAGGTCAGTCAAGTTCAGAGTGTAGTTCAGTCCAGTATAGATACGTTTTCTTGCCGTTTACCGAATCGAAGTCGAATTGCCATAGTGTTACCTTTATCTTATATTTATATTTATATATTAGGGTTTTCATTTATCTTTAAATAAATATATTTAACTCAATATAATTCCGCATCCCGCTTCGACGACACCTAACATCTTATATCCCTACAGATGTTTACTATGAAATATGTATGTTCTGATAATGACAGCATGGAATACGAAAAAATATCGCTGGTTCGCTATAACAATCCACTATTGAAATTTCTGTCAGATACGTGTTAATTAATTACCGCGTGGCACCGACATGGTTTAATGAATTTCTCACAATAGCCACGTTACGGTAACGAAGCGCGCTTGCGTTTGGAATGCGCGGTATCGACTAACAATAAGAATACTCTCTAACGAGGCGGTAACACCTTGCCACGAGAAATGGCATTGGCCTCGTAGGATTGCAACGCAACGAAATTGTGTTAACGTTCCGTCCAACTTTTACGCGGCGCGTTGTAATGTTGAACACCTGCGAAATTTTCCGTTCCTCAAGTTTCTCAGAACACTCGCACCACACTTGTGATTGCAATAAACAAGCATCGACTTACAAGTTTCTTGCAAGATGTTTATTATGATTCGTTTGTACCCATTAGATGTTTATAATATACAAGGGACGCAAGCAGATACATTACTCATTCCCATTCACGAATTTACTTACTTCAAGGTTCCTGTTCTATTTGAAATTGTTAGTAATCACATGGGTGTATATATGAGCTGTTTATTTTGAAAGTGGCCTAACTCCATTTATCTTCAAATCGAGATTTTTTCATTTACTGATAAATAAACATGAATTTTTCATGTTCAAAATTGGAAAAATGGAAAATATTGTATATATTTATAGTATAAATTTCAAAAAACAATATGATGGAAATTTCATATATATTATTAAAGTTCGTTTTATATATTCATTCAATGTTATGATGGAATTTACCATCATAATTTAACTTACGCTTTACAAGTCGTCGAGTCTGTGAAGGTCTCTGTTCGGTGATTTCGACTATTCTTAAGTATTTCAGAGAACTATGAAGGGAAATATGTTCATTATACAACAAGCTTGTTGTATAATTAATAAGAATATATCAATAGTATCCATTCGCTTACAATGTCTTCAGGTGTAAACTCCCATAGACCGATATATATCATATATAACATACGTATATAAAGCCATTTAATGCTTTGCATATGTAGGTTTGTTTTGACAGGTCACATACATGCGTTTATCGGTTGCATTGATGTGTCACACGAGAGGCATATATGGGTCAGTGATTCGTAAAGGGTTCCAAACATTGGTAGCTTCGACTATAAGAAGTCCAGATAACGCTGGGTGGTTTAGGCTAATACAATATATTGTCGAAGCTTGACCGGAAGGGGTTTGAACAAGTGGTGTAGGTGTGTACACGATGGCTACCAGGAAATCAATCTTTGACGGCGGTCCTAGCCCACTTTCGGGAAATCGACTTTTCTGCCCGTTTATTCGCAGAGGAACTAGTAGTTACGACGTTGTTACGTTGCCGGGTAAATGGTCCACGAAGTTAAGCGCAGAAAATAAGAGGGCGGAAGAACAGCCGCTGATTCTGAGAGAGGAGAGACGGAAAGAGAACGACTGTCGTCCGGCACTCGGTGAAATGGGAAGCAGATATGAAATTTCATCAGCAATGTAAATATGCCCCTTTGCAGAGCGGCGGCTGAATTTTAGTACCGTGAACGCGACCGATTTTCGATGCCAGGCGGGGAGGTCAGTTTATTTTATCTCGTGGTCGCGATTTTTTGCGTGGAAATGTCGCGGAAATGTTTCCTTTTAACGTAAACTCACGATGAGGGCTTTTGAATCGTCCATGATGTACATTCAACCTGTCAATTTGCTTTGATAGCTATAATAATACAGTATCATAGGCAATATATCCTGAAGCATTGTAATCGAACTCTTTGTAGGTAGACTATTGAGAGGAATAATTGTTGTCGATCGATTTTGTTTGACGCATTATACGCTTTATGATCGGCCAAGGGCCACTGTTAGAAACTTTGCCAACACTTGTGATTCGGTAAGTGCGTAAGTCGAAGCACGGTCGCGAAAGCACGAGCCCATTGCTACGGAAAACGAAGTTTGACCAAACTCCTTTATTCGATGCGCGGAGAAGGAAGGAGCGTGAAGGTTGCGAGAGGAGAAAATAAGGCGGAGAAGGAATAAAAATTTCGACTCGCCACGGGAAAGAGGACGGAAGCGAGGACCATGAATGAAGTCTGCTCTTTGCGTTGAGGAAATTGCGCTTGAGTGTGTTTTTCGAGTGCTGACTGCGGCTTTCCTTCTTTTCGCTTTTGGTGTCCACTTCGCTTTCTCTTTTCCTCTCTACATCTTCGCGTTGTCGACTTTTCCCTCCTTCAATGTTCTCTGTGAAACAGTGGTACCGCGACACGTAGTCGTGCTTGGGAAAAAAACCGCGACTGCTTGTTTTACAAGTAATGCGCTGTAAAATTTACGGTAGTACGCGTCGCTTCTTCATGGGGAAAGATAATGTCTCGTGACCCCAAGAAAAGTATAAGGGCTCTTCTCGTTTCGGTGGTAGAGTCGGAACCGCTTGATTTTTTGATGAGAAAATAAATCGGAAAAGGTAGAATTGGTATATGTAAGGCTTTCAGAGAAAAATACAGGTACTGCCGTTAAAATGGAGGATTGACGTGACTTTACAAAAATATTAAAAATGTAGAATGCACTGCTCTCTGGTACAGCATCGGACGAGATAGATTTAAAAAGTACAGGTATTGTTCAAAATATTCGTCATGCCTCGCTTAGGAATTTATTATTGTACGTCCTTAATACATTTTATACTTTTAATAGAACGTATATTTATTACTATTTCATCACGTCTTAATCGTATGATTTCAAGGAGCTAATTTGTTTACTTCCAACTTTGCAATCAGTGTTTTCGAACGTAGTTCAGTTCTTGTAGCAACAACAGTCGTCATGCTCCCTAACTTTTAGAGACAAATTCGGTAACTTCGGTACAACAAGCTCATTTATTTCGTGCCGAGACAAATTCGTTAGACAGCTTCGCGAAGCGGATGGCAAACGTCGTCGAACAAATCACATTTGCCATTTCCTATTCCAACAGTTCAAAAGCAGGAGGAGTGAAACCGTACACGCGATTATCTGTGTTAGAAACCAATGCTATTCCGGTGCAAATTACATATTGATTCTTGTCTGATTTCCCGTTCGCGTGAAAATAATGAATAACTGGGTCGTTGAGCGCCGAACTACGAATTTGGAAACTACGCCATTTTACTAATGAATGTTCATTAGGTTTTCGTTCAATTTATTCTCACGTAATTATTCGCACGATTACAATTTGCCGGTCGAGTTTCAGAGAGTGCCTTTCGTTTGTCTTTTATGTTTGTTTATTTTATCCGATATGCTACCTATTGCAACCGTCTCCGTCAGACGAGGATGTAATTATAAAGTAGACTACATGCGCGGAATATCGAATTTAACCGTTCATTAGACGACTTTGCAATTCGGAGCGATACAAGTTTAGTCGGGTTTTGTATTTACTTTAAGTTTTCCTTTTAGTTTTCCATTTACTGCAGGCGGATCGTTACTTTTTCTGTAAATACTACTATTATAAAAACTTCTTTCTTAATAGTTTGAATTCTCTATTACACTTTGTTTGATTATATTGTGACTTTAGATTTTTTTAAAGAGAATTTTTTTACACCAACGAATATTTCAATGTTGGGGGGATGGTAGCCTTAACGTAAGGGTGTGACTTTATACTGTGAAATTATATAACTGATCAGTTACATGCTATGTAATCTGATGAAACTTCTGTACATATCGAGAACTATTTATTTCAAATATCAATTAATTTTCCTGTCGACCCGGCGATCGTTTGCACCGGGCGACGCAATCCCAGTAAGAATATGTAGCGAAATATTGCGAAAAACTGAGTTTCATAAAGATTACTCTTCATTGCCCGCGGTGGAAACTTTACATTAAAGTACATTCCTTCTCCCATGAAACAATCCCGTAGAGGACGACTTTCCTTTTCGCTCCAATTAATGCGTCCGTAATTTTCACGTAAATCTAGGACTTAACTTTTCTCTTACTCCGCCGTTGCGGTGCGGGGTGCATACTTTCGTCTTCCACAAACCTCTCGCCCTGGTACCGAACTCGTTGTGAGATCGGCGGAACGCTGGAATAAATTTATTATAGCGAGGCAATGCACCGTGAAGCGGCAAAGAGGATATAAGGAAAAATTTCACCCCGAAGAGAGCGCGCGCGCCTATAAACTTATACGGAGTGTGAATTCGCACGTATTACCGCGTTTATTGCACGAGCTACGACTATGGTGCACTAAAGTGTTATTAACCCTTTCACTATGCAAAGCTGGGAGAGACGAGATAATGTAATACTTAATCTAGATAAGTATTCCATCCTGCGATAGTTAGGACATTAGAGACGGTGACAAAGAACGTATCGTCGTTTATGCTTATGGAAATAGCCATTATTGTAGAGAACATCTGGTTTGGTGTTTCTAATCATTTTTATGGCTTAATCCAATGTTTGCCCATGGGTGTCGTTGACAGCAGGGAGAGGATTAATATTCCCCTAACGATCATCGTGGATAATCGTTAAAACGCGCGCATTGATCGTTTCCGGTTTGCTGACTCTTACCGGAAATGAGAGCAACACGTGAAAGCGCCATAGAGGCATGGTTTATTGATCTCATGAGCACCAGCTGACTTGCTGTCCTGTCCTATCGAATTGCATATTTTCGAACGTGGCACACGATGCTGCAGTTAACGTTATCCAGATAAATCGCATTTCGACTGACGAGATTAAGTTTTACATCACAAAGGCTTTATCAGCGTAAATTCGTAAAATTCCCGTAATTTATTCCATTACAAATTTCCTCGCATTAAATTCGCGTTTAATATTCCCCAGCGTTCCGCGCGATACAAATGGAATGACTGAGGTTGTCTCTTTTATAAGAATTGTGCGGAAAGTGTTGAGTCGAATTGTATACTTGAGTGGCTTTCAGTCAAGTTCCGTGGTAGTCAAGGAGTTAAATATCTAGGACGGTAGGTTCCTGTGGGTCCCTTAGAATCTCGCAAATTTGCGTATGATCTGATGTCGATTGCTCTTCCGGAAATTCAGTCACAGAAGCGAGAGAGTGCCACCTTGGTCGTGAAATTGCGAGCAATGTGTCCCATTATACGGGTCGAGGTCAAAATTTACGATAGTTTCGCTGGAAAGTCGTTTTCGGCCATCGTCGTGTAGTAGTTCATCGATCATCGTGCTCTTTCTACCGAAAGTGACGATAAAAAAAAACATTTTTCCGTGCGCAAGCCACTTTTCTGGCATATCATAAATCATATATGATACGGAAATATTTCGAGACGGTATAATGCCGTTTTTTGCATCGGACGAAAGGGAAAAACGGCGGGAGCAAAGTTGTACACCTATTAATACCTTCCACGCGCCATGTATTTCTTGAAAAATTCCATCCCGTCTGTTCAACCTCGCAATCTCATATTTTCGTGGTATCGATTTTGCATCGAAAACTTATAAATTATTCATAGTTTAATGACAACAAACGCGAGCAAAAGAGGGTGGGCGGAGTCGAGTTTTTAGTTTGCCGACGACAGTAATTTTCCATAGTGGAAGATCGTTAAACGGATGGGCTTCAAGCTGTTCATGTTATTCGTCCTTTCGTCTTCTACGTTAACCAATCGACGGTCGTTTGTTCAACAGCAATGGAATCCATTGTGTTATTTACTAACGAAGAGCGAAAACTCGCGCGTGATATAATTGAACGGTCTGGATTACAAAATAGTGGCTATATTTGAACTTCCATAATGTTACTTACACTATACTTTATGGGTTAAACGCTGACACAATCATTTGCTCTGGTATTCGCAAAAAGACTCGCTCGCTGATATTCTCGAAAATTCTCGCACAGACTCGCTAAGATTCGTTAACACTTTGACCGCCATGGTGGTCATCGGTGACCGGTGCAAGAGATTTTATTGAAGATCCAAAATATTTGCAATGAGTAACAATAATTATTTTATAAATGCAATTATTGTTAGAATAGTGATGCGATCCTTTGGTCTCCGATACCTGCATATTATTTACATTTTGCATAATTCAGTTAAACGCTGTAGTATTTCATAACATTGCCGTTCTAATATAGTAAAATACGCTTGGCAGTCAACGTGTTAAGACTCACTTGCGAACCCAATCGCTGATTCTCTCGAAAGATTCGGCAAGACTCGCTTGTCTCGACCACATGCTTGACCCTTTTATTCGGTCGTTATCTCCATGACAACGGATTTGTTCCAGAACCTTTTTAATAACACATACATACTCATGCTACGTCTCATCGGGAAATAGTAGACACATTTCATTGTCGACATGTTCATATTTCGTTATGGCGAGTATGAAAATGATATGTTTCTTCAACGAAATGCTCAACTTATGGTACAGTCTGTTTGAATATATGCAGGGATACATTTAATGTAGAGATAGTTTCTATAATTTTGGTTGTGCACATAGACACTAATAATTAGGTCATTTTGCGTGACTATGTTATTGCCTTGGGCACAGATCCTAATGACATCTCATAGACGGAAACGCGTAGCGAGCCAATGAACAGTTTGCGTTCGAGATTATCGTTCCCACTCCACTCTGCTGTGTGTACAGTTTGACGTTGAAGATGAGTGAATGGCATTATTCCGTACATGACGGCCGTTGATATTTGACAAAACCGGATTCCACGACGTAGACGGACGCAGACACGTCATACGAAACTGGGTGACCATAATGTGTAGTGAATCGTAGATACGGTCGGAATTACAGTCAACACAGGATTCTCGACGAGCTTTTGTGCGAATAGAAGAGCGGGATCAAAATACAATCGATGCTAACAGCGGTTCCCAATAAAGGTGCTTTCTCGATGTATGATTACCAGCAGGTGAGATGCGGTGTGGAATTGGGAAGCTGCAAAGCATTTGTATAGTGGGAGGGAGAAAGAGGGAAAGAGCATTGAAAACGGCGTATTGTCGGTCAGCTTGATTTGCCATGCCGCTGAATGAAAATGTAGCCTGTTCCCAATGCCTAAAAGTGCTGCGCAAACTATTGACGTTCTCGCGGGTACGCGTTTCGAGACTTTGATCTGCCTCTGGGGTATCAGCGATATTAATTACCGCGCTCGCGTTAGCCTTACTAAGCGAACGATAGCCGAGCGTTTAATTTCCGAGATACACAGGACACATTGACTCTTTGTTCTCCATTTCACGTCCCCATCGAGACGACTTTTTCGTTTGATATAATTTATATTATTGTAATACGATAAGCTCGACTAGCTTCGCGTCGCTATTGGGGAATGATAAGTGCGACAAACAGACTGCCTTTGTGGACTCGCGATAAATTACATTACGGGCCGCTTCTCTAATGTTTCTACTTTCAAAGCGCACACAAGTCCATCTTATCCCGTGCAGCGATTCGTCGCTGGTAAAATTGCCAAATTCTCACGAGGGCCTGTTTTCTTAACGCGCACCGTCCGCGGCATAGGCAGCTTCCATTACATTCAGTTTCAACGCGGGATTTAACTCGACTGTCGGCCGAGAGGCTTCTTCCTAAAAGATTCGCTCTTAAATCTGAGAGTATTTTGGACGTCTGGAAAAAAGTTGAGCAACTGCGCGCATTACCTTCGGGCAACGCTTCAGGAACTGCGACAGAGAGCGAAACAAGGAAATGTTTCGTGCCAGACTCGAGAACCCGAAAGGGTTGCGATTGGTTGTCCAGGAAAAGCTGTCCTTCTTCATCGTGAATCCTGACAGACAGGCGTGAGGACGATTCTCTGGACGACTGCATGTGTTGGTGAGGTTGGTTGAGGCGCGGACGAGAGGGTAGGAGGGTTGTTGGAAGGGAAGGGGGTGGTAACGATCGATCCGCGCCCGCGGAGGACTCGTTATTGAGAACCACTGTGTGCCAGGACTCACCTGCGCCCGACGACCTCGTGTCCTGGCAGTAGATTCGCGCAGAGCACAGCTCTTAACTTGCTTGGCCAGTACGTGGGCAGTCCGATAAGTACTTAGCCTACAAAAGAAAAACGAACATTTTGGAAAATTGACGATTTACTTTTCAACATCGATGAAAGCATGAAATATTGTAGGGAGGGAAGACACAGGGAAAGTAAATCGGACTTACTAACTTTAAAATATATTCTAACAGTGTTACAAATACACTAGAATGATCCAGCGATGAAATCTTTGGGCATATCCTGTGACTCATGAAATATTGGGCATGAGAAAGCTTTCTGCTCAATGGGTGCCGCATTTGCTCACTCCGGATAACAAGCGCATCGGTGAGACCACTTCAGAGCAGTGTTTGACACTGTTTAAGCGCAATCCGAAAGAGTTTTTACGTCGTTTTGTGATTGTCGACGAAACGTGGATCCACTGGTACACACCAGAGACCAAGGAACAGTCGAAACAGTGGACTGCGCCGGGCGAATGTGCTCCGAAGAAGGCGAAGACTGTCCTATCGGCCGGAAAGGTGATGGCCACCGTTTTCTGGGATTCACAAGGTGTGATCTATATAGACTACCTGGAGAAGGGCAAAACAGTCACAGGGCTGTACTATGCCGAATTATTGAGCCGATTCGACGCCGAATTAAGGAAAAAACGGCCCCATTTGGCGAAGAAAAAAGTGCTCTTTCACCACGATAACGCACCGGCTCACACCTCTACCCAAGCTACAGCAAATTGGTTGAATTAGGCTACGAACAGCTACCCCATCCACCGTATTCTCCAGATTTGGCCCCGTGTCACTTCTTTTTGTTCCCAAACTTGAAAAAGTCACTCGCTGGGCAGAAATTTGAGTCGAATGAGGAGGTTATCGCTGCCACAGAGGCCTACTTTGCAGATCTCCAGAAAACGCGACAAATTTTTGGTAGTATAATTGCGAAGTAAACGAATGTTAGAATGTCGAAAAAGTTTAAACGTATCAGGCCGTATTAACAAAAAGCTTATATGTATTGTATTCAAGGTTTTAGGACGTTTAAAAATTTGCGAGGTCTGGGTGAGCAAGAACGCCGTACGCAATCTGTTAATATGGTATAGATAATGTTTGGCCTGCAATTAGGTCGGCGTAACAATGATCTACTGACCGATTTAAAGGAGCTTCATTATGATGCTCTGTAGATCTTCACACGAGCAGGCGGTTCATGGGGCGGAAGAAATCAATTTTCTTTGCTAGCGTCTCGGAAAACTATATAAATCTTGCGTAACTTCGGATTTAAATGTTATTTTTTACGTCAGTACATGCGGTAATTAGTGATCGGCGAACTTGGTAAATGAAGTTAAATTTCTATCTGTTTCCAATATATAATGCATGCGTCGGTTAATTTGGCTAGTCATGGGTCGTCTACTGAACTCTGTAATTGATTTGCATGTTTGACGTAATGAAACATGAATGGGCACAGTTACAGTTTTGACTGCATCATCCTTTCTCATTTACTCGGGAAGTGTGTGCGTGGAAAAATTCACTTCCAGGTTTGCAAATAAGACTCAGCACGTGTGTTATGAATCGCGTTACGCATATTGCAATGTTATTTTTCTTTTATGCTCACCACTTTTTACGGCCATAAAATGCTAATCGAACGTTTCGACTCTTCGGCGGCATACGAATGAGTTTTTGATTACATGCACAGAAATTAACGGTTTGCGCGAGTACGCGGAAATGTAATGTTTATCTTTCAATGACGACCAGAAAAACCCACGTTATCAGGCCGGCTGTACTAACTCACTACCGTGATTGATTAATTGATTCATGCGTTGCTACGTTTGAGCTGCACGGCTATTGGCCTTCTTTATCTTCATTACGATCGTATCGCAGGTAGATTGCACTTGTGGCTTTATTTTGTTTATGACCGTTACCACGTGGTGCGTCGATAGTAGATAATTATTCTCTTTGATATTCCCAATGAGAGCAGAACGCATTACTGTGATTGAATCGTTCCGCGCCGTCTAATAATTACGAAAGATGCTTTATGGCTACGGCAACGCTGATATAGTGCGTCGCTTCTAATTTTACTCTTGCAACGACATTATCGCACAGAACAAAGTAATATATGCTTCACCCTTGCGCGTGGGCGATGGTATGCCTCACAATATTCCTGGCTTGTCATAAGTGTCGACTAAAAGGGGTTCGAGTTATTACTCGAATGAAAAACATAGTAGTTCGTAGATCGATACACAATGAAAATTGCATTAGGTATCAAGCGTTTCGTTTTAATCTCGGGAGAAGTATCGGGTAACTCTTGTCTCACAACTTTCCAGATCTGTTCAAATAATACATTTTTTATCAAGATTCAACGAAAGGAGACTGCTCCCGCGTTGAATAAAATCATAATGACGCTGGGGATGTTGTACCTGTGAAACAGTTACTTACCTTTTCTCTTTAAGGGGTTATGCCTACTTGGGATCGGCGAAATTACATGATTTTCAACATTTTTTTTTGCCATTTTAGTGAGTACTAATTAAAATTCGCAAAATACTAACAAAAAGTACGTATTTAGTGGTACTTGTATACATTTTTTTTATAAGAAAATATTAAAAAATGGAGGAAATATAGCTCTTCTCCTAGAGCTTCCGTTTATTTTCATCACTTGCGGTGATCACGATTTCTCAAAAACTACTTCACCGATCGGACTCTAATTTTATATACTTATTTGTCATTACAATAGGCAGTTAATTTTTACAAGAATGACCACTTTTACGAAAAAATCCGTCTTTCGAAGTGAACTGACTTTCGTTTTTATGTTGTAACTTTTTTTTTATTATCGAAATAAAAAATCCTTCGTTCAGGCCCTGCCTATTATAATGACAAATAAGTATATAAAATTAGAGTCCGATCGGTGAAGTAGTTTTTGAGAAATCGTGGTCACCGCCACCGTATGTTTTAAAAAACACAGTTTCGAGATAATCGCGTTTAAAGTTTCAAGCTCTTTACTAATCATACATAGTAGCGCTCCAGATAAACGCGATTTTTGAACGTGTGCTCCGATTCTTATGCACTTTTGAGGAAATATTCTTAAAAGGATGTACATTAAAAAAATGCAATAAAAAAAGTCGATTTTTTTCACCAACCCAAGTAGGCATAACCCTTTAAGTCATTGACTAGAGAGCCTTCTATGTGCAATCAAACACGTTAATCAGCCTCGTCAGCCATCGTTCTTTTCGTACGGAATTTAGTTTGACTTTATTGACACAATTTAGTGTATGATAAAACTTGTTGCGAGCAGGAACGTATCTTCACAGGACATTCCTCCGTTGAGAGACACACATACGTGCTCTGTACCTACGCTCGATAGTATGATATTGAAAACGAGTCTGCGATTCTATCGCGATCCAATATATCGATGTGATGGATTTTGGTTCGTTGCACTGAGCGAGAGAGGATTTTACGGAGTTGATAAAGTAATCACGTTCTTGTCGCTGGGATGGCATTCACTGCGTTGCGCGTATCAATAGCATCCTTTGAATCGAGACAGTTCACGTTTTTATTTACTCTACTGTTAAAATTTAGTTTTTATTTCACAGCTCAGCGATCAGATGGAACAGTTTCCCGTGTCTGATTTATATCTAATTTGTGGTACGCTGCCAATATGCGGTGCAATAAAAATTGACTTTGTATCAGATACGTTCGTTTATTTAAAGCTAAGTCATGCTGTCCGATCGTTTAGTACAAGTGCACATTAAATACGTCTTTCATTTATGACGTTTATAGATTAGGATGAGTTTTTACGAAATAGAATTCTATCGTAAGTCAATGAACACCTGTGTCTATCGTCTCTTTAATCTCAAGAGTACTTGCGAAATGAAATTTTATACGTATGATAACGTCGTGTGTAATTGCAAACTTCTGCATCGTAGTTTCTCACATTGTACCGGCTTGGCTTAACGCGCGCACCTCTTATCGCAATGCGTGTCACATTGTGAAGGAATATTCGCGCTGAGCAGCTGGCATTTCACGCGTAAATGACGGAGCGGCGGAAACGAGCTGCCGGAAATTCGTCATCGGATCGTTTCCCGCTTGACTTGAGATGCAACGCGATCCAATCCGGAGATTGGTAAAACGTCTACTCACCCTCGATTGTCAGAGAACCGTCAGACTTTCTGCCCGACACGATTAACATTTCATGAACCTGATTTTGTGCCGTAAAGTGCGAAAAATGAACAGTGCTCTAGTGCGCGGTAAATTCATCAGAGAGTATCGAAGCCAGGCTTCATTGAATTTTACATTATTTTCCGGTGGACAATTGTCGCAAAACGTGCGCACAGACGTGGAATCGGCAGTAATTCTTTAATTTATCATTGCGAGGCTGTTCTTTCGAACGATTTCCCTAGAGAGCGCGGTCCGTGGAATTGGCAAAAATAATACCGGATAGTCACTGTTTCCAGGGAGTCGAGTCCACGTTTGAAGGAGAAAACGATTCACCGCTCCGATGATTGTGTGTTGAATCGAACCGCGAACTTTTGACGCAAAGACTTTCCGGGCGCAACGAGGCTGAGCGACTTTGTCTATTCTTCGTTCCGATAATTCTGCCAAACGGTCCGTCAGACAGTGTTCTTTTTCGAATTCGCCTCGCGGTCGAGGGGTTCATCGATTATTCACGGTGACGATATCGACACTGATGATGAGACCGAAAGGCAAGCAAGGGGATAAAAAGACGAAAGAGTGCACTTTTTTTTGGACGTCGACTTTTCCCTCTGCCCTCGAGAGGAGATCATTACGCGGAGTGGCCTCAAGCTGCTCCGCATTATCCAACTTCCTCTGCTCTCTTCCCAGCAATTCTCTCGTCCATCTATCCTCTTATTCGTTCTCCGTCCCCCGACGGTGGGCGAGTTCTGCAATATTATTTATTAACAAAGAGCGCAACTTGTTCTACGTTTTCCGGCGTACCCACTGAGACGGACAACATTTCCCCGTCTCGGTCTCCTGTAGGTCGCACATGTTTGCGTTTTTCAATTTAGTGTAAGTGAATGACACGTGCTTTTTCGCAAATTAAGATCTCGGCCGGCACGTATGAACCTCTGAGAGACGAAAGTGATGCGAATAATTAAAAGTTGACTGTTTTAGTAACCAGTCATTTTTTACGCGTCTTTCGGCTGACTTTACCGGATTTACATTAAGTGCGGAAACGGCGTCAGTTCGTAAGGGTTGTTAACACTTTGACTGCCACGGTGGTCACCGGTAATCGGTGCAAAAGATTTGACTAAAAATGCAAAAAATTAGTAATGAAGCCTATTTGCAGTCTTGTAAAAGCAATTGATATCGGAACTGTGCTTCAATACTTCGGCCGGCACGTATGAACCTCTGAGAGATGAAAGTGATGCGGATAATTAAAAGTTGACTGTTTTAGTAACCAGTCATTTTTGACGCGTCTTTCGTCTGATTTCACCGGATTTACATTAAGTGCGGAAACGGCGTCAGTTCGTAAGGGTTGTTAACACTTTGACTGCCACGGTGGTCACCGGTGATCGGTCCAAAAGATTTGACTAAAAATGCAAAAAATTAGTAATGAAGCCTATTTGCAGTCTTGTAAAAGCAATTGATATCGGAACTGTGCTTCAATACTTCGGCTTCTAACACCCCTACGTTATCTTCCTTTTTGCATCATTTAATCATATTCTGTGGGATTTCATCGGATCGCAGTTCTAATATAGTAAAATACACTTGGCAGTCAACGTGTTAAAGTTCGGCAAGTACGATTTCCTGAATCGCGTAATCTTACGTTCGCAAACTTGTGATTTTTGTGGCAATTCGATTCGCCTAGAAGTGGCGGAGGGGTATTTTTGGGGATATTTAGTCTTGCGGTTTGAACGGACAATAAATGCGGTGCAAGTGAACGGTTGACCAAAATGTGTACATAGAGAAAGAAAGAGGGAGTGAGGTTGAGTTTATTTCCGAGTTTGATCTTTCGGTTCTCGACCAAATCGCTTGTATGGATCGCGTCTTTGTGTCAGCGTTACTGAGCTTTCGATTGTTGATACTTTTTTTCTCGTGCAGACGCGTTCGCCGAAGAGCGAATCGTATACTGTGGTTTAGTGTGCAATCAGACGGCAGTTGTTTTGTAAACCTCACGGAAATGGATTTTGATATTTTCAGTGACGACCGATACGAAGCCCTGAGATATCGCGTGTTGATTCAGTATTTCCAATTATATAAGAAATCGGCATTTTGTTTCCACACATTATATAAGAAGATCGGCATAAATAAGATCACTTTTTTTTGCCATTTATTATTAGGTGTACAAATGAATAATCCAAATTATTTTGAGCGGTTATGAAATCAATTTTAAATTAGATTTTTTCTTGCAGTGTTGACATATAGCTATTAAAAATAACAAATAGTTTTACAAAAAGTCCAACATAACCTTTAATATTAATAAGATCGAAAATGGCAACAGATTCCGACATTGCATTTCTGAAAAAATGTTGCCGAATTGATTTGTTCCTTTAGGTGTTGTATCATACGGTGTGTGCGCATTTTGGTTTAAGCGGTTTAAAAGCGGTAATTTAAGTCTAATCGACAAACAACGCCCTGGAGGCCCTCGGAAGTGCGATAATGATGATTTGGAAATTGGATTATTCATTTGTACACCTAATATATGATTTTTTTTACATTCTTTTCAATGAAGAACGTCTTAGAAAACTCGAAAAAAGAAACAGATTAGACCGTCAATACAGAATGCACGGTAAATTGTGTCGATATCAAAGAAGAGGTTAACGTAGCACAAGCTGCCGCCCTTTGCCGGTTCCGTCGACACTAATTAATTACGAGGTAGTCGCACAGTGCGCGTAAGGCAGCTCGACGATTCAGCAGCGAGACAAGACTTTGATCCAGCTTCGTAATATCGGCACGATATTAATTAACGTTCGGCGAGCACTCGTCATTTTATTCGAACCGATATCTGCGGCGTTTGGTTCCGAGCCTTCGTTTTCTTCAGTCTCTGCTTCCTCGTTCGTTCGCACCGTGCGTGATCGATGGCAAATGTCAGAGAAGGATGCATCATGCTCGTGGCGCATGAGTAATTTATCTTTTCGAACGATAAATGTAATTACGGCAGACGGCGAGAATAAAGCTCCAACAGGCAGTCGGGGACTGGTTTTCGAAAAGTTTGATAATCTACGTTACCATGCGGTATATAGATTTTTGTTTTTATTTGCTTCTATCTTCACGCGTTACGGGTATTAACCCTTATCGGTCGCTAGCTTTTCATACGTGATTCTCACTAGGTTGTAGCTGGTTTCAGTAAATATGCGAAAAATTATCAGTATTATAAGAATAACATTTTTAT
The DNA here is from genome assembly GCA_033815515.1 of Cryptocheilus praepositus. Classification (NCBI taxonomy): domain Eukaryota; kingdom Metazoa; phylum Arthropoda; class Insecta; order Hymenoptera; family Pompilidae; genus Cryptocheilus; species Cryptocheilus praepositus. The sequence continues at coordinate 5,437,679 of JAWWQZ010000315.1, forward strand.
TAGAAATTACTTATTTTTTGAAGATGTATTACAAATATATGAGTTTAAAATATTTATTTAAAGTTTTTAACGTATGATATTTTTTTAAACAATCTCCAATATGAAGGAATGGTTTTCTGTTGCACGTTTCACAGAAGTATACTGTTGTTTCTCTTCTTCCAGGCAATTTACGATTAGAACATATTATGCAATCGTTATGTTTCCTTCAGCATCAGGTTGCAAGATATGTAGTTTTCCATCTAATTTATCCTCGTTGTCCGTTGTTGATGGCGTTTCATATCGCGGAGTCTTACCTTCCCGGAAATTCCCACTTAGGGACATAACTAATTCCCGAATAAATTTTATGTGACATTAATTTACTGTTGTTATGCTTACAATCAGCTTTATACAGAATATAAGACTTAATTCACAAGTGAATCGTGTCCGCATTTCATAAAACGCGAATTTTGACTGTTTCACCCGTTGTCACCTCCCACGTGACATACGACCGCAGCGATAAAATACTGTTGTCACGTGAGAGGTGACTTACGACCGTTAAGGGTTAATAACTACGGATCATTTGTTTTGCTAACATTTCATACCGGCGATTTCCAACCTTTTTCGTCAGGTGGCCCCATAAATTAATTACTAAGATCCTACAGTACACCAACAAATTTATTATATTTTCTTCACTTCTTCGGGTGGTATACCGTACCAATACTTCTTCGATTTACTGGTTCAAAATAGTCGTTAGGAATAAATGGAATAGGTTTAAGCTTGTATAGCTATCGTAGAAATAGTATATATATATATATATATATATATATATATATATTTTTTACTTATGGTGTGCTAATTAAATGATGATTCGATATCTTGCGAACACATGCTGATATTCTGTCAGAACTTCTATATTTTTTATATGAGTGCGAACGAGTACTCAGGATTGATATATGGGCTGTCGCATGGATGAAAGCATTTGAGCAGAACTTATGCAATGTTGGCTACAATCCAATCGAGATATGATGATACACGCGTGTAGACGGCTGTAATCTTTTTGTCAGGACAGGATTTCGACCAAGAAATAATTCCGCGAAGTTTTCCAATGACAATCATTGAGCCGCCCTCATCACTTCGACGATAAAATTACAAATTATTTGTTTCTGGCCATGCCTTAAAAGAGTTGTGAATCTTGAGCTGCCGGGTACGGCTTTGTAAATATTTTTAATTTTCTTAACAAAATTGGCAAGTTGATTTTAGAGATTTATAAAAAATGACTCATGGAGCATGCTCCGGTGAGCTTTTTCGGATCATTGACACGTAGCTGAGTATCGTAAATACTGATCTCGTCTTCTGTGTATTTCTCAGTCTTGCAGTCTTCTTGGTCACCAACGTAACCTTTTGTGTACGATAAGTACTTAAAGGTCAATTCTCCATCCTAAAATACAGAAATAGCTAGTGAGTATCTTACTTAAATGCACTTTCTAATTTCGTAGTTTTCATTCACACGCGAAGACGTTTAACAGTTTTAAGATTACTTCCACGTGACAGTTCCACACAATTGTTTTACTTTTACTGTTTCACGTAACTCCGCGAAATGCTGGCAAGTTGTTCCACGCGATAGTATGTTTCATGGGAACTGGGCGATTTCAGCGCTGCAACACTTAAATCCATCAACGCGCAAACCGTATGCTATACGTGCACTTTCTTGATACTTCTTATACTCGGCCGTTGAATAGCAGTCTCCCACAAAAGAACTACAAGAGTCCGTAGAAGCGCGAAACTAAGTTGAATGGTAGAAAATGCGAGGCTACAAATCGTGCGACTCTAAGCTCTTATCCTGACCTCGACAGATGTGCACTTTTTTTCACCACAGATTTGACGTCGTCCTTAAACATTCTTCTGAAGTATGAACTCGCCGCGACATTTCGCGAGAAATTTTTCGATTTATGCCCGCCGCTTACTGCGGATTTGAATTCGCGACGTGTGTCGGGATAAATTTATATGCTCTTACATAGGGACGGCCCCATCCACTGGCGGTTGCAACATCTCCAGGCTTAACGCTGTCTGTAGGTCCTGGCAGATGGCACGAACTAGATCGTTAAACAGGAAATGAACTTTAACCTGTAAAATAGAATTCTCATGTTAAACTTGTCGCACATATGCCGAATTTGTCTGTTGATTTAGCGAGAAAATAACGTCAGGAAATGTTTTGAATCTAAAGTCGGCATTTTTGTATTAAATTGTTTAATCAAACACGTAGCACAATTTTATGGGATAATAATAGTGTCAATTGCACAATTGGTTATAGTACGAGTGTAAAAAAAACTTCGCCTCTTCACGTAGAAAGCCGATATTATTTTATTACCGATTTACCAATATTAGTTGTTTCATCTTGATAAGGGCGATGTCATTAATATAGACGTCACGATTTGCAGTGTTTATTCAAACTCGCAGCACAATTTTATGGGATAATAATAGTGTCAATTGCACAATTGGTTATAGTACGGGTTTCAAAAAAACTTCGCCCCTTCACGTAGAAAGCCGATATTATTTTGTTATCGATTCAACAGCATTAGTTGTTTCATCTTGATGAGGGCGATATCATTAAAATAAACGTCACGATTTACAAAGTTTTCATGCACCATAATTTTTTCAACATCCTGCCGAAAAGTGTAATATGTCAACGTATGAAAGATATGCATTTGTTCTTGACAAAAATAGAGTTGTCTTTTTAGTTTACAATGCAATCGGCAGCGATAAAAATGTAGTTCTCGTTGATGGTAGATCCTCCACACAGATGAAATTGTAGATCCCTCTATTGAAGCGAGAACTGACAATAACACAAGTGGGTATAGAATAAACTCGTACAATTCGTTGCAAAATCGATTTCCTTTCGAAGGCGAGGAAATTGAATAAGATTCATTGAGCGTCGATTTTGTAACTCACTTGGCGCGGGAATTGTCCGGGCACGGCTACTGCACCATTGACGATCTTAGGTTAGATACTGCCCAACGCAGTAGCTGTAAAGAAAATGAATATTAATGGCGTTTAGAATTTTTTCGCTTTTACAATTGGTGGCGCAAAACGTTACAATAAATTAGAGAGTGCAATAGTAAACGTTGACGACGTGACGAAGGCCCGAAGGCCAGAGAATGTGAGATTTACAGCTTTCGTAGTACTGCTTTAACTGATAATAAAAACCATCCAGCCTCTCCTGTTTCTTGACTTTATACACGGTCCGCTGAAGTCGCAGGACTGCTGTCAGTTATTTTTTGATTAGTTAGATTGCTGGAAAAAAGAACATACTCCGATTGGTGAGTGCCAACGATTACGGTGAATAAACGTGGTTTGATAATAGTCTTACGTGCTACCGACTCGTCTGCAACGACACCATTACAGAATTATGCTTATCGATAATAGTTAATATCGGACGACGGCATTTCAAGGAGTGGTAGAAGTTTGTGCACCACAAATGATACGTTATGTTTATAAATGTGTGATAATGGATTGAATAGCGTTCCGCACTTTTGACTTTAAACACGTGCATGTGCTCGGTCTGTTCGGCTTCATTTCGTATCTTCAACAATGCGTCACATTCGTGGCGAATTATTCTGTTAAACCGCCACCGCTTATTCGACCCACTTCCGATGTCTCTTCGTTACCCCCTCCGGGTGAGAGTTTGTTCCAATTCGTCCCTCGTTTATTCTCTTAGTCCTCTGACCAGTCTCGTTCGCCCCGACTTGTTATTTTCTGTTCGTTACGCACTCCCGCACTTTAATATGCAGTGGTTTGGTTAATTAATACTATGTCACACGGAAAGGCCGGGACAGAAAGTGTTCCCTTCAAAAGGAAATTCGTAATGCACCGCGGATTTTCGTTACGTTTTTACGTAGGGAGGCAGAGGATCACTGAGTAAAACAGTTGTGCTAATCAAAACAATTTACATTATTAAATAAATAATTTAAAGACACAAGAGAGTGAAGAATAAATTAAAAACACAAGAAAGGTATAACACTCGATTGCGACGATGATGCGAGTTAGACAGCGTTTTGTTCGATCCAGTCGATGAAGCTTGGTACACGCGTGTATACAGCGGGGTAATCTGTATTCGCACAGCCAACCGCCCAAGAGACAAGACCGATGAGAACTCCGTCGACGGTCAATGGGCCGCCAGAATCACCCTGTAGAAAGAAACAAGTCTTCATTAAGCGACTCGATCCGTATTAACACGTTGACTGCCAAGCGTATCTTACTATATTAGAACGGCGATGTTATGAAATACTACAGCGTTCGACTAAATTATGGAAAATGTAAATAATCTGCAGGTATTGGAGACCAAAGGATCGCGTCACTACTCTAATAACAACTGCATTTATAAAATAATAATTGCTACCCATTGCGAATATTTTCGATCTTCAGTAAAATTTCTTGTGTCGGTCATCGGTGACCATCATGGGAGTTAAAATATTAAAAATGAGACGAAAGTAATTTCGCAAGCGTATGAAACGGCACATAATATTACATTTGAACGTTCAATATTTACCTAACGGAAATAGTATTGTATTATCGAACGATAGAATATCGAATAATTGCGTATTTAAGGTGAAAAAATCCAATGAAAACGCGAGTAGGTCATTGAACGGAACAATATTGAATAATTGCGTACTTAAAGCAAAACGAACTTACTTGGCAAGATCCTCTCTCTATATCTGGATCGAATGCGCACACTTGCGTGTCGTAAACGTTGTAGTTTATTGAGTTATATTTCTGTTGGCAGTTATCCTGATCAGCTATGTATATATCGGCGCGTTGTAGAACTGGCGACGTCGGCCCATCTTGCTATAGTCGGAATGTCAAGATGTTTTACAATCAATTTTAATTGAAGTAGTAAGCATTGAAATTATGCTTTAGCTGTAACGTTTGTTTCAAGCGAATAGCTGTAAATTGGACCAATTTCAAATTGAGCAGGACTTACACTTAGTCTTCCCCATCCTGATACAATAGCTAGGGAATTTGTTGGAATTGACTCGTAGGCATCCGGCAGGGGAACGAAACCTACATTTCCGTTTGGCGAAAATGGTGTGGAGACCTACAAATTTGTGTTTTCTCAAGTTATTTTCAATTTTTATGACGGAAAGAATCATGACATTTTGTATTATTTCGAATTAACTTAAATTTACGTACCCTAATTAGAGCTATATCGTTTCTCCAAGAATCTTGCTCGTTATATTGTTCGTGAACAATTATACGATCCACGTTATGGGTCTCCTGTGGTTGTCGCAGGTCCACTGTACCAGCGATGATTTTGATATTTCCCGGTGTACTGCAAGAAAAATTAAAACGATGAGAATAAGTGAGAAATTGGTGAATGGAAACAGCGATGGTGAAAATTAAAATGAAACACGCTTGAAATTCTGTGCAAGTGGAATAATAAGTAAAATAAATCTTACTCGTTGACAACACAATGGGCGGCAGTCACTACATAATTTTCGTTCAGTATGGAGCCACCGCAGAAGTGGAAGGACGTTGCTCTTACTTGCAATGACACCTAAATAGCGCATTTCTGAATATTAATTTGTATCCATCAAGTTAGTTCGTCAATATTTAATAAGTGAACGAATTGATTCGGTGACAATTTTAGCTGTATGTGCATACGTCGTCTGATGCTTCATAGGTTAACGTGTTATATGTAAGATCTATACATATCTTAGGTCTTATCCAGTCTATTTATAGATCATATTATTGTCCATGTATTTACGTATAGCTAAAGTTGTCATTGGCTCGAATCGATTTGTTTATTTATTTTCAAGTCTGTCACCTGGTACGGGAGTTCGCCTGGGGTAGCGTCTACTCCATTAACAATTCTCGGTTCAGGGACCTCGTCGAAAGTTGTAGGCCCCCGTGAACGTTGCGCTGCGACTGTAAATTAAGCGAGTGCATGCAGAGGTGAAAATTCGTTCATTCTTTGAATAACGTGTAATCAGAACAGAGTGTTTCGGGCTTCACACAGGAACACGACGCGTTCGAATGCGATCGTTAGATGCACGAAGTAACTCTTGAGTGAGTAAAAGCTTTGTCAGTGTTATGCTTTAACTGCTGGTAAAGAAAAACTTTGCAAGATCTGAATTAGAATTTTTCTTTCTCTGAAGTTTTTCTTACATACAAGATGTTCGTTAAAGAATTAATATCGCTTCGAAAGATTTTTAAAACTTTTACTTCAATAATGAACCGTGGCTACGGACGAAAGTGTTGTTAGTAGTTTGTTCTTCTTAGTTTGTATAGCGAAAAAGAGGTTTTTGATCAAATTTTCTATTTGGAAGTTCACGTGATACTTACCGTTCACAAAGATAACGCAGCCGAAAATAATTAGAGTACACAGCTTCATGATCAATGTTCTTACACTGGATAGCGAAAGCAGAATGTTACCACTACGCATTTTGCAACTATATATACCAACTCATAAGTAACCAGTACGACAATGAACCAATCGCTCCATCCTTTTCTGATTAACACCAAAAGTGCGTTATTTGTATACTGATAACGATTATTCCACATTGCGATTATGTTTACGAAAACACCTAAAACATCTGCACTCGGCATATACGATAACAATGCATATTGTGTGAATTATGTCAGTTAAACAAGTGTAGTCAAACAGTGCCCTGAACAATTGCGCTACTCCGCCGTTTACTTTTGATACGTTCTTTTGTTTCGAATGAACCATTGACAAGTAAACCGTGGCGTTTTAAAGGATACATCCTCCGCGCCTAAACCCTTTGTAGTTCGACCACGATTTGTTTGTCGGGGCACAATTCGCGAGAGTATACTCTCTGTACTTTCTGAACATTCATGGTGATTCTCTTGTAATGTACTCAGTTGAAGCAGATCCCGACAGTCGAGTAGAGGAAGAGCTTACATCCATGTCTTCTTGTTCCAGTTTCCTTGCTTGAATAATTAAAATCCACCTTGCTCCCCAGTAGAACATAAATCCAAGAATGCTTGACATTTGGGCTATATACTTCGTGCAATTTTCCGTAATGCATCTTTAAGGCTAACGCTTTATGTCGAAAAATTTATTCGCGCCGCAATGAAACATTCGTGACCGTTCGTTTAATTTCGCACGACATAAATTGCCCTTTCTGACCTGGAGTCCGTGAATAACTTGAATACGTGATATTGTATTTCGTGATGCGCTTTTACCCTGGCTTACCCTGCAGGAAATTCGTTTTGCCCTTTGACTCGAGTCGTGACACTTGACAGGATGTTCTACGGCAGGCATGAATTTAATTCCTGTAGACTGTGCTGTTGTGAACGTACTTAAGTGTCTAGATGCAAATGTCTGGCTTTGTACACAGCGAATTTCTCGTACTGCGTTAACTGAATATGTCAATTTTTAGTTAATTTATAACAAGTTAGCTTGACATACGTAATTCAGTGACGATGCATGTAAGAAGAAACTGTACTAGTATACGGTAATTTATGTCTAAAATAGCAAAAAAAAAATTGCAGAACATACAATATATAAAGATATATTGATTGAATTAAAATATACTTGCCGCCAATTCTGGATTAAGCCATATCATACTATCACGTGTTTTATTCTGAGTTGCACTATAAATCATTCGCACAAATCATGGCACTAATGTGTTTAAAATTAACCGTTCTAAATCTTTTGTAGTATATATACCATAGGTACGTTAACTGGGAACTTTACTAGCCAGACATTCTCATACTTGTTTGCTTAGTCACAATAGCATTAGCATTAAGATCGCATCACCGTTACGTCGTCATGCTGAAGCTTGGAAACGCTGTTTCTAAACCCCTCAACAGTGATTTGTTTCAGTCAAGACTTTCATTGTATGTTTAATTAAAAAGATGCGTCATAGTATGGAAGTCAGTTAGTAGCATCCCCTTGCCATAGTAAATTTCATTTAAACGTAATAGTGATACGCTCTTACTTCCAGACTGTGTCGATTGAATTATATCGCTAGATGAGGTTTGTTTGAAGTCAAATGAAAGATGTGTTAGTTTTCGGTTTTTATTATATTCAGTGCGGTGTATAATTCGAAAGACATTCCGAAATTAGTTTGACTAGGTTGAGATGCATAATAGGAAATGTAACGTTCAGGCAAACACTCGTTTGAATGTTTTAAATAGCGTGTTCCTTGATCCATTGAAGATGGGAAGCGACTCTCGTGTAGACGGTTGGGTAGTCAGTAAGGGCACATGCCTTGGCCCAGGATACCAATCCAACGAGTTTTCCGTTCACAGTCAGTGGGCCACCGGAGTCACCCTTCAAAGTGGAACAAAATTTTATTAGATGGGAATATCGATTTTTTTACCATTATTAGTTCTCTCTCGCAAAGTTGGAAAAAGTAGCTTACGTGGCAGGATCCCTTTTCAGATTCTGGGTCATAAGCACACACGTGGCTGCTGTAAATCTCATAGTACATCTGTTTATACATGTTGCGGCAGTAGCCCTGGTCAGCGATGTAAATGTTTACTCGTTGCAGATTGGTGGTCGTAGGTCCTCCTTGCTAAAATCCAAATAGTACGGTGTTATTTGCAATTACTTCTTGTGTGGAGAAATGACCGAAGCCACAGACACATAATAATACATCTAACTGTTACTAATTTTGTTATTTAGTTTGCGCTTATCGACGCAACTAGAATGGCGAAACAGCGTTCTTGATATTATGCATTGATCGGTATTGGAAAGTTCATGGGTACGAAAACCTGATAGCCCTACGTATGGGGAAGTTACAAAGTAAATTTTACCACTTACCCAAAGTCTACCCCATCCAGAAACGACGGCGACATCGTCAGCTTTAGCATCCTCTTCAGGCTTAGGCAGCGGGACGTGAGATATGCGGTTGCTCGTTTTGAACGGAGTGACAACCTAAAAGTAATTAATCACGTCAAGTATCACTATAAACTCAATTTCGAGGCACTCTTGTATAATTTGGATTGCTCGTCGTCCCGTAAAGTTAGACGCGGCTGGGCTTTAAGCTTATTAAAAGTACCTTTAGCAGGGCAATGTCGTTGATCCAAGAGTCCCCGGGATTGTACTTAGCGTGGACGATCACTTTCTCAACGAAGTGAGTGGACTGTGGATCCTTCAGGTCGACAGTGCCAGCGATGACTTTTAGACTACTGGGGCTCTTGCTGTGGATGAAGTTATTTGCATTCATTTAAAAAATCGCATCAGAATCGGTTGGCATAAACAAGTATTTTCGACCTGCGATCATTGTATAGAACTTACCCAGATACACAGTGAGCGGCAGTGATGACATAGTTGTCGTTTAAAACAGATCCGCCGCAGAAGTGGAAGTCCGACGACGTCGTTTGAAGGGAGACCTATAATATTCCGCGGTTATTTTTCAATATCCTTCAATTTGGTTTCTTTCTCTGTTTCATTTTTTCTTTTATCGGTCACGTCTCATTCTCCCGGAGGTCAATCGATATTTTCGTCTAGCTTACCTGGTATGGGATTTCGCCAGGATAAGCGTCCTCTCCGTTCACGATCCTTGGACGGTAATTTTCCAGCACGGCAGCTGCAAGCGAAGCGTTCACGTTAAAGTGTCGAGGTTGTTTTTTTACTCAAAGCGAGAAATTTGCGAGTCAATCAGCCCGACACTCTACCTTTTACGTTGCGACGGAAATTAACAGTTGCATAGAATTTAAATGTCGCGTACGTTTAGCAGATACACTTTTTGCATAATGGATCAATTTAAATGTTCGATTATGATGTTTATTAGAGAAACACGTCGTATTTTTTTTAACTCACCATTGGAGAGGGCTAAAAAGCCGAGTGCGAGTAAAACGGCTGTCGTCATGATTTGTTGACTTCCAAACTGTGACGGTTTCTGTATTGAAAGCGGGAATTACTCAATTTATATACCACAACTGCAATCTGTTTCCGTGCTGATGGTACAATGATTGACCAACCTCTTTGTCTCTGATTAGATAGAGTGGCGAATGAAAAAATTTATCCGCGATGACATCCGTGATTGATCCCAATACAGATGACTTACGATAACGCGATGCATCGCGGTGTCGCTGTACTTTCGAACCGTGAATTGCCGTTTTAAATAAAAATCGCATTGCGCGTAGAACCAGTACCTGCTCAATATTCGTCATCGCGATTTACAAATCTGCTCAGTTTCACGTTGTACAGCGATTGCGAAATTTTGACGGATAATGTCAAGTGAAAGATCTGCCCTAAATTAATAACACATATTGCCAAAATATTTTAATGCATTGTTGGTCCTTTTATAAAGTAATCTCTTTTGCTGTCAGGACCGGATTTCTTGGGTTTAATTGAGAATGAACACTGCGGGAAATGTCGGAAAAGTAACTTTAATTACGATTGATGCGCCGTACGATTACTGCAAAGCACGCATGCGCTCGTAAGTTCGTTAGTACATAATCCGCTAAGAAACGCTCCGCATCTAGATTTTCGTTAAACCAAAACACATGAAATTCTTTGTAGACTTCGTTCCAAAGCACTTTGATGTTTAATTACTTCATTCCTAGCTGACTAATTAGTGCGCGGTACGTGACACGGAATAATTAAAAATGTAAGTAAATTGGGTTTTTTGTCCCAGGTTGTAAATTTGCAATTTTTTTTTCGCTTCGACTTTGTCGATTTCGAAGAAAGCGCCAATCGATTTCTCACGATAGAAATCTTAGGTGTTGAGTATTTTTGTCAGCGGGGATTTGCACCAGGACGCAACGATGACGTGATAATCTTGCACGGCGTATAATTAGTTTGTTTTTATTATTGGATAAGGTTTCTCCGATAACGAAATTTAACGCGGTGACACAGTATATTCGGTAAAAAAGCTTCGTCGTTTTTAGGTCTACCTGGGGTCAACTTAACGTATTGTGATTTCCCTGTTGCTAAACAGACGTTTGATTATATTTTCACCGTTATCGTGATTTCGTGATAAGCATCAAACGCGGAAATTAGTTGCATTGGAAGCGTGCCAAATTATTGAATGACAGAGTGTTATAGTTGTTCATTTTGGCAAGTGTACGGGTGTGCACCAAACATTTTGACAACTCTGACAACAACGTTACGAAACACATGTTAAAACAGTGGCAATCGAATTACATGATTAAACAATGCAGCCATTGTGATAATATGAATATGATAACACGCTCGTTTGATTGTGTGTAATTTAAATAAGGTTTGCTTTTGCGTCGCTCGATTAAACTTATCTCGCTTTCTATTAATAATTGTCGCGGCATGAAATTGCACATTAACACGTCATGCATGTGCCAAACAAAGACGGCTCGATAAATTGTGTTGTCAGGGATAGACATGCAGTTTGTCAGTAAGGACGGTCGGTTATGAAACACGAGAGGTTTGTTACGCGGTAAAACAAAATATTAAACGCAAGCGGGTTTACTAGTCTTTCGTTCATTGTGCCCGACGGTGCCCACATTAGGTTACAATGTCGTCGCATAATGTACGCAGCTTGAAGTAATTATGCCGGCAATGGCCGTTTGTTAACAGGTGCATACACACCGACGGCGGAATATTATATACAATCATTAATCAAATCGGTCCCAGCGTTACCGTGGGAACAAATACGTATTGTGCTGCGCTTAAATCTCTACCGAACTGCTGACTCGTTAATGACGATCGCAAGTGATAAACGAATATGGTTGGATGGCTAATTTCAAAAAAGCTTAATCCAAATACGCTGCCATTTCCTTCCGTCTGAATAATACGTGGACTATTTATGAACGTGTGACTATAACCCTTTGAGTGCTATGGGCGCATATATGCGTTTTCCAATTGTTTCGATTTCTCACCTATTGCAGCCACAATTATCAATGTATGAGCTGAATACAGATGCGCTCTTTATCAAGTAATTTTTTTGGATCGTTTAATTTGGTGTAAATTAAATATTTTTATTAAAACTTAGTTGCGCCTTACATAATCAATCTATAGAGTTCACACTAGTGAACAGTATTCCGTCTTCAGCGAACGCTTTGACCGGAAGTATTCAGCACTCAAAGGGATAATAAATGGTATTGATAAAGTTCCATTAATTACTTTAAAAAATAAGAGATTTTAATATGGCAGATAAGTGCAATGAATTTAAGATTCATAAATAAAATTTATATAATTTTTATTAAAAATCGCATCTTGATCAATATTTAGTTTTCAGGATCCAAATTCTTATTGTTCTGTTTTATTATTATTTTTATATGATTATAATATAATAATGTTAGTTTTTACAGTTTCATTAATTATTTATTTTATTATTTTATTTTTTTATATTAAATTTTCTTCTCGTTATCTTTTACATGGAGGTGAATTAGAAATAATTTGGACAATTTTACCTATATTTATTTTGTATGATATAGCTTTACCTTCTTTAAAGGACTTATATTTTACTGAGAATATTCATTCATTTTTTTCGTTTAAAACTATTGGTCATCAATTGGGTGAAGGATAATAAACACATGTTTATGTTTCTTTTTCTTTTTCTATTATATTGAAGAATGTATAATCCCCAATCAGATCTCAGCAAACGCCTTAACCGTTAACGACTAGCCTATTTACTGTACACATTTTTTACACGGGCAAGAGTCGCGCAATGTTATTTACAAAGTGCTGTGTGCGTAAATCCAATCGACGTAGGAAGCGACACGTGTGAAGACGGTTGGGTAATGAGTACTTCCACAGCCCATGGCGAACGAAACGAGCCCAACGAGTTTTCCATTAACAGTCAATGGACCGCCAGAGTCGCCCTGTAACAATATTTCGATCGCACAGTTAGTTTACCAATATAGTTGAACATCGCTCGCAAATTGCAAAGCTCAATTTTTACCTGGCATGACCCCCTCATTGCCGATGTGTCATGGGCGCAGACCTTTGTGTCATGAATTGTCTGATATATCTTGCTGTAAGTTTCGCGGCAGGTGTCTTGATCAATTATGTAAATATCTACACGCTTCAGCCTATTTGTAGACGGTCCACCGTGCTGCAATCGCGAAAATAAAATATTTTACTATTTACAATTAAGGGGTTATGCTTATTACTACTATTATTAAAACTTCTTTCTTAATCGTTTGAATTCTCTATTGCACTTTGTTTGATTATATTGTGACTTTAGATTTTTTTAAAGAGAATTTTTTTACATCAACGAATATTTCAATGTTGGGGGGATGGTAGCCTTAAGGGGTTATGCCTACCTGGGATCGGCGAAATTACATGATTTTCAACATTTTTTTTTGCCATTTTAGTGAGTACTAATTAAAATTCACAAAATACTACCAAAAGTACGTATTTAGTGGTATTTGTATACATTTTTTTATAAGAAAATATTAAAAAATGGAGGAAATATAGCTCTTCTCCTAGAGCTTCTAGAGGTGAACTGACTTTCGTTTTTATGTTGTAACTTTTTTTTTATTACCGAAATAAAAAATCCTTCGTTCAGGCCCTGCCTATTGTAATGACAAATAAGTATATAAAATTAGAGTCCGATCGGTGAAGTAGTTTTTGAGAAATCGTGGTCACCGCAACCATGTGTTTTAAGAAACACAGTTTCGAGATAATCGCGTTTAAAGTTTCAAGCTCTTTACTAATCATACATAGTAGCGCTCCAGATAAACGCTTATAATTTTTCAACGTGTGTTTCGATTCTTATGTACTTTTGAGGAAATATTCTTAAAATGATGTACATTAAGAAAATGCAATAAAAAAATGTCGATTTTTTCACCAACCCAAGTAGGCATAACCCCTTAAGGGAGTCTAATATTTCTCTTTTGTGACATTTAACTTGTTCCGAACAGATCAGTTGCAAGTAGGTACTTACGAAGAGTCTGCCCCATCCAGACACAACTGCTACAGAACCGACAGGAACATCCTCGAATGGTTCTGGCAGAACAACGAACGATAACATGCTGCTGACACGGAATGGAGTTGCCACCTAGAAAATTAATGTATCGATCATTTTCATATTTCTTTCTCAACGCGAGTGCTCGTCATATCAACTCCCATTTCTTACCTTGAGCAAAGCGATGTCATTATTCCAACTGTCGTATACGCTATAGTGTTCATGCACAATGATTTCTTCAACCATGTGTTCAGAGCCGGGTGTGTGCAGGTCCAGCATGCCAGCGACAGCCTTAATGTCGCCAGCTTCAATTCTAGAAACAGTAGATAGGCTTGTTTTGTTTCTCATTTCTTACATATTATGGTATTCCATATATATGCGTATTATGGTGGTTGAAAAGTAAAAACAGTAGATAGGTTTGTTTTGTTTCTCATTTCTTACATATTATGCTATTCCATACATATGCGTGTTATGGTGGTTGAAAAGTAAAAACAGTAGATAGGTTTGTTTGTTTCTCATTTCTTACATATTATGCTTTTCCATACATATGCGTGTTATGGTGGTTGAAAAGTAATTTTGTCTTCTTACCTCGAAACGCAGTGAGCAGCGGTGATGACATAATAATCGTTCAACACTGACCCGCCACAGAAGTGAAAGTTAGTGCTTCTTATTTGAAGAGAAACCTATAAATATTGTGTGCAATTAAGAGAGGGTTCATCATTTTTTATGTTGCTCGTTTCACGTTTAGAGGTTGTCAAATTACCTGAAACGGTCTTTCACCTGGCTCAGCATCTTCGCCATTTACAATCCTCGGACGGTAATGTGGGAGCAGGCCCGCTGGAATTGTGGAAAAATATGAGTTTTGCGTCGAACATAGTTTGAAATTCTCGGAACGATGGAAAGTAGGTCGGCTACTTACCGTTGGACACAGCTAAGACGCCCAGAAGGCAAAGAGCTAATGCATGCACCATGTTTTCTATAAGTTGCGAATCTGTCCGGTATTGTCATTTAGCGAATTTATATACTTGTCCAAACCAGATTTACCATTTTGACAAGGTGATGATTGACCAATCATCGCTTTTCTGTCAATTCTGATTAGATACCCTGCTAATTAGTAGCGTTATCCACGGTAATGACCTCGTTTCCGTTCGATTCTGATAATAAGTTATGCGCATATAGTATCGCATACTTTCCCAGTGGCTATCTGATTATTTTTTCGTTTGGTTCCGTTTATTACCGGTACTCTAATGCGTTTCATTGATCAGTACGTATACGATGATTCTGTTGTAGAGTAAGCGCAGATTTCAACATAGTTCCCCGAGATTCTGACAATGTCACCTATATCTGGCTGACCTGGTAGTCAATGTATTGAACAGAATTTTATGGGTCATTTTAGTCATGACGTACAAAGTTTATGGAATCAAATTACGTAATTAGCCTCGTGGGTGGGGAACAGAATATATCCATAGTATCTCCTGCGTGTCGTAAAAATTGGCTAATAGAAATTCAATTACAGGGTTAACTACCCCGATTTCATAAGTGACATATTACTTAGAACACTTTGATTAGATTATGAGACCTAGAATATTATCTATCGTTTGATTAATTTTTTCGTATCAGAACCTCGACAGGGTATTGTATATGTCAAGGTTGGTATAATACCATTGGACCAGTTCAATACCGACGTTCCGCTATGTATTACAAGGTACGCCAGTAGGATTTGTCGGATTTAGGAGACCTTAGAACTCTTGATGGATAGTCGTCCGCTCTGAATGACGTAATCACCATAGCAGATGAAAAAATTGATAATATTCCGCGTGAATGACAGACGTTGATTCCATTTTTGTGCGCGGAAAAGTTCTCGGATCCCGAACTGACGGTGAACTTGCGATTTTTACTGACATTCCGCTTTTCAAATATAACAAGATCGTTGGTGATCAATTAACATTTGATATTTTATATGTCAAATTATGACGTGCGCCATTTGGTAATATAATTATTTCCCTGTAAACTGTGTTGTGAATGTGATATTTTATTTCATTGAAAGAGTTTGAAAGATATGCTTCCATTTTTGCTTTCACTCTTTCTATTAACTGATCAATTGATGTGATTAACTTTATTGGTAAACGAAGAACTAATCTGCGATATCGTGTTACGTAACCAATCTCTGATAACTTCGGTCATGACGAGCCATTTTCAACGTTTTGATTATATACGATTAAAGCTCTCAAAATGTTAGTGCTTCACTCATACGATTCTGAAATTACTATCTATAGAGGAAAATCATGAGACTGTAACAAAATGAGCTTTCTTCATTGACTTTTCATATACATGTGTGTATGCGCGTACAAACATTAGCGTTTGCATATTTTTCTCGGCGTACATCCCGCGAAGTTGTTGGCGAAAGTTTCTTATAGCAAAGAACCGATTAAAAGTTCTCAACCAGACTTAATCCGATGCTGCTTATCTGCATTTCACCGCGAGTGGGTGTATTCAGTTTCGTTATTATTAAACACTTTGCTTAGGTTTTTCCCGGTATCTCGATCTTGTCTGCCAAGTGGTTCTTGAGGTTTCCAGCAAAGATAAGTTGAGAACGAACGACGATAGAATCTCCACTAGAGTCCGTACGGCACCGGACTGTCAAGTTCATTGGACCAAGTCTCGACTCTTAATCCGACCAGATATCGCCCGTAATTGCTAGACTTCGAACTTCTTATCGGTTAATGAAACACTTAATGAGTTGATATACGCGCGTGATGTGTGCTACGAATTTTCTTGTGTCGATCGCTATTTTATCGCGTCGCGCGCGGCTCCATTATCAGAGCGTATTTCGTTAAATTTAGATTTTATGCTTGCACCGGGTTATTTCCAGTGAATCCGTGATTGTTTTATATCAAACTGTGACGTGCTAATTTGAGGAATTTCGTAGATAATATTAACTTCGTTTTAAATATTGATGAACGATAAACCAAGATATGCAATCGTAGATAGTGAAACGTGCTACCAAGTAGGTGGCGCTGGTAAAATACGCATTAAAGATTGGAGATCATTATAATTAACAATCAACGTAACTCTGTCACTTTCCACCGTCGCGCGTGCAAAATTGTAGTTACGTCACATCGATTCTTCGAAATATCGTGAGATACAGTGTTATTGTTTTAGGACGTGCGGACAGTTTGGTTTATGTACATACACAACGGCCGATAAAATTCACACGGGTCCAAGCCAACTTCTTCGCAACCAATTTAGACAGTTTTCTCCGTGCATGCGAAGTCAGCATTACCTCCTACGGAATCGCGCAGGGTTAAAAAGCATCACCTTCCGGATGGCCCCGTATAAAGTTGTTTTCACAGGAAGAATATCGAGGCTCCTCTCGTCGTCTCCAAAAATTCGTGAAACCCGAAACGTCATTCGAGCGTCGCTCCTGGCCTCTGGGAGTCAAAGTATCGCGGGCAGACGTTTGCGATATTAGAATCGGAGGATCGATCACTCCAAGTGCATTCTTGCAAGCGTCCTGGCTTCATTCCAGATGCCTCGGAGTGTTCGTACGTGCCGATAACAGCGCAGACGGTGATTCCCTGGCGATTTGGCGGGTCTAACAAACGTCCGGGCGTTCGTCTAAAATCGTCCGGCAATAATCCCAATCCCTTCCGGGGGCGTGAACTCGAAGTCAGTGGCCATTCCGCGGGTGCCGCCCGTCGTTTAAAACCGTTTACGATGCGCGGCCTCCTCGTAACGGGCCTCTTTATGAGCCTGAGCGCGCGTACTTTTGCCCAACGTCTGGCTCCTCCAGCATCTAACAGTTCTCGTTAAAAAGAGTTGCAAGTAAGGAATTGCATTTACGTGAATGCGCTTACCGCCGATTGACACCTTTCGACGTGGAGATGTTACAGTGAAACACCGAAATCTGGAGAATGTCGACTTTCACCGGTGAATGTCTACATATTATAATATAATTTGTTAAATACCCTTATTTCTGACTTACACCGGTAAATGTTGACATTTACCATGCATTAATTGTCCAACGTCTGGCTCCTCCAGCATCTAACAGTTCTCGTTAAAAAGAGTTGCAAGTAAGGAATAGCATTTACGTGAATGCGCTTACCGCCGATTGACACCTTCTTTCGACGTGGAGATGTTACAGTGAAACACCAAAATCTGGAGAATGTCGACTTTCACCGGTGAATGTCAACATTCACACAGTCGCTTGGTGTATGTCCGAAATATTTGCTAAATACCCTTATTTCTGACTTACACCGGTAAATGTTGACATCCACCATTCACTAATTGTCCAACGTCTGGCTTCTTCAGCATCTAACAGTTCTCGTTAAAAAGAGTTGCAAGTAAGGAATTGCATTTACGTGAATGCGCTTACCGCCGATTGACACCTTCTTTCGACGTGGAGATGTTACAGTGAAACACCGAAATCTGGAGAATGTCGACTTTCACCGGTGAATGTCAACATTCACATAGTCGCTTGGTGTATGTCCGAAATATTTATTAAATACCCTTATTTCTGACTTACACCGGTAAATGTTGACATTCACCATACACTAATTGTCCAACGTCTGGCTCCTCCAGCATCTAACAGTTCTCGTTAAAAAGAGTTGCAAGTAAGGAATAGCATTTACGTGAATGCGCTTACCGCCGATTGACACCTTCTTTCGACGTGGAGATGTTACAGTGAAACACCAAAATCTGGAGAATGTCGACTTTCACCGGTGAATGTCAACATTGTGTATGTCGAAATATTTGCTAAATACCCTTATTTCTGACTTACACCGGTAAATGTTGACATCCACCACGCACTAATTGTCCAACGTCTGGCTCCTCCAGCATCTAACAGTTCGTGTGAATTGCATTTACGTGAATGCGCTTACCGCCGATTGACACCTTCTTTCGACGTGGAGATGTTACAGTGAAACCCCGAAATGTGGAGAATATCGACTTTCACCGGTGAATGTCTACATTTACATAGTCGCTTGGCGTATGTCCGAAATATTTGCTAAATACCCTTATTTCTGACTTACACCGGTAAATGTTGACATTCACCATGCACTAATTGTCGACACACACCGGAGCGGGTCCGAATGTACAACAATGTAATGAAATATTCGATCTTTCACTGACGTATTTGGTATCTGTTGACATTCACCGGTGAAAGTCGACATTCTCCAATTTCGGTCGTTCACGGTAACAGAGACACTTTTTCCGGTATTTTCGTGAATCTTTACAGATTTAGGCGTATCTAATTTCTGACGCGTGCGGTGGATCGTTGCCGGCATTGCTTTAGTGTCACGGTTTCAAAAGTAAAGAGTACCAGTGCCACTGATATCGCACACGTTACGGCATGCAGCTATTTGTCGCACGTGTGTGGCGTCGTTTATGAAGACGCTAGTGTCTAGTAAAACGTCAGAAGATGTTCCAAGGTGTTTTCGGTAGGAGTGAATAAGTGCTCAGACGTGTGATATTTTTATCCGGCAGCTCGCGCAATGAATGTCGTGGGTTGCGAGCGACTACTTTATTTATTATATTACAGTGACTGCTGTTATTGTCACATGAACATGCGGCGGAAGGCAATTTTGTTTCGCAACGGATAGGCTTCACGTTCCGGCCGAGTCGTCCTGCGGCGCAGGGCATTCTGAAACAACCGTCGCGGTCGTAAACGAAGACCGTGCTCTTTGGAATCTGGAAAAGGTTCCGTGAATATAAAACCGTCTGCGGTTGGTCTTGTGCAAAACCTAAACATTCGAACGGTGAGGTTCATCCGTGGCTTAACCCTCGGTCATGCGATATAATACCGTGTTTGACAAAATCGCTAGTCGAAAACCGAGCGTCGTTGCGCGCGTTGCTTATCAGAAAACATCACACTTCTGTGGTATCAGGTTAAACTAATACTAACAAGGTAAAACATACTAACATACATACCTGCCATTAATTTACCGTAAACTTTTCGCGTTCAAAAACCTTCTCAATCCATTACGTAGGTGATAATTTTGGGGACGATCCGAGGAGGATCCGCTAATCGAAAACCGAGTGTCGATGCGAGTGTTCTTTATCAGAAAACGTCACACTCTTGTGGTATCAGGTTAAACTAATCATACCAACATACATACCTGCCATTAATTTACCGAAACTTTTTGCGTTTAAAAACCTTCTCAATCCATTACGTAGGTGATAATTTTGGGGACGATCCGAGGAGGATCCGCTAATCGAAAACCGAGTGTCGATGCGAGTGTTCTTTATCAGAAAACGTCACACTCTTGTGGTATCAGGTTAAAATAATCATACCAACATACATACCTGCCGTTAATTTACCGTAAACTTTTCGCGTTTAAAAACTTTTTCAATCCATTACGTAGGTGATAATTTTGGGGACGATCCGAGGACGATCCGCTAATCGAAAACCGAGTGTCGATGCGAGTGTTCTTTATCAGAAAACGTCACACTTTTGTGGTATCAGGTTAAACTAATCATACCAACATACATACCCGCCATTAATTTACCGTAAACTTTTTGCGTTTAAAAACTTTCTCAATCCATTACGTAGGTGATAATTTTGGGGACGATCCGAGGACGATCCGCTAATCGAAAACCGAGCGTCATTGCGCGCGTTTCTTATCAGAAAACATCACACTCTTGTAGTATCAGGTTAAACTAATCATACCAACATACATACCTGCCATTAATTTACCGAAACTTTTTGCGTTTAAAAACTTTCCCAATCCATTACGTAGGTGATAATTTCGGGGGCAATCCGCATTCGCAGAACTTGCGACAACTTGCAGGGCTCTTTCATTGCGAAATCCTGACAGATAAGCGTGAGAACGACGTCTGGACGGGTGTATAGATTGTGCGGTACGGGGGAGAAGGGGGATGGTGAGGGTGGAGGAGGAGGTATCGATCGATCCCCTCCGGCTAGAGGACTCGATATTGAGAGCCACTGTTCCAGGACTCACCTGCGACCGACGACCCCGTGTCCTGACCCTATCATCGCACACATATCAGAGGTTCTTAACTTATGGCCAATGTTTCCCTTTCCCACCCTCTCCAACACATCGGAAACGTTAAGATACGGTCACGTCAGGGACTTATTCGATTTTTCACGACATTCGGGGTAAATTACTTAAGAAAAAGTCAGCTGTTAATTTAGGTAAACTTACGTGTAATTGATTTGATAGCTAGTAACCCATTGTCACCTGTTCATGATTATTGGCTGAGCATATTTTTCAAACGGTAAAATGGTGCCACGCAACAAAAAGCCAAGGCAGTTTCAACATTTTTCTATCTATTTCTAGTATTTTCAAACGAATTGTCGGCTTGTTGCGCGACTGCATTTAATCTGAAATAAAACAAGCAGATTGCGGGCAATCCGTTCTAACGCTTTTAAGTTATTTTTTGTTTTGTTTTTGTGAAGTGAAAAGAGGTACGGCGTTAGAGGTGGAACGAGGTTAGTTATTATTGCAATGTGAGTACTTCTCTATTGATAACGTCGTGCGGGAGACGATTGAATTCTCGTACGGTTCTCTCGTGGTTTCTCCGGTATTTGGCAATGAATTGACCGCTTGTTGCGTCTGCGGCTTTAATCCAAAAAAGTCAGGAGGACATTAAGAGCCGCTTCGAATAGATTTCGGGATGGTCGCGGGGAACACTGGAGACTTTTCTATTGGGAGGATACTCGATCTTAGTACAGAAACTTCTGGTCCCACCTGTTCGAGAACGCGGATGCGTCGAAAGTTACAAGTGGGTAGGGGCAAAATTTCAGAACGTCCCCCTTTAAAATAATCATCTTCCCGTCTCTGTACTAAGAAACAAAGTCCCGCTGAGAGCTCTTTGCAATTATTGTCGAAAGGTTCAAAATACCGCAATTTTACACGACCCGCAGCGAACGAACAGAATTTTTCTCGGAAATACGCTCGACGGGTTTCTCATTTTAGTACGTATTGG
This sequence comes from Cryptocheilus praepositus, assembly GCA_033815515.1. Lineage (NCBI taxonomy): Eukaryota > Metazoa > Arthropoda > Insecta > Hymenoptera > Pompilidae > Cryptocheilus > Cryptocheilus praepositus. The sequence continues at coordinate 5,459,464 of JAWWQZ010000315.1, forward strand.
AATTAGTGATTATCGAATGGAAAGTCAATAATTTCAGCAACGGAACAATGCAGCCGATTTTTAATTAACATACCGTTTATACGGTCGGTGTAGTCTGGAGTAAGAAGCCCTCGGAACGCCGAGGTATTTTTGGTTTCCACCGATTAAATGTTCCATATAAATTCCAAAGTTGTTATGCCAGGGTATCTTACAATTGTGGCTCAATCAAAATTACAGTGTAAGAGACAGCTATACGAAAGTAAATAGTCGGTCATGTGCCGCGTTTAATATTGTAGATTGCCGCAATTCGATAAAGTCAAATATTAAGCCGGTGTATTTCACGTTTTCATCGACGTCACGTAACACACGCGTGATGACGCAGACGTTGATGAAATTTCATTACGAATTCTGTTTTGCGCCTTCGCTTAATTATGCACATAAAGTTACGGGCGAGATTATCCGTAATGCGTTATCACTAAACACTTCTTATTCCTTGTCATTGACGTTTTCTCATGGTAGTATAGCAGACCACAACTGGTGTCACCTGTGATCATCGTGGATTGCAAATTATTCAAATACTTGCAAAAATATCTCCTCACGTATCGGTCGAAAAAGAAAATAATCCTCTAGAAACAAAAATAAGCAAGTCGTTAATTTAATAAGTAAAACGCACGTATTTTTGAACACAGTAACAGAAGATGGTGATATAATTTGTTTACACAAGTATTGAAGAGGTTCTATTATTTACAGATATTTTTTAATACACTTACATTTATACACTTACGATTAGACACAGACAGTATTTGTAGTAGGAGTGTTAGATTCGCATATATGTGTGCGTGTTATCAGACGTGCGCAGCTTTAATTGATTCCGAATGTGAAAAATTGGTTGATATTAAAGCGCTGCGAGAGTGTATTGTTAGTTTATCATTGTACTTCGTTTTATCAGCGCCACAAGTGTGTCTTATCTCTTACACGCTCTCGCATTGTTCGGCAGCGCCAGCAACATTGTTTTGGCAATGTGCGTGTAACATATCGAGATGTATCACGGGGATTCAATCTTTCTTATTCACACAGTGCGCCGTCGTTATGACCTACTTTTGTTCAAGAATACAGCAGCAGTCGGAGCAGATATCCACTTTGTATTAAAGTGATCCATTTTTGTCGGGTAAGAAATTCTTGCTAGGAGAGGAAAACTTTTTTCCCTTTGGGTTTAACTCTTCTCGATGTAGCTTCGTGTCGGTTGAATTATTAGAGGTCACGTTTCAAAGGAGTGCTCGAGGAGATAAGACCGACGTTCTATTAGAACCCTAGATTTGCGGATTTTCCAGAAACGAGTGTTGTGCGATTCTGCAATCGTCTTTAAAATCAGTGTTTTCCTGAATGCGAAATAAATTATGAAACTCACGTAAATGACAAAGGAACAAAGGTATGAGAACTTTCGTTTCGCTGTGGTCTCGGACAAGCCTCACTGAATTTCGTTCGCTGGTCAAAGTGTTAAAGCGGTCATTGTTGGTCGATGCAGACAGAGTTAACCAGTTAAGGAGTTAAAGGTTGTTGGGAGAACAACGAGAGCTCTCGGCGGGAGCATCGAAGCGGATCATTCCGGAAAACTGTTTCCCTTTTGTGCACGAAAAGAGACTAGTTCACGCTGGGAACGGAGTGCTGGTGCAAATATACGCGAACGGATAGACATTGATGCGTTTAACTTCCACCTTAGTTTAAGATGAACATTTTCGCGACTTCGAAAGTTCGCCGCGTATTAGCCGATATTCATATCACTCGGTTCGTTATCGATTCTCACGATTTTCGGTTCGTGTTTACTTTTCTAATAGAGTAGACTATTTCGATAGTTAATTAGGGCAAGGCTTGGATCGATGAATGAATTATGACAGCAAACATGTGAGGATATGGTGTGCGGGAGGTATCGAGCGATAAAGTATGAAGCTGAAATATAATCATGTCGGCACTGGTCTTCCTTCGGATGTCCGATATCGGTGCTTTGCTCGGACATCACGAGACAAATTACGCTGAAATGGAAGGTGTTCCTCATTTTTCACTGCGCTTCGTTGCGACGCTTTCCGACACAGTGTCGATTTATATTTTCCGCCGTTTTCAACGTGTGTGTGGATATAAGTGATGCGCCGAATAGATGACTCTTTTTATCCAAGCTCGAAACCTCGAATTTCTTTAGCGAAAGCACTTCCGTTAGAATATTCGACGTCTCTCAGTCCAGGCGCATAATAGATTCGGGCGATATAAAACCGTCGCTTGTTGCAATTGAATCAACGACCTCTTAATGTATTTTGCCGCCCGCTAGTTGTCAAGCGAAAATACGTGTTTGCTCCACTATCGGCCTGTTTACTCACGTGTCTCTTATCGGATACGTTCAGGTAAATAAATAAATATGGCATGCATTATATATGTACATGCGTGTTTTTTCGCGGGTGCATGGTAAATGAGCCTTCGAACATTTGCAATTCAATACGCCAACGTGATGGATTTCAACTTCGAGAGAGAGTGAACGGCAGGGATTTGTACAAGGCAAGCAACTAATCACGTTCCTTACATACTATCCTGTTAGTTTCTCTCCCGCCTTCCTCCTTTCAAAGCATCGTTTCAAGATGTTATTCCCTGCATCGTATATCGACCGGATATACGCTACATTCCGGTTGCCAACCCACGAATTTACCAAATGTCGTCGGTTGACGTGAGTTCAGGAATTATTAATCATGCACGAATTGTAAACTCACATTTTTCGTCATAGGTGTGTTAGTTCTCCGAATCAATTCAGTGAGTTATTAATCATAAACGATCATTTTTTGCATATCTAGTAGAAATACTAACTTATCGAATTAGTTTGACAAATTTTTGAGCCGAGAGAATTCACGTTAAACGGCGCCAGTTCTAGATCGCGAATCTTTGTTTATTTATGTTAGCTATACTGAATGTCCTCCGGTGATATCCGTCAACAAATTTTGCGCCGCAGCAAATTTATCTAATTCGCCGGCGCAAATGGAGTGCTATCGGTGAGATTGATCGATCCGATATATTTCGAAAAGTCCGGAGTCGTGCTACGAACCGAAGCATCATTAAGTCAAAGTGCCGTGCTTCAAGAAACTTTGATAGAGAGAAGGAGGGTCTTGTTTATTGCTTTGTGTTGTGAACTTTTTGTACGATATATCAATGAACACAATATAAATAAATGTACGTTCTATCATAAAGTGGAACCTAAACACATTTCTTCTTACTTTAGATCACTTGCAATAAGTATCAATTTTTTCAAGTCTCTGCCATTCCACTATTTCTGTTCATATTTCACTGGCAACATAATAACTTGTCCTTTTTTCTTTTTTGCTGTCAGCTATTAGCAACGACCGCAGACAGTGTTTCAACATTAAATGTGTCTTCCGACCGTCGTGAAATTCTCTTTGGTTTTCGTGGTCGTTGATCGCGTGAAACGGGATGCCTGGAAAACGTTGGTAAAAGCATTATTTTTTTATTTATAACAATTTTGTAGTAAACCAATTGGCAGTACAATAACAGAAATTATAAAAGTTGAGATTAACACAGTAATGTAATAAGCAAACGGTTATCAGGAAAGTGGATTTATGGAGGTTGAACAAATTATAACTCCAGTAACGACCAGTCTATTATAGGTATAAAAGTGCAGTTATTATTTTTATTAGATTAATTTGAACAGCGTGTAAAATTATTTAACAAACGTTTAATTCCACGTTATGATAAATAATAACGTCATCGAGGGACGACCTACCGTGAACTGGAAGTAATGCGTTCTTCCGTTCAATTTTGCCCGTATCCGTTCCACTGAAATATGTAATACCGTTTACGCGAAAGAAATTCCGCGGGTGGCCGGTTTGCGGTTAATTAAGGTGGGTTAGTGGGATCAATGTATTCCCCGCAGCGGGTATTGCATTCCTTATCACTTCCGTTCTTCGTCCTCCTTCCCTTCCCCGTCTCGCCGTTTTCTCTTCTTCATTCCCATCTTGCTCGCGAAGAACGCTCGGATCTAATGTCGAGGAAGTGCACGACCAGAGTGGGAAGAAAGACAAGTAGCGCTACCGGTGGAAAAGTATTCTTAAATTATTCTCGAGCAATTCCGACTTTCCTTAGCTCGTGCACAGTGCCCGCGGTTATGTCTATGCAAACGGAGAATTTCGTTTCCTGAGTGGGACGTTTGGACGAATCGTGATATCGGCTGAAAAGTGCTTTTAATATTTTGGACAACTGTCACCGCTAAATTAATATATCTTAAAGGAAAGTATTTCCGTCACGAGGTCCTCGAGTAGTACAATCGGAGAATGATTGGCATGATAAGGCAACGCTCTCTTTTCTACTGAGCCGCGTGCGCTTTTGATAAGAGAGAACTGCCGACGAAAGGCGGTTCTGCTGGATCACGACGTTACGAAGAATTTTTCCAATAGCACGCGTCAAGCATCTCTGACGCCGTTCTCTGCCAGACATACATAGTCACGGTATGCTTTTAACGGGACTTCTTCCCAGAAGCGCGAGATTTTTCCTATCCGTTAGCGCCCGGCCCAAAAGATTTAATGAGAAATTCAATAACCGCACTCAGCACGCCCGTTTCGGAGGGGGGCGAGTCTCAGAAGCGAAGGAAGAATGATTACAGTGAATCGGGCATGCACAGCAATGAGAGTCAACGTTAGAAGCGAACGACCGCATTTTTACTTATTCTGACGCATTTTGCCGGCGCGTATCCTTTTGCGAATACGGAGCTTTGTGCTTTGCCGCAAAGACCGTCGAGATTTGCATCTTTTCCGTACCTGCTCCCGCTGGAATGCGAGAAGCACGTACATTGCGGCTGAACGACCCGTTGATTCACGATTCCTGCTACCAGTTGACCTTAATTGAAGAAGAAAAACGGGGTCGTCTTCTTAGGTTTTCTTTTTGAGAATCGCCTCGTGAATTTTTCATTGTCGTGACGAGGAGCGCACGGAGGTTTGAACTCCCTTTCGAGCTTTTAACAATCGCTATCAATAGCTATCCAGTGTGGTTAGCTAATGTGGTCGGGCTCGCGCCTCTTTTGCTTCCTTGCGCTGATAAACATTTTGCCGGCTCTCAGAGAATTTTCAGAAGCGCCACTTATCTCTGCGGGTAACCGTCGAGTTTCGTCGGCCGAGCTTGCGCAAGCACAGCTCAAGTTCCGTCGATTCGTAGCTACGTTATCGGCAGAAGTCTTCTTTATCAGGCCACGGACGCGTTGCAAGCTCTTACCGACAACAGATGCATACAACTCTGTTTTGTTTCATTGCGTTTAAGAATAACGCGCTTCCGCTTGTTTATTGCAAATTTGTTTAATGAGGCACGAAGAAGATTTACTAGGATATTCCTTGATGAACATTAGTGATAGTGATAGAAAATGATTTGTTCGTTTCTAGGTATTTCTAGAGAGGTCGCTCGATCGTCTATTTTAAAAGCTCTACACGAGCTGAACAGTTTAGCCTAGTTTATAAATAATACAAATTACTGTTGCCTACCACTCAGTAATTAAAACGATTTTGTTAGAGTTTCGGGTATTTTGTCAAACATCGCATTAAAATGATTCAATCAAACCCGCGCTTTAAGTATCGAACGTTTTTCCTTAAAACTTGCAATTACAATCGTTTCAGTACCGGTAGTTAACCGTACGGTTTCATGGAGTATTTTCCGTTTGGTCTCTTCTCAAACGCAACACTTGAACGATTAAATTGAGTCTAAACCGGTTTTGGACTTCGACTGAAGTGGTGCTTAGGGTGGCGGAGGCAAGCTAAGGGGGTGGTCCCGTATCGTAGTCAAGTTGCCGTGCAATTCCAGGAAGGGGCCTACAGAAGCTAATTGGCCGGTCAGCCCTTCGTGGATCTGAGTTAGGTCCTGGCATTGCGACAATACAATTTACGTATAATACGGTCGCGGTCCATTCACCAGAGAAACCTCAATTCCGTTCAGGAAACGAAGAAGGATCCCTTTCAAGGATAGGATTTCACTCTTACGTAAAAAGACAAGAGTGAATATTCGTTATGAAGTGAAATATGCCGGTTGATATTACTGCGAAAATTATTTAAACGTCGCGCTATTAACCGCCGAAATCTATCGGTGTTAACTATGGGCGCATATATGCGTCCCCAATTGTTTCGATTTCTTACCTTTTGTCGTTACAATAATCAATGCACGAGACGAATGCACATGAGTTCTTTAGCAAATAATTTTCTTGCTTTATTTAATTTGACGGAAATGAAGAATTATTATTAAAACTTAATTGCGCCTTACATAATCAATGAATAGAGTTCACACTAGCGAAAAGTATTTCGTCCTCAGCGAGTGCTTCGGCCGGGAGTATTCAGTAGTCAAAGGGTTAATTGTTGTCTTAGCAAAATCAAAGTTGTTTCTTGAAGAAAAGACTATTTGCTGCGTGGAAATATTTTTGGTACCGTAACAAAAGTGAATCTGACGCTTTGGGAATGTATAATGCTCTGTACATCTTTCAGGCGATTGAGTCGTGCGATTTTCTTATGAATGTAACGTAAGAGGATGCCTAAAGCGTAAGAAATATTATCGCTGCAGCCCTTGATGAGGGTTTATTGAATATTGGGTGGCAGTGAACATTATAACAGCCGTCTGTTTTGGTGGTTTCGCAGTGATACAGTCGGTATGTGTATAAAAGCGAACTTTTAAGACGCCGTCTGGGTATGTTTGATATAGAGCGGTGCCTCCATTCATTCCTCTTATATTTATTTCCCTCCCTTTCTCTTTCCTTTTCAATTTTTCTTTCTCGATAAAGCTCTTCTGACTCTCACTTTCGTCTTCTGATGTCTATCCCTCAATCGTGTCCTCGTATAAAAATTTTTTTTCCTCGCGCTCGAAAAAGCTAATAAACGCGCTTGGCACGGAGTCACTTTGTCGCCGGTATTTTTCGCTGTTATCTTTGCTGCTGGCAAAGAGGATCGGAAACGAAAATTTCAGAGGATGGTCGGACAAGCTTTTACCGGCCATCAGTGCCGACTTTCAGGGGTGGTTGAAACTTTTAACGAGCAGTCGAGCGAGAACACCGCCTCGGCACGTTTCTGATCCTGTTTTACGAGACTAATTTTCTTTATGATAATAGGTCGTTCTTTTTACGCCATTACTCTTCGATAAGATTTGGGGGTGCATTGTATCGACACAAGGACTTTTCAATTGGATGAATGATAGGCAGTTAAGATTGCTCGAATTTTTCTGATATTTCTTCGTCTATTTCGGTATCCAGATGTCTTGCAATTGCGTTTCATGAAAATGCCGAACATTACGAATGCACGTCGGTGTGCAATTCGGGGATGAGAGAAGCTTCAATCTCTTTCTTCCGAGGGTCGAAATGGTTATTGCTGCGGTTATCCCGAATATTCTACCTGCAAAACATCCCGCGTCACTGCGAAGCGCAAGGGCAAACAAACGGCTCCTCACTTTTTTCTCTCTCTCCAGGGTGAAATTTTTCTGGTTTCTTCATTCCGATATCGTTATCGCGGCAGAACTTTTGAGAAAACTCTCGTTTTTACATTAAATTTCCCGTGTGACGCATTTCTGCACTGCGTCGTTACTTCGAAATTGTTGGGAATTTTTCATTGCAATTGTTTTTACAAATTCTGCTGTACAGCCAGTCCCATTTTTCATTCCCATCCAGTAAATCACAAGTATTATTGTTGCTACATCGGCTATGACATAATTCAGGAACATTCATTTTGTAGTTTTTGTTTTGTAGTTTTTTATTGACAGAAAATAGCAGATGTGGACAGGACTATAGGTATTTCTAAGTATCATTCCATCAGTCAGTCACACAGTTAACACGTTGACTGCCACGCGTATTTTACTATACTAAAACCGCAACGGGATGAAGTACTACAGAATATAATTGAATTGTGCACAGTGAAAATAATGCGAAGGTATCGGAGACCAATGAATTGAATCACTATTTAATATTAATTGCATTTTCAAAATTGTAAATGCGACCGATTGAGTATTTTTTTAATTTTTCGTGAGACCCTTTGTGCCGGTCACCGATGACCACCATGGCAGTAAAAGTGTTAACAGTACTATTAATGGCCGTCAGTATGATCGTAGAAGTGGATGAAACTATTAATCGTCCAGTTATTTTTAATGTAATCTCTGCTGTTCTCTATAAATACTCGACCCTTTGTCTATGGAACATGCGTAGGGATCAGGAGATGATGGTTGCGAAGGCGCCTCCCTATTTCTCAGTTTTCACGAGCGTTGCGTACGGTTTATCCATATTTTAAAAAACCACTTCTGTGATCTATTCGGGCTCGTTTCGTCCCGCGAACGAGAGTGTGCCAGCACTCCCTTGGGAATCTGCGGTATAATAATGTTGACATAGCCGACGCAGTGCTTTAAGTAGGCGCTCCCCGTTCTCCGCTTTCTCCTCTCCTACTTACTTTTTCCTTTTCTTCTTCTCGCTCCGCCTTCAACGACAAACTCATTCGTCTACCCACTCTCACTCGCAGTTTGGATTCGAACATTCGTTACACGACTGACCTCGGCAACTGGTGCATATTTGTATGAAAGTGCACAATAACAACTTTCGAGGACAGCTGTAGCCCTGCATCGATATAAGAGTTTCGTGTTTACATCCAGGTTGGCATTAAACGACTTCCGTGTTATTTTTCTCGCGCAACTTCTCGTAAATAAGTTTATACAGATAGTGTATTTATAGAACAGACAGATAATCGCGTATTCGTGTAATTTCGTGGTAATGGGTGTCGCGTGTAAGATTTTACGTATCTCCAGACAGGCATTTCGATGTGTTTCGTTTCGTACATTCACGAAGACAGCTGTGTTATCCCTTTCTCGAGTTCTGTGTAAGAGACATAGGCCGTTTTGATGTTTGTGAGCTGACGGTCTTAAGTCAGAGCTTTGATTAAACAAAACTGGTAGTGATAGTCGACGGTGCGTTAATTCTGGCGTGTCAGCCAACACGATCTTAGCGTACGGAACAATAGCGCGAAGAACGCTGGCTGATGAAAGTCTTCAGTCAACCCTTTGTGGATTGAATGTGATTCGCGCGACACCCTGTTCGCGGCAAAATAGGTTCTGAGACGAAATGCGGGGGTGCGAGTAGGGCTGAGAGTGGCTCCAGTAGCATTTTGCAGAAGAAGGGGCGGTTGGGTTCTTAATGGAAGAAACGTACGCGGCGCCTTCAATCGACGAGACGTCTCAACGTCGACGTCCTCCGTCGTCTCTCGTCGTTCCTCGCCGCCGTCGACGTCAGCGGGCCTACAATTTACGGCCATTTATTTAATTGGTTCGTCAAAGTCCCCGCGACTAATGCGTCGCGATGAAAAGGCATCGGACGACGCACCCTTTCCATCTTCGACGCGGAAACCTTCCGACGCGGGGCGTCAGAAATTGTTAAGCGACGAGCCGAAGATTTCGGGGGACGGCAGGAGTGCTGGCCGGAAAAAAGGAAAAGTGAATTTCTGCGGGGTGACGGTAATTGTGGTAGAGCGAAAATGGCCGCCGCATTAATAACAGTGCACGCAATGATGTGAAAGGTTCTGCGTGCTTTATAATACTTCTTAAATTACCGCCCGAGAGCCCGGAATTGTAGGAGCACCACTATGGGAGAATCGAATCGGAAAATGTGTACAGACATAGTTTGCCCTATTCGCGAAATACACATTGTGAATGGGCACCGCCAGAATGACTTCCGTGGGAATTACAGGGTACGAGTTAAGAAGAGCAGCAGCATCAAGAAACGGATCTGCAGGCTGTATCTGCACCATACATATGTAAAGCCGATACATATGTACGTTGACCGTTGGAACCTGGGGGGTAGCGAAGTTTCGCCGAAAGTTTCGGCAGTCTGGCCAGATCGGAAATGGCCTGGGAATTACGGCGTCGATGCTCTCCTGCCACAGTGGTCATGGAAGGTGTGTGACGACTGTCTGACTAGCTGCGACATTGCGGTTGGACGGTGTAAAATGTCACCGCGAATGATTACGCCACCCCTTTATGTACACTGCGAACGCTCCGTGTTATGGGGTGGTTCTACATGTCCGTCGCAGTACGGCCTACGTTTGATGTGTCCGAAGCAGTGAACACGGACAACCATGAAAATGTCAAAGCGCTAGCGCGGCCAGATAAAGAATTCCTCAAAGGAAAGTCTAAAATCCCAAACGCGCGCGCCTTTATCCCTGCAGGTACCATTTCCACTCCTTCGCTGTAAATATTCCATTGACAACGTGCGATATGCGCACTTTCGAAGAGTGGGAGTGACTATTCGAAGTCCGACGCTACGTTGGTTTTCTAAACCAGCGAAGTGCAGTTTTATGTTTCGGAAGGTGGATAGCCGCGGTGGGTGGAAGTAAACGAAATCGGCGTTACGGCTTGAAGTTTCGGTGTAAGGAGTAATAAAATGGAAGCACTTGGCTGCCGTTCAGCGAAAGCAATCGTGAACCATGGCTCGTTCGTTTCCTTCGCGTACGATAAAACACTCAGAGACACTTGGTATGCATTTTCGCGACGTACGAGTACGTAGAAGCCTTACTACTTGACGAGGCTCTGCGCGGGGATATGGAAAAGAAGTCTCTGAGAATGCGTCCTTGCCGTATGCGTCCTTTAATGGCATGCCTCGATGAACATCATCGACGCTTTAAGATCATTACGCATGTCATTTGCCCAGTCTGGTAGTCGTTGCATTACACCCGCGATGCTTAGATAGCGTCCTTTGCATACGCCAAATTGAGCATTGCGAATCGCGCACTGCGAATCCAACACTGCGTCATGGAAAACTGGAAAAAGAAAAAACTGCGCTGGGCGCAGTCTGACGTAACATCGAGCCACAATATACAAGGCACGAAACGGGTGTAGTCCCTACAGAGACTTGACGTAGAGACTCTTCTGAAAAGTGGCTGTCCTTGCTGCACCACTAACCGCTTTCACCATGATTTACAGGTGAGTGGGTGGCGGATACTTTTCTCTCTCTTACCACTCTTTTCTCTTCCGTTCTTGGTCCCTCCGGCTCTTCAGGGACCGCGTGACGCACGTAACACATGTAAAGTCACTGCTTCCGTGTATTTCGTGACGTTTAAGTAAAAATCCCTGGTTGTCGGACCGGAATGGATATTGGGTTTTGTTGGATGCAGAATGTTCTACGCTGGCTAGTATTATGGGCGATTCTCTGCGAACTCTGATTGCATACTGCCGAGGAAAGTGTATTCTGCCGGCGAATGTCAATTAACATTCCCTTTACTTCCTTTCCAACCATTTTTCCGCCATTAGATTAGTAACGTCGCGGGTATCTCTTTGCTGCGCACGTCGCCGAACGATTTTTGTTCCCGAAAAGCACCGAACGGGGACCTCTCGTCGCGGCACGAGATTAAAATTCTTAATGCAACCCTTTGGAGGGGATAAGGTGCATTTGTGATGTTGGTAAGGAGGCAACGGCGGAGGGTTAGGAGAAGGACGAGGCGTGAGGTTGGATGAGAAAGAAGCGGATTTAATGAAACGAGAAAAAAGCCCCCCAGTGAAGATGTATTTGTAATGCAAATACGCCTCACGGCGGAGGCGACTCGCCCCAAAAGTGAACCGGCGAAAAATGAAAAGGCCGAAACAAGCGGGGAAACGAAATCGACCGTCCCCGTCTGTTCTTCTGACTCTGATTTTCTTTCTTGGTCTCCCACTCGCTGCTAATCCGATTTCAAATTCTTCGTTCGCGGATCACGGCGTCTCGTCTCTGGCGTTCGGTTGGCATTACAACCTCGCTGGGAAAAAGGAATCCTAATTTCGTCTGTCTTAATTACCTCAGGGACTGGCGTCGCGTCGATCATCAAAACTAACGAGAAAGACGCCGTGTCTGTATTAAGCGAAAAATCCCGACGAGTTGTGAGTTTAGGTTCCCGAATTAAAAGTCAAAGTTTATTTAGGGTTTGCTACCGGAAACTGAGTCGGAGTCTTTGTGCCTCGCTGAAATGTGTGACGGAGAGTTGGAAAGGCGGCATGAATTCTTGTGCCACGTACGATGCTATGCGCCATTGTCTCTTCGTCACACAACATTGACTGCCGAGATGTGTGAGGTTTTGACGGATTAGTTAGTCTGCAGCAGCGTTGGAGAGACTTTTCAGAAATGATCAACGTGCTGGCGGGAAGCGAAACAGGAGACGACGGGTGTCGAGAATCGAAGGAATCATTATTTACTGAGAGCGCGCTATTGTCCTCTTCGACGGATGCATTGTCGAATTAAGGGCTTTTGTAACACAGAATAGCGGAGTCGCACAATGTGCTCGACTCTCTCTCTCTCCTCTCTTTTTCCAACCCCATCTCGTAATCTTCCCATCTCTTTCTGATCCTCGTTGCACCGACCCCGCTGGCGAGAGCCGCTTTGACAGTTGCCTCGCAAATGAAAGCACTTTTCCGCCGAATAGACAAAATAAATCGAGTCCCTGGCTACCGACAATGCTGATGATTTCGTAACAATGCCCGGCTTCACCCGTTTGCCATTGGTCAACGCATGAATAAATACGCGTCAAACGAATTCAGGGAAGGACAGCTGGTTTTTTGATGGGGAAAGAGTTCCGTCGTATTCCTAATCCAAACATCATCAATGGAGGCATTATGTCTGGACACTCACCGCTTAAAGGCATTTCGTACTGTCTGTTATTATGAGAAACAGTTTGTCTGGATGGGTACGTAAATTCAGCCTATTAAAAGCCGTATATTCGCCTATTTCAGACGGATATCGACAAATAAGTTGTATCATATTTTCACTTACCAGATTGAATGCCGTTACTAATACGGCAAAAATGGTTTTTTATAGCTTATTTCTAACTAGTTTATAGTTTTTCTAATATCGTAAGTTTAAAATGTCCACTGGTATGATGTTTGTTCTTAACACGTTGACTGCCGTGCGTATTTTGCTGTATTAGAACGACGATGCTATGAAATACTACAGCGTTTCACCGAATTATACAAAATGTAAATAATGTGTAGGTATTGGAGACCAAAGGATCGCATCACTATTTTAACAACTGCATTTATAAAATAATTATTGCTACCCATTGCAAATATTTTAGATCTTCAGCAAAATCTCTTGCGCCGTTTATCGGTGACCATCACGGCAGTCGACCATCAAAGTGTTAACGAAAAGATCGTTTTCTTAATACGTTATATTTTACCTTCGATATACAATTTCAATTAACGAACAAAATTTCTCGAACACATAAATGACTACACAAAGAAAGACCGCCGTCTGCAGAGAGTTAATAAGCACGCGCTCACTTACTATTGAGAAAATGTTCATTTCGAAGCGTGATAGTCCGATTTGCTTGCCGACCATTCGCGTATTTCCTTTTATTCGCCGAGACAAAGAAAGACCAGATTGCGTCGGATTGAGCGAGGAAGAGCGCGGGGCAGGGTTTGTTTATGAAAGCAAAGTGGAAATATCGACGATTCCGAGGCTGAGCGAGCCGATATGTTTCCACGATGATTTATCGACGGTAATTAAAGAGCCGACGTCACCGCCGGCTGTGATCGCGATGACCAACGGCCGGTGCGTGAGACTCGTATTAATTGAGCCTTTTAATTTCCACCGGGAATGTACCGCGGTCCGTGTCGAATCGCCGAACGCGCTAGTCTGTGAAATCCGAATGCGAACGACTGGTCTTATCACGAGTTTAATGAATTTTTCTAGAGCATCGTGTATGTAACACACTGCCGTAAAATTGTAGATTGATAGCATATCGCATTAATTCCCCAACGCCTATATTGGCGCTTCCAAAATATTACTTTTGTTTTTTATTTTCATTTTAATGAATTTTTCTAGAGCATCGTGTATGTAACAGACTGCCGTAAAATTGTAGGATGATATCATATCGCATTAACTCTTCAACGCCGCCTATATTGGCGCTTCCAAAATATAACTTTTCTTTTTTATTTTCCGTTACGTCTTTGTTTGAAAAAGTTGGTAATTTGCCGTCGCATCACAATATAGCTATAGAGACGGTGCGTGTGGTCAGATGAATGGTATCCCATAGAGAGACGATTCGCACGCGATTTTGTTATCTTACACGATTCTCTCTATAAATCTTTATCTTCAGCCGCTGAGCGCAGCAATTGCAATTCATTTCGCGAAGATAACCAACCACGTCGCGCGAAGATCGTGCGCGGCGAGAGTTATCTCGAATCACGTTAAAGCCGTGTGTTAGCGAGTTCCCGATAGCCATACGTTCTGACAAAATTGAGATACGACTACTCTCGCCCTTCGTGAGGCTCGTGGGCGAGCGCAAACGTGAATTATGGACTTCGCGTGTACACTCGACTTCGGGAGATTCGAACGGCTCCATTTTATCTTAGTGTGATATATTTATGTGAGAAAATCATGCTGGACCGGGTCCATATGGGGTCCTGTGCATCCTTCGTGTGCAAGGAATTATGCGCTTATGGTGTGTGGTAAGTCAGGTGCCAGGTACACCTGGCCGTAGCGATGTTCGATAGAACGATGATGGGTTAATGTTGGTCAATATTTGCTAACATAGTTGGAATAGTAAATTAAAATTAATATTTAACACGTTGACTGCCATGCGTATTTTACTATATTAGAACGGCGATGCTATGAAATAATACAGCGTTCGACTGAATTCTGCAAAATGTAAACAATGTGCAGGTATTGGAGACCAAAGGATCGCAACACTATTCTAATAACAACTGCACTTATAAAATAATAATTGCTACCGATTGCGAATACTTTAGATCTTTAGTCAAATTTCTTGCGTCGGTCACCGGTGACCATCATGGCAGTCAAAGTGTTAAAATGAAGAGGCGCAAGTGTGATTGTGGTTGGTGATACTTGTAGTGGCTAGAAAGGACAAAAATACGTAATTATTTCAGTAATATCGTGCATTTTTAAATAGGAAACAAAAGATATCATCAATATCCAGTGATGAAGAGCAGTATATACACAGAATAATATCGGATGAGCTGTAGTTGCTTTGTCAAAGGGGCACGGCGTGAAGAAATCCTCTGAACATCTAGCTCACCTATGGTCGCTATTCAAAATGTCGGTTTACCGTATGAATACATGCATTAAGGTGATCCTCCAGTTGTCGCAGACGCGGAATTCCCATTGTGGCGGCCATATTGCCAGTGGATTTCCTTGGAAGATATTCGGAAGGGTATTCGGGCGGAATGTGAGCGTCGTTAGCATTTTCTTCCTTCAGATTGTCGTTTCTTAACGCGGTCAAGGTTTAGTTGAAATGCCTTCCAACTGCCTTCAATATTCGACACGATATGCCACTTTTATTAAATATTATATTAGCTTCCTGAAACCATAGTAAGTAGTACATTTTGTATACAAACGTACAAGCTACCCGACGTATCGCACGCGTCTCCAAATTGTTCAACATCTTCGAGCGATGAACTGGTTATAAATTGGTAATTTTATGCGGTTGAGAAAGCATTTCTAGACAGCGGTTTTGGGCGGATCGAGTCTAGACTTCGTCCTCGCTTTATATTTCCAACCGCGTATTTGATAGCGTGAGCGTAAAAGTTGGGACAGCAAGAGTTTTACGCGGAAAAGCCGACAGAGTCAGGACACACCTGCGTCTTAATTAAAGTTGGCTGACTTTTGGCTTGTTGTGCCTTTCGTGCGCCACTCGTCAAGTCCATTCCCCAGGGGTGCAATTTTCTCGCCCCTAACCCCGTCCTCACCATCTATTCGTATCCTACCATATCGTCCTACTCGAGTATGACCCGTCAAAGCTTGTGTCTACTTTATCCGTGGACGAGATTTCTGAATACGCCTGACGATTTCCAAGAATTTTTCGTTCTGTGATCTGTCCAATCTCCCCTTTACTTTTCATTTTCGCAGTTATTTCGTTCACACACGTACTCGTTTGGCCCCGTAACGATGGACTTATTTGTACTCAAGGGCCGGTGCATAATCCACGAAAAGTGTGCGGCTCCTGAGAAGAGTCTTCTCAATTATCAGCGTCCTCTCGTTCTTCATTAATATTCCGGAGCAGTACATTTGGCTGGCGCAAATCCTCAAACTTTTCAACGTTAATTTTCGGCGGTTACTTCCCCATCGGAGAATTGCTTTTTGGTAAAAGACGACAGACACTGTGTGTCGGCTTTTGACATATTTGTGGCAACGCACCATGTCAAAAAGAGTTTATAATTACGAAAGGATTGAACGTGCATTCGAATCATCGTCTAATAGTGACCGATGGAGTCTTTAATGCGTTAGATGTTGTCTCAAACAAGTGTGCACTCGAAATTTATGGAGAAAAAGAGGCATATCATTAATCCGCTCGACCCTCTAACAAAACATACCTCTTCACGCGATGGTCAAGTGTGAAATCCGTTTGCGGGGGTGACGATTGAGAAGTACAGGCTAATATTCTGCAGCTCCCTTTAAAACTGTCGCGTCGTTGTTTTTTCACCGAGCGATCGATTTTCAATTAGCGGATGAGCGTGAACGTTACTTCATGGGAAAAGGTTAGAGTTCGAGGCGCTCGGGTAGATTATCTATGTCGTGAAAAAATCTTTTGTCTTCCTTCCGTTCCGTTTTTTCATTTTGCCGTATCTGTTCCGCCGGAGACATGGGCGATTGTACAATGACGCTTCATCCCCTTTAAGACGTTGGCCGGGCTTGAAAGAGGCCTCCTTCGACTCTTTACTATGTAAAACAGCCCCTATTCCCTTTTGTCCATCAGTAGGCAGGACGTCCTTCGATCGGCAAAGTTCTGACCATGCGACATGACGGCTGCTTTCGGTCTTAGAACAGACAAGAGTTCCTCGCCAACGAATCCTCTCGATATTTATTTACCCCGACGAAAGAGGAGTATTTGAATTCTCCGAAGGGAATCTGAGATTTTATGGGGTGAGGTTCCGAAGTTCCTTATCGCGGTGGGTCTTACTTCTTATGTGTTCTCACATCTCGTTTGTCGTATATTATCAGTCTCTTGCGTCTGTGCTCTTTGAAGCGATTTCTTCTTTTTTGACGTTAACTCTTAATTTATGACCCAACCTATTTTCGATCATGCTTCCGTTGTTCGGTTCGTAATTTATATTGCTGTTAACACTTTGACTGCCATGATGGTCACCGGTGACCGACGCAAGAGATTTTACTGAAGATCCAAAATATTCGCAACGGGTAGCAATTATTATTCTATAAATGTAGTTGGTATTAAAATAGTGATGCGATACTTTGGTTTCCAATATCTGCACATTATTTACATTTTGCATAATTCAGTCGAACGCTGTAGTATTTCATAGCATTACCGTTCTAATATAGTAAAATACGCTTGCCAGTCAACGTGTTAGAAGGACTAAATTAGGACCTATTCACCCTCACCTTAAAAAACCCTTCAGATTACTTTCCTGTAAAAGAATATTGTAAGCTAACATTAATTTCCTTTCAGTGCACTCGATTTACAAAATTGTCAACTAGCTACAAGACACAAAAGAACAAATATGGAATGTCCATAAAATTAGGACAATTAATATGAATCCAAAAGACCAGAAAATGTTCACGACTGGGTCAGTGCTGTTTAGTTTACCCCACTAAATTCTTTTTCAATTTTGTGAAAATGAGTCTCGTCGCGAAGTTTATTGACTATAGGACTTGATCGCCTAGGGAATGAAACGGGGGTTGACGGAAGGAAGGGGCAAAGGAGCATCCGGCGTAATCGCGTTCGAGATGGATCCGTCCCTGGTCTTAGCCGGCACCGGCGTTATAAATGGGCCCTATAAACGTGTAGGTGTCGTTTGGCCGTGGAACGGCGTCATGGCTGTTGGGGGTGGGCGTGGGGTGCGGAGCACCATTAGCCTCCAGGTGTTGGATATCCCAGCCACGCCATCACTCCCTCATTCCAGGCGATCATACCAAGATGATCCCTCAAACGGTGGTGTACGTTTCACTGTCGCACTGCTGGTACACTGGTCTGTGTGTATGTATCGGGATGGAGAGGGGGTAGCTCAAGAACGAGACAGAAAGTGCAGGAGTAAATAATCCTCTACCGTATTATCCTTCAGCTTCTTGGATATCGCGTCTAATGGGGTTTCTAAACTCCTGCCTACGACATTCCGATGTACCGGCAGTTGCATGCACGTTTGCAAGCACCATCATCTTACTCAGAAATCGTACATGCGATGGGAAATTGATATTCCCGAGTTATTCCGGGATTTTCATCACGTGTATAATATTCTGTGCGTAATCGCATGCCTTGGATACATTGAGGCATAATTCATGTCTGTACAGAATGTTATGCGTCTCGGTTCGTGTTCTTATTGGAACGTTTTGTACAAATTCTGGAATTCGGTGAGAGAGGCATGGGCATTTAATGCATATTTAATGCATAATTTTCTCATTAACTCTGTATTCGAGTGCATAGTTGCTCAGGGCATACTCAACCGGGAGAATGTAAGTGGGCGTATAAAGCGTCCAATTCACTTCTGGCGAGAAATTACGAGGATCTTCGGTGAGATCCGACTTACAGTCTCTCGCAAATTTCCAAATAACGAACAAGGTACTGGACGTCGGTATTACTGTTCAACTAAATTGCACGCGCTACGTATAGTCGGCGGAAAATCGATATTTCGTTGTATCGTGGGCAGCTTGTATGTCTTCTCGTTATGCATCGCGAAGATTAAGAACGTCTCGATATATTACGAAACGCAGCCATATGTAAACTCGTGGATAATAAGCGGTTAGTTATAGTTCTTACGCTTATTGGGGACATGAAAGTGTAACGTCGACGACGGAAACTTCTATTGTTAATATAGTTAGCCAAATTTCTTATCTTCGTTCCATATATGACTGACGATAGAGATTTTACAAAATCAGAATTTTTGGTTTTATTTGCAGCGGCCGATACAGTCAATGTAACATTTCGACAATACCGAATAATATCGTTTTAATCGCATTGACAGGTGTAAAAGATCGCAATGACATATGTTCAAATGGATATCGAACGATTTGACAAACAAACCGAGCGCGAAACAAAGGTGCAATATGTGCTGGTCCCTTTGAACTCCGCAATCCAATTCGGAGATATCGAAAGAAAGCTTTGACTCCGATTACGAACGTCCGCAATCAACATCGATTGGGACAATATCAGTGCAATTGACATATCGTGTTTACAATTAAAGCCGTTTGTGCAAATGTACGAAAACGGTTCCAAGCCCCAATCATAATATCATTCATCTTACAATAAAACAACATATTAAAGTTGTTAGCAAGCCAAAAGAAAATTATAGTTACTTTAACCCTTCTTTGCATGATGGTGGAAATTTCCATCATAACATTGAATGCCCAAAAATTATATAAAAGAACAAGTTCACTTTGATCTAACTTTGCATGATGATGGAAATTTCCATCATATTGTTTTTTGCTAAATTTATACTATAAATATATACTAAGATTTTTTTAACCATTTTTCCTTTAATTTTGAACATGAATTAGATCACCTTGATTTATTTCACCAATAAAGAAAAAATCATGCAAAGAAGGGTTAAACCGGCGATAGATGTAGCACTACAGTAAAGGAAAGTAAGCTGCAGGTATCGCGTAAAATGTTCATAGGCTCTACATAGCAAATATTTACTAGTCAGGACAGTATCGAAGATTGCTCAAATCTGCTCTAAGTTCAATAGCGGAATAAAGAAAAGTAAGCTTTGCATAATACGCAAATCGTTCATGAACTTCTACATCGCGAATTCGCAAGATCTTTCGTGCGCAAACTTTCTCGCCGGATGAAACATGGTCTCGCAGCCGTTCTCTTTAAAAGCGCACTCCTCCAGTCTGTAATTGCACTTTTGCTCGTGAGCCTCTTTACGGCAATATCTGGGTCTCACTCGACAACCTTCGTGTGCCCACATGCAGTCTACCTGTTCGTCAGGATCATAATTTGGTAACGGATATTCGCAAACAAATTTCGCCTCTTCGAGATTATCGCAACTATCCCGGTAATTGCACTTTTCCTCGTGAGTGGACTTCCGTCTTCTGGGCATCCTAACCATGCAGCCGTAGTCTCTAAATCTGCAGTTCACTAATTCGTCGGGATCCCCGCCTTCGTCACTATCGTTGTCGAAGGACACAGATTCTATGCCTTCGCTTATATTGATTAGGTCCATGCGATTTTTGTACACGCAGAACTGTTGATGAATGTGTTTTCGCCACGCTTGGGTTCGAACTTTGCAGCCAACGACCCGATAGTCACAGTCCACCAGATCTTCCTGGTTGTGACATAGGTCGGTCGGAAGTTGCTCTTCTTCTAAATTCGGCCGAAATTGGCACCTGCAATTATTTATATTTAGTTTATAACGATTCATTAGTTTACTGTTCGCTGATTAAGTAGTTAACACGTTACGCGCCACGCCGGGCCCTAGGGACCGGCGCTAGACTTTTCGTTCGGGCCTTGTCGGTCTGCACGGACCGGTGGCGGACTTTTCGTTCGTATTATCATCGCGCATATGTCTGTCCTTTCGTACTTGTGAGACTGAACGTTTAATTTAGGCGGCGTCGTTTTTGTTTGGTCAATGGTTTAAGGAAAACAATATAATACATAAGAATATTAATGTGAAATGGAATGAAATGGTATCGAAAATTGGCTTTTGAATTATTATTATTAAACACGGCTGTTGTAAATTCCTTTTTCATACACCAAGAAACAACGGGTCAGAAGATGTCTATCACAATGTACCGTCAAAAATTGATAGACACACTTCTGCAGAAGGAGGAACAAGTGGACACCCGTATAAATCCCTAATATAAGTCCCTAGGGCCCGGCGTGGCGCTTAACGTGTTAATTATTATTGATATTACCTCGACTCATGTAGTTCCTTCAAATATTCGGGTACCTTAATCCAGCATCCCAAATAAGTATATGGGCACGGTATGAGGTTTTCTTCCTCTACCGGCGACGGAGGTTTCCAAAAGTGTCTTTCGTGATTGAGAAACTCGTCCATCTCAGGCGCGGAAGGCTGTATATGTAGCCGTGGCATCGGGTGCGGCATGAAATGAGTAGGCGGTGGCGGCATGTAAGGTGGAACCACCTGTGCAGGTGAAGCCTCGTCCAACGGTGATTGGCAGGTAGGACAGCTAAAGTAATAAGGTTTGCAACGATGACACACCGTGTGCCCGTTAATGCACGAGTACTTCGGCGTTAATCCCATCTCCATCAGGCAGATTGGACATATGCCCTCGCTCTTGAACTGCTCGTTCAGGCTTGGATACAGCGAACTCATGGCCTGTCGGAATATTGTTAGGTTATTAGGGTTTCTGTGTAATTGTTCCAATTTCCGTTACCCGGAGAAAATGCCTCTTGATATTCTACGTGGTCGCCAATCTCAATTTCTTTTTAACAAACCTTTCCCGAGTATATCCATTCTCTATAATCCCATCAAGCGAGGATCATTTTCCAAAATCGATATGTGATACGTACTTACTCAGAGCTTCCTTCGTTAGGTGACAGTTTAATTCCAGCTGGCGGAGAGGAGAGAAGGGGAAGCCGCGCCAAGTACACTCGATAACTAAAAATTAACGATGACAAACGCTCTTCGGTTAAGCACCTATTACTTCACTTTCACTGCTACTCTGATATATGTTGAAGTACAACGCTTTCGTTTTGTACAGTTCCGTAAGGCCGAAAATCAATTTGGGGAATGGATACACGAACTTTACTCACTCAAAGGTGTCTCTGCTCGGTGACAGTTGAATTCCAACCGATGGAACGGGAGAAAAAAATGGGTACCGCGACACGTACACTTTTGTAACTACGAGCGTCGTGTATCATCGTCGACCTGTCACCGTTCCCTTATCTGGTAAGACCGATAGCGTGACTTTATCTGATAAAACGTTCGCTTGTGATAGAATGCCATACGCGGACTGATAAAGCGCTTACGGGCAGACGGAGGTAATTCGTGCGAGAAAGAAAAAAACACGGCTTTTCGGAGGTTCGTTATTATGCGCTTCACGTCACAGGATGTAAGTGAGTTGAACGTTTATCGTGCGAGCATGTATGTGCTGGGAAATAAAATATGACGAATTTAATGGGACGAATTTTTTATTCCACATTGCATCTGGTCATATACGTATATGTGAGGTTGTAGATAAAATGATTCAGAATTCAGCACGGTGTAGTATTGACTAGCACTAACAGAACGTAGACAGGATGTTCCGAATTTGTTAAAAAGTTAATGTGTCATGTTTATAAAAAATGGCGTTAGCATGCATTATTCTTTTATAGTATAATATGAAGTATATAAGTGAATAAGAATAATATTATATAGTATAAACATGACACTGACAGCCGTCTTACAAAATTGATTGAAATCCATTTTGTTGTATGGCTGACTATCCAGAGTCTCAAGTTAACGTCAGATAATGCCGGACATCAACTGCTGTCATTCAAGTTTCGTCTATCGCTCGCTGCGTGACAGATTTTAGCATTAGAGTTAGCATGCATAATTTTTTTATAGTATTAACACGACACTGATAGCCGTCTTGCAAAATTGATTGAAATCCATTTTGTTGTACGGCTGACCCTCCAGAGTCTCAAGTTAACGTCAGATAATGCCGGACATCAACTGCTGTCATTCAAGTTTCGTGTATCGCTCGCTGCGTGACAGATTTTAGCAT
The DNA here is from genome assembly GCA_033815515.1 of Cryptocheilus praepositus. Classification (NCBI taxonomy): domain Eukaryota; kingdom Metazoa; phylum Arthropoda; class Insecta; order Hymenoptera; family Pompilidae; genus Cryptocheilus; species Cryptocheilus praepositus. Next base: position 5,482,088 of record JAWWQZ010000315.1, read on the forward strand.
TAGAGTTAGCATGCATTATTTTTTTATAGTATAAACATGACACTGACAGCCGTCTTGCAAAATTGATTGAAGTCCATTTTGTTGTACGACTGACCCTCCAGAGTCTCAAGTTAACGTCAGATAATGCCGGACATCAACTGCTGTCATTCAAGCTTCGTGTATCGCTCGCTGCGTGACAGATTCCCGTTTTCGGGCGGATAACGTTTACCCAATTAATTGTGCATGAAAAATCGCTCAGTGTTTTGTATCATACGAGCACCTACATTGCAGAAATGTACACGTAACTCCGATTATCATATCGTGTTCACCTACGCTCACGTTTCCGATCGATACCGCCTCTAATCTTGGTATGTGATCTATGTGTTCAGTTGGGTATGCGTGTACTGCGATCGAAATTCCGCTAGAGCGCAAAAGTATTTACTTCGAAACGCCTTTTTGTTTTGAATCCGTACAAGAATGACACCGAAAGCAAATTTTACGGAATACGTAGCGCTGTTTCGAAGATTACTCGCGTCTAAAAATGATTGAGCGAAATATTTGGTAAAACAACGCTGGGGAGTCGCATGCGTAAAAAATGAGAAATGCTCTCAGGGCGCTTCTCTTCCTGTGGCAGCGAGTGGCGAAACTGAGTACACACGTTGTAGGACATGCGCGTATCGTGTGATATTCCATACCGGGTCTCGTAACGAGTGCGCTCCTCTCATTTGAATCCCAGCGCGTACGTCACATCAAAGATATCGCAAACGACCCTGTCTCGACACCGAGGGGGGTAATATCCACTGACCATAAGTCACTTATGTAAATCCGCGCGCTGGAAACAGGCGTTCTACCGTCGGCAATTCGCGGCTTCTACGAGCCAAATAAATTCAATTTAATATTTGCCGCGTTCGGCTGACGTTCGCCGAGTGCTCCTGAAACTTCTCATTAGAAATCTCCGCGCTCACCGGGGTCGGTTTTCCATTTAACGCGATCAACTATGGCGTTTTCGATGTATGCACCCTTGCGGGCATTAACGTATCATATATTCCAGTCACTTTCAAGCGGAGGTATTACGGTCGAAACAACGTGATATGATATTCACTTTCTAATGCGTTATCCCAGACTGCGCAGCGGGTCGGGGATTATCTCCGTTCGTTGTCTCCGCATCTTAATGGGTCAAACGGAAGACGGGTTCGCGAAGGGGACAAAGTTTCTCTGCAGAGAATTTCTGTTATAGAGACAGAGAAGGATGGAGCAAATGGGGGGTGGTAATTCAGGCTCGCGAAACTATCTAATGAGATACAGTTCTTCAATGAAACGGTCCGAAAGAGAAAGGCTCGGAATGAAAAGGGAACGGATAAAAAGTGAATCTGCACTACACAACGTCCCGTTAGACCGGATGCCAATTTACTCTTCCGTTCTTTTTCTTTTGATATCGCCGCGATGAGGAAAAATAACTCGGGATATTCTTCGGGCAATTTCGATTCTGGCATTTCGCGAATGCGTGCCGTTGTGCCATAATGGGGAAAGCAAGCAGTGCCGTGCACGCGAGCCGATATTTATGGAGCGTCCAAGTTCGCGAAAGAACTCGCGTTAACGTTATTGAAAACGCCGTTGCTCGGACGCAGCTAGAGACGATTCGTTGGCGAAGAAACTTCGTCTTTGGCGTCTCGAGGGCGAAGAAAATCTCTGTACCCTCGGGTCCGTCCTCTTTCTTGTCAAGCGAAGGCGTGGGCGTATGTCGTTGAGATTCTCATTAACACGTTGACTGCCGTGCGTATTTTGCCGTATTAGAACGGCGATGCTATGAAATACTACAGCGTTTGACTGAATTATGCAAAATGTAAATAATGTGCAGGTATTGGAGACCAAAGGATTGCATCACTATTCTAACAATAACTGCATTTATAAAATAATTATTACTACCCATTGCGAATATTTTGGATCTTTAGTAGAATCTCTTGCGCCGGTCAGCGGTGACTATCACAGCAGTCAAAGTGTTAATACGTTGACTGCTGTTGCGTATTTTATTGTATTAGAACGGCGATGCTATGAAATACTACAGCGTTTGACTGAATTATGCAAAATGTAAATAATGTGCAAGTATTGGAAACCAAAGAATAGCATCACTATTCTAACAATAACTGCATTTATAAAATAATTATTACTACCCATTGCGAATATTTTGGATCTTCAGTAGAATCTCTTGCGCCGGTCAGCGGTGACTATCACAGCAGTCAAAGTGTTAATACGTTGACTGCTGTGCGTATTTTGCCGTATTAGAACGGCGATGCTATGAAATACTACAGCGTTTGACTGAATAATGCAAAATGTAAATAATGTGCAAGTATTGGAGGCCAAACAATCGCATCACTATTCTAACAATAACTGCATTTGTAAAATAATTATTGCTACCGATTGGGAATATTTTGAATCTTCAGTGAAATGTCTTGCGCCGGTCAGCGGTGACCATCACGGCAGTGAAAGTGTTAATACGTTGTCTGCCGTGCGTATTTTGCCGCATTAGAACGGCGATGCTATGAAATACTACAGCGTTTGACTGAATTATGCAAAATGCAAATAATGTGCAGGTATTGGAGACCAAAGTATCGCATCACTATTTTAACAATAACTGCATTTATAAAATAATTATTACTACCCATTGCGAATATTTTGGATCTTCAGTAGAATCTCTTGCGCCTGTCACCGATGACCCCCACGGCAGCCAACGTGTTAAGAAATAAGCGGACAAAGAAATCTCAATATCTACAAATTGAGGGTATGACGAAAGTTGAGCAGGAAACTCAGGTAGTTCAATTGTTAAATGGCGCGAGGATATGGATTACTCGTATCTGCACGTATCTGTAATATCCGTAGTAGTACGGTAAAATCAGTCGGTAGTAATAGGTAATGTTCAATGATCCGATAATTCAGGTTGTTCTCAGAGTGACGTCATAATGCGAGGGGATCGCGCGGATACGGGATAATTACTTAATCAAGATTGCGCGCTAATGTGCCGGGCTGATCGCCTTCGGCCGCGAAACTGGCGGCGTGGGCGTTGTTTATCCGACCATGATCGCCCTTATCGCACATCGCTTATTCGGAGAGGGGGTGGGCGTCATTGAATAGTCGTCACCCCTGTTCGGATCGATGAAGGTGCTGGTGATCGTTGTAAACCTTAATCTTGCGACTGTCTCCGTGATTGATTCGAATATATTCTTAGCTTATTCTCCTAGGATACGATCGATCTTCGTCGAGTACGGTACTGTTGTTCGCTCAAGGTGGATGGTGACGTTAATTTTCCGGAGCCGTTTTTTTGTCAGTTTTGGTACCTGTTCAATTTGCACTTAGAGTAAAATACTCTTTAATCGATGCTTTCTGTTGAATTAGCTTGATATCAGATGCACGTTAGTATTTCACCATTTGTTATTACGCATTTCAATGTAGTTGACAATTTTCAAACTGCCAAATTAATGTAAATCGACAAAGTAAGAAGTTTTGTTTACTATACATTTGTTCGAGATAAACTTTTTTCAAATGAAAATATTCTAATTAAAATTCTTTGGTTATTTCTTTATTATCAGTGACTACATTTGCATCAGGACAGTCTCATGCGCCATTCGAAAAATACGCCGTGTATTGCGCCTATGGACGGAACAATCCCCTCACCGAAAGCTTTTCCGGTTCGAATAGTTCAGTTCGTGCGTCTGATGCTGAGAGGCGGGTACGCCATCATGCAATATGTCGCATAATTCGACCATTCCTCATACCACTTCGGGAAAAGCATAGCGAAGGGAACAAAGTTCGAACATGTGTACCCACGTATGCACGGCTTGTTGTTTCGTAAATACGTCCGAATATACGACCCTCCCTCTTTCTCTTCCGCATACTTCTCCATCTCTCGCTCTCCTCACAATCGTCTCTTCACAAAGACAATGTTCCGGGGCTGATCCAGGAAATATCGGGATTGCGAAGGACTTTATACAGCAGGATTTATACCTATGCGAAGGGGAGTGTTCGGAATCGAAGTGACGTCTGCGTCGATCGAGATACCCTTCTTTTTCCCTCAGACTCATGTTGCCGGCGAGTGGTGCGAAGTCGCTGAACTCGTGCTTTATCGCATTCAGTAATTATTATCGCGAAAAATCCAAGTGCTATTGTGCGCCAATTAATGTCCGCTATATACTGTCAAACAGCTGACATATAAATGTCATGATATATATTTATCAAACCTTTATGGCACATTGCATACTTGTATTAACTAAATAGACAAAGTACTGTACACATGTCGTACTATCTTTTGTTTGACTTTACAATTTCGTATAAACATGGTTTTAGTTCTTTAGATGCAGAATTTCATAAAAAGGATTAGTGCCATCACTGTAGGGTCCCGCGCATATATCTTGTCGGGTGTTGTTAGAATGGACGTTAAGCCGCGGATGACTATAAAAGCATAATTAATGTAGTGTATCCGTATGCGTCAGCATGTGACGTTGCGTCGAAAGAAAATCCAGATGTTTGCGTGCCAGACGAAAATTTAATAACGCCAACCTTGATTGGGATGCCTGTCGCGAAATGTGGTCGTTGAATTTTCGCGATATCAGCGGGACAAACATGATGTCGTCAGTGCCTTCCCTGTCGCAAGAGGCACGTAGAGAATATGTAAAGTTATTCCCAGGGATTCAAATGCGAAAGCCTTTTCGAGCTACTTTCCAATGCTTCGGCGGATATTTGGTCTGGTACGTAGTTTACGCACCCACGTTACACGGATGTAAGGTGCGCTACGGAGTTAGTACATCTAGGATTCGAGGGTACAGGTGCAAAGCAGAGGGGAGTCGGCATATTACCATGCTCGTGAATACAAAGAGCTTCCTTTGTACGGAGTAAGGTGAATGCGATAAAAAGCGTGTAGAGCACTCCTAAACTGCGAGCAGAAAATAAAGATAGCGCAGAAAGTTCATGGGGGGTGTTGAGGACTTGTCTATAAAATTTCTAACGCAGGTGCTGTAGTGGCGAATTGGCGAAATGCCGATACCCGTTAGGACAAACTGAGCGGCATTACACGGGTGTTCTTGTTGCTCGATTGTTATTGTCTTTTAATTGGAACGTCGTCGTTCTTCGTCGTATTAATACGAACACCACCAAATATTGATTCACCGTCGTTTGACTTTCCAATCTTCGTTGTTTGTCAATTAGGCCACCACTGAAAATAGAATCGTTCCGAAGAATCCAAAGGTTCGTGCCCGAAGATAATTCCTCGTGCCAATTAGTGCTTTGCAAGTGTCTATAGACGTATTTTACACCTGGGATATCACGCGCTTCGGCGGGTGACGTCAAAAGGCGTGATGCACTTGAAATTGCTCGCGGCATCAATTAAGCTCGCCCACGCATTAGAATAGCCGAACCCCGTTTCGTGTGCTTTCCACATAAATTAAGGTTTTTGCAGTAACGAATTCATAAATAGTCATGCCGTCACGTTATTTCAAGAATCGCGTAAGAGAACACACGTAAAAATACCGTCTATTCAGACGTCACTACCTACATATTACGATTCCAAGAAATTCTCTTTGATTCCTTTTCAATTGCAAGGTGAAACTTTACAATAAACGAAACGTTACAATAAAGAGAATAAGAGAAATACGCATAAGACAATACCCATAAAAATACTATCTATTCAGACGTCACTACTTACATATTACGATTTCAAAAATTTATTTTCGATCCCTTTTCAATTGCAAGGCGAAACTTTACAATAAACGAAACTTTACATAAAAATACTGTCTATGCAGACGTCACCACCTACATATTACGATTTAAAAAATTTATTTTTGATCTTTTTTCAATTGCAAGGTGAAACTTTACAATAAACGAAACGTTACAATAAATTCGGAGATTTTTTTTAGATAATTCTATCAGACGTACAATGATACTTTCGAACACTGATCTAATTCACGAATCTGCTCCTTACATGCATACAGACGTAATTTCGCGAAAATGGGCCGTATCACAGAAAAAATCTTAATACGTTTCACTTATTCCACCGCGCTTCACTTTCCATATCCAAGAACCCGTGTTTTGCATCTTCCAAACGTGTCCGATCAGTATCTAACCTTTCTACTTCGCATCTCGTCTCCCGCTCACTTTCAAACGCAACTCCGCATCTCCCCACGGAGGCGCGCTGCGTTCGCAGGGGCGCGAAGTCGCAATCGATTGCGATATATCGCAAGCCACCCCGGCGCCTAAGAGTTCGGCGCAGGCGTCCTCTTGCCCACCCTCCGATTGGCCGACGATGATGTCACGCAGTGCTCCCCTAGCTCTCCGATGTCATCTGCGGGCTTTTCTGCAGTCCACACCGACCACTCGAGCGGCGTAGCCGCGTCATTGGCGATATTTCTCGTTCGTGCTCGTCGAGACGTTGTTCGCACCCCCGTGCAAGCCCCACGAATAGCCGGCTTCGCCTTCACAGCCCGACCGACAGGCACACTCGCTCGTCGAGCCGGCCAGACTATCCCCAGAGCCTGAGGTGAGTCCATTTCCATTTCGTCAGATTATCCTTTCGCGAGAGCTAACGACCCCGCGACGTTTTACACGCACACGTCTGCCAGCCCGCACACCCACACACGCGTGACCCTTCGTGTCCCACGCCTACGAGCCTGCCCGCGTGTAAGTGTAAACATACGCTCTCTACTTACCGGCTGTCACCAGTCGGCGGGACCAAGAGATGCGGTATTTCGGCTATAGCTTACCGGTGCAAGTCAAAAGACGTGCGAGAGTAGAACGCGAGTAGGTGTGAGAAATGGGTTCTGTACGTCGGATGACGTAGAACGAAACGGAGACGGGGATGGTTCGATCGGAAGATGTGGAGGAAGCGGAGAGGTTCTATTCTACATCCTCCGTTCCTCGAATCACTGAAACGAGGGTGGGATGGGTTTAAAAATCTGGAAAAGGGCGGGCGTGCGGGGGAGAATCCGGAAGCGTTGAGTCGAAATGCATAAAACGGTTGCAGTTGAATACTTCGGGGATTGGGTACGGGAAAACGCTCGGATTAAGCGTTGGAACCGATAGGTTTGTAGGGGTTACTTTATTTCTGTGCTTTGAAAGGTTAAGGCAAATGCGAATGTTGACTATTTTGTGACACGTGGGTCACGTAGGCGGCGAGTCTCAATGAACGAAATTCGTAGTGCTGCGATGTTACGTAATCGGTTTTGGCTTGTGTGGACACACGTGAACATGCACGCTCGGGTCTACGTACATGATTCAGTGATTAACGAGTTACTTGATATTGGGGATAATATTCGATCGAATATTGATTTGATTTTACGTTGATGTTTTTTGAACTAATTAACATCGTCGTCACCCACCACCATTTTTCCATTACGTACTCAATTTAAATATCCGCATTTTCCAACCTTCACGTGGTCATCTTTCCACGCGTCGGCGTGTTTATGTTTATTCAGAAGCAATCCGTTTTATTGTAAAACAGAACGCATAAAGTAAGCATTGTAGATAAAATACTTTCACCTCGAATATTCAACGCATACGCACATTCACGTACAGAATTCTCTTGTTTAATATTTTGCACGATGTATTCAGCAATCTATTTCCATTATGATTACAAACTACAGTCATTCTTCATCGTTAACGTCGCACATTTTCGTAATTACCATATATTTTCGTTCGTAATCATCAATACAGCACATTATTTGAGTTTGTTTCTTTGTATACGGAACTTTGTTGCTTCCGTTATTTTCTGCCGATTAGTCCATAACTCGATTAAAGCTCTAAACGGGCGTATGAATCCGAATTCGACGTGAGCTGGTAAATATGTAGGACAACGATCCGAGTTCAACTCCCTTGCAGATGTACGTGTTGTTGTTCTCTCCTGCAACAAACTTTAATGCCAGCTCCTGGCTGCATTATATGCCGGTTAGATTCTGTGCGCAAGCCGCGTCGCATTTATGGTTATACGTACAGCGTCTGTGCTGCAAACACACATGTCCGCGTGGTCACTTGAGAAGGTACATCCATGTGCCGGCGAACATTATCGTTGTGGAACGCTGTTTGGCGGCAGTAAATTTGCGGCATCGATAATTTGCCATTCGTGTACGCAACTACACCCTCACAGAAATAAGTGCGTTTATGGCATAACTGTATTTGGCAACGTTAACTGATTTTTCACTCTGAATATATAGAGCAGATATATCACGGAAAGTGTGCCAAGTCTCTGGAAACCTAATTTGGAACCTATATCGGTTGGCGGTTTGACTCGTACGTGTAGAATTCGCGTTTCTATGCTACGCAGCGAAGATTAATTGCCCAATGACAAAGAATCCTCTTCAGGTAGTTCGTCCGCGACATGCGGTGCGTAGTTGTCAAGTGGTTTTAACACCGTCCACTCGTTTGCTCATGCCTCTTCGCTTTCTTTTATGCACTTCATCTCACTCCCGATGACTCTTCGCCGTACTTTATGTTGAATGATTCTGCGCAATAATATTTCACTCTCGATTGTTTCCCAATCATTTTTCTTTGTCAGGATTTTCCGATAACGTTTCTCGTAGAAGTCTATCATCCTTCATCAGTGGTGAACAAAAAAAAATACTATTTAAAGCGGGGTGTCTTCGCACTCGACCCCGATATCAAGGATTTAGTAGTAATGCCGATTTATTAGTCTGCCCGCAATATCTGTTATGAATATACATGCCGCACGTCTTTTTAATCGCGTTGTCGGCTAACCGGATGAATTTGCATACGTACGATTGTTCCTTCGACTCGATGGCCAACCAAACCGTTTATGCACGCACATAACGAATGCGACTTGTTAGTATACGTCGTATGCGCTTACAATTCGTTTATATTTCAATCGATAGCGGGTGATCAATAGGCTATTCACGAAGTTATCGTATTAACACCGACAGAGTACTCCCTAGATATGCACGTATCATATAAAATTCTTCATTTGCGGGACTTCTTAATTTCTTCATTTCGCGGGACTTTCATAGTCAAAGCATTTTATACAATTTTTGAGAATTTAACGGGCGTGATGCGGTATAAATTCAACACGAATGATCGTCTGTCGAGTGAAAAGATTCGAGACAACAAACACTGAAGTTTTCAACATGTTTGAAATCAGAAAGTTTACTAACTATTGTGATGATATAGTTTGCTGACGTTGTTTTGAATTTTTTATTAATTTAACTTCATATAATACGTAAATTATGTTCTCACAAAAAATAAGTTGAAAATCGAATAATTTTAGACGCGCAATTCCACTGTAGTCTCCAGGGCAGTTTATATAATGGTTCATGTGGCAGTCAATGTGTTAAAGTCTGTGTAACCGCTTCCGTTGGCACCCCAACTATTTTCACCTTTCCCCTGAATTATACACGCATTTTTCGGTTACGTTTAACCGAAGTTTATCGTGTAGATTATTTTACTTCAGCGTATTGCGGTTAGCAGTTTGGGTCGATCTGCAGCATCTGGTCACTGGGTACAATGCAAGATTAATTAACACCTCTTCGTAATTACTCTGCGTAACATGGGGAAAAGGGAATCCGTAAAGAAAACTCTTTTTTCGACCACAATCCCCTCCGTAACATTTTCCGTGAAAATTACTGCAAAATGGATATAACACGACTTTACCATACTAGATTCCATTACAATTATTGATTTTTCATTAGGTAGTACAGCGTGTACATAATATTGCACACGCCCTGGAGAGATAGATCATTTCCAGTTTCCAACAGTTTCGAACCGCTGCGATCATTTTCTCCGGGCAGATACATAATTCGTTTATCGGTGAAGTTTCGGGAAAGCGACCAGGCCGGCGATATTATGCTTTATTTTGCAAACATGCATCGGCTGAACGATCAGTGACCACAGGGCATTGAGCTCAACACCATAAAGTAAGCGGGCCTCGATTCATGTTTGAGCGCATGCACAGTCACGTGTCGTGCGTTTCGCGCGCTTGAATAATATATATTTCCCGTTTGTGAGCGTTGTATTTTGGCGGTGGCACGCCGCAGAGCGCTGCTATGGGAATACCATGGTCTATACCCGAATGTATTTATGATGGCGACACAGTTGCTCTGGGGTCGTGCGTGTCTGGAGGAAGGAGAAAAACATGGAAAAGTATATAATGTACTCATGTACTCGTAACGTTGTATGGGGTGTCCTCAAAAATAACTAAAATCTTCCAGTGTTTTTCGGTCCAATACTTTATTCTTTCAATTCAAACACATTTTTTCCACCGGTACAATTTAATTAATAGTTGCAGCTTGATACAAAGTTAACCGGTGTAAATCGTACAATAGTTTCCTAAATATCTTTCAGACGGCATTTACGAACGGCTTAGTTTTATCACAACTACAGTGTTATGTCATACAGTGCTGAAAGAACGCTGGAGAAGAATTCAAAGAATATGTACTTCAGACGCTGCTTTATTTTTTGTCGCGCATATCCTATAGATACGTGTACACGTTTATATATATATGTATATATATCAATATTTATACATTGATATATATATATCGATATTTAATTAATAGTTGCAGCTTGATACAAAGTCAACCGGTTTAAATCGTACAATAGTTTCCTAAATATCTTTCAGACGGCATTTACGGACGGTTAAGTTTTATCACAACTACAGTGTTATGTCATATAGTGCTGAAAGAATGCTGGAGAAGAATTCGAAGAATATGTATTTTAGACGCTGCTTTATTTTTTATCGCGCATATCCTATAGATACGTGTATACGTTTATATACATATATATATCACAGAACGGCAGAAAGATACACCGTCAAAAGGTTCGCCCTCTTGCATTTCGGGAATGCCAGTTTTGCCTCTTCACCCCCTGGAGCGGGCCTTTCCTGCGTTCCTTTTGTGCGTCTCACCCCTCCCCTAGCATTCTATCTCCCTCTCGCTCTATCTCTCTAATTTCGTTTGCGCCCGAACTTTTGAGCGGTCGAGTGTTAAAAAAGCCCCCCCCCCCTCGCGTGCAAACCTTCAAAAGCCTCACCTTTTGAATGTGGTAGTAATGCGGTAGCGTAAATGCGACCAACTGGTGAACCAGTCTTTTTTATTGTTGATGGGTCCGAATGTTGTGCGGGCTAAAACGAAATTCTTGTAAAGAGCTTTCGGACAAATTGGGCAAATGCTTCACATCTATATTCCTGGCGAAGAAGTATCTGGAATTAACTCGAACGATGGTAGAAGTGTAATTAAAGAAGTTACGCGGGTAGTTTGCTCATTTATCTATAGTAATTAATGAGAAAAAATCCTTTCGTGGCCCGATCGTATGATAATCTTTATTTTCTCGGTTAGTGTGCTTTCACGAAGGATCGCACATATTTACGTAGCCGCATCGTTTTGTGTTTGCCGAGAACAATTTGCCCTAATATTCATTATCCCGTGGCCGAAGCGAAACATAATTACCGCGAGTCAACGGCCCTTTCTTAAGCTTTTGTATCTCAGTCGAACGATCAATTCTGAGCGCCTAAGGAACGAGCAAGGGGAAAGAGTAACGGTGGATAAAAAAGTGGGAGAAAAAGGAAAAGATAAGGCCGGGGAAAAGCGTGGCCAATCAGAAACGCAAACAACGGGGCGCCAGAAACGGGGCATTCTCCTTTATTCCTCGTCGCCTTTCGGCTGTCGTTGTCTGGTTATCAACGTCATCATCCTCTCGATCCTCGCTAACCCCCGCAGTGCGGAAACTTACTCGAACTTCGGAGATTCGTCAAACCTTCGTACACGTACTCCGAGTTCGACTTGGAGCCGGTCCAACTTCGGCCCCGACGGACTGTTGTCTGCTTTCTTGATTCCCGAGTTCGTGATATGCGAGGACAGGATCACGGTTGAGAACGAGCGAGAGGGACGAAAGGGAGGACGGGTCGCGTTCTTTATGTACCATTCCAAATGCTGATCACAACAGCAACGCGGTAGTTTCGATTTAAGCGGAAAGGGGAAGGCCAAAACACTCGGCGAGACGGGCGGCAAGTAGTGACGCATTAATTTGGTCAGACGCCGGTCTAACACGACGAGCGGTGCGTTGATGAAAAATGACAACTCATTCGAGACGACGATTTTTTTCGAACACGGTCCAAAGGAGCGACATTTTTTTTTCTTTATATTGTTCATTTTTAATAAAAAAACATGTTTAGTATGGAAATCAACCAATGCGTAAGTGAATTCACATAAATAAGATCATTGCACACCAGGTGTGCAACTCGCTCCTCGGAAAATTTTTATTGCGAGGAACGGATTGAATACCATGTGTGCAATGTAAGGTAAAATGAAAATATATCATTAAAAAATTTATGAACATTTATTTCAAAAATAGTTAGATAATATAAAATCGTTATTTTGTTTTCAATAATAAAGAACAGAATATAATGCAAAGAAAATGTTTAAAAAGTAGTAAAAAGTTAAAACAAGATAAGTTGAATAATGAAAAAAAAATATATATAATAATACACAGTAAAACCAATGACAAATTTTGTTTTCCTGTACAATTTGCAGCTTCAAATAATTTTTTTCATTAGTTCGAGGAAAATCTTATTTCGACGACTAGTTTACTCAGAATAACTGATAATTGCACATTACTGTTATTGCACACACGGTGTGCAAGCCGTCTTATAGCCTCGGAAATCAATTGCACACACGGTGTGCAATCGGTCTCGAATGGGTTAAACATACCATTGCACGCATTGTTTCCTGCGAGCGATGTATGCAAATTTACACGATACAAAGTAACATCGCCGTGCAGCGTGTCCTTATTTTCTCGACTTCATTTCCGTTAACGCAATTTGTCAAATAATTAATATTAATGAATCGTGCCCGGGGCGGTATGAATATTCACGCCAAAAAGCGAAACCTGCTCTTCTTCTTTTCGCTGCCCTTCGTCGGCGTTAATAGAATTTGCCCTCCTTTCGTTTCTCGCCCGTGGCATTTTCGCTCGCTCGGCAATTAGCCGCGTACGCATTTTCGGATCTCCCGCGTTTGGCTTTCAGGATAGGCATCGGATTCCGCGGGCACACATCACACGCGGTATCAGACGCACGTCCACACACAGGCATGTGATTACGACCACCTCGTGCCCGCCGTCGTTTTTCCTCATGAAACGCAAATGCAAACGAAAACGCGTGGTCGTCCACTCGTCTGTTTGCTTCGTCAAATTGTAATTTTAGACTTTCCTCTGTCTCCCCTGCTTCGTCTTTCTCCGTTCGCCCGCTCCGTCCTCTGCGCATGCACGTGCAATTCGTCTCTTTGCTCGTTTTTTCATTTCTCCCCTTTTCCTTTACCGATCCATCGCTCGGCCCGTTCGTTTCGCACGCATATTGCGCGGAATAGAAAAACCGCGGTATTAAATGTTTTTCAGACATAACGGTGGACAGGAGCTCGGGTCGGCGGTTGTGCGCTGGAATTTATCGTTACGATCCGATTGTTGCGCATAGATCCGTAGATACGGATATGTATGTTGCAGGCAATTATGTCGCGGCGGAACGAAAATCGCGATGAATTACTGCGTACTTTTTGCTTCGACGTGCCGCGATGGTATCCGCGGTGTTTCATGAAAGACGGACGTAGAAATGAATCGATACACCCGGCGACGTAACAATTGCCGTGAAAACATTTGATAACAAATCTTCAGCGCAGAAATCCGCCGCGAGTCCTTCTCACATCTGAAATACGGAAGATGTAGAGAGTTAGAAAGGGAGTGGTTCAGGAAAATGTTACGTTGCCATGCGGGGGTTGGGCATAGGGGAGAGAGGGCTGCTCTTATAAATCGCTTAATCGCTGCTTTTTACGGTTCAGAAACTTTAGAAAAACTTTTTCTCCACCTCTCTACCCTCTTCTTTCTCTTCCTCTCTTTTTCTTTCGTTCCCTCTCTCTCTCTCTCCCTTCTCTTCTGACTCTGGTTTTCTCCAAGGGGTCCCGGCTAACGTTCGCGTTGAGAATGCTTGATGCACACGGAAAGCAATCCGAGCTTTCGGCGACATTTCGCCAGCGCGCCGGTTTCTCTTAACGCTCGAGAAACCGTGCTAGTGCCCGTCACCTTCCTTGCTTTCCTTCCGGCTGGTTATTCTCCAAAGAGCGCCAAGGTAGGCGGCGCAAAACGGTTCGCATCGCCGTTTATACGCGGACGTGCAACAGGGTTTGCTTGAATCAACGTAATCTTAATTAGAAAGAAAACTATTCGATCGCTTATCAATAACGGGGACGCTTGACGATGCTTATACCTAAACCTGCATCAATTCGGCGGGTGCTCGTTAACACTTTGACTGCCAAGCGTATTTTGCTACGTTAGAACCGCGATGCGATGAAATACTGCAGAGTATAATTAAATCGTGCAAAATAAAGGTAACGCAGAGTTGTTAGAAGCCAAAGTATTGAAGCACCGTTCCAATATCAATTGCTATTACAAGATTGCAAATAGGCTTCATAGCGAATTTTTTGCATTTTTAGTTAAATCTTTTGCACCGGTCACCGGATATTTTGCTATGTTAGAACCGCGATGCGATGAAATACTGCAGAGTATAATTAAATCGTGCAAAATAAAGGTAACGCAGAGTTTTTAGAAGCCAAAGTATTGAAGCACCGTTCCAATATCAATTGCTTGTACAAGATTGCAAATAGGCTTCATTGCACATTTTTTGCGTTTTTGGTCAAATCTTTTGTGCAGGTCACCGATGACCACCATGGCAGTCAACGTGTTAATGTCCGAGTACAGATATCATGATGTTCCGCGTATGCGAGTGAACGTGATTCGTTGCTTTTAATTAGAATCGCACCGCATTTTCATGGTCACAGTTTGATGCAACAGAAAATCGGCGCGAGGACCGTTTACTCTAACTCGGCAACGCTTCCTGCGCCTTTTCCAAATTTTATTTTAGCAACGCTCGTGAACTGGTTTTAAGTCTCCTTAAAAATTTAATTTGAACGTTTGAACATAAATTACGTTTAACATCCGATACATGTGCGCATTTGTAGAGTTTTACGAGGCACTCGAAACGCCCAATACCAGGCTTTTTCGCCAAGACGAGAAAGGGTACTCTAGCCGGGGCTTATCGAAGATAAATGTGAGAGCATCGCCATATCGCTTTCGACCACGTGCCACAATACTACATCGCTTTGTACAGCGAATTCCGTCTCACCCAGTATACTTAGCCTGCGCCTCTCACCAGGATCGCAGGCTCGACTTTATAAACGTCGCGTTGATCATCGACGGGTGTCAATGTGTCGGCACTCTGTAATCTAACATTCCCTGAACGCGATTTTAATTGCATGCCACGTCGGGAAATCAACCGTTGAGAGACAATATGTACGTCGCGATGATATATGAACGTATATTTGCACGCGTAGACATATGTGCAGCGTTACAGAGAAAGATTAAAGCGATCATCGATTGCACTCGCGATTAATGCCACCCCCGTACTTTTTCCCCTCGTTTTGTTCGTTCGTTTGTCTCTCCACACTGGGCGTCCACATTATCGACGCGAGACTGCGACGTCTCGCCCTTCTCTCTCTTTTTTTTTCATTAGAGCGTCGCGCGGCGGATTGAGTCGGGTGCTTTTTTCCGCGCGTGTTTTGGCCCCCGTGGCGTTTACAGCCATCTTTCCCGATACTCATCGGGGCTTTCATTTTCGGCTCTGCCGAACGAGCTGGCCGGACGCGGACCGTTTTTGTTTTCCGCGTTTGGCCAGACGCCATTGTTGATGCTTCGCTTCCATCTTTTTCTACCCTCAACGCGACTCGCTGACGTACTAATTGCTATCAGTAATTAGGTACCGCCGCGATCGTACGGACGATACATATTCAGAAGCTGAATAATTGCGAGTGATCGTCGATGTTGCGTTTCTTCGAGTATCGACCGGAAATTCCGATACCGTTTCCAGAGCAGTGGGCTTATGAGGAATTAGAGATGACGTTGGAATGAATAAATAACGATAACGAACATGTAGCAGATCGCGCGGAGTATGTCGTGGAACGGTTCGAAGAGTGAGAGCGTTCGAACGGGCGGCAAGGGATTTTCGAGCAAGCGTGCGCTGCAATTAAGGTGCATTCACACGAATCAGGGTGCTGTTCATTTAATGGCTGTTGATTACTCAACGCAGTAATTACTGACGGGCCGCACGTGGTTGGGATGTTTTACCATTCTGCTGCCGTTTCTACTCGCAGGTGGTGCGTCTTCGTGTTTCAGGACAGCCGTTTGACCGTTTTGTATTTTCGAGATTGATGATTTTAATACTTCGATTTCGAGGGTAAATGAAATTATACGATGTGAATATTAACACGTTGACTGCCGTGCGTATTTTGCCGTATTAGACCAACAATGCTATGAAATACTACAGCGTTTGACTGAATTATGCAAAATGTAAATAATGTGCAAGTATTTGAGACCAAAGAATCGCATCACTATTCTAACAATAACTGCATTTATAAAATAATTATTACTACTCATTACGAATATTTTCGATCTTCAGTCAAATCTCTTGCGCCGGTCACCGGTGACCCCTACGGCAGCCAACGTGTTAATAAATGACAACGGAACGTGTAACGTTATCACGGCTCAACACGATAAATGTTATGATGACGAATTGGATAAAAGGTGTTTTTCAAAGCAGGTGGAAATCTGTCCTAAAGGAAAAATGATGAGCCTTCAAAAATCTCGAGTTTTTCCATCTGGGACGATCTATCGCCGCTCGCTCCCTGTTAGAATCCGTTATCAATCTCGCTAATGTCGTGTCCGCCCTCCCCTTGTTATCATAAGGTCGAACCTACGTCGCATGACAATGAGTCGGGACCTTGAATAACGCTGAAGTATTTGTTTCCGCCGCGAGGAAACGGAAAATAGTGAAAACTGCCAGGCAAGAGTGGAGAGAGATTTTTTTCGCCTCACGTTTTCCTCACAGCTTTTCCTACGTTCTTTGTTCCGTTCGGCCATTGTTGCAGGCAATCAATTAAACCTGCGAGAAAGGGGCCGGCTAATCTCTAGTAGCATTCTTACTCTTCAGTCTATGATGGAACTGTAACCACCAGACTGAGTTTAAACGAGACATTGTCCTATCGAGACGATACCTCGGAAGCAAACATCAAAGATAAAAGTTAACCGCCTCTCTAATTATGTGAACAATCTTTCTGCGAGTCTTAATCCATAAAGCGCATTAGTTATTTCAAAGTACACTAATCTGATCTTCGAAAATCTGGCTTCTTCAACGAAGTTACTCCCGCGATATTCGTACTCCCTGTTGTTGGCGGGAGGCAAAAATTCGAGGGTAGCGACGTCGTTTGATGTATCGACGCGTGATCAGCCGTAATGCAGATGAACGAGGTCGTATGACGGGGAGCGGAACTGACGTCTGCCAGTCGTCCTGCACCCCATTCTAATTAAGCAGCATCATAAACATACCACCTCCTCCCACCGGCATCCCTTTCCACCCACCACGACTGAACTCAACCCCCTTGGACTCTTCCCTCGGCCCTTCTGGACTGGGGCTGGTCCACACAAAGTGACTGGCATGTCCCAGGAGCTATTTTCCAATTGGCTAGTGTCCATAATTGAAGTCAGGGGGGACCCAGCACCATTCCGCGTGCTAGTCGTAAACGCTCGTAAAGTTCCGTGAAACGGCGGATCGGCGGCCGGCGAAGTATCCACGAAAGTCGAGACAATAGATTTAAGGTGTCCCAGACCTAACCTCATGAATCTCGAGTCCAAAACGTGCTCGCGGAGAATTGGACAAAAACGCCGACATCGGTCCTGGGTGTTTTAGCTTTTCATCGCACACCTCACTTTCTTTGCATGCGCATAGCAGCTCACAACAGACGCTAGATGACGCTATTTTGCTCTCTCTGTAGAATTTCTTGGAGTCTGTTTGTCCCGCTATTTCTTCCCGTCAGAGTCGAGACCACCGAGGGTATCCCAAGGATGTAGTAAGTCTCTGTCGAGTGTTTGGTTACGCGGGGCGCAGTACGGTAAATTTACTCGAGCCGAATTGTTGATTACTCGTTGTGAAGGAAGTTTGAAAAACATCCCGTACGCACTGAACCACGTACTTAATTTAAGTAGCAACAGTCGTTCTCGATACCGTTGAGAGTTTTCCGTAAATCACTCGTAAGCACGAAACTTACCTTTAGCACTATATTATCGTATTTTCCCGGTGGTCTCTCATGTATCGAAACTCGGAAATCAGTGATCAACGCGCGGGTGATGCGTTGTGTGTTTAAAGTAGAAGCGAATATAAGAGAATAAAATCTTGTAAACTTAAAATACTTGACGGAGATTGCTTTAGTCTCTCTTCAAGTAGAGACGTATGACACTTTTCTACTCTCGCATCTGTCAGATCGCTATCAGTGCGTTCTCCGTCTAAAGACTGTGGAAAGACATTTTTCAAACAAAAACGCTTAACGCGCCGGCAACTCCGGACTTTCGACCGCGCATTTATCAGCTTTGTCCATCTGTTTATCGATCGTAATGTGAGCGGGCGCACGAGGCGGTCGAAAAACTTTTTCCATCAAGCGGGGAATAATGAAATTTTCTGAGAAGATACGGCCGCTCTTCATGTTCCTCCACCCCCACTCTCCAACCCCAGCTTTGCCCATCGCTTCCAACCCCTCTCCATCGACGTCGGTTCTCGCGAGTTTTCAGCGACGTCTCGCGTTCGTACAATATGTTATTCTAATATTCCGTAAACTTTCCGTTCGGAATCTTTCTAGTCGGCCTGCTCTGTTGCTCCGCGTTCAGTACGAAAATATTGACTTTTCAGTCCCTGCGGGGAATTGACCGCTGAGCAGTTCGAGGGCTTTTACTGGACGTGGTCTTTCCATCCCCTCTGCGGCCACGACCACACCGAACGCTTCAACCTTTTAGCAGTGAAGATTTTACTTTCTCTGCCCTGGTACGTTAATCTCTGACCGGACGAGTTTCACTTTCGTCACGTTGCTCGACTTCACTTCGCACGTTTCTTATCAAACATCAATACTCGCGTATTCGAATAGAATTGAGCATTCAAAAGTTAATGGACACGTTGGAACTCAACGCTTTGGGAATCAGTATATTTTTTGCAGGACTTAACATAGTTCAAGGCACGTCTTACTATAAAAATACTTATGAAGGAATTGAGTTTTATACGGGTAGCTAGATTTTCGTATATATAGTCATATCAATGCGTGTATGTAATACCTCTGGTATATTCTGCAAGATTTCTTCGACATAAGCAAACACAAAATTGCATTGTCTGTGCGCTGCATCAGGGCCTCGACCTTCAACATGTTAACACGTTGGTTGCCGTGGGAGTGACCGGCGCAAGAGATTTTACTGAAGATCCAAAATATTCGCAATGGGTAGTAATAATTATTTTATAAATGCAGTTATTGTTAGAATAGTGATGCGATTCTTTGGTTTCCAATACTTGCACATTATTTACATTTTGCATAATTTAGTAAAAACGCTGTAGTATTTCATAGTATCGCCGTTCTAATACGGCAAAATACGCACTGCAGTCAATGTGTTAATTATTCTCCGCATAGCTACTGTTTTTTTGTAATACATTTTAATTTTAATTGTCATTACTTTAACTTCTACTTATTTGATAAACACCAGCGCTGTTGTCCCGTTTGACGTTTTTTGGTATCGATGCAAGTAGATGCTATCGCATAATCGCATAATCACAAAATACTTACACACGGACACTGCGATCGTCATGCGCATTATGGGGAGCAATTATTATTTTACAAATGCAGTTGTTATTAGAATAGTGAGGCGATTCTTTGGTCTCCAATACTTGCACATTATTTACATTTTGCATAATTCAGTCAAACGCTGTAGTATTTCATAGCATCGCCGTTCTAATACGGCAAAATACGCACAGCAGTCAACGTGTTAATAAACCAGGAAACTATTCTACTATATAAATGGCATTCGAAAAAGAAATCCCAAAAATGGCAGAGTTATTAGAAACGTGACGTTGCATAATGCCCGCAAAACTGTAAGTTCATCCTGCGCGTCGTCTACTTTCCAGCCGCGTCTCGCGAAGGAAGAGACGGGAGGGGAGAAAAAAGTTATTACCGAGCTGACGAGACATTATGCGTGGGAAATGATTTCCTTCCCACCGCACCTTTCTCAATGTTCACATGGAAATCGAGTTTTGCGCTCGGTGGACGCTGGGCGGATTCGCCGAACCACCGTGACAGGTTTCCTTTCCCCTGCCGTTCGTTTTATCTCCTCTGTTTTTTTGACGTTCCGACGACAAGAATCAGCATAAGCAAACATCGGGCGACGTCCTCGGCGATATGCGAGCATCGTTCGGTTGGAAAATTTCACTGGGGTGTTGGGATCTTCTCCCCGTTTTGAATATCATCCAGGACAAGCCGTGGCATCACTTTTTCAGGCATCCAAGCAATACGTTGAAGCAGGCATATGCGCGTTTTCTAACAAAAAGCACGCGAGGATTGTCATGAATTATAACATAGAATACACGACGTGCCATGCACGGCAGAACTTGACTAGACAAATGGTGTGTACCACTTGATTTATTCATTAAACTATGAATACAATGATATGCTGGTTTAGGCTGTTGTACGACTTCGTTCACACTGATATAATTCATACTGGCATTTCGCACGGTAATTTGCACTGACTGACTGCTCATATGACACTGTTTCAAGCTGTTACCATCTGTGCAATGCCATGTGCCGTTTACCTAATTCTTCATATGCCTATGTTCGCTAATTCTCCCTCATGCACATGGGGCGAGCAGCGAAAAACTCTAATCTCACGATACTATAAACTTCTAACCGTTAAGGAAACACATCCATTGCCGCTACTTAACACTATGCCGTCCGCACGCAATCTAAATTTTTTCGTGTCGCGCCGGTAGAACTGTCTTACATCATTTCGCTTATCGCCAGCGGTTTTTTGAGGTTCTTGTTTACTAATGCTGCCCCTCTATTTTCTCGAAATTCTGAGGATATACTTATGTAAATAAGTTCAAATTTTTTTGTATTATATGTTTATCTATTTATTTACATTTTGTTGTATACTTAGACACCGATACTTTTTGTATGGCACCAATGTGGAGCCACCGGCACTTACCCGATAGTTTTCGCATGGCACCAATGTGGAGCCACCGGACGGCATAGTGTTAACTTTCATTCTAACTGAAGCATCACCGGTTAATAATAATCAGTTCTTCATGGTTCGCACCCAAGGTCACCCGATCTGTGCAAACTTCAAAGACAGTATCAAATGGATGACACCCAGAACAAGAAACACCCTCTTCATGCCGCATTACCAAGAGAGACTGCGTAGGACCAGTCAACCATCCTTTGTAGGCATACAGCGTTTTAATTATGAACTAATTACGCCGTATGTACACGTATAGGGCAATTACCGTGCGCACTGCGACATCTGCCAAACGTGTTTCGTCGACGTGGCTGGTGAATCCGCTGCATCGTTAGCAGACGTGCCATGTGGCGTTACACGTGTCCGTGCCGTAGAATTTCGCGGGGGCTCGGTTTCGAGGGTGGCCAATTTACGATATCTCCGAAACGACAGTCGAGTTGTCTCGAGAATACGATGTCGAGCAGGCTTGTTCTTCCGCTTGTCGCCTAATCAGAAAGAGACGCGTGTTTCGTGATTTCGTAGAGTCATCAGCGAATCCTTTCCAAGTTCGGCTCTCAATAAAGAAGGTGACGCTTTGAGTGACTGCTTTAATTAACAGTGGCTGTTGGAAGACAATGATGGAGTCGTGTGTTTTATAGGAAGTAGGTCGGGAAGTAATTGATACAGTGATGGATTGTGTAATGAGCTTACAACGTAGATGCAATACATCGGTATGTTGGTCAATTAGAAGTTGACGGTAATTTCAGGTCGTAGTGTAGGTGTTGTTTGAAAGATAAGACTTGTGCAGAATAGTAATGGCTGTACGGTGTCTTTTAGCATCTTGCATAAATTGTGTTGGTGGGATGTGTAGTTAGAACCGTCTACAACTGTATTTACTCACACCCCGCGCGTGCATCATGTTATTTTACTCCGTGGGTTCAAGCTATTGCGGCGTTGATTATTTATTTAGCGTGCAATGGACGGACGTCATGCAGGATGACGCATGTGTTAAGGGAGAGAAATGCGGGTAAAAAGTAGAGATAGGGAGAATAAATAAGAGAGGAACAGAACACAAAACGTTAAACGTGCGAGAATCCGGAACGGAGTAAAAAGTGTCACGGTAGAATTAATTTCAGGTTTTAAAATAAAAATCCCAGATGCATATTTCCGTGTTCCCCGAACATGTATGTGATATCTGCACACTTTGTCCGTTTCATGCATGACGAAGAATTCAGCTAGGTACAGTGACAGAACTAGATACAACGCATCTCGCGCTTCCGCAATTTACTACTCCCGCCTACCGTAATTAGTTTGCATTTCAGGGACCGAGCAGATGCAAGGGGTGAGTACGAAATGCGTCGCTCGGCAAACTGTCGTAAAAGCTTTAAAAGCTTTCACGCTGCCGGAGAAAATGGGAACCGAGTAAGACGGAGGACCTCGAAGCATTTATCGTCATCCACTATTCGCTAATATCAAATTGCATTCATAATTCCCGTTTGCTTTATCCCGGCATCCCACGTTGGGAAATAGTACACATTTCTACACGTGAGCGAAACGAACAGATGTCGGAATCCTTCTTTCACGAACTCCACCCTAAACGATCGCGCACTTTATTCTTACGTCGTACGTGTCCTCTTCAGGCGTGTGTGCAGACGACATGCAGGGGATGCAGCGAATGCAAAGGGGCGTAGGACCCTTCGGCACATACGTTTTCCCCAAAACGACTCTCGAATATTATAGACCGGATGGCGCGTCCCCTTAATTCGTATTTCGCGCCACGATTCGCGCCAACGATCGTCGCATCTGGACGAAAGCTCTCGGCGAATCAAGGGGGAGCGCGGGCACGTGCTTTCCGTTTTCTTCAATCGCTTTAATTAGCTTCCGCCTCTTTTGCCGAAGGAGAGAGATTAACGTTTAGAACGAGAGAGATGAGAAGGGTGACGAGATTTGGATCTCCTACCGTGTCAGTGTCGTAAAAGCTTTTAAAGCTTCCTCAGTACGCCGTGGTCGAGGGGGAAGATGGGGGACTGTAGGAGAAATTATTTTCGAGCTCGTAAAAGTCGCACTGCTCTTCGCTCTTAGTTCTAACCAGGGCGCAAATTTTTAACTGTGTTCTGCCGATTTCTGGGAATTACTTTTTCCGCCCAACTTTCGCATTTTCAAGAAGTCGTAAGACGCGCAGGCATGATTGAGAAAGTACCGTGTCTCAGGTATTCGAATGATCCAATTGAGAAATAAAATTCGGAGTATTTCCTCTCGCATCCTGTAGAAAAAGACGCGATTTACGGTGACTAATACTGGCATTTACCCTGACCCGCCTTAATCGTTTACACTTCTTTGAGTGGCCGATCATTGGTCATTTCCTACTACCCCTGCGCAGTTAACAGTCATGTGACAAGCACTCAAAGATCAAATATATCACACCCTCCGGCAAAGTATCAAGTTGGCAGACGCAGCCGATAATCTTATGCGTACATACATACATAACTGAAACGACATGTTTGCAACTTTTGAGATTCGGTCTCATCAGTATTTCGGTCACGTTACGGGAGCTAGTCGAAGCAGGCTGGTGTCATATCCGGGGCATGCTTCAGCAGATAGGATTTCACGTGCATATAATACATCTACACATACACGAACCGATACACCGTGTGTCGGAAATCACAGTCGAATTAATTGGCACTACAGAATCAATTATATATTAATTTATATAAAGTTGTACTGGCATGAACATAGTAACCATAGCTCGCAAGGCTTTACACTTTTCAGTGATCTGATCAACCAATTGAGCTTTTCCATACAATGAATGTTTGTATATGTGTTCAATTATATAATAATTATATAATAATTGTTCGCTTTTCCATACAATGAATGTTTGTATATGTGTTCAATTATATAATAATTATATAATAATTGTTCAATATAAGAATTATATAATAATTGAACAAATATACAAACATTCATTGTATGGAAAAGCTCAATTGGTTGATCGGATCACTGAAAAGTGTAAAGCCTTGCGAGCTATGGTTACTATATTCATGCCAGTACAACTTTATATCAATTATTATATAATTATTGATTTTGTAGTAGCAATTAATTCGACTGTGATTTTCGACACACGGTGTATCGGTTCGTGTATGTGTATATGGAAAAGCTCAATTGATTGTTCAGATCACTGAAAAGTTTAAAGCCTTGCGAGCTATAGTTATTATGTTCATGCCAGTACAAGTTTCTGCCCACCCTGTGCATGATGTCACGAAACGTGCTGCATCTATATTTATATAGACACATATGTTGCCCGTGTATATGTATATGCACTTGTTCACGTCCGTACCTAAGTATATCTCTAACATATGTATATATATACGTGCGGACAGAGGGGATGGCGGGATTCTACCTCGAGTGTATTTGACGGTCTGCATTGATTTCGTATCGTGTTCAGCTGCAGAATTTTAAAACTTGAGGGGCCTCCCCGCATCGACATAAGAGAAGCGTTTCATCTATGTGCGACGGCGGCGGACTGGTGTCGAATGTTAGGGGGAATCGAAGATCTGGTAAAACGACCCGCGCGCCACTCTACTTTCAACGTTCCGTAGACTGTAAACGTCGCGCAACCCTAATTTTATACATCCTATCGCGTGTCCTTGAGCCAAGGCGTAGAGGGTGTCTTGAAGTGGGTGAGGATTCGCGGTCACGTGACATTCAATGCGAGAGGTGTTTACGAAACAAGATCATTTGCTTCTTAAAGTTGTATAGAGCTCAGCGCGCAGAAGAATAACATTACAGTCGCATGTAATTGAAACGTTATCATTTCAAAAAGCGATGCAGTTGCTGTAGTTGCGATAACGTTACGGTCATACATAACAAAAATTGTATAACTGCAAAACTAAGTAGTTGCAGTAGATGCGATAACGTCACAGTCATAGATAACTAAAACGCCACAACTGCAAAAATCGAAGTAGCCGCGTGCAAGGGTGCAATTAGCAAAGTCTCTGAATAATTCCTTCTTCGCAGTTTGAAAACCTCGGCAGATAAAAATCGCGCTTTCTTTTACCTTGCCATAGGTTCGTAATCTCGCTGACCTTCACCCTCCAAGCCGACGATTGATGTAAGACGCGTAAGCTCGGGCCTCGTAATGATAATTCATGGCAAACGTTATTCATACCAGAAGTTCGTCTCGAGGTTATCGCGGTAGTTTGCCCTGGGGGCAGTCGGGAAACGCACCCCTCGTGGCTGGTCTCCCTCTCTCTCTCTCTCTCTCGCTCCTGCTCTTCACCCCGTCCTCCGTCTCGTCATACATAGACATATACATACGTTCTCTCTCACTCGCCGGCTCGCCTCAGCTCGGCCGTCCCTGGCCATGCAAAGTGAACCAGGGGTTGTTAGATTAAACTCCAACCCTTAGCGACGCCCCGGATACCTCCGACGCCACGACGGGTTAAAAACAGACAGGAAGAGCATGAGTCATCCCCCAGCGGAGATTCGAACACTCGGCAGGGGTGAGCAAATATTTCCCGAGCATTAAAAGTAGAGCGAGTAAGTCTGTCGAAGGATAGAAACGATGTTGAACAAAGAAAAACTTAACAAAAGTCCTGTGTTTTTCTTCTCACAACAAAATCCACGGTCGGAAAGCTTTTATTACATGAGAAAGGAGGTTAAAGTAAAATGTGGAAATATTTGTTCGCGATGTATGTTGCTCATGTATGTTGTTCATCGCGATCACTCTCTTTCGCGACGAAGTCACTGACAAATTTTGTGTATCAGTGAACAAAGGGGTGTGTCCACGTCGAGTAGCGAAAGGGTTCCAAACAAGTGAGTCCACAGGGGTCGATTTATTCCTCAAGCTGTTTTCGACATTCCAGCCGTCGAGATGGACTAGTCTGTGTATCTATTATTGCTGAGGCCACTAAAAGGGTTTCGCATGAGAGACTCTGACGACAGCGATATACTCTTGAAATTTGGTCTGTCATATTTGCACAAGTGGGTCATTTGCATTGAACGATGAGCGTTCCGTCAAGTCGTAAACACAGTTACACTACAAACGACTATATATTTCGCCTTCAATCATTTCAGAAACGAGGAAATTACGAATGACTGTTGTAGTTATTCTCACGGGACGTGTGAGTGCGATCGGTCCTATCTCCGATTTTCCGTATGCACCAGACAGTCGTTCATCATAAAAAATCGATTGATCTGGCGCACGATATCGTTACCTGAATATCTGATGCAGACGTGATCCAATCTCATAAAACCTCGGGGAATCGCCGGTGGAATACACGCGTCGTTTCATCTCGATGTTACGTCTCGGGTCCCTAAGAAAGTGTTTTAAATCTGCGGCGTTTGCTTCTATTACGCCTGTTGCCCGTTGCGCCCATTCAACCCCCGGCGCCCTTCTCAATTATTCCCATGGAAACGATTCCCATGGATTCGGGCCGAAGCCTTTCAGCGCATCAATCTCGTTCGAGCTCGTACCTAATATGCCGCGCAGTTAATTATTCCGATGACAAAGGCGTCCCGTTCTGCGCGAGAAAACTTTTCGGATGATCGATAATCTCAAAAATTTCGAGGGTCAGCCTTCTCCTTTCACCCTCTGAGTCTCACCCTGTTGTACCGTCTTTCTCTGTCTCACGCTTGCTTGTTGGTGCGCTGTCTTCTCTCTCGTACTTTCTTTCTTCTCCGCTGATAATCGCCGGTACTTGAGAGGGTTCAGCGAATAGAGGATGGAAGTACTTATCCTTTTAATCCCTGTAATTACACGCTATAGCGAGCTCGTTCTCGATTGCCACAAGCACCGTTGCTGGAATTTTATTTCTGGTTGATCCTTCCATGCACCACGGTATTATCTTCCCATTTATTTCTTTTATACATCGTCGATGCGTGCTTCAATATACGTATCAAAGGATACGCTATTCATTGACAATTATGTAATTTCCAGTTTGGCAAACTAAGGCTAACTAGCGTACGTTGATCTTCCACTTGCATTTACGCGGTTTGACGCAGAATTTTATTTCTGGTTGATCCTTCCATGCACCGCAGTATTATCTTCTCATTTCTTTCTCTTATACATCGTCGATGCGTGTTTCAATATACGTATCAAATGATTCGCTACTCATAAACAATTATGTCATTTCCAGTTTAGCAAACTAAGGCTAACTAGCGTACGTTGATCTTCCACTTGCATTCACGCGGTTTGACGCAGAATTTTATTTCTGGTTGATCCTTCCATGCACCGCAGTATTATCTTCTCATTTCTTCCTCTTATACATCGTCGATGCGTGTTTCAATATACGTATCAAAGGATTCGCTACTCATTAACAATTATGTCATTTCCAGTTTGGCAAACTAAGTTTAACTAGCGTACGTTGACCTTCCACTTGCATTCACGCGGTTTGACGCAGAAAGAACTTTTCTCAAGCACCTAATCCAATTCCCGGACGGCACATAGCGGGTGGTCGGGAGGGTGCAGAAGGATACTCGTGAGGGCTAGAAAAATAACTCGGGAAGGAGCTCTGCGGATGCTTTATATGGTCCCATGGCGTGTCCGGCGTCCACAGTCTTTCTTTCGCCTTGTTCGTCACTTCGCTCTCCTTTTTTCCGCCAACGAAACGGGCGGGCGACGACAGAGCGACAATAATAATAGAACTTTTCTCGAGCAGCCGACAATACAGGACTTTTCTTCCTCGTAAACACATTCCACCCCGCCACCAAATTTTATCTCGATGAAACGAGGAAGCCTGATAAATAAAGAAAAATCGGTGCGTGGCGTGTGCGACATTGCAACTTTCGGCAACGACCATTGTCACTTCGCGAAAACGATGACCACTCTTAGGAAGTCGCTATGATCGCGTGAGAGCGGGCGATTCGAGAATTCATAAGAGTGGAATAAAGGAGATTTAATAAATAATCCGCGATATCGCTCGACAATAACCGGGCAAGACTCATCCGGTGCACAATGGAGACCCCGTAGAAAAGACGAGGGACGAAGCGGCTTGGCGAAGAAAGCAGGAGGATTCTTTTAGTTCGCGCGAGAGACATTGGAACGGGCGTCGCGTAAGATGAGAGCGAGGAGGACGAAAAAAGGAGCGTCACCCTACCATTTGCATTATATCCGACCCTTCGCACTCTCTCTTTCGACATCCCTTCGACTTTGGCTCATGGTAATGCCGATCCTCGTCTTTTCGTGGGACTTTGTTCCCGGTGAGCACAGTGGAATTGGAAAAATAACACCGGTGCTTTTTGGATGTTACTTTTCATCTTTGCACGAGTACGTTTCAGGAGATTGGTATCTATTGCAAAAATGCAAAACGGACGAAAAATCATACGGCGGTAACATTGATCTTGCCGTTGAAATCATCGTTGTTGTTTATTATTTGTTGACAGTACCATCAATGTTTACACGTATCGATTTTACAAGCCACTGTCAATGTTATTAAAAGTTATTTATAGCTATCTATTTTCCCTTGACATTTGCAACGTTATGCGATGCGGTATTAAAAATAGCGCGGCCTTGTTGCAGCGTCGTTTTCTTTAAAATAGACGTTACGTTATGACCACGCATGTTTATCGTTCCGCGTTTACGGGCCCACGAAATTAAAAGGTAATGAGAGGTTTTGTTAGCGTCGGGAGTGTGTTTAACGATCGAAACAGTGAGTTCTTAAATCCGCAATCGGAGAACGTAGGCAGGGTAGCGTGTGCACACGGGTTTGCTTACGCGCTCGAATGAGATTCTTTTTCGCTCTGACGGCGGGAAGCCGAGGATGAAACGAGAATTCTCATTTAAGGAATGAATCTGACACCGGTATGCTGCGCCGTGGCCCTTTTGTCACGTCTCCGTCGCGAAAGTGTATTTCCTCATTAGGCTCCGTTGCATTCTTAGAGAACGAAGGCAAGCGTCGTACTCGTCGTCTCTCGCTGCGAACATCTGTACCATACTTCAGTCCTCTTTTCCGATCCTTTATCCCGCTAGGATACAAAGGGCATTGCGACTTTCTTTTCTGTTACGTGCCATTTTTGCACGCAGATAATTTTCATTTTTCCACGCGTCGCGCGAACACGAGCGACGTTCGAGATTACTCCTGAAAATTACAGGTTATGGGCGGAACAGCGGGAACATAAAAATTTCTGTTCGTTTCGATCGGGCACCGAGTAATCGAGTTTCGATGGTATCAACTTTTGAATTTCGAAGAAATACAGAGAAATCGCATTGCGCGCGACACCGGTTTATTACGTTTTCCAATTACGTTCGCGTGTCGTTGCCAGTTTTTTCCGCTGTTTCGAATTTCGCAAAACCGTAGTCCGTATTTTAGACGACGATGTTTTATTAGGTTTTGCAATCACGATAGCATGGGGCGACCTTCCTGCTTATCGGAGGGGTTTATAATTCCGGCTGGTGGTTGCGTGAACGGGCGAGCCTCATATCTTTCGCAGCATGGAGCCGCTGGTAAATGCTCCCGACAACGTTCAATTTTGACCGTAGTCGGAGGTGAGAGGAATCCACCATTTGCCAATCTCGATCCATGCAACACGCGTGATGTCTGACGTGTATTCTCTGATTTTCAACACGCGTGATGCAATCAAAATACATCCTTTATTTATGACGTCAGATTTGTATTCTCTCTGAGGATTTTCTACACAAACCTAGAATATCGATAAAAATCATCCGTAGAGACAATGCCAACAAAATACAGATTTGTATTCATATCCTACAAATTAATATTCCAGCATCATATCCTTTATTTATGACAACGTTGGTCCACAGATTTGTATTCATATCCTACAAATTAATATTCCAGCATCATATAATGTTCAGCATACTTAGGTACTTTGTGACTGACACAAACCTAGAATATCACAATAAAAATATCGAAATTTGTTCATCATACAATGCCATTACAAAATACCGAAGCTTCTGTATTTATGACAATGTTGGTCCACAGATTTTTATTCATGTCCTCCAAATTAATTCCAGCATCATATAATGTTCAGCTTACTTAGGTACTTTGTGACTGACACAAACTTAGAATATCACAATAAAAATACCGAAATTTGTTCATCATACAATGCCTTTCGGCTCTATATCCGAATTCAATTTACAAACTCCGCGCACAGATTTTTATTGGCGCTCCACGAGCTAACATTTTAGTATGTCTAGGTTCCTGTCGAATGTTTGGCGTTTGCCAACATTCGGCGAATTTCGCAAGAGTTTGCACATCATTTAGACGACGAACCGATACAAGTAAGGCGAACGTGTCTCTCGGGACTACGTACACAGACGCAGGTCGGGTCAAAGTTTTCATTTCACGGAGTGGAGCGCGTGATGTAATATCTGAGCTGCCTCGTAAATAGTGTTCGCATATGTACGTTTTTATGCAACACTAGCACCCTATATTTTCACCTCGAAAAAAGAAATCAGCAAAGGAAGGACGTATAAATGTCAGCTCGCCGTCAATCGCAATTGCGACGGTACGACAAATGTGGGGCATACAAGATTGAGAGATGAAGTGAAAAGAGGCAACAATTGAAGGACAATGAAGTTAAGATATTGCGGAGATGATACTTTCGACGCGACTTATAATTAGGCAGTCTACGGAATTATGAGAGCGATGGCATAATCTGATGAGCAGTGCAGATTCTGGACGATGCTTGATGGCGAGAAACGGCCAGAGAGACAAGAAGAAAGTTTTAATTGCGTTAGGAAGCCGACTAACTTACCACTCAGAAGGTAGGCGCAGTATTTGAATGCAATTACGAGCCCTTTGAAATTGGTTACGCCGGGCCGTCAAACATTGTTATACGACACCGTGAAATACGTCTCGAGGACTGTATTTCGTTTATCGATACGAAATGGCCGGAAATTTGGAAGACGTCTAAAACATTGCAAATAACTTGATGAGACATCTTAACCCCTTGTCGTACCACTTAACGCGGAAGAATTAGGGCCCAGCGATGCACAGAGATTTTCGCAAAAGATGCTGAAGCTGCGGATATGTTTTGTTGGAACTTGAAACAAATGATATCTATCGACTGGTTGCGAAGTAGTTGTGCGCTTACATACTTTATGCAATGGTGCACTTGTGGAATTCAAACGAACTTGAACCAAAAACTTTAACACTTTGACTGCCAAACATCATCAATGGAGGCATTATGTCTGGAAAATCGCAAAATATCTGCAATTACGTAATTATTTTATAGGAGAAACAGTTTATGTGGATGGGTACGTAGATTTTGCCGATTAAAAGCCGTATATTGGCAGACGATCATCGACAAATAAGTTGTATCATATTTTCACTTACCAGATTGAATACTGTTACTAGTAGTTTATAATTTTACTAATATCGTAAGTTTAAACTGCCCACTGCTATGATGTTTTCTTTTCTTAATACTTTGACTACCATGATGGTCACCGGTAACCGACGCAAGAAATTTGACGGAAGATTCAAAATATTCGCAATGGGTAGCAATAAGTATTTTATAAATGCAGTTATTGTTCGAATAGTGATGCGATTCTTTGGTCTCTAATACCTGCACATTATTTACATTTTGCATAATTTAGTCGAACGCTATATCATTTCATAGCTTCGCCATTGTAACATAGTAAAATACGCTTGGCAGTCAACGTGTTAAAAAAATTATTTTATTTATTTTTGTATATATTTCTGATACAATATATACATTTTTATCACAAGTCACTCTGGTGATATTCATGTTTGACGTGAAATTACGACTATGAGCCCGACTGGTGATACTCACATTTGACCCGAAATTCTCATCACGAGCCAGACTCGTCAAAGTACGGCCAGGGGCTAAGGACGTCTATCGCTCCCCGTAATCTTGCTGTATTTTTCGAAAGCACTTCTGCACCCCATTTTCTCGTACGATCAGTCCTCCGTTTTGCATTTCTCGATTGGCCGCGCTCACTTTTATTTTCAATTCCCGTCCACCTGCCCAATCCGCATGCCGGTTCTGGAGAGGGGCTCGATAATAGAATTTGGCAGCCCTCCGTGGAACGCGCGTGCAACGGCTCGACCGGCAGATATGCAAATGATTGCCATGCACGCCGGAAGAAGGGGGTGGCGTGCATCGATAGAAACCGGTAGAGGGATACTAGAGGGATGATAGAGGGATGATAGAGGGATGCCACTGGAAGGGTGACGACCGTCGGGAATCCACGGTCCCGCGGTACTCCGCAGACACCTGCGTGGGTGGAAAAAGCAGGCAAAGGTCGGAAGAGGACGGAAAAGAGGAGAAAAAGGCATAGCCACACGAAATCGACTTCGCCCTCGCTGTTTGCTCGCGCGCGACGAAAAACGCTGAAAAAGCAACGACAGGACACGTTCCTTCGTTGGCAAAGTTAACCTAGCCGAACTCCGTTCGCGGCGGGGACACGTGTTGCGAGTCTTTTCTTGCATATCGAAGCACGCCGGGATTTGCCCCGAAAGAAAGAGTGCGGGCGATGAATGGGGGCGTGACTAAATTTTCGATGACGCGGACAAGATTCCTACGCTGTCATGAACGCTTACGGTAACTCCGACGATGGGTGGGTTCGGAATTTCGGGCGGCAGTCAGGCGATATGTACGGTTGGACGGTATTTATCAAAGACACACAACCATTTTCCTAGGCGGACCAGAACAACTGAGACCACGACGCGCGAAACGGTAGTTGGAGGTGGGTTCATTAGTGATCGGACTAAACGTCCCCATTTGACGTGCGGATGTATTCTGTATCGTGAAGCGTGGACCGATGGGCCGGCTTGATTCCTGTGTTTGGTCAAACACACAGGAATGACAGACTCGGCACGAACGGCGTATAGAATGGGCATGGAAGGGTAAGGGGTGAAAAGGGGTCGTCAAGCTATTTCATTAAGCCTTCTGTGGCTCGGCAATAATTATTTGTCAAAGCCAGGCGGAAGCGGGAAATTGTTTTTTTGCGCGGTCCCTATTTTCTGTCATGTCAATACGCGCGATTTCGTTTGGATAAGCTGCTGTGAGGCAAAGCGGTATTTTAATTCATTATGATACAATAGTGAACATTGTCTAGACCTTTTTGCAATTTTACGGTTCTTGGGAATAAGGGAAATATAGTTAAAGACGCGTGTAATATTTCTGTGAGAGGATATCGGAACGTATTAGGAGATATTCCGAATCCTCGGACGCCCCACTAGCTTTTATATCGAAGGTACCCCCTGCGGATATCCACCCCTTGTCTGAGAATCCACCTGAAGATCCGATACAAGAGATATTTACACGCAATTTAAGGATATTTGCCGCGGGAATATCGCTTCCCTCTTCCTGTAACGCGTCTGATGGGGGTTTTACGGAAATCTCGGCGTTTTTATGATATATCCATTTCATTCAGTAAATCCTCCATATCGATACATGTCTGCTCTTTTCAGTCGAGAACATTCCCTTTTTCCCAAGCATTCCTTTATAGAACAGAGTTCAAAGGAACAATAATCTCAACGAAATCTTGGTTCTCTTCCCATAATCCCCAACAAAGGTCACGTCTCGGATTGCATCACTTTCTTCACAGCTTAATTCCGTCAGGCACCTACCTTTCGCCTATTCGCGCACGCAGAAGGGTCTCACGTCGAACGGCAGAAAGGGCATTCGCGCAAATTGGCTAAGCTCCTCGAAAACCGAAAATTCCCCACTCTTTCCCGGTTCCGTGCCCTCTTCAATTTATCCACACTGCACAATCAACCCCTTTCACCGACAGGACAGTGTTCGTCCAGCCACGAAACTCAAATCCAATCTCGTCGTCCGCGCAATTTGGTAAATCATTTACGAGCGGTGAGGCCAAAAAGGCAGCGAGGAGCGCGTGTCCGTCTCCGCTCGGGTCGTTTTTGAAATTTCGCGGAGGGGGAGGAGGACGAAGACGTGGGGAACGGAAAGGGAGAGTGCAAGACGGCGGGTCTACCCTTTTGGCGGTCCACCGCACGCAAGACAGGGAACAACGAATCCCCTTTGCTAATTCTACGGCCAATTATGTCCCGACGTCGCGTGGTTTTACCTCCGACGACGGTCGCCGTCCGAGGGATATGCTCTCTGGGATTTCTCCTTCTGTGTTTTGTCCTCTTTCTTGTCGCTGTACTCTGTATGACTCTCGGCGGTCGTCTCCCTTACTCTTGCTCCCCATAGTTGTTACCCCTGCTCTTTCGGGTAAGTCTTTCTTACCGTCGCTCATTTTAGTTTAACTACGACATTCCGGGTCTTTTCAGTTTAAGTTTCTTGCTGCAGCTCGTAGAGGGAACGCAAAAAGCACTGGGCGACTTCTGGTTTAGTGATACTTTTGAATAAACACATTCGGAGTTACGTTTGTCGGCAAAAAGTACGTACAAATAGAATATTTGCAGGTGGTGCGGCTATGATATTGTTGTAGCCCATGTGTAAAATGCCAAATTGTGTTTATAAGGCAATCTTTTCATAATTCTTCTTCATCTTTTCATAATTTAATAAACACATTCGAAGTTACGTTCGTCGTCCAAAAATAGGTACAAATAGAATATCAGCGAGTGCTGCGGTTATGATATTGTTATAGCCCATGTGTAAAATGCCAAATTGTGTTTATAGGGCAATCTTTTCATAATTCTTCTTCATCTTTTCATAATTGAATAAACACATTCGAAGTTATGTTTGTCGCCAACAAGTACGTACAAATAGAATATTTCCAGGTGGTGCGGCTATGATATTGTTATACCACATGTGTAAAATGCCAAATTGTGTATATAAGGCAATCTTTTCATAATTAGCTCTTGAATTTAGATAGAGTCATTGCGTTAGACGAGTCACATTTAGTTGTCTGTTTCCTTATTGTCGCTCATTTCAGCTTAACTACATCATTCCGACTCTTTTAACTCGTACTTCCTCTTAGTGCCATTCTATTTCTTATATTTCCCGCTTAAGTATACTCATTGTCTCTCTTGTGTTTAAGCACTCGTTTTCGCAACCTCGTATTTTTCCGCGCACGCTGTTCCTCTCACTTTTTTTACACAACCACCTTTCCCGACCGACGTCGTCCGTCTGTTTGCGAGCTTTTTATCTTTTGTTCAAGGAGTTTTATCCGGCAACTTTAACGCACCGGTCTCCTCAACCTGCCCATAACGATTACGGCGCTTGACAACCGGCTAGCGGTCGTTCGCTAACAATCGTCGAATGCGGTGAAAATTGCGGTGCGTATGTTGGAGTTGCGAAATTGCACGGTCATACGTGACTGGGTGGAACTCAATTAATTCTAGATACGTGCGCGCGAAACTTTCGAGAGCTCCGACGCCAATTTTACACGCGCTTTTGTCGTTTTATATTATACGGTTTTCATTGCTTTAACGCCGTATGAATGCTTAATATTTCGAAGTAATTGCAATTAAAAACACCTATGGCGCGGCGAGTAGGCGCGTCAGATGCTTAAGTTAAAAACTCTTTCGGATTTTCAAACCCTGGAAACTCGCTTTGGGATCGTTAATGCGTAACTGTTCCCTGGGAGCTTTTTCACTCGCCTTAAACCGTTTAATCTTTAATCCTGGCTCTACGTGCTTTCGTGATTTCATTCGCCAGCTTCCATACGTGCATAATGTACGTGCATGCATGGGAATAGGCGTTATCCTTGCTACTGCGCGTTTCACGGTCAGACGGGTGGTGAAGGGGGTGGTCGAAGGGTATGAGTTAGGGTCTGAATGCCGGAGGGGCTCCTCGTTCCGCGGATGCTCACAAACTGGCCGGAACTAAATGCTGGAACAAAGGCGCGCCAACGCTGGTGCGAATTAAAAATCGTCCCCGTGAATGCCCCGCCGTAAATTATTGTCACCGATAAATTTGCTGTGCAATGCTTCCGAGCGCGAAGAATTTCGCTAAGTTCCCAAATAATTCGTTCTGGAACGATAAAGTTATTCCATTTTAGTTGTACTTGGAGAGGCTAAAAATAGC
The DNA here is from genome assembly GCA_033815515.1 of Cryptocheilus praepositus. NCBI lineage: Eukaryota > Metazoa > Arthropoda > Insecta > Hymenoptera > Pompilidae > Cryptocheilus > Cryptocheilus praepositus. The sequence goes on from JAWWQZ010000315.1 coordinate 5,518,082, forward strand.
AACGTTAATGCTTTTGCGGATTATAACTTTTTCAAATGTGCTTACTTGTAGGTCAAAGATACCTTCGAGTTGAAGGGAAGTTTTGTTATGAATATTTAAATATTGGGTTCAGAAAGCAATATTCTGATTGCACGCATGAATACGTAAACATAATGGTACAGTAACAAAGATTATAAATGAATGAGAATTTCGACGAAATACACAACCACATTATAAGTAATAAAAGTATACTTGTGCCGCTTGTTTGCAAGCAAGCGTTTGCAGAAAGGTCAAGATTCCACCACAGACGTCCCATATAGCATATTTTTAACAGGGAACGCAACTACGATGTAATAGGAATTTTGCAAACGAAGTCTGCGATCGCCAAAGTGTGACGATAACGTCGAAGTGCGTTTGACAAGAGAATTGGCGAGTCGAAAATTTCGTAATTTACGATCCTCTCTCTGTACTCGCCGCGCGTGTAGAGGACAGGAAAAGGGAGGATCAAAAGCTACGGTTCCGTAAAGCAGACCGCGCATGCAGACGGGGGTTCTTCCGGAATGTCGAGAGAGACGGAGAAAGACAAACAGAGAGGGGAAGAGAGAGGGAGAGAAAGTGAACGTTGCGCAGTTGCACGGAATGTTTTTAACGCTCGAGTTTATGGCGCATAAAGTTGAGAGGCGCGGGATGACGAGACTTTGCCAAACGGCGGATGGAGAAACGCGGGGCTAATTAGGGGCGGCCACTTTTACGGTTACGACCTCGATGCGATAACATCCGCGCATAAACGGGATAATGATTAATATGGAAGTTAATCTCAGCCGTGCGATTATTGAGAGATCGCCCGCGAAACTAACTTCCGTAGTGGAGTCAGCTTCCTTATATCGCATTTAATGACATGTTCGCATTAACAGATTGACTACCACCTTGGTCATATGTAACTGATGTCCTCAAGCATCTTTAGTCAGCATGTTAAAGCCATTCATTCTCAATATTCATTACCACCAGCTACATTCCTTTTTAATAGCAATCCGGATGTTCACCGTTCAGTATTGTAGTATCAGGAAAACGGCCGTAGATGTGTCGCATAAAACTGTCGCGGTGCCATCGGGCCCTACCGGATTAAATGAAGGTGGTAGAGGTCCGTATAAAAGCCGGCCCGATTTGCGACGCGAGCTCAGTCTTAGTTCACAGTTTACGCAGTTTTTACTTCAGTTCAGTCCAGTATAGATGCGTTTTCTTGCCGTTTATCGAATCGTAGTCGAATTGCCATAGTTTTACTTTCGTTTTATATTTATATTTATATATTAATACTTCCATTTATCTTTAAATAAACTTTATTCAATTTAATATAATTCCGCATCCCGCTTCGACGACATTTAACATCTTATCCCACAGTATTTTCACGTTCGTCCGTCTGCGCATTTATTTCAAACAACTTTATGTAACGCCTCGGAAGAATGCAAGAGAATGTGGAGCAAACTCCGTGGTTCATTCCATTTCCCTTGTAATTCATCGAGCCACGGCGGAACCGGCAGTTTCCCGTCACGAGTGGATATTTTTATTAAATTCCGACCCCTAGACTCCTGGCTAGATAGGATCCATGAAAGGTTAAGCGCCGGAGATCAAGGATGCCGGGCGCAAGGTAAATAGACCTTTTGAAAAATCGTCCAATTCGATCCTCCCTCTCGGCGGACACGTATACTTCTTTTCCGGGGGAACGAGGCATCAGTCGTCACCGACCCGGCCGCGAGGCACAAACTACTTGTGATTTGTATCACGAAATTGTTCCGGCTTACCCGCTGGTCCATTAAGATACTTCCTCGCTATCATCCCGTCTCTATTTCTGCCTTCACTTCCACCTCCGTTCCTACCTCTATTTCTCTTCACGCTGACACTGCGCCAGACGAATGCTCACGACGTTTCTCATATAAATGAAGTCGCTGCCAGAAGTGTACTTTTGTGGCAACGGGATACTAATTACGGTTAATACGTTGACTGCCGTGCGTATTTTGCCGTATTAGAACCGCGATGTTATGAAATACTATAGCGTTTGACTGAATTATGTAAAATGTAAGTAATGTGCAAGTATTGGAGACCAAAGAATCGCATCACTATTCTAACAATAACTGCATTTATAAAATAATTATTACTACCCATTGCGAATATTTTCGATCTTCAGTTAAATTTCTTGCGCCGGTCACCTGTGACCGCCACGGCAGCCAACGTGTTAGAAACGGCGCATCATCGCATACATCAGCGTCAGCCCTGTCCATTTTTCTCAACTAGCTCGCAGGTCTTCGAGAGATCGCTAGATCCTCGAATATTATGCGTACGCCGCCGATGAGGAGGTCTTAAAAACTTTACTCAGAAGCTCCTTATCTCGATGCCACCCCCATCGCCTTGTGAGTAGACTCGTGAGACAGGTTTTATTTCTCGGCTTAGCGATGTTGTTCCCAATGCCGGAGGGTGGAACGGAGGAGCCGCGAGCCGGTAAAGAAGCGACGGTGCCGAGGGTGGCAGTGGGCTTTATCCAAAGCGTGTCCCATTTTTCTTACCTTTTCCCTTTTCTTTCCGCGAGGACGAATTTGCATGAGGAGAACCGCGCACGGTCACGAATACTCGCGTGACGCGACTGATAAGTTCTCCCTTAAGCGAGCGCTTTATTTAGGGTGAGTTTTTATTTATGCGTCAAGATCCACGACGCGCGTTTCAGGTGAAATATACGGCGGGCTATGTCCATCTTGAGACACGAGTAATCTCGATTAACGTGACCTTTCATTTCGCGATTTTCTCTGTTTTTGTTCGTGACATAACATGATCGGAGTAGCGTATGTATTACGGTGCATGTCATATTTCTGATTTAGCGCTACTTACCCTTTGGTAGATCTGTGATACCATAATTTCAGAGTGCTATTATGGTATTGCGGTAGTGCAAAATCTTACGGTAGGATCTGATACCATAATTGTATAGGGTAGTTTCAAATATAAACGAGAATCGGAACGATAATTTTCCGCGCATTGAGAGTCGTGGCTGATTAATGCGTGTTTGAACTACTGCGATATAATCAACGACATAAAATATACGGAACACAGAGCAGTTTCAAATGCATAACTATAGTAATAACTCCGATGCTTACGCAAATCGAAAGAGGTTTATAACGTGTGGTCAATATTTGCAAATTATTTGAAACGATCAATTCTCACCGCTAGTCCGTGAAACTTTATCTTTATGCACAGTTACAAAATATAACTGCTTCGCGCTATCATTCGTATCTCATCCAGCATGTGCTTAGTACGCGTATTGTGACATTCCTTGCTTTATTTTGTGATAGACACGTTAACGTCCATACGAATTCTCACCCTAACTGGACATTTCACGAATACCTCGAGACAATCGTCGAGGAGCGAGACCATTAACGTCGGCCCGATAAGCTTGAAGGACGTTTTTCGAGGTCACGAAGGTCAGAGGGTCTGACTCACGTCAATCGAGCGGTGACGTTTAGCTTTCTGCCGCGTGACGTCGTTCTAACCAGAGTGCGATAGCCCTGTGTGATATAACGATACGATAATGCGCGTGAAAACAACTTTCTAACTTCCATTTACGATGAAAATGTCCCCGCTACCTTCTGCCACACTATACTCGAGCCGCACGCGAGAATGTCTCTCGTTGCGGGGATGCAATTCGCTTTCACTCTCACTTCGCAGCCAATTTCCACCGGAGCCATCCTCGTGGGGATTATCCGCGACAGAACGACTATTTGTAAATCGAGCTGTCTCGTCTACCTCGCCGCGATGCTATTTGTACTGTGTAAAATTCGCGACTCTGCGGAGAAAGAAATGGTTGGATATTTATTTAGGATACATTTCTCCGAAGGGGATGAACGTTCGTTCGGCTGCAGCTACTTGACACCCCCGAATGCTATTTCTCTTCCTACCTTTGTTCTCTCTCTCGTGTACCGATTTTCTTTGCCGCTGCCGACGTGTGCTCTTTCTCTCTCATCCGCTGTGTTTTTCTCTCGCACGTATGTAACCTCAAGTCTCCCCTGTTCCTCTCAACTATGTGTTACGCCACGCCAACAACACCTCCGGCGTTCTTCTTTATTTCCATTAGAGTGCTCCGGGCCATTTGTTATGATCCCCCACATACTTTGTACCAAATGCATCTACCAGGAATAATCCCTCACTCAGTTAAATTATTCCGTCGATGCCTTTTAACGTTTGCTCAAGGAGGCGGATTCCACACATTTGCACAGGGTTGCGTTACAGTCGGGAGATCGAACAATTGAGTCAACTTAAGCGCGTGCAAAGTAGCAGGTATAACGACGCGACGGAAGGGTTTATTTTCGAAATAGATTATCCGAGGAGTGTGACAGCTGATAGGGAGGATCAGTGTGAATTTCAAACACGGGCGAGATAAATTCTCGCGTAAAGTCTAATCCGGCGGAATTTAAATTTCATTGAAAGTGCACGTCGGTGATAGCCTTTCTCTTAGGCGCGATCTCAGCTAGATTTAGCCTAGTTTCTGAGTTTGACGGGGTCGATTGACGCCTGCGGACGTTCTCCAAGGGTTTTGACAGTCAAATTAAAATCAGCGCGGCTCACCCGTCAGGAATAAAAAGTCTACCGCTGACGGATGGGGCTTAATAAACTTCCGAGGCATCAACGTATCATTCGCGCTCTCGTCGAAATGGGCTTTTATTGTTTCCTTTCTCTGCCCTTTCGTTCACTTGTCAGCTCACCATTCGACAGCTCGACGAAACATTCGCGGATGAATTGTCGTTGGCGGAAATTCTAATCACGGATGTGTCATGGAAGAGGCAGCGAGTTTCGATCCTCCAGAGTTGACGCTTGATGCTACTGACATGATTCGGAGTGTGAAATCGGAGTAATGTGCTGAGAAACGCGACACGTGGCATAAAGTACTGAGTGATCGATGCTGACCCAGTAATCGGCGCTTTCTATCAATTTAAATTAACCCTGAGGGCCTGATTTGCTTTTGCGGCGTTATTGCTTTCCATATTAACTCGAGTCAATCAAATTTAATGTGAATTAATTTGAAGCTTTACGCTGCCGATGTGTTTTAGATTCGTACAGCTTGAAACTTGCACTTTTATTATTGAATTCTGTTATCTTACACATTTTTATGTTCCGTCTGTTATACTTAGGGAAAAATTGTTTTTTTCACTACATACTTTTTAAAGATAAGTAATTTAACGGATTTTACTTAACATGTTAATTACTGAATACTTTGCCCCACATAGTAATGTAGTATCCAAACGAAACGTTACAAAAGTTTTGCACATCACATTGTTGGCACTCAGTCCAGCGGTTGCGCGTAGAAATAAATTCGTTCGTAATATGCTGGGGCAAGTTGACAACTTCTTCCTATTCATTTCAGAGATGTTAGACTCCGTGTGCATCAGTGTTCGCATTACCAAATCTGATTCCATCGGTTCCCGCTCTCGGGAATTCTCGAGGTTCAAGTTCGCAGCCTATTGACCTTAGAATCTTGAGACAATGCGCTGGTTCGCGTCTTTTTTATTGAATTCTTTCTTTTGGTTGCCGGAGGCGAGGCGGACGCCCGCTGTCTGTGTATGTAAATTTAGTCTGGGGGACGTAATCCCACGGGAAGACGGGGGCAAGAGGGACCCAGAGTAGAGCACTGCAGTAAGCGATATTACGTCATTGGCGGTGTGCCGCTCTTATCTCTCGTACGCACGCTTCAATATCGTGGCAATCGTGAAAATTGAATCCCGTGGAACGGCCGAATTAACGGTTAGAGAGTTCAATGATTACAGTTAGTCCGTCTGCTCGTCATGTGACTTTGTCTACCTGCGATTGTTCGCGCAACCCGATCGCACCGAATAAAGCCATACTATACTTACAAATAATCGGCGCTGCACGGTACAGATTAGTTGCGCGTATAATGCCGTGGTCTGTTTTCAATTGACAGTCTAAAAAGAACGTGAGAAGAAAAGAAGGAGGTAGGTGGAGTGAATGAAAAGCTAATGAAATAGAATGATTTAATTGAAATGAATTGGTACGCGACGTCATCAGCAATATCAACTGTCAGACTTTTTTGGTGGTCCAAATTAACGGTTAGAGCGTTCAATGATTACAGTTAGTCCGTCTGCTCGTTATGTGACTTTGTCTACCTGCGATTGTTCGCGCAACCCGATCGCACCGAATAAAGCCATACTATACTTACAAATAATCGGCGCTGCACGGTACAGATTAGATGCGCGTATAATGCCGTGGTCTGTTTTCAACTGACAGTCTAAAAATAACGTGAGAAAAAAAGAAGGAGGTAGGTGGAGTCAATGAAAACCTAATGAAATAGAATGATTTAATTGAAATGAATTGGTACGTGACGTCACGAGCAATATCAACTGTCAGACGCTTTTGGTGGTCCGAATTAACGGTTAGCGCGTTCAATGATTACAGTTAGTCCGTCTGCTCGTCATGTGACTTTGTCTACCTGCGATTGTTCGCGCAACCCGATCGCACCGAATAAAGCCATACTATACTTACAAATAATCGGCGCTGCACGGTACAGATTAGTTGCGCGTATAATGCCGTGGTCTGTTTTCAACTGACTGTCTAAAAAGAACGTGAGAAGAAAAGAAGGACGTAGGTGGAGTGAATGAAAAGCTAATGAAATAGAATGATTTAATTGAAATGAATTGGTACGCGACGTCATCAGCAATATCAACTGTCAGACTCTTTTGGTGGTCCGAATTAACGGTTAGAGCGTTCAATGATTACAGTTAGTCCGTCTGCTCGTCATGTGACTTTGTCTACCTGCGATTGTTCGCGCAACCCGATCGCACCGAATAAAGCCATACTATACTTACAAATAATCGGCGCTGCACGGTACAGATTAGTTGCGCGTATAATGCCGTGGTCTGTTTTCAACTGACAGTCTAAAAAGAACGTGAGAAGAAAAGAAGGAGGTAGGTGGAGTGAATGAAAAGCTAATGAAGTAGAATGATTTAATTGAAATGGATTGGTACGCGACGTCATCAGCAATATCAACTATCAGACTCTTTTGGTGGTCCGAATTAACGATTAGAGCGTTCAATGATTACAGTTAGTCCGTCTGCTCGTCATGTGACTTTGTCTACCTGCGATTGTTCGCGCAACCCGATCGCACCGAATAAAGCCATACTATACTTACAAATAATCGGCGCGGCACGGTACAGATTAGTTGCGCGTATAATGCCGTGGTCTGTTTTCAACTGACTGTATAAAAAGAACGTGAGAAGGAAAGAAGGAGGTAGGTGGAGTCAATGAAAAGCTAACGAAATAGAATGATTTAATTTAAATGAATTGGTACGCGACGTCATCAGCAATATCAACTATCAGACTCTTTTGGTGGTCCGAATTAACGTTTAGAGCGTTCAATGATTACAGTTAGTCCGTCTGCTCGTCATGTGACTTTGTCTACCTGCGATTGTTCGCGCAACCCGATCGCACCGAATAAAGCCATACTATACTTACAAATAATCGGCGCTGCACGGTACAGATTAGTTGCGCGTATAATGCCGTGGTCTGTTTTCAACTGACTGTCTAAAAAGAACGTGAGAAGAAAAGAAGGAGGTAGGTGGAGTGAATGAAAAGCTAATGAAATAGAATGATTTAATTGAAATGAATTGGTACGCGACGTCATCAGGAATATCAACTGTCAGACTCTTTTGATGGTCCGAATTAACGGTTAGAGCGTTCAATGATTACAGTTAGTCCGTCTGCTCGTCATGTGACTTTGTCTACCTGCGATTGTTCGCGCAACCCGATCGCACCGAATAAAGCCATACTATACTTACAAATAATCGGCGCTGCACGGTACAGATTAGTTGCGCGTATAATGCCGTGGGCTGTTTTAAACTGACAGTCTAAAAAGAACGTGAGAGGAAAAGAAGGAGGTAGGTGGAGTGAATGAAAAGCTAATGAAATAGAATGATTTAATTGAAATGAATTGGTACGTGACGTCACGAGCAATATCAACTGTCAGACTCTTTTGGTGGTCCGAATTAACGGTTAGAGCGTTCAATGATTACAGTTAGTCCGTCTGCTCGTCATGTGACTTTGTCTACCTGCGATTGTTCGCGCAACCCGATCGCACCGAATAAAGCCATACTATACTTACAAATAATTGGCGCTGCACGGTACAGATTAGTTGCGCGTATAATGCCGTGGTCTGTTTTCAACTGACTGTCTAAAAAGAACGCGAGAAGAAAAGAAGGAGGTAGGTGGAGTGAATGAAAAGCTAATGAAATAGAATGATTTAATTGAAATGAATTGGTAGGTGACGTCACGAGCAATATCAACTGTCAGACTCTTTTGGTGGTCCGGGTAAAAATAGTTCGCTGTTTGTACACTGTGACGTAAATAATTCGAGCGAACGATTTCTTAAGCGGTTCTTTCAATGCTTTAAAATTAGATGTTCAAATAGTAAATCGCTTTTAACTCGTTTGTTGATCGAGGTGTTACAAGTAATTTGATTTCTTCTTAGGTGGCATGGGTTTGCTTGTGGATGTTCGTTTAGCGTTTCCGTTCAAGGTGGCTAAGCTAACAAACGGCAGTTGTGTGTGCTGATACATGGGCAAGGTCTAATGGCGGTGATTATTCTTTGGCAATGGCTAAGCTGGGGACAGCAATTTGTCGGTAATTCGCGAAAGCCTCCTAAGATTCGAAGCCTGCTGATTCATGCGACTCTCTCAATAGGTTTCGGTAAATGGGGAGGTTACGTGGCATGCGTGCAAAAATGCGTACGTGTAGTTTGTAGGATCCGACACCCATGAAGTAGAGTATGTCGACCAAAGTTCTTATAATTTGGCTTTATAAATTGCAAGTATTTAATGCAAGTAACGCCGAATCTTTAATGTGCTTTTATCAGAGATTATTGTGAAGTATAATTCTGATCTTGTGTAAGTGTTTGAATGTGAATATGACAGAGAGAGAGAGAGAGAGAGAGGGGGGAGAAAATGGCCAGCGTAAAATTGTTTATGATCCTCAATTTTTAATACCGCGCTATTGTTGGTAACAGTTTGCTTGATAGTTATATTACGTGTGCGAGAATAAGCGTATCCGTTCTATGAGCACGAGTTTTGGATTGGACAGTATATACCAAAGAGAAAGATATCAGTGCGAAAAGCGGATCGAAAGATAACAGAGTAAAAAGTGAGCCATGAGCGAAAAAGATACGAAGTGAGGCGAGAGTAAATACTAGTTGTTTCGTGTATTTTTTTTTATGTTTATATTTACCCTACAGTAACTTTGTCGTGTACAATTTTCAGAGATAAAGTTTTCCATAGAACGATGAAATATGATTATGTAGTTGAAAGCTTCGCGTTGGACACTAATGCAAAAGTCACCGGACGATACGCCAGGAGATTTGTGCCGTGCACAAATCAGTTCTTTCTTTGTCAGGACCACTGATGCGAGTCGTCGAGGGTTGCCAGCGTCACTTTGAAAAAGAATTCACATCCCCTGCCGCCATTCCGCTCAGCGAGCTCTCTGCAAAGCTTTCTTGTAAATTAATTCAACCAGGAGCGTGACAATTTTTCATTCTTTGATGTATTCGCCTGTTTACGCGAACGTCGTGGAAATAACGGGATTGGAATTGAATCGCCGCGCACGCTTTGTCGTTTACTCTTTTTCCGCTGACTCAGCACCGCCGCCTTTTTCCTCCTCTTCTAGTTTTCATTGAATAGGCTCGATGCGATTTGATTAATGTTTCACTCGCGGCGGTATAAAAATTCAGCTGAGAAGAGTAATCGTTTGGGTTAAAAGCCGTCAGATCGTAGGCACCGATGCGACTTGTTACGCTCGGCCGACGAATTAGGCATTTTGAACGAATAGTCAGACTCCGATACACCTGAGACTTCTTTGTAACGACGATTCAGGATCCCTCAAATAACGTTCATGCGATGTCGACTGCCCGGAGGGTCGGTGTAATGGGTCTCCCTACGGAACGGTCACGTGGCGAGAATGTATGTATATGTATGTCTTAGAGCAGTATGGGACTATATATCTAAGAATGGGGTGCGGTATAAGGGTGCGGTATAATTCGCACTAACGGTCGTAAATGACTGTGTGACGTCAGGTATCAACGGGTTATGCGGTGAAGCAGGTGGGCAGGTGTTGATTACAATTTTGACAGCACTAATGTAGAGATCAATTTGATAGGAAACCTTTTCTCAATACACTGACAGTGTTACATTAAACTGAACGAGGCTCTATGATCCCAACTGATACATGACATTAACCCTTATCGGTCGCTAGCTTTTCATACGTGATTATCACTAGGTTGTAGCTGGTTTCAGTAAATATGCGAAAAATCTTCAGTATTATAAGACTAACATTTTTATTAAAAATTACTTCTTTTTTGAAGGTATATCACAAATATATGAGATTAAAATAATTATTTATCAGTATTTAACGTATGATATTTTTTTAAACAATCTCCAATATAAAGAAATGGTTTTCTGTTGCACGTTTCACAAAAGTATACTGTTGTTTTTCTTCCTCCAGGCAATTTACGATTAGAACCTACTAAGCAATCGTTATGTCCTCCTTCAACATCAGGTTGTAAGATATGTAGTTTTCCATCTAATCTATCCTCATTGTCTGTTGTTGATGGCGTTCCATATCGCGGAGTCTTACCTTCACGGAAATTCCCGACTAGGCACATAACTAATTCCCGAATAAATTTTATATGACATTGATTTACTGTTGTTATGCTTACAATCAGCTTTATACAGAATATAAGAGATATTCATTATATAAGAGATAGAAAGTTGTCACCTCCCACGTGACGTACGGCCGCAGCGATAAAGTACTGTTGTCACGTGAGAGGTGACTTACGACCGTTAAGGGTTAATATTACTAGCATCTTTTCCTTGAACCTTTCTCCGTCCACAACTCTCTGAGACCGCACATAACTTGTGAACAGCAAACAAAAATCAAGAAAGTTTCAACTTCTGCGTTATCTACATTGGCTAAACAATGTCCAAGGATCACGACAACCCGGCCTACGAATTCACGTGGCTTATATGACAAGACACTTTCATGGGTACATGGCCGTATAGGGGGCTACGGGGTTGTGTACAAGCCGGTGTCCCATAAATAGTCGCGCGGACGGCGGAATTTCCATTATATCGCATTCCCGTGCGTAGCCGCCATAAACAATATCATCGAACTCTGCACTCGGAATGGTAGAGAACGGTTAGAGAACCGTTACTGTAGACTACTACATCCCGCGTATCCCTCCAGCGCTGACCATTAGGTGTTCACCGTTTGCTATTTATTACGCCGTTGACCATTGTGATACGTTGGATTTATGAGGGTTTTGTTCGGCAGAGGAAAAAAAATGGGCACCGAAGTCCGCAGGTTCGCAAGTTGCGTTGGTCGGTTCGCGCGAAATCCGGCGGAATTAAATCGGTTCCGCTCCGGAATGGCATCGACTCGTTCGATGTTGGGAAGTATTTCACGTGGGATTGAGCGATGCTCGTTTCCCGGCGCATCCTGCGCGTCGTGTGCATCGCGCCAGTCAAGGGCGGCTTACAAGCGGTTGATGTAATTATGCTCAATTAACTGGCCATGCAGACACACGAATACTCGGGTTTCGATGCGCCGTTTGAAAGTGGCGAGCGATGAACGTATAATTGGAGCCTTTTTAACACATTGACAGCCGGCGACCTAAGAGACATTTAACACTAGAAAGACTGAAACTTAGTATATACCTATATTGCCCAAAAGCAGTCAAAATGACTCCATTGTGAAAGAATAACTAATGTGTAAAGAAATGTATTTAAAATTAATTTTTAATATTTTTTTTATATTATTTACAGTTATATAACAGGTTATTAGTAAATATTAACTGTAAATATTGACTGTTTTCAATGAACTTATCCCATATTTTTGAAAGCAAGGCAAATTTATTTGTTTGTAGGCTCCGACTTCTTTCGGTTCTTTTGTCAAAAACGAATAAATCGTAGGATTTGCTTGAACTTTTCTCTGGCCATAGTTTTTCGAAAAAAATCGGGACCCCACTTTGCTGACCATAAATAACTCAATTTTAAATTTTTTGCCCGTAAGAAACAAAAGTTTTAATATTTAAGGCAAGTGTGGTATGTTAAAATTGTTGTTCCTCATTTCATGGTTATTATGCATATATATAACGTAAAGAGAAAACAAAAGTTTTAATATTTAATGCAAGTGTGGTACTTCTAGAAATATGGTTCCTCATTTCATGGTGGATTATTGCATTTATAACGTAAACAGAAAACAAAAATTTTAATATTTAAGGCAAGTGTAGTATTTCTCGAAAGATGGCAAGTAAATACAAATCGGTATGTAAGGCTCATACCAGCAAAAAAATTCCACATCACCGTAGGGCTGCTACTCAAGCGACAGACTCAGAAACCCGGCTGTCAATGTGTTAAGGGATAGTGTTAGAAAATTATCGGTTGAAGATGACAGTCGTTTTGGGAAATTCATAGAGAAGATCTCGACGAAATTCGTTAAGAGAACATTGAGTATTTATAATGAAAGTAGGGTAAGAGTAAATTTTATTGGGTATTTTGTCAGTTACCCAATTTTTCTGGGTGCCATTATTTATTTCGACTCGTGTAACATAGTGTGGTCGCATAAAGAGAACTTTGAGCCTGGAGCAGCGTATAAAGTGCCGAAAGTTGCTCGTTCCTCCTTCTTAGACCGCAGGTGTTGACGCTCGCGGCAAGTGACTCAGTCGGCTGTGACTCGAATATTTCATGAGCCCGCAGGATCAGTAAGTTTGTCGCGACCTCCCAAAATGATTCATTCAAAAGGGAGCTGATCCTCCGTACGACTGATGATTATTATTCAGAAACTCATTATGCGTTCGACTTTTTCAATGACACTTATCGCATTTAGGATAAAGAAAATGTATCGCTTTCAATTTCACTCAGCGGAACGACGTAGGGTGCAAAATGGCAGGGATAATAGTAAGAAGTGTACTGTATTCATAACAAATATGTGCATTGCTATACAGTTGTATTACAAGGTGTAAAAAGGGTGTAAAAAGGCAGGGATAATTGTAAAAAGTGTAATATATTCATAACGAATATGTGCATTGCTACGCAGTTGCATTACAAGGTCTATAAATGGTGCAAAAAGGCAGGGATAATAGTAAAAAGTGTACTGTATTCATAACGAATATGTGCATTGCTATACAGTTGCATTACAAGGTCTATAAATGGTGTAAAAAGGCAGGGATAATAGTAAAAAGTGTACTGTATTCATAACGAATATGTGCATTGCTATACAGTTGCATTACAAGGTCTATAAAGGGTGTGAAAAGGCAGGGATAATAGTAAAAAGTGTACTGTATTCATAACGAATATGTGCATTGCTATACAGTTGCATTACAAGGTCTATAAAGGGTGTGAAAAGGCAGGGATAATAGTAAAACGTGTACTGTATTCATGACGAATATGTGCATTGCTATACAGTTGCATTACAAGGTGTAAAAAGGGTGTAAAAAGACAGAGATAATAGTAAAAAGTGTACTGTATTTATGACGAATATGTGCATTGCTATACAGTTGCATTACAAGGTCTATAAAGGGTGTAAAAAGGCAGGGATAATAGTAAAAAGTGTACTGTATTCATAACGAATATGTGCATTGCTACACATTTGCATTACAAGGTGTAAAAAGGGTGTAAAAAGGCAGGGATAATAGTAAAAAGTGTACTGTATTCATAACGAATATGTGCATTGCTGTACAGTTGCATTACAAGGAGTAAAAAGGGTGTAAAAAGGCAGGGATAATAGTAAAAAGTGTAATATATTCATAACGAATATGTGCATTGCTATACAATTGCATTACAAGGTGTAAAAAGGGTGTAAAAAGGCAGGAATAATAGTAAAAAGTGTACTGTATTCATAACGAATATGTGCATTGCTATACAGTTGCATTACAAGGTGAAAAAAGGGTATAAAAAGGCAGGGATAATTGTAAAAAGTGTAATATATTCATAACGAATATGTGCATTGCTATACAGTTGCATTACAAGGGCCAACAACGTGTGGCACTTTACAAAATAAATATAAGCTAAATCGTCACAGTAATCTACTGTGACTATGGCAAGGTTCATCGATTACATAGCGTCTTGGCGTCCTGCTTGTGTTCGTTGATGCGTTTCAATTAAATTGACATAGGCAGGCCTGTTCAGTGTTGTGATGGAAGACGCACCCGGGCGTGGATGTTCGAGGTTTGTTTAACAGTTCCCATGGTCTACGTCGACGATCTTATCTTTATCGATGTACTCAGACAGCTTTGTCTTGAGATCTTCCAAAGTCCCTGCGGGCGGCTGCCTCGTACGGGACCAGATCATAGAGAACTTTCCATTTGGAACGTAAGGGATGTAATCATCGGAGCAAACCACAGTGATGACGTATTCCTCGTCAGAATAGATTACGACGTGCCAGAATGGCCCTATTAACACAAAATCATATTATAATTTCAAACTCTCGTCAGGTACTAAATATTAATTATATATGTTGAATCAGGGTGATAAATTTTTACCAAGTGTCCTCAACGATCGACGCAGTTTCCAAGTTGCAGAGGTTCCGCTCTCGCCGATGATTCCCTTGATGTCAAAGTAGAAACGGCGATTGGTCGAATGCCCGATAGCCGTGAAAGTCATCGCAAATTCGTCATCGTCCACTTTCGTCACGTTAAATTCACTGCAGGAGCTCAGTTTATTTCCGCCCACCGGGGAACCTGCTACCATGTACCATTGTCCTATATCCTGGTACAGAAAATGTGTAGGTTATGAACAGGCAACGGACTGCAGAATTATGGTCGACAACGGATAAATTGTCTAATGAGCGTAATACAACATAAATTGGGGGATATAATTTACGATGATCTTGTCCAAACATCAGGAATCAATTCTCGTAAACTCTCGCGTCCACCTCGTGCGTACGCATATATTAACAGTTCTGTGTGCTCATACCAAGTTCCATATTAACTGCGCAGGAAGGTGTGCAATGCGTACAAATGCACAGGACGGTTTAATTACCGGCACGCCGCGGTTTACGTTATTGCACCTCGAGTGTCGTAGAACCTGCGTCGAAATCGATAGTTACCTGATCCAAGTTTAGCGCCAATCCTGTGTCCGCAGGACACGTGTGTATGGCGGAAGCTACGCCGACACAGAACAGAGCGACGACTGTGCGTAATGAAAACATGTTCTGCAATTTCCTCACGTTACCGCGATAGCTGATTGATGAGCGACTCGTCTTGTGACTTTTGTAAATCACTTACGATCGAAATACTGACAACACCAAAGTCAATTCCACTTTAAATAGGTGACTTCCTCCTACCGATGAATTGAGCGTGATCCGCCATGGCGGTGGGAGTATTTGCAATGTAATAGAGTACGATCCATTGACGATTGAAAAATCTGTGCAAACAGAAACAAAGACTTTTACTTTCATCAAGCTCGTGACTGAGCGCGCCACACGTGTTCGTCTGTTTGAATGTTTGCTCACTCTATTTCGGAGGCGCCGGTTATAATACACGCGTCACTGTTTATGCGGCGGCGACTCTCGGTTGTTTGCATCGAAAGTTATGCACGCTTGACGATAATGCGGATTTACCGAGAACATTGTCGGGACGATCGGTCGACGATGGTGTTAATTCGCGCTTAACTCCGGGAGATAAGTGTTTACCCAGCCGGACCTGGTGAGAGGGGTCGTTGTGGGATCGAACTTGGCTAAGAATAACACGATCGGCGCCGTTGATTTATGTGTTCGACACAACTGACGCGCGACGTAATTTGTTCGGCTCGTGAAGCGTATCGTGAAAACGTTGTGAGAAGCACGTGTCACGTTCTCACTTTAGGCTGTTATCGACGAGCACGTATACGAGAAGACAGAGTGACCTAATAATCGGTTAATCACCGATTCAACAGCCAATATCCGGCTAACGTGCGTATGATTATCTAAGCAACCGGCTGGCGCTGTTTCATGAAATGTTGTTGACCGGTTAACTCGGAAAAATTCAATTTCGCTCTGTACATGCCTCGGACATTCTCCGATCGATAGTAAGTAGCGACACTTTATTTGACAGGTCCGTATTTAGTAAGAGGGGTCGTTAGATTTATCGCGTTTATTGGAAGGTTTCTCTCGGTACCTTTTTTCGTTCTCTCCCATCTCTTCGTCTCTCTTTCGGCCTTGCAATCATTCTCCGAAGGGACGATCAGGCGAACGGCAAAATGGTCCGGTTTAATTTATTTGTCGTCGTTATAACGTCGTGATTAAACCCGCCGTGGCGATTGTTCCAGGGGTCCGTGCTCCGCAGGGGGGCTAACTTTCGGTTTAATTAAAAAAACGTGATCACTGTTTCCAGACGTCCCTCTATTCTCTTATCCCGTGTCTCTTTTCACAACCGTCTCGTCCCTTTCAGTGTGAACCCTTTTTCGACAGTTCTGGCAATCAACCGAAAATGTTACCCCACCTCCGACAATTGGTTTTTCTTGACCGAAGGTAGAAAATTAAAAGAGTTTCATTTAGCCGTAAAATCCGAGGGATACTTTTGCCATGTTATGAATGTTACGAATGCAGAGAGTTTCTACTTCCGCATGCCTCCGCTAGTGTTGTTTCAGATTTCGCAACAATATCTGAAGAATATTCCGTTTCGACACCTGCTTGATAGAATTTGTTATGACACGAGGCGTAGGTGGTGAGTGCGAGCAAACTGGCACGTACACCGTTGATACGTACACAAGTGTGTGGCGCAGTAGGATCACGTGCTGCTAGGGAAAGATTTATTCGTCAATGGAAAGATGTTAACTCAACTGCTTAGGTTACTTAACAAAGTGCTCGTGAACTGGCCGACCAGTATAAATTACGTAAGGACGAAATCATAATGTTTTGCGAAATCTCCCAACAACATTGACGAAAAAACTTTTGTTAATTGTTATTACAGTTATTTTGTTCAGTGGTATCGATATGATTACATATAAAATATAGTAAAATAAATTCATAAAACATCCTCTACCGTGTCAGTTCACATAATCAGGTACCATCGACCGCATTAGCTTATCAATCACTGATCGCAATGTCGTAATTTCGCTGGTCATGATAACTAGCAGCGTCATTCGCTTAATAATAGTAATGCAAATAGACGCAATCGCTTCGTGAAATATTATGCCACACTCCATAATAATGTGCGACAAGTGTGACGCGGAAAGATGATGTCTTGCTATCGTTTCTTACCAGATGCGCATTGATTATGTTAATTATACAAACGGAAACAGTTCTTTGATTTGGATGTTTAATTCGAGCTGATATAAGCGTGACTTGTTAGATCGTTCCCCCTTTTCCACTTTTGGCATTGGTAAGAGAAGCTAATAGTAGAATATTGAAAGCTCACGCGTAATTAACGAAACATATCCGAGCACTTTGGTGGAAGTTGTATCTTTGCTATTAGCTTATCGAGTTCACCGGCGCTAGCCATTTTCACTTAAGATCGCGCGTGTTTCAAGAAGCTTCGACTTACAGAGTTCTTCCAGCACAAACTTACGACATTCTTCCGGCAGATGTTGTTTTTGAACGTACTAACTTATCTAATAGACCACTGAAAGTTACCAACTCCACATTTAATATCCGTTGATGCAAATTGACGTCTCAAAAGCAGTACGTTAAATAGTTTATCTTTCAACTTATATATTCGCCGTGCACTACAACTTCAAGTTATCCTGAAATAACCGCGGAGGAACTTACCTAATCGACCATCGAAACTAACAAACTCCAAATTTAATACGAGTTGGAGGAACTTGACGTTAAAAAAACAGTACGCGAAGTAGTTTATCTTTCAGCTTACATATTCGGTGTTTGCTACAACTTTCAAGTTTTCATGAAGTAACCGCGAGGAAACCTTCGGATTTAAGTAGACCCGCCGGATCATTTATCACACTGGGGTTGTCAGATGCTCAGCACTTTCATTGAACATCGCCGCGATCTCTCGAAATTCTAAGCCGGCACAATGAAATCGGGGAAACTCCGTGAAAGCGCGAAAGGAAAGAGAGAGAAGCGGGCGGATAGGGATGCTAAGTGATGGTCGTCAGAGGGTTCATAGAAAGAGACGCGCTTGCGACGCGTACCGACGGGTCGTGATTAATGTACACGCCTCCTCTGTATAATTACTTAATTAAATTCATACATCATGCGGCATTACGCGACGTACATGGAGCGATCCGGGCCTTTGTCACCGACCCTTCGGTTGGCGGAGGTCCTTCTCCAGATCGTATCTCTCGGCCCCCTTCGATATGACGGCGACTGCCTCTAACTCCTGCCGGGATGATATTGACTCGACGTCCTGTTCGATTAGAATCGGACCGTACTGGCACGCGGACCAATTTTCTGACTATCAGATTCTAAATAACAGTGAAAATTTGAATCAACATTTGTTTAGAAATATGGGGATTTGTCCGGTGCATGGCAAGGGATTGAACGGAAACGTTTGGTATGAAATGTGGAGTGTGATTCGGAGATTGAGCGCGTGTATTAACACGTTGACTGCCAAGCATATTTTGCTATGTTAGAACCGCGATGCAATGAAATGCTGCAGAGTATAATTAAATCGTGTAAAATAAAGGTATCGCAGAGTTGTTAGGAGCCAAAAGTATTGTAGCACCGTTCCGATATCAATTGCTCTTACAAGATTGCAAATACACTTTATTGCGACTTTTTTGCAAAAAAGTAAAATCTCTTGCACCGGTCACCGGTGACCACCGTGGCAGTCAAAGTGTTATCACGTTCCCTGCCAGACCGTTTTTTGAAGACTTCCCGTTCAGGCCGCGTGGGGCGTATGCGCCTCACGCTTTACAATTGTATTATTTTGTTTCTGGCGTATGCCTTACAATAATTAAAATAGTGCAAAAATCATAATTATCAAGAAAATGGTATATAGTTTAATATGCATAATACAACAAACCAATAAAGTTGTTTTTCTAGGAATTAGTTTAACAAATGCCTGACTGAACATTACTATACCAAGCGAGTTACATCCAACATAAGTTTAAAATATAATATTTTAGTTAAATTCAAGTTTGTATGCAATTACAAAGGGATGTTACGATGAACTTTGTTAAAACATGGCAAACATAAGTGTGGTTTATCCACACAACTATCGCAGAATGTTGCAACTTTTACAGTACAGTTTCTTGCCGATTGGGAACCTACATTTTTAACATTTCGTTCCTAGCAAATTTTTCAGCGGCTTCTTATCGAATTTAAGTTGCCTTCCTTTTTTTTAAATTTCGTATCGATTTTTTCTTGGTCCAATTCGTGGAGAATTATTACTATTATTACATGACATCAGATTCATTGCTAATTTTTTTCGGAATTCGATGCTTGTTATTTTTCGGTTTGTAAGACTGTTATATATAATCCATGAATTCACTACAGCTGTGTTCAGGCAAAGTTCAAATACAATTTCTTTATACCATTTTACTGATTTTCGTAGAGGACTGCAATATTAAGCCGTTTGATCGGAGATATCTACAGAAGACCTCCCTTCTTCATAATCTACAATAACCTTCGGTTTTGTAACAATATTCCCCCTTTTCTGCATAGCCACAGTTTCATTAGAGTGTTTCGTTGATAATCACGCATACTCCCCACGCGGCAGGGAACGTGTTAATATGAGTGTTAACACTTTGACTGGCGTACGTATTTTACTATATTAAAACCGCAACGTGATCAAGTACTACAGAATATGATTGAATTGTGCAAAATGAAGATAATGCGAAGGTATCGAAGACCGAAGAATTGAATTATTATTTGATATTAATTGCATTTACAAAATTATAAATGCTGCCGATTGGACATTTTTTGAAGTTTTTGTGAGACGTTTTGCGCCGGCACCGATGACCACCATGGCAGTCAAAGTGTTAAGAGAGAAGAAAGAGAATGGCCAGAGAAAGATTATCTATGATCTTCAATTATTAATATCACGCTGTCATGGATAACGACCTTGTTTGATAGTACTGTCATGTGTGACTGAGTGTGAATGCATCTGTATGAGCTTGCGTAGATATCAAGTTTGGGGGACGAGGGAATAAAAGCGAATCGAAAGAGAACAGAGTGAAAAACAAACCGCGAGCGAACAGAGAAAAAAGTGAAGTTGGAGAGGATAGAGGAAAAAGAGTATTTCGCGTTAATGTGTTGGTTTTGTATTGTTATCACTTTCTCAATCAATTTCATCCGACAGAAATGGATTGCTGCCGAATCACGAATACTGTAGGCAAATTGTTGGGGGCAGACAGAACGAATAAAAAAAAGGAGCTTGACCTGCGGCGTATGTCGCAGTTCGACGTGCTTTAATGTAGGAGAGAGTGAAAAAATGTTCGTGCGCTTCGCTGATAGTCGGATTATTCCGATTTCATTACGTGGATTTCTAGTGCATTTTTGGGAGAGCCACTATCGCAAATATTTTCGTCGCGATTCTATCCTCCATGCGCGTGTGCCACTACAGCGGATTCGTAATACCCTCGAAGCATTTGAATCAATTACTGCCTCGGGGCTCTTAAGCCGCCCTATCCCACATTACGAGTCAGGGAGTCCGGGTAGTCCGGCGCAAAGTGAATTAATTAAGTGTCCGTAGGTAACGAAACGACGACTAGAACGTCGTGGTTGCCCTTCGAAAAATGATCCTCGAAATTTTGCTCCTGGTGCACTGTCTAACTTAGACGGTGTGATGAAGCGAAACTTTTTTAAATCTTACTGCAGAGGTTGATCACGGGTTAATAAATGTTTAATCTCCAGCATGTTAATTCTGTAATATATAACAGCACACAGTGGTCATCTAACATTTACCGAAGAGATTTCTTGACGGTCTAGAGCACAGTGCTACTTTAATTCACAAAATAAACGCATTTCTATAGAATTTGATAGCTGCCACAATTTCCATGACCGTCACTGTATTTTTAAGCAAATTTAAAATGAAAACGTGACAAAAGGATGAACGGTTTTGCAGAGGTTGATCAAGGGTTAATAGATATTTAAACTCCAGCATGTTAATTTTGTAATATACAACCGTACACAGTGGTCACATAATATTTACCGAAGAGACTTCTTGACGGTATAGAGTACAGTGCTACTTTATTTCACAAAATGAACACACTTCTATAGAATTTGATAGCTGCCACAATTTCCATGACCGTCACTGTATTTTTAAGTAAATTTAAAATGAAAACGTGACAAAAGGATAAACGGTTTTGCAGAGGTTGATCAAGGGTTAATAGATGTTTAACCTCCAGCATGTTAATTCTGTAATATACAACAGCACACAGTGGTCACCTAATATTTACCGAAGATTTTTATTGACGGTCTAGAGCACAGCGCTATTTTATTTCACAAAGTGAACACATTTCTATAGAATTTGATAGCTGCCACAATTTCCATGGCCGCCACTGTATTTTCAAGTAAATTTAAAATGAAAACGTGACAAAAGGATAGACCCGATCCAAACAATCGCATCGATTCAACCACTTCAGGGTCGAAAGGCGTTCCGCTCTGAATTTAGCGTCTTGAAAGCATCCTTTAGCCCTTGTGTTCATCGGCCCACGAATCCCTCTACACGATCGGCTGATTGTGCCGCTTAATTGTTATCTTCGGGTCGTGCCGTGGACTCAAATTGCTTCACCGATAACGTCGTTATAGTGGAGCACGCGATTATCATTGGCACGCTCCCACGATCCCGCAGGACATTCCCGCAGGGTTGACGAAGAACTCGTTCATTTGACTCGGAGCAGCTCTTGTTGCCCAGCATCTCACGAGAATTTGCTGTTCTACACGAGCAATCAAATCTATGAAGCCGTCGAGCTGACTGTTCGATACAGAGAGCTATATGAACAGAATTTGCTTGTGGTAAAACGGTCAAGTTGCATAGATGCAAATTGGTATTGACATCTTTGGCATCGATATCTTGTATTTAGAGAATCCTGTAACTTACAATAGTGTCAAACATCGGATAATCAGCACCTTGCGTGGTACACAACATTTCTTGCGTTTTTCAATACATCCGGCTAGAAACATTGATATGTTTATGAGTTCTTATGAAGCAAATAGAAAATTTCTTTACGCAAGTGCTCAAATCTTAGAATTTGTAATATTGTAGAGAGTTTCGTATTTAAAATAATAGATGGCAAAATTGTAACCAAACCTTAATACCATGTCATCGGAAGTATCGGTAATCTGGTAAGTGTCAAACATTGGATAATCAACACCTTGCGTGGTACACAAAATTTCTTGCGTTTTTCAGTACATTCGGCTTAGAAACACTGATATGTTTATGAGTTCTTACGAAGCAAATAGAAAATTTTACTACGTAAGTGCTCAAATTTTAGGATATGTAATATTGTAGAGAATTTGGTATTTAAAATAATAGATGACAAAATTGTAACCAGACCTTAATACCATGTCATCGGAAGTATCGGTAATCTGGTAAGTGTCAAACATTGGATAATCAGCACCTTGCGCGGTACACAAAATTTCTTGCAGTTTTCAGTACATTCGGCTTAGAAGCACCGATATGTTTATGAGTTCTTATGAAGCAAATAGAAAATTTCTTTACACAAATGCTCAAATCTTAGAATATGTAATATTGTAGAGAATTTCGTATTTAAAATAATAGATGGAAAAATTGTAACCAAACCGTAATATCAAGTTATCGGAAATATCGATAATCTGGTCCGTGTCAACTTCTGGCTGTTTTGCCCTGTCACTTCCCATCCCTCGGGTTGCAAAAACATTCAACATGAATCTGCCCCGCCCGTGCTGTTTTCGTACGTCAGCCCGTTCCTCGGTCATTGTCTCCTGCGCTCGCTCGACAGGAAGACGCGATAAAAAAGCCGGACATACTGGCGACGCAGGTTGCAACGCGAAAGTAATATCACCGCGCTCCGAGCGAAGTGGCTTCGTGACGTCGGCAGTTCGCGGAAAGAGAGAAACAAACGCGTCTGATGCCGCGTTTCTCCCCTTCTCGTCCGACTGTTCCTAGAGCATGCTCCTTATCTCCGGCGTCCGGAGTCTGCGGCGACGATTAAACTTTTCTCCTGGATGAAACGGACGTAAGCGAGCGCGGGCAGGACGAAAAGGAGGAGACGGACAACGACGACGACATTTCCGCTTCGCCGGACAATGCCATTGTCGACTTCAGCCAGAGGCGACGCGCCAGTTTCCATTTTAATGCCGCCGTTTTTTGCAACGGGAGTGTGTAACTGCGATTAGCGCAAGTGGATAACGAGGAATAATTCTCGTGTCGTCGTCTCGCTTAATGCTCGCTGCCAACTGCGTCCGAACGCGATAGCGAGGAATGAAACGGAATCAAGAAATCCATTACTCTCGCCATCGCCCCCTAACGCGTCTAAACAAAATCTGACTCAATCCGAGTGCCAGCCCTGCGATACGCGCACATCTGTAATCCCAAAGCGCGTCAAAGTAGCACCAATAGCATTCGCCCGAAAGCGGCTTTAAGTTTAAGCCGAGCGCATCGTCTTCCCGATAATTCATCCGCCATTGCACGTGCCGTTCTCCACACCCCCCAGCGTACCCTCGTTCGCACTCTCCTCGCACAGTGGACCTGGTCGAATCGTATAACGCCGGGGGACCCGAGGAAGGGTGCCCACGGTCGGTTCTGCTCAGGGGAGAGAAACGTTGAAACCCCAGTGGCTGTGGCTGACCACAGGACCCAGTGTTAGGCAGTTCGTGTTGCGGCTCCTCACAAAAGTTTCGCGATGTCTGCCGTGTATCGCCGGACTCCTACCACGTGAGCGTCGTTAGTGCTCTGATACGTGTAGTTGCGGATTTGTAACGTCAAAATTTATCGCTACAGTCGCACGGCACGTCTCCGTTAATTATGCACGTACGCGTCCACGGGACGAGGGATGGGAAAGGGGGAGGCTATGACGTGCGTGTCGATCGAGGAAAAGCTCGGTAATAGTTGACGCCGCGAGGGAGAAAGTCGGGGGTCCGTGGAAATCAATGCTCGTCGACGTATTCACGTCCATTTTGATGGGGAGGCTGGTTTCGTCGGCCTGCCGGTAATTTTGGTGGGTCTCTATGCGCGGCGGGTAGCTTTGGGTAATGAGAGATGGACCGTGTAATGTGGCAGTGTATTAATCGTGAGAGGAAATAATGCCTGTCAATTGTAACGTGACAGTTTTATTGTTAGGTGGACGCATCAAAGTGACGGGCTTGTCTGTGGGAATCAATAATCGCGGTGCGTAGTGATGTAGTACTTATTTAGCGCCGACGGTCTGCGCTTGGTATTCGTTTTACGCTTAATTAGACGGAGACAATTCTGAAATTAGAGATAAACGTGTAAGAGCGTAATGTGCGTTTTATTTAAATTTCGGGCAATGCAAGCGCGTTTCTCGCAACAGTGGATTTGAGATAGAGGTTGAAAAAATGCGACTCGTTTGTGCATAATCCGTAGGAAATCCTTGTAATTCCAGCGGACCGCGGGAACTTCTCCGGCAGTCGTGAACATTCGTCATACTTACCGATCCCAAATTGGTCTCGTACACCAACGCGTGGGATAGGAAATATCATCTTAATCCCGGCTGCCTGCGTATTTCCAACCGTCTCTCGTATACAAATTATATCTTAAAGCTGCGGTCTTATTCCGCACCATCCGACAACGTGAGAAAACTTATTGAATTTTTCTACTTTCCTGACAGAGTAATTTTCTGATAATCCGAATGATGCATAGGGACATATTTTCCCCGAATTCATAAAAATACTATAATCGCATATATTGACTCTACACAGAATACATTGCGACAATCAAGAGCATTTTTTTGTAATAGGTTAATGAAACTTCAACGTGACATGTTTCGACGGTATGCTCGTCAGTACGAAATTTAATTTTGTCAGAACAAACTCGAGCCCGCATTGCGTTTGGAGACCACTCGACAAAATTCTCCGGGGTTGATATCACAACCGGTTAATTACTCAGCCATTTTATTAGTTTCAAAGTAACAAAATCGAGGCACCAAAATTTTCGTCCGCACACGTAACGCAGATATTTTCGGCTGTTTTCTTTTTCAAAGCGCCCTCGCTTACTTTCTAGCGTACAGAACTCGTAACGGTAGCAGGGATTTATCGCGGCGCGACGTAAAGCTAGCCTTCACCGAAATCCAGCGAAATCAATACCGCAGCAAAACGACGTAGATTCTGTAACGAAAATTCAATCGGCGAAAAACGCTTTCGACGCTTGTCCCCTCGTCACGTGCATTCGCTCCCCGCGCATTTGCACATCGATGCTGTGTATATAAGTAACGGGAACACGAAAAAAACCGAGTGTACGAGATGCCGTGCGATGTCGATTTTCGATAACCGTTCGTATAGATAGTGGAATCAGTAATTAGGCTGGCGGCGTGCTTTTATGTACACACACATATACATGGTGCGTCGCCAAAATCCAGATAAATCAAACATTTTCTTGGAACATATTTTTTATTGCAATACTAGAAAAGTAAAAAATTTTTTTTGTTACTGTATTGTTTGTTGGGTCATAAAGAAAACATTCACTTAATATAATCCCCCTCTGCTTCAATGACCGCCTCCATTCTCGGTCTAAATCTGTCGCAGGTCCGTTTTAACGAGCCTCGGTTCATATCGGCGTATGCCACTTCAATAGCGGCTCTTAATGATGAGACGTTGGGATGTCTGGACTTGTTGGTGACCCTTTCAATCACGCTGCATACATAATAGTCGAAAGGATTTAAATCTGGGCTGTTGGGAGGCAGAAAAGCAGGTTACAGCGTTCAACTCGCTTTGTCCTGGCAGCTTCGGAAAGCATCTGTCTCACTTTTATCGCATAAGACTTGTAGCGGAGGTCCTCCTCCTAGATTCGACGCATAGATTTTTCGCTTACACCGACAATCGACGACAATTTTCGGATCGACTGCCCTGGATCCTGAAAAATGAGCTCCTGAGCCCGTTGAATGATTTCGGGCGTCCTAAAAACGCGCTCCTTCGAGTGACTTTTCCTGGCCGGTGTTGCAAAACCTTCGCTGGACTTCTCAGACTCGTTATATCTCGCGACAACATCATACACAGTCGATCTTGGCTATCCGAAGAATCGAATCATTTCTGTCGCTGAGCGCCCAGCGCGAATACTTTCGATAATCGCGGCTCTTCGATTATACTCTGCACTTTGGTTTAACATAGTTACAGTTTCGAGGTTATGAATGTTTATTACATGCTTCAAATTATTTCGTTGCTAATAGCGACATCTCCAAGTGGTATAGAACGACGGGAAATTTAAATTGAATTTTGTCCGGATTTTGGCGACGACCCTGTGTAAATATATATATATATATATATATATATATATATATATATATATGCAGATATGCGTGGCTGTGGGTTTATCCGTGTTACTGCGCAAAGCGTATCAACCACCCTCTTACGTTCTCTTCCCAGAGAGAGACGAATTAATTAACGAGTCGGCCGCATTAATGATGTAACGTCAGGATTTACGACGCACCGAAACTGCCCTTGGGGCCAGCGTCTGACTTCGTTCTGCAGGATTCTCATTTATTCCCTTCCACCGACTTCTCTCCGATCTTCGCTCTTCGTGCCTGTCTTTCTTTCGCGCCACACTACGTTCGTTTCTCCTCTGACGCTTCTCCCGGAAGAAGGATTGAGAGTAATTAAGATCCTCGTTGCTTACTATCATCGTCCGAGCTAACTCGCGCTCATTAATGAAACAATGCCATTAGTTACGTAGATCCCCGGGAGTCTGGAAAATGATAACAATTTGAAATTGGTTGCCAGTGTCATTTTTCCGCGGAAGTTCCGGCGTTCCAGCAGCGAATTCGAGTTAATGGCATGAGATCAAAGAAGAAATAACTCTGTAATAACAGCGGGAGGTATTAGTTTAACCTCTTATTTGTCCTTGTCCATTTTCTTCGCCGAAGTTTTCAGTTACATTTTTTTTGTCTGCAATCTGCTGCGGTGCAGCTTGCTTTTAACCTGGCCTCCTGTAATTATCGAATAATTTGCGAAACCCAGCGTGTGCATTCCGTACGTGTTACCTCGGACAACGGCTTTGTCACGCGCGATTTCAACGCTACCCCATTAGATCGTCAATTATGTCCCTTTAACCATGACCGGATCTACGTTCGCAACGTTCCAACCTCCGCGGTAGTGCGTCCATGACGTAGGTTTATCTTCGATAGCTCGTGCTACACACGTATAAAGCGTCCGTTGGCATGACACAGCCATACGTGCTTCGCTAAATTGTGTTTCCTCTTCCCTCAGCCTCTGCGTTCGTAACGTATTCCGTACAATGAGATTGCAGTACAATGATCTCATATGTTCACAATGTAGACATAAGCAAAACAGACTCGTAAAATAAATAAATGTGTGTATTCTGCATAATCACGCGTATTTCGCAATATTAAAGGCGGTTAATATACTTGGGTAAGATGGTATTACATATGATGCCTACCTAATGCGTCGGGCAGACCGTAATTCATCGAATGGAAATAGAGAGATAATCCCTATGATTAGATTCATTAAGGAAATGAACTGCGGGACAATGATATTTTACATGGGCTACGTTGGGATTATCTACTCTGGTATGTCCTACAATATTCTAGTCTGTCTGCAGCAACATGTTCTACATTGGAATAGTCTACCCCGGTATTCGACATTGTAATCCGCATCAACGAATATACGTACGGAGTATAGAATGCAACATAGAACACAACAGAACACTGATCCATGTAATTACAATTTACATGACGTCTTGTACCATTTGTTGCCATTCTCCTTGTACCTGCTGCTTTTCCGTAACAGTGAAACATACATTCGCAGCTTATTGAATGTGCACTTTGGTTATTGTGTCTACATCTTCTGCATCAACGTGCGCAGCCTGATAGTCACACATTCCATCAGGACGTCGCCAGATATTTTACGGGTTTCAACGTACATCAAATTCCTCATATTTCCGCAAATATTTTTACATTTTTTTCTTCGTCTGCACGAATCCATAGTCTTCTACCATATTGAAGTCACATGCACTTTCATTATTCTGTTTCTGTCTATACCTTCTGTATCATCGCACACGGCATAATAGTCACTCATACCATCACAACGTCACCGGATATTTAGCGGAATTAAACGTACCGCGAGTTATAAATGACGCCGGGCTTCCTCCAGAGGCGATTTTACATTTCCTCCATTTGCCGGGGTAAACGACGTTTCGCAGGGCTGACAAGGGTTGCAGCTTCTGCTCGTCGAGCTGTGAACGAATGATAACGCCGTCGTTCACCTGACGTTCACGAAATTCGCGAAGTCGATGCCGTTTTATGGAAGGGTGACCCACCCCGACCAAGCTGTTGTTCCCTTCTTTCTTGCCAGGCGACGATACTTTCGTCCCCGAATAGGAGTTCCCCCATATTCGATTTCTCGTTTTGCGTCCTCACGCTCGAGGGAGAAAAATTTGTTGGTGAAAAACGATTTCACTCAATGCCTCGAATGCTGCTAACCTGCGTTACGCAATATTTTATTAAAATGACGCGTAATAATTCCAATTGAGACATTTTCATATTAATTCATACTGACACTTGCATTTTTAAGCATAACGCTGTCGCTCGCAAGGTTGAGTAATTAATGAATTAATGATACAGAAACTTAACAGTTTTCGTCGTATCCTGTCTTAGAAAACATCATCCACGCCATTCTGTCTACATTTTTTATAACCTTGATTTCATTGACACATTGCCAGATATTTTGATTAGAATCTGACAATTGATAATCAACGATTGTTCTCTTAACACTTCGACTACCATGATGGTCACCGGTGACCGACGCAAGACATTTTATTTATGGTCACAATTATTATTTTATAAATGCATTTGTTATTAGAATAGTGATGCGATCCTTTGGTCTCCAATACCTGCGCATTATTTACATTTTGCAAAATTGTCAAAAGATTTCAAAATCACGGCGTTGCCGCGATAATACGCGCGGTGTAGCAATTATTATTTTATAAATGCATTTGTTATTAGAATAGTGATGCGATCCTATGGTCTTCAATACCTACACATTCTTTACATTTTGCAAAATTCAGTCAAACGCTGTAGTATTTCATAGGCGTATATCACGGCATCACCGTTTTATTACAGCATAATACGCGCGGTGTAGCAATTATTATTTTATAAATGCAGTTGTTACTAGAATAGTGATGCGATCCTTTCGTCTTCAATACCTGCACATTCTTTACATTTTGCATAATTCAGTCGGACGCTTGGCAGTCAACGTGTTAAAATAGCAAATTGACGATTAGTTCGACTGCCGGTGATTCCTTACAGCGGATGCGTTCTAGTTTTTAGTTGTATCCTACTATAGGTTTGAATCGCTTGTCCCCAACACTGCTGGTAACAGTGTCTGCTAAACACGATGCGTCAGCCGATTAGCTTGATTAAAATGCTGTAACGAGGCTTCGCAGCTGATCGTAACCAGCAACTACAGCGAAAGCTCACGAGGGTGGATTTTAATAAACCGGAAGCTCATTGTACGGGACGTTCGGCTGTTTTGAACCGGTGTCGCACACGCGGAGAGCTGTCAGAATGAGACGAGGACGAATGTTGGGGAAGAAGATGCGAGAGAATGAGCGGCTGTGCCATGGAAATGGACAGATTGAGAGAGTGTGAGAATGACATAGAGGATGTGAGAGAGGAAAGAAGAGAATTTCTGCCGCAGGGGGTGCATTGTTGCAGTGCCGGTGATTACGACTGGCAAGCGACCGTCCCTTTACTCCTCCTCTTGAAATCCTCCTCTTCACTAGATTCTACAGCAAGTTCATGGCGCGGTTCCTCGTAGACGAGATACCACCCGGGGCACCGCGTCTTGTTAACGGCGACTATGCCTGCCTTTTAAGTATCGTGTCTTTTCCACGATCTGCTTAATTGCTTCCTTAAAGACCGTCGCCGCGTAGGCGCAGAAGTTCCACCCTAGTTCAGTCTGGGAATGTATTGATGCTGATAACGTACAGATTTTTGTTGGTTATCGTCACAACATAAGATAACGTAATATGGCACTAAATTTACGGCGAAGGATAATAGCTTGTCTTATTTTATTTTAATGGTCCGCTGTTATTACCGCAATCAGGGACAAGTCGACTTTTCCTATTCACCACTCAGACTTCCTTATTCATTATAATAGCAGATTGGCTAGTATTCAGTCAAACCTTTCAATAGTCTAGTACTACATTAAAGTACGACATATCTTCTTTCATATCCTCATCATAATACTGTGGTGTGCATGGATAGAGTGCGGTGTGTATGAGAACATGTAAATGCTGTATGCGTGAGTGCGAATGTCCGGTGTGTTTGATGGGCGTGTGTGGTCCTTGCATGACAACATCACGCGAGGACCAGTGTTCGCAGTGTTGTTTACAATTCGTAATGTCGTGTTGAATAAAAGTTTTATATTCTCACCTGTCTTTCTATCTCTTACTATTTAATTTGATTCATCGAATTGTTACACAATAAAGTTTTATGCAGAGTTCATCGAAGTTTCATAAAACCAAACAATCGACTTTGCGGATCGAATTTCAATGATAAATTTCTCACAAAGGATACCGTGCCCTTTCAAAAGTTAATAATGTCTTCGCGTTCGAACGCGTACAACACATCCCCTATAAACGAAATTAAAATATTAAACCAATACACAATATTAAAATTGACATTCTTATCTGATATGCCCGTTACAACAACAGCGCCTTTGTCTTTACCCACATCTAATGCAAATTCATCATCGGTGCCGTCGAATTTACCCCCAACCGCCGTTAATATCCTTCTCACACACGCACCCTCCCGTCCGCAGGAGTTAATAACGGCACCAAGCTTACACAATTCGCATACGACAGCGCGGATTAGCGTCAGCCATTAGTCGCCTTCATTAAACCCTCTCCGTTCACCGGTCTCGCCAAACACTCTGGCCCGAAAGAAAAACAATCGCGACGGAAGTTGCCGTCCTCGACTCGCATTGTTACGCACCGAGGACTCCGATCGCGGTGGGAAACGGACCAAGAACACGCCGGGGGAGTCGCGTTTAACGAGTAGCAGGACGTGGCAACCGTTTCCCGGGAATCTCTAAGACGACTTAGAAGCGGAACTCTTGCAGCGCGAAGACGAAAACTCGGATGGGGTGGTTTGGGTAAAGAGAAAGCGGCGGGACGAGAAGTGGGACGGGGGTGGCCCGAAGGAGGAACTTCTAAAATCAATTAGCAGCCCCTTAGGCAATGGGGTTCCGTTCCCGCGACCGAAGGAGGACCCTTTCCATCATAGGATAAGGGGTGATAAGGAGGGGACGACGTTTATCCCAATAGAGAAGCCGGCGGAACAATCACGGCGTTTCTCTGACTACATATAGGAGCGTGTCTGAGGGGTCGCGAGTTGCGATGAACTTGTGTGTGGGGCTGTGTGTGTGAGTTAGCACTTGTGGAGGCTGCACCGTCTAACCCTACCCTCACTTGGAACCCCGTTGCCGCGGGCCACTGAGATTATCAGGCGGATGATTTAGGTCGTCTTCGTAATAGCCGTTTTTTCGCAGTGATCAAGGTCAGAGTAGCGGATTTGGTTGACTGGTGCGGATACACAGTTTGGAAGTGTTCTTGATATGAAGATCGGTAATGCCGGATCTGTTTTGTACGGAACTTTATTTATACTGGCTTACACTTTTTACGGATCTCAATATACTTAGGTTTAACGTTGGGGGTCTCGGAGAATACTCTATCTTTCGTCCGTTCGGACTCATGTAAGTCCTGGGCGAATGTGTTTTGCAACGGTTCGACCTTTTTATACTAAACGAGTGATCCGAGCCTGACCAATGATGACGTGGCTGACGGTACGCGCTGTACGCTGATTTGTAAATTGTAGTAGTTGGTAGGAGCAATCGGAGGTATGTAACGCGAAACCTGATGCGGGGAGTGTGCATTCTTCTAAAGAACAAATTTGAAGCTGGACAGATATTCTTGAAAACGACTTGAAATATTTCGATGGTAATGCAGTGTTGGTGCAAGTGCACCATAACAGCGTTTTTCTTCACCGGGTCTTAAACGGTTTCGTAGCGTAGCGATACGGGTTTGTTCCGTATTTAGTGTTTTTGGTTGCTATTCTTTGATAGGGCTGCAAGACAATTTGTAGGTATTCGTGAATTTAGTTATTTTCTCGAGATTCTACCCTCGGGAAACTTCGCGGATTTACGTCTCGGTAGTTTTGTAACCTCGCATAAAATCGCGCGTGAGGTCGTCAGCCTTGGACCTTAAAGTTTGCCAGAGGAAGTCGGGATTTAGTCGACGAAGTTCTCGTGTATGCCGAAATAATTAGTTTGTTTTGATTCGATTTACTCATATCAGAGTCTTAGAAATACTTATTGCTTTTTCACTTCTGCGTCACTAAATCTGTTACCGTTCATATTCATTTAGACGGTGTTAGAAGAGAGCATTCGTTTTCTAGATAGACCACACAGGCAATCTGATGGTTTTGAAGATCTTAAGACTTCTGTTGTCCTTCCCACTCGGTATAATTCAGCATCGTCTACTAAGATCTACAGACATGAACAGCTTTCCTTGCCGTACGGTCTGGCTATGACAGTAGCTTGAGCTTTGCCGGAAGTTTTGGATGGATGGTCGGATAAGAGGTTTGTCTGACAGCAAGAGGAACGAGATGGAACGTATGAAGGACTAGTGATTTGAAATCTGAACGAAACTTTTTAATTTCCAGTAGGGAAGTATAGAATCAACTGCAAATGTTAACATTTTCAGTTTTATTTTATCCATATTCGCTGAATTAGCACTGCTGCCATTTTTCTGATATTTCTTTAATGCTCCTTCATTCATTCAAAGAATATTTAAATTTTTGCAAAAATTACAAGTTTTAAATAATATTGTTTATTATTCATAATATATTCTTTGACTTAATATTCAAATACGTGGCTCTAATAGAAACTCCGGAAATTATTTGGAAAAATATTTTTTTGCTTATAATCGCATTTTGTCATTCAATTGTTATCATTTTGATGTGGCAGAACCGATTGTCACACCTAAAAACTAACACGTGCAAGTATGATGAAGCTCACGTTTAAGAAAATCGAATGGTTAAGGGTAGTCACAGAGAACACTCTCATACGCTTCTTCTCTCTACATCTCTTTCTTTCCCTCTCACTTTCCCAGTTTCTCTTGCGACTCTCTTGAATCGGACTATGTTCTCGCAGCACTCTGAGCAAATTTCGTTCTCTTTGAACGACCCTTTCGTGACCCCAGTAAAGGCCGGAACATGACAAAAAGGTCCGTGGCTCCTTCTGTCGAATTGGAAGGACCAAAGGACACTGGACAGAGACCCCTTTAAATGAAGACGAAAGGACTCCCTGGCGCTACCGAATCCTATTCCCCAAATCGTGGAATCACGAAGTCCACTGTCCCTGCTTGTCTTTGTTCCCGACCGGAGAGTTTCGAAAGTTTTCATGTTTTGAGTTGATTACCGAAAGACGCTTGTCATTTGTTGTCCAATGAGATTGCCGGGTACACAAATCTTCATTTTAACACGTTGACTGCCAAGCGTATTTTACTATATTAGAACGGCGATGCTATAAAATACTGCATCGTTTGATTGAATTATGCAAAATGTAAATAATGTGGAGGTATTGGAGAAAGGATGGAATCAGTGTTCTAATAACAACTGTATTTATAAAATAGTAATTGCTGCCTATTGCGAATATTTTGGATCTTCAGTAAAATCTCTTGCGTCGGTCACCAGTGACGATCATGGCAGTCAAAGTGTTAACACGTAGACTGTCATGCGTATTTTACTAGAACGGTGATGCTATGAAATACTACAGCGTTCGATTGAGTTATGTAAAATGTAAATAATGTGCAGATATTGGAAACCAAAGGATCGCATCACTGTTCTAATAATAACTGCATTTATAAAATAATTATTCTACCCATTGTGAATATTTTGGATCTTCAGTAAAATCTCTTGCGTCGGTCACCAGTGATCATCATGGCAGTCAAAGTGTTAACACGCTGCCTGCCAAGCGTATTTTTCTATGTTAGAACCGCGATGCGATGAAATACTGCAAAGTATAATTAAATCGTGCAAAATAAAAGTAACGCAGACTTGTCAGAAGTCAAAGTATTGGAGCACCGTTCCAATATCCTTTTCTTTTACAAGATTGCAACCAGGCTTTATTACGAATTTTTTTGCATTTTTAGTCAAATCTTTTGCACCGGTCACCGGTGACCACCGTCGCAGTCAAAGTGTTAAGTAACGATGCTTCAACGAAAGTTCAGGTAAAATGTATGGCAAATTTCATTTATTGTCGTTATTGCATTTTTCTCGTCTACAAGTTTCGCTGATTTGGGCGACTCTATTCATTACTGCGCACTATTGGACGATTTTTCAAGTCATCACCGTCGCCTTCGGGGGTTTCTAATATAATACACCAAATGAAGAGAAACGGTGGCGATGAGCAAGTCCGTCAGCACGCTAGAACGAGAGAAAATGATGTTGGATAGCCCTCGGCTAAGTTCCCTCTCGTGTCCTGCCTCTGCTGAAATTTTAACGTATTTGTCGCATCGCGACAGGCCAAGAGGGAAGAATCGAACGTCGAGAGAAAGGATGAGAAAGTCTCCGGAGATTTTCTTTGCGCCATCGTTCACCTGTCATTCGTCATGGTTAAGCTTCGTTAGGTTTCGTTACTGCAGTAGTACCCGAATTCCCCAACTTTCGTTTTTTCACTTCTTGTGTCGGTTCATTCTCGTTACGAACGTTACTAAGAATCACTGGTGCAGGATGATTAAATTTATGGTGCGACCGCAAACTAAATTTTCTGGTTCGATGTCGCTCCGTCTACTTCCGAATATATATCGTCCGCTCACATCTGTTATGTTAGTGGTATAACTATCTTTTGCAACACTTCTTTATGTGCACATGTATAACTACTACATGGGTTTTTAAAGAAGACAGTACAATTTTATGTATATTCAAGCATTATAGATTTGTTATGCTCGACTTTGTGCATCGTGTGATGTACCGAAATTGTCCTCTGTTTGGTTTCAAATTTAAAGGTATTTTATTCTCGTGAATTATAGCTCAAAATCTGTAACCAAGACGAATGCAATTTCTGAACATCGCATATACTCATGCATGTACTGTTTGCGAACTTTCCTGTATTAAGGTCACAACTGTACTCTAAAATTGTTCTTTATATGTTCAGCTCAGTGTTATATAATCCTTTCAATTCCCCCAAGAACCTGTCTGCGCTCTCCGTCTTCCGGAGTAAAACGCGATCGATCACATCCTTCCACTCGTAAAACATCCCAAATACTCGATGAAATATTTTCGTCGCGCGTTTTCCTTTCGGATAATCCTTTGAGTCAGCTGATAAGTGGTAACTCAAACGAAGAAATCGCCCCTTGAGTTTCTTTGACGTTACTCGTTAAGAGGAATAGGTCTGTCATTATCGGCTTTGCGCATCGTCTTGTTGCCGCACGATTCACGATGAATACCAAAACATCGCGCTGTTTGGGTATCCACTAATTCAAATGCAAATTCTCGCGCGAAACGTCGGCTTTACAGTTTGCCGACAAGCATTTAGGGATTCTGTTCAGGCGGCAACGGGACCCTTAGCTATTCAAGACGTAACCCTTTCCAGTTAGTCCAGGGGTTAATTATGTCATTGCAATCGATCTGTTTGCAGGCGATTAAGCCAATGAAATATACGAAAATCCAATCGAAATTTCGTAACTTCAAATTGCTCCGCAGGAATAACACATTAAGTTCCTTGCGAGACTATACGCAGGGCCATATATCTTGAGGAGAATTTATGAAATTTACGAAAGACCCGCCTGCAACGTAATGCTTGATAAAGCACGTCAAGATATTTACAACTCTCTACATAGTTCCAGTTTGGGAAAGTTATTAATGTTTTGGACACAGATATTGTTTAAGTATTGACCTTCCACAAAGTGCGAAGTTTCGCGATTTGGCTTTAACGATAGATGTATTGATTCGCTGAGCAGACCCCTTCTGCAACAACCGATATTAAGCAGAGAATGTTGCGAGGGAAAAAAAAACTATTTCGTGCGGGCGGCTACGGGATGATATATTTTCGGTCGTTGGCTTTAACGACTTGCACGAGATTGCATCGTTGGGATTATGTCATTGTCTATAAATTTCAAGATCTCCTGGGTTGCTGAGTATAAATAAACATACAGCACACGCACTCGATAATTGTGTGAAAATGTGTGAGGCGAAAAACGCAGTGCGAATTTATGATTATTTCGCGCTATCGTTGTCACTCGCAGCAAGTATACCGATCGATCATTTCAAAAATCGTAACAACTTTTCAAGATGCTTTAACCCTTTGACTGCTGAATACTTCCGACCGAAGCGCTCGCTGAGACCGTGATACTTTTCGACAGTTTGAACTCTGTTGCTCTATTATGTAAGGCACAACTATGTTATAATGGTAACTTTTCATTTACGTCGCATTTAAATAATGCAAGGAATATATTTGATGAAGAACGCATTCGCATTCATCTCTTACATTGATAATTGTGGTTGCCGTAAGTAAGAAATCGAAACGATTGTGAAACGCATATATGCGTCCATAAATGACACCGATACATTTTGGCGGACGCATATATGCGTCCACAGTTGACACCGATACATTTCGGCGGACGCATGTATGCGTCCACAGTTGACACCGATACATTTAGGCGGACGCATGTATGCGTCCATAGTTGAAACCGATATATTTCGATGGACGCATGAATGCGTCCATAGCAGTCAAAGGGTTAACACGTTGATTGCCGTGCGTATTTTGCCGTATTAGAACGGCGATGTTATGAAATACTACAGTTATGAATTATGCAAAATATAAATAATATGCAGGTATTGGAGACCAAAGGGTCGCATCACTATTCTAACAACAACTGCATTTATAAAATAATAATTGATACTCATTGCGAATATTTTAGATTTTTAATATTATCTCTTGCGCCGGTCACCGGTGACCACCGTGGCAGTCAAAGTGTTAAGAGGAGATTACTTGATACTACTGAAAGTATAATATGCGCAGCTGGTAAGCTTGTGTAAGTGTTGCGCGACAAACAATGAAACGCGTATTAATGATTGTTTCGCGCGATCGTCGTTATTCGCAGCAAACAGACGCACCGCGGACAATGAGGAGGTGCTGGGACAAGAGGAAGAGCGTTCTGAAAGGGGTGGCGCGAGAGGGTCGATCGGTTCGAAAGTCGTAGGTAAAATCGCGGAAGAGGGCAGCGTCGGGGCAGTATCCCCCGCGGGGCAAATTTCCGATTTATTCAAGCCCGCTCCCGAATACTTGGGAGCCCATAAAGGGAATGAATGGGATTGTGGCGGTTACAGCAATGCTCAGGGCTGCTTTAGGGGTTCATGAAATACGCGCTGCCACCCT
Source organism: Cryptocheilus praepositus (assembly GCA_033815515.1). Taxonomy (NCBI): domain Eukaryota; kingdom Metazoa; phylum Arthropoda; class Insecta; order Hymenoptera; family Pompilidae; genus Cryptocheilus; species Cryptocheilus praepositus. Next base: position 5,555,582 of record JAWWQZ010000315.1, read on the forward strand.
CCTCCAGGCTTTGCTCTTGCTCCTTCCCTCCCGCTTCCGCCCCCTCTTCCCCCTCTTGTTCCTCCCACCCTTTCTACAACGTATCGAGACTCCTCTCCGCAGGGTGGCCAGCGGTATTACCATGAATTTACATAGCTTCGCTCCGAACTCCGAACATATTGCGCCGCTTTGATTTATGCGAAACATTTGCTAAATATTCCGCTTAATCTCGGCTGCGCGGAATGCCGGCTGCAACGAGAATGCGAAGTTTCTTTTGTCAAATGAACAAGCTGAGATGCGAGCTGAGACGCCGGACTGATCCGGACACCGGCACTCTTTGTTCGTTTAATACTTTGACTGCCACGGTGGCCACAGGTGACCGGTGCAAAAGATTTTACTAAAAATGCAAAAACTTTGCAATGAAGCCCATTTGCAATCTTGTAAAAGCAATTGATATTGGAACGGTGGTTCAGTACTTTGACTTCTAGCAACTCTGCGTCAGCTTCATTTTACACGATTTAATGATATTCTGTAGTACTTTAATGCATCGCGGTTCTAACATAGCAAAATATGCTTGGCAGTCGACGTGTTAACACGCCGCGCGTATTTTGCTGTAATAAGACGGCGACGTTATGAAATACTACAGCGTTTGACTGAATTTTACAAAATGTAAATAATGCGCAGGTATTGGAGACCAAAGGATCGCATCACTATTTTAATAACAACTGCATTTATAAAATAGTAATTGCTGCCCATTACGAATATTTTGGATCTTTAGTAAAATCTCTTGCGTCGATCACCAGTGACCATCATGGCAGTCAAAGTGTTAACTTATGTGGTTTTGGGGAAAATAATGTGTGGGGTTGTGGATCTGATATTCGAAGTTATTCACTGCTCCGGTTTGACATTTTATAATATGTTATTGTTATTTTGATTTATTTGAACTTTGTTGTTATTTGAGTCTTATTGCAGATAGTTGCAGAGTTTTTAAACCAAATGCAATGAAGAAATAAGAGTTTCCATCTATTGTATACGTTTTGCACGCACGCCGTTTGGTGGTTTTTGCTTAAGGTGACGATTGCTGATTGTGAGCACCTTCCTCTAAGGCCGATGTCGGTAAAAAGAGTATTGTCGCTGTTCTGCTATTGTACTTCTTTTATCACGTTTTGTCGTGAAGCAGCACAAAGATTTCCAGACGCCTGCTTTCTTCGTGGCTATTCTTTGTGTCGCTCATTGTTTTCCTTTAAATTAACAGTTTCTATCCCTCGGATTCTTAATGATTGTCACAAAATTTATAATTCCTTTATGACAACAGCGCGTTTTTTTTACCTTTGCGAATTATCGCAGTGCATAATAAAATGTTCATTCATTCCCCTCACGCGCGGAATTCTTTTTCGGGCGGAAAAAAATGCGGAACAGGAAGGAACAGCCGCGGAATCATAATTTGGCCGACAAATTTGCTGTTTTCGCGCGGCACAAGCCGTCATTATAACTGAAGAGTGTCGGCATCGTCGACGCAGGCCGAGTTTTCCCTCCTAATTGAGGATTAAACGTTCCTCGAAAAAGTAATGTAACGTTTTAATGAGAAACTCTCATTAGGACCTTTATTTTTAACGGCGCTTCTTTCATTCGACCGCATTCTCCTTTTTTTAGTGTTCGTAAAAGTAAGCCGCCGCCGCCGCGTCGAAACTGTAACGTGTTTGGGGAATGTTTTATCCGAAGAATGGCACGGAAAAAATATCCATGCCCGCGCTCACCTCGTTCAGAGTGGTCGAGAAGAATGAAAACGCGTGTGGCGCATTAGGGCATAAAAAATGCTTTATTAACACGCCTATTTTTTCCTTATCGCCGATCCCTTTAATGAGCTGCAAAAAAAAAACGTGGTACAAAAAGTTCTCGTACCCCTTTTCCGTCATATAAAGCATTTGATTAATGATTGTTACCAAGACGTCAGGAACACTCGCCTGCTGTCAAGTATCGAGTTTTGGCTGATTTCTACGTTCAGAAAGCCTTCAAGAGGGGCGTAGATGGAAGTTTCGAATGGCAAGAGGGCGAGACACTCTGAAATGCGAGCCTTAGCCTTCGAGGTATTTGGTGGTTTTCCTCGGATTCCATTGGCTGCACCGCACATCAGCGAGTCGGCCTAGATCCCACTTGGCTTCCTCCTCCTTCTGCTCATATGGATGCGTTTCTACGGCCTGCAGTCGTCTACGTTGATAGATACTGCGCTCACCTGAAGCCGGGCAAGTTCAGGAAATGCTACGCCACTTGCAATTAGAATCAATTTCACGATTTAACGGAAAACGTACTGTGCATTACCAGATGTACGAGGTACTATGACGCGTGCAGTGATTGTACCTTAGTCAATAACTTGAAAGAGGAAAAATTATACTATTATAAAATATTAATTATAAAAGGAAAGGTTCCCATGATGGAAATATTTATAACGGTGACTTGGACATAAAGCTTAATACTCGCGCTTTACCATAATTAAACATGAAATAAATTTATTTCATGTTTTATATATAAATAAAGTTAATACTCGCGCTTTATATCCAAGTCACCATTATAAATATTTCCTCATGGGAACCTTTTTTTTATAATTAATATTTTATAATAATATAATTCTTCCCATACAACTTATTGACTAAGGTACAATCACTGCACGCGTCATAGTACCTCGTACATCTGCCAACACAGAGTATGTTTTCCGAAATTTATGTATCTATATATATATATATAGGACGTAAGGGATGTTACCGATATTTGAATAGCTCGAAGTAAAAACTTTCGACACCGCTCTTTCTTCTCGTATTCTTTTATCTTTGGCATTATCAGGCAATACACGTGAATATCGGCACGATTCTTGACCATTTCCGTTCTGCAACGGTGCTCCAATGGCGACCACCCTCTGTCGGCCGCCCACTCTTTTTTTTTTGTTTCATTTCCCACTTCACATATTCATACGGCACTCTTTGCTCACAATAAACGCGGACCATTTGCATGTAGGGTCTCCGCTCCGGGGATAAAGCTCATCCTCTTCCCCATTGGAAAGGGGGTGAGGGTGGAGGAGACATTCTCTGTCACACTCTTTCCCGCTGCCGTACCCCAGGTACCCCCGCGATAAGCCACCCCTCGGGATTCGCGTTTGTCTCGATTTATATGCACGCACAGACGCAGCTGACGTTGTGTGTTCCCTGCCTAGACGTAGGCAGGCGTGTGCGCGTAGGATCTCTTTAAAATTGCATGCGAACGCTGTAAGAGCGTACTGTTTCTATAAGTATAGTGGAGATTTTACAAGAATGTATTAAGCGGTATATATATATGGGATCTCAAATACAGGGTCCTATAATTGGCAATGAAAGGTCACCTATGATCCTCAATTATTATATTGATATTATATTGAGTTTGTTTAATCGTGTTATTTGGTTGCTTAGTAGTTAGTTGACGATAAGACGTAAAGACGAAACGGCGTAAAGGCGAAACGGCGAAATGACGAAAGTGTCTTGATTGTGTTGTTATTGTTTATAAATATTATACTTTCTAGCTTCACGTAATAAATTCCTACATATAGGTTCATTCAAGCAAATATACATGTTTGACATGATATATTCAGGACAGTGAACACATCTATGCATGATCGACCTTGAGTCAGGAATCTGGCACTGAACCGGAAAATAACTATATGCACATTTATTTAACACGTTGACTGCCGTGCGTATTTTGCCGCATTAGAACGGCGATGCTATGAAATACTACAGCGTTTGACTGAATTATGCAAAATGTAAATAATGTGCAAGTATTGGAAACCAAAAATGCATCACTATTCTAACAATATATATTTATAAAATAATTATTACTACCCGATTGAATATTTTAGATCTTCAGTAAAATTTTTGCGCTGGTCAAAAATAACTATATGCTCATTTATGTTAAGTAAGTGCAATAGTACAAAATTGCTATAAGAACTCATAAGTGCCGTTAAAATGAGATTGTCTTTTTGGATTTGTTCTGGGTCTTTTACGGTCTTCTGGATCATTTTGGGCGGTGCATTATAAAATGTAGCAGCGAATCAGTTGGCCGAAATTTATGGCGAGCAATGTGTACATAGTAACACGGGACAGCATAGTCAGTGCTGAACCTTCACGAGGGTTCGCATCGATAGATCGATTCTCCAGCAGACAGTAAATATCGCTGATGAGCTAGTCCAGTCGGTGACGTCAGTTGGGGACTTGAGTCGGGTTTCGCTGTTTCGTGAAACAGGGCTGCAGAGAGGGGGTGCTTACCCTGCGATTTGTCGGGCAGCAGAAATCCTCGCTACTCGACTCGATACCTCTACGCCCGTCTACCCTTCGCCCCCGCTCATCCTTTTTTTTTGCCCCATCTCACCCCCGGCCACCTCTCGATCATCGACCATTCTTTCCCCGTTTTTTTCGCACATTTTATTTTTCACCCCACGGCTAACAGTGGATACTTCGAGAGTACGCGCTCAAAATGAGAGGTCCGGTACGATAACAATTTCGAAGGATTAAGCCGACGTCCTCTGAATTTGCTTTGTAATCATCGCGGAAAAATTCAATCGGCGATTTGGTCGGCGCTGTTTAATTTCTCCCCTTGAGACTTTGTTGGACTCGAAGTTTCGTTTTTCCGTTACGCCTTCCAGAATTACTATCGATGCACCGTGGGTGTTATGCGTACGATGTTTCGGTTTTGTTAATATGATAAATGGTACGCTGTATACGAATGTTCGCACGGAAATTCTACTTGCGCCGTAATGGAACGTAGGGCTAGCTTTGTCACTCGTTTTAATAGGCCTCTTCACATTTTTTGTTGCAGGTCTCGCTCTGCGACGATTACAGTTTACCGGTCGACTTCGTGAATAAGAGACGACCGGCTAGTGCTTCTGCGGCGACGTCGACAGTGCAATGGGCTTTACCTAGTCCCACTGTCGAAAACGTAAGTACTTGATAAAGAAATAAAGTATTTGGGTCTAAGGAAGGTTACTTTAATTTTTAATGTAACTATCGAACGGCGGCGTATGTTGAAGAGTTCACAATATTTATTGTTCAATATTTTTATAATTGTAACATACATGTTCACGAATTGGGTCTAAGGAATATTTGGGTCTAAGGAATGTTGCTTTAATTTTTAATGCAACTATCGAACGGTGGCGTATATTGAAGAGTTCACAATATTTATTGTTCAATATTTTTATAATGGTAACGTACATGTTCACGAATTTGTCGTTCTTGACTAAGACATCATCTCCTCTCGGGTAGTAGACTACGGATTTCTTACGATTCGAAGTTACGGTGGATGGACTTAAAATGCCTGGGTATTTCGAGGTATTGAGGAATAGGGTTTAAGGATGAGGACTGTGTGATTCGGATATTTGCTTGAAATTCAGATATATACTTTACGGATAGGAGGGATTAATGGGAAAAACAGGAAGTTTCAACTGTTCTTGACTATATAGTGAATTTTTAATTGTCAAACGAAGATGTTTACAACAAGCAAGTACTTGAGGTGAATAAACTTACAGCGCATTGCCAAATTCTTGCTCGCACAATTCAGTTACTCGGCTTCTTACAATTGCAAGGCTTATAAGGATTGCGAACCGAGTATGTACTCACGAATTGACCGATAACCGACATAATTTCATTGCCAAACCGATCGTTCACTCTGCAGGCCGGAAATGGATTTTATCCTCGGGAATCAAGGGTTTATCCGGTGTCACGGTTCGATGAACGTGGGCGTTAAGTAAACGCACTGCCGTTACACGTTTACGCCCCCGTTTGATTCGACCCCTGTCGCTCACCCTTTCGGCCGCGAGCGAGTTTATCGATATTTTTACCTCGCCGACGAGCAGTGAATCAAAATGAACAAAGTATTACCGTGCGGAGACCAGAAAGAGGGAAGATATATGGCGCGAACGTGACGCGGCGGATAGAAAAGGCGACGTGTGAAGAAGTATGGAGGAATACAAAACCGTATCGCCGGCAGTTTGTCTTCCAGACATGTCATTAATTAATAATGGTATCGACAAATATAAAATTCCAAATATGAAATATTCCATGTGTCATTCAACGGATTCTTATGTAAGCTCAATATTCGCCCGTCAACATCGGTTTATTAAGTTTTGTTTTGCACGTTCGCTCTTTCTTTTTTTCACTAATATTATGTTGAATGTAAAAATGCATATACGGTACTCGACGATTCGCGAAATATTCCGTTATTCATCGAACATCGATTCTTAGACTTTCTATGCCATCATACTTTCTCTCTCTTTATTTGATTCCATTACAAGCACTCAATCTCCGAGACCTGTCACTAATCGATACCGTCACCATCAAGCAATCATTCCCAACACGAATGCCAACGAGTCGCAAAATAATCTCAATATTCACCCATCAAAGCTTGATTCACTTTCCCTTTTTTTCGTACCACCTCTCTCTCGCTCTCTCACTCCGTATAGCGCATATTTTATCTTCCGCACCCGTCATTAATCAATCACATCAGCAAACAAAATTTCCAGACGCGGCACTCAACGACTCGCCGAAATATCCTCATCCAACATCGATTCCTTTCGCTTTCATCGCTGATTCCCTCTGCCTCTCCTTCATTCCTCTACCACCGTTCCATCTCCCACACCTGTCACCAATCAATAATCTCACCGTCGAACAAAAACTCCGACTACGCGTCTGGGCGCATCGCGAAATAATCCCGATACCGTTCAAAGACTTTCGCTTTCTTTACACCCCCCCGTGTCTCCTGCGCATTTCTCTCCAGTATTCTGTCTTCAGTATCCATTGGAGGCTCGTTGATGTCGTTTCCTGCAGCGGTGGCGCGAGATCAGTATTGATATTTTCGCCGGGCTCGCCGGTGGAGAATCAGCTGAAGGGAGAAATATAATTACGGAGGTGACAAAATACCCCCCGGGCACGTTAGTGCGAGCAAAAGGGGGACCAAGGCTGGGATTTCTAGAGGGGAGGAGCGAGGGGGTGGAGAGGGTGAGAGGTGCTTGAAGGTGTGAGGCGGAACGGATGTACAGGCCGAGAGAGGAAAGGGACTGGAGAGACCGGTGACTTCCGGCGGTGCTTATAATTGCTCCGGTACTCAGTTTCTGGTGCCTGGGGTTGCCTCGAGCGCTGCGCCTAAATGCTTCTCCCTCCTCGAATGTCCTTCCGCGCTCGCCTCTTTTCCCACCCACTCGCTGCCTTCTCGCGTAAATGCGTTTCGAAAGTACGCGGTCATTGAATTGTGTTTGCGGCGGTCGGCGGGGAGTCCGATACCGTACAGCGGTTTGCGTTTTGCGTACACGATGATACGTGGCTAATTATTGTAGGAGGGAAGACACAGGGAAATAAATCGGACTTGCTAAATTAATAAAAATATATTCTACCAGTGTTACAAGTAGCGTGGGATAAGAATTACGTCGTATAATGAAAGGGACCACGAGCCACACTATGCACGTCATTAGTTTATCGCGGTGTGGCCTGAACTACCTCTTATCTGTGTGACTCATGGATGATGCGTTCGACTCCTATATTATTAAGTGTACGACGAGCGAAGTGTGGCGAGAAGGTTTGCGAAAAATTGTGGGTGGGCAGTTGAATAATCGGAGTTTGACTGCAGCGGATGTTGAAGGCAGGAAGAAGTTTCTCCGGGTTTCGAGTTAGAGTCGTGTTCTTTCTTATAAATGGAGTATTAGGGCTTCTTTGAGCGCTGACGCTGGTAACTATTTATGCAAATTAACCACTTGCGCTGGAAAGACGTGCCATGCACGTCGTAATGCTTTTGTCACAGAATCGCCAACGACGTGATATATACGTCGCCATGCGATTCTCACAGAAACAAAAACGACGTACATGTATTTGTAATCAATCGATGCTCTATATTCCCTTCAAAAAACTATAAAAAGTCCTAGGTCGAAAGTAAATTAGTTTAGAAAATATAAATCTTTTTCTGGTTTCTCTGAGGCATTGAACACTGTGTGATGCCCCCCAACGAGTTACATTGGACCGTTCTGGTACACGCGTCGGTGAATTTTTTGCCAGCGCAAGTGGTTAACGAAATCAGATTAATCCGGAAGCCACGGGAAATTTCGATAACATCTCTAGGCGGGTAGTTAACACTTTGACTGCCATGCGAATTTTGCTGTATTAGAACGGCGATGCCATGAAATACTACAGCGTTTGATTGAATTATGAAAAATGTGAATAATGTGCAGGTATTGGAGACCAAAGAATGTCATCACTATTCTAAAAATAACTGCATTTATTACATAATTATTGCCAGCCATTGCGAATATTTTCGATATTCAGTAAAATCTCTTGCGCCGGTAAGCGGTGACTATCACATCAGTCAAAGTGTTAACAGCGATTTCAAGATTTCAGACAATAGTGGATAAGTGCGCAACCGGATGCGCGTAAGTTATTGGCCGGAACTGATAGATCGATGTTGCATAAAAACGACAATCGACCGCATATTGGCAAATGAGCGCAATTATCAAGCTTTCGTTCTCTCCCGTTGACTTTTTCCGCTCGCGCCGCGTCGTCGGCGCCGGTTCACCCTTTGGACCGCTAAGAATTAATTACCACCACTTTTCAATGTAATTTCTCCGACTGAGCGATGTTAATCGCCCCGTCTGCCTTTTTCCCGATTCGACTCTCCCTCGCCGAGGTCCCCGCGCACCGATGCATCCTCAGGAGCGTTCATTGTTCGAGACTTAGGGAAACAGATAAATCGACTCCCGCGCCGGCACAAAAAGTTCCATTCGTGCGTAGTTCAATTTGACTCCGGTGCTTCGGAACAGTACAGCGTTTCCGGCGATAATTGACCTTTCACCGTTGATTTACCCGGCGATTGCTCGCTCAAAACGACACGTACGTCCCCTATATTGGCTGAACTGCAGTATTTCCGGGAGAAGAGAATTGCCGATGCCGTGAAGTCTCTCCGATTCTGCGCGGCTCCTGTTTCGTCTCGATCGCCGCGGTGTCCTCCGAACGAAGAGAGAAGGAAAGAGACGGGCGGCATGCAAAAAGGCGCCCAGTTTTCGAACTTTGGACGAGGAAGCGTACGGGCCTCATTTGGAGAGGTACTGAAGAAGGGAGCGAAATGAGAGAATGGCAGAGCACGTCGGGGTGAAACCTGGATGCGTCGAACAAAAGTTTCCTCCGCCTCGTTGTCACCCAACGACGTCGCGGCGGAAGTAGGGGCAAGGAAGCGTGGAAAGAAAGAAAGGGAGAAAGCGGCCTACCACTTGAGTCAAGAGGGTGAATCGTTATGACTCCCAGCCCGTAAGCCCTACTTAATACTTTAGCGCTTTATTTTATGCGTGAGGTCGTGCGCCACCGACGCTCGCATTTATCACTTTAAACAAAGAGCCGCGCGGAAGGATCGACCGAAAGTTTCGGGGCTCTTCCTTTCTCGGCAAAAGTCCCGTACGCCGCTCGCGAAACGAAGGGGCTCGAATTCTACGTCGCGAACGTTGCAGGGGTCGCGGTATACTTGCTCGTGGAATTGTCCTTGAACTGTCAAAAGTTCAGCTCATTTTTCCTATAAGCCAGCATTGCGACAGTAATGATATCGCGTATCAGCTTTTCGCGTATCATAATATCATTTTCGCAGGAGTCCTGAACGTTTCGTCAAAATAAAGTAGAACCCATCAGCGCGCCGTTAATACGTTTCCATTAAACGTTAGTATCGAATATAGCGGCAAATTGAACTCTTCATCGTATAATCGCACGTTACAGGGGTCGCGATGTACTTGCTCGTGGAATTGTCCTTGAACTGTCAAAAGTTCAGCTCATTTTTCCTATAAGCCAGCATTGCGACAGTAATGATATCGCGTATCAGCTTTTCGCGTATCACAATATCATTTTTGCAGGAGTCCTGAACGTTTCGTCAAAATAAAGTAGAACCCATCAGCGCGCCGTTAATACGTTTCCATTAAACGTTAGTACCGAATATAGTGGCAAATTGAACTCTTCATCGTATAATCGCACGTTACAGGGGTCGCGATGTACTTGCTCGTGGAATTGTCCTTGAACTGTCAAAGGTTCAGCTCATTTTTCCTATAAGCCAGCATTGCGACAGTAATGATATCGTCAGCTTTTTGCGTATCACAATATCATTTTTGCAGGAGTCCTGAACGTTTCGTCAAAATAAAGTAGAACCCATCAGCGCGCCGTTAATACGTTTCCATTAAACGTTAGTATCGAATATAGCGGAAAATTGAACTCTTCATCGTATAATCGCACGTTTGTCTCCCCCAAACTAAACACGTATGTCAATGCATAAAACACCGTTCGATTAACAGTACGTACACACTCCATCGCCCGTTAAATCACCCACGTGTTTTCAGTATCCGCGTGGCGGAAGCTGCGTTAGCTCCGACTTCATTGGCATTCGACATGTAGTGTCATATAAAGTAACGCGCATTATGCTTTGCGTGCGTGCGATGAAGTTGGGCAATTACGAGCGGCAATAATCGAAGCCAATTATAATATCGCTGGCCGAGTAAGCGGCTTAGGCTGCCCGGTCGATCGACAGGATTAAGCATGATACATAAATACGGCTACCTGTAATTTCCTCGCCGATTATGCGTAGCAAATTAAAAATAACAGAATGTGTAGAAAAATTTATGTTGAAGGAATTTCGTCGTACGGTATAAAGAATTTGATTCTTTCGGTTGTTTGCCAATATTGTAACTGACTGCAATCGAAGATCATATATCTTAGTATGTATAGATACATTTATTTTCTTCGATCTTTAGACGACATTTTAATCACTGCCTCATTCGTAGATTAAAGTTTTCGTATTCGTATGATGGGTTCTTTGCAAATCAAGATTAGTTATTCCTTTCGAAATATATCGATTTAATTAATATTTACAAGTAGAGTTTACTGATGAAGTACAATACGATGGATCTGTTATGGACAAAACTAGACCAATGAAAGAGCGAAGCTACACCATACAATAACGTCAATATTACCGTACTATTTCATAAAATGATACCGAGCATAATGCTTACACTTGGGATTCAATTTAAATTTCTATTAGGTCTCCTCAATCAACGGTTTACTCCACTTCGAGCGCGCACCCGAATAAAATTGATTTGCCTCACGTAATTAAATAACTGCTCCAATATCCAGCATGCGGTACTTTGTATTAATAGGAACAATATTATGATTCGTGCTTCCGTATCATTATTTCATAGGATTACACGTGCTACTCATATTAACGCGTTCCAAGTATTTTCCCTGCAATTCATTCGCCGTTTCGTTATCGGATTTTTCCCACTCGACAGAGCGCCGTGTTCATACAACGTTTTCCTGCGTTCTGCCTATCTTCACCTACCGTCTGGAAGTCGCCCTCGTAATTTCCGTATAAACATCCACGAATTTATCTGTGCCGCGTCGGATTGGGGATCGCTGGTTTGCTGTAGGTGGTCGCGTCCCGTCTTCGAATCAGCCCCGGGGGCACAACGCTCAACTTTGGCAGGAGAATTCCAATTTCGGGCTCTTTCAATTTAAGGCTACTTGTCTTCCTTGTCGTCTTCTGGTTCGGCTCAGACGCAGCTACCTTCTTCCTTGCTCCTGAACCACTTCATTCGGTCGTTTTTCTCTTACAATCTTCTCCTTACCTCGCTTTTCTCTATTTAATGTCGTTCTTTTTTCATTCAACGCAGATACTTCGACCGTCGGCCCTGTTACATTTTCTTCCTCTTTCCTGTTCCGTTCGTCCGAGCCTACGAGTTTCCTGTTCCATTCATTATTCGGGAAATTCATTGTTCATTCTTCGGGAATCTAGCCGTTACTACGCAGTTCTTGTCCGTTCTTTAACGCGCACGTTCGCCGTATTTTTTTCTTGATATGTCCGGAGCGAAGACAAAGACGCGGAAAGTTCAATACGCCATTGATCAGCGGTTTCCTCCCGCGTCTCATCCATTTCACTTTCATTCTTTGTACTTCGCTCCCGCATTTTATTTATCTTCTATCTCGTCCCCGACGAGAACGTCGTTGTTACTCTTATTACGGTTATTATCATGAATGTTGAGAAACGGTCCTGTCGAAGGAAGTCGAACAGACGGAATAGACCGTTGTCTTTGAAAGAATAAAAGGAATCCTCCTTTTGCCGAAGGACTTTCTTTCAGGCCGACGATACTTTTGCCCTACGTCCCTAAGACCCATCTCAAGGCTTTTTGTGCCAGTGAAAAGATCGAAGACGATGGGGTTCGAGTGATTCACGGGTTACTGTAAATATCTCTTTAAGTTCACCTCGCAATTAATTAAGATCGTCTAATTAGAGGTACGCGGTCGGGACGTTTAACGTGGCGGAAATAATTTTGTGGAAATTTGCCTACATTTACTGGAGTGGGAACGAAATGTTCTGGAGCATAAGGAGTTCCTTGTGAGCTCCGGAGGAAGTTCTATGATCTGAGAAGATGACTTGCTACTTTATTCACAGAACGAACACTGCCAGTTGCATAGTATTTGCTAATAGTTTAATGTCACGCGTCAGATACATTGAGAAAACAGAGATATGATAAGTTAACGTAACAAGTATGGTATCTGGCATTGTCGATCACTGGAAAGTTATACTAGTAGTATCGCTGCTACTACTACTATACTAGTAGTTGAAAAAATATACTAGTAGTATTGCTACTATACTATGGTATACTAGTAGTATAGTTATTATACTAGTAATTGTGTTACATATGACACACAAACGCCACTTGCATCAACTTGCTTGCAACTAGTGTAACATACTCCAGTAAAACGATTTAAAGGGATCAAAACATTTTATTCAACTCCATGCTCATTATTTCCAAAATTATTCATTTGACCATTTCATTTTACATTAGGTATAATTCTAATTATCACAAAATTAATCAAACCGTTAACTGACACTGATACGGATACACTTCTTTCAAGTTTATCTTCGCTCAAGGACAAACCCGCCGATAGATTAAGACGAAAGGGGTGAAATATTATCGCAGACCGTCTTCCCTCGAAATAAGGGCCGGGCCTAGGGCCGCAAAAATATTTATCCTTCGAGCTCGACCGAAGCATTACCGCAATTGGCCGCGTTCAGAGTCGGGAATAGCTTCTGTGTAACGTGCTGCGAACACTTAGGAACAAAACTCAGGCAATAACCCTTCCCAATGGTATCCCCGAAGGGATGAAGCTGGACGTTGCCATGCACGCACGAACGTTTAAGACGAGCGGGGACGGGAAAGAGAAACAATGGAAGAGGGGAAGTGACAGGGCGGATGCCAAATTAGTATTGTTACAGTCATCAGTGCCCATAATTTGTGCTGGCTTTTCAAGTGTTATTAGCTTCTCCAGTCGCATGAATCTTTCGATAGACGAGATTACGTACGCGTCGCAGAAAATGTGTTTTCTTCGAAAGCACAGATATTTACGGTCGCAGGAAATTTCGCGAGAAAAAACATTGTTTCAGGAAGGACATCAGCGAGATAGGGCGCGGATAAAGGAATTAGTGGTTGGTTAGGACTATTGGTTGATCCGCAACGTTCGTAATATTTTGTCGCATGAACTGTGGGAAGAGGGAGATAATTGCATTAGCTCGGTAGATCTAGTGCTTGGGCGCAAAGTTCTTGTCACTGAATTTGGGCGACGACGACAAAGTCGTTTGGAACGTAGCGGCGGAAGGAAACAATTTCTGCTCTGCTTTCAGGCGGAAGTCGAGATTGTGGAACAATATAGCGACCCGAGGGACAGCAAGAGCAAAGCGTACGTCGAGCCGGGAGTGGAGTCGTCCCTGCCGACGATTTACAGCAAAATAAATCGCAACTACTGTCGGCCTTACACAGGTAACTGCAGTACATACGTCTTTATCGATGTAACGTATTCGCCATTGCAGTTTCGATAAATCCTACTTTACGCAACTCGCTTTCGGGACCGTTGACAATGCTATCGGTAAATAACAATCAGAGATGCGCCTCCGTAGTATCGTAGTGATACACAATAGAGTTTAAATAGCCAATAATCGTCACCTTGAGTATAATCTGCTAAACTATCTACGTCGATTGAATATATTGTAAACATAATTTCTTGTTTTCGCAGTCTATACAAACCGGTTAATTCTTTCCACGTTATAATGGAATTGACGGAACGTGTCGATTATTGGGTATTTTACGCAATAGATTTTCAGAAAATTATTCATCGCCGTATTTCCATAAGCTTGCACCGAAATACATCAGTTTTTCATTGCGCAGTTGCAATATTATCAGAATCCCCATCACTGTACCATTGATCGCGCGTGACTCGCGGAAAATGCGGAGGTTCCTCAAGCCAGAATTATCTCGTAACCCTTTGCCACCCGTTAGAGCGTGACACGTTAACAAGGGTTCTGGACTAAGCGTCGTCACGAGGAGAATGTTCCAGCCAGTAATTAACCCCCGCGGTTATCTCGTGTGCCGAGTGTAACCGAGCCGAACCCAACTCATCCACCTCTTCTCTCGCCATATTTGTCTTTCCCCTTTTCGCCTTTCTCTTTCATCGCCGCCTCGTCTTTCGCTTCCTCGAACGGTGGCCCATCTCCTATCCTCATGAACCTTTCTGGTATTCCGACACTTAGCTATGCAGATTGCCGAGTAACACTGATCCCGAGTAAACGCCCGGTCGGTGTTTGCGTCCTTACCATATTCATGGGGTTTTAATTCGCGCGGCATCGCGGATGTCGCGACGTCGAGGGATCAACGCTGCTCAAGGGACCTGTGCAAACGCGACGCCGGTAAACGTTTATCTCCCGCGACCGAAAACGGAAGCCCGTGAGTCCTTTGAGTTGTCGATACAAGAGGCATTCAGTTGGTTTCGAGTTACACTCTTCTGAGAACGTTTAAGACGAATGCAGGGGCAATAATCGTAGCGATACGATAAATAGGAAGTGCGAAGCGTGTTCCTGTTTAATGTGTAATGTAGATCTTATTCGCGAAAAAAATGACGGATGTCGCGCCGTTGACAGGTCAACGCTGCTGGAGCTTGTGTAAACACGGAGTCGGCAAATGTTTGCTTTCCGTGAGTGAAAACGGAAGCATGTGAGTCCTTTGAGTTGTCGATGCAAGAAGCAGTCGGTTGAACTTGGGTTGCTTTCTTGTAAGACATTCTGATGAGTAAAAAGCAGCAGCACATTTTTGTTTAATGCGTAATGTAAGTTTTATTCGTGAAGGAAATTACGAATGTCGTGATGTTGAGAAAACGCTGCTCGAGGGACCTGTGCAAACGCGACGCCGGTAAACGTTTATCTCCCGCGACCGAAAACGGAAGCCCGTGAATCCTTTGAGTTGTCGATACAACAGGCTTTCAGTTGATTTCGAGTTACACTCTTCTCAGAACTTCTGAGTTGAGTGCCGGGACAATGATCGTAACAATACGATAAGTAGGAAGTGCCAAGTATGTTCCTGTTTAATGTGTAATGTAGATCTTATTCGCGAAAGAAATTACCGATGTCGCGACGTTGACAGGTCAACGCTGCTGGAGGGACCTGTGTAAACACGGAGTCGGCAAATGTTTGCTTTCTGTGAGTGAAAACGGAAGCACGTGAGTCCTTTGAGTTGTCGATGGAAGAAGCAATCGGTTGAACTTGAGTTACTTTCTTGTAAGACGTTATGATAAGTAAAAAGTGAAGAATGTTTTGTTTAATGCGTAATGTATGTTTTATTCGCGAAAGAAATTACGGATGTCGTGGCGTTGAGAAATCAATGCTGCTCGAAGGACCTGTGTAAACGCGACACCGGTAAACGTTGGCTTCCGGCGAACGAAAACGGAAACTCGTTAATTTTTTGACCTGTCCCTGCAAGAAGTAATTAACTGAATTTGAGTCGCAATATTTTTGCCACTCATCAGGATATTCCCAGATATTCGCTTGGACAATAATCCTAACGATATGATAAGCAGGAAGTGGGGAGCATGCTTTTACTCAGTGGTTAATCTGGAAATTACAATAGTAGTAATTTATAAAATAAATAGGTATAGGGTAGCAGACAAAGGATCATCGAAGCTAGTTCGAAGGAAGCATGTACCACTCAAACGACAAACTTGCGTAGTCTTCTTATATAGGCGTCTTCTACGCACGACATCTACTTCACCAAACTCCTACATATTCCTCACCTTTCACCTCGTTGCCTAAAGCGGCACGTGCCCCCGGCCACATATCGGAGATTAGAGAATGAAGGTCGATTTTCGACCTTAACGCGGTGGACGCACGACGCTTCTTTTACGAGAATTGAATCGCCAGTTACGACGACGTCCTCATTCCGGGGGTTGGCTAGACAAAGATGGGCATAAGGGAGGAACGCGGAGCCGAATGGAATTTCCAGGGACGGCCGGTTTATAAAAGGGTGCACGTTGGGTGACACTGAAATGTCTGGACGGCCTTTGCCTCCACCCATTTCCGTTCGTAAGGGTCCCCCAGCGGACCTGCCAGCGTCTCTCTCCTCTCTTTCGTCAGTGTCCACTGCCCTCCTGTCTCTTCCTCTCTCCTTCTCTCTTTGTCTCTTCTGCTTTCGATTTGAACGCCGTTCCGTTCGAACTTTTTGGTGGTGTGTCCCTGACGTTACTTGCCACCGCACGATGGCCTCTTCCCATAATATGTCGTGTGATATTTAATTAAACCCCCACGCCGTAGAGTCACCCCCCAAGGCTACGGACCACGGACCACTCGCCTTTTTCTCTTCCCTTTCTATCGACGTCGACCCTCCGTGTTCGTCCTCCCTGTTCCTCGTTCCGCTCTTGTAGTCTGTAAAGTTTCAAGGGGTTTTCCACCGGCGGACCACCCCCTACTTTTCCATCCCCGTTGCCTCTTACCCGATCCTTCTGGACTTATTAACCGTTTCGAACGGTCCCGCTACCCTCGCACGTTGCTGGCTTTTTTCTTGTCACCGCGGTAGAACGCTTGGGCGGGAGTAATGGAATGTCACTTCGGGGTGCGGGACGGTTTTGATAGCGGAAAGCTGCGTAAATATAATAATATATCCGTACATGTAGTCGTAGGGGTAGCTATTTTTATTTACTTGGGAATGGAACGTCAGGTTTCTAATTTCTAGGTATACCGGTAGCATTTTTCTTGTCACCGCGGTAAAATGTAGTAAGGGTCGGAGTAGTGGAATGTGACATAAGGGTGTGGGACGGTGTTAATAGCGGAATGCTGTGAAAAAAAAATAATATGTTGGTACGTATAGTGGAAGGCTATTTTTACTTGCTCTGACGTGAGACGCCAGATTTCTAATTTCTAGGTAAAGTCGTAACATTTTTCTTGCCATCGCGGTAAAACGCATGGGTATGTCATAAAATGTCATATCGGGTCGTGGGACGGTTATGATAACAAAAAGTCGTCTAAAAATATTAATGTGTCAGTACATATAGCGGCAGGCGTAACTATTTTTATTTACTTTTACATGGATCGTCGGACTTCTGATTTCTACGCAATGTCATAGCATTTTTCTTGCTACCGCGGTAAAACGTATGCATGGGAGTAATAGGATGGTGCATCGGGGTGTAAGGCTGTATGGATATCGCAAAGTTGCATCAAAACAATATGTTGGCGCGTATAATGGAAGGCGTCTCTATTTTTATTTACTTTGACAGAAAATGTCAGCTTTCAGATTTCTAATTAACGTCGTACATTTTTTTTCTTGCCACCACAGTAAACAGTGTGGATGGGAATAATGGAATGTCGTATCAGAATGAGGGGCGACTTTGATAGGAGAAAGCTGCATAACAATAATAACACGTCAGCGCATTTCACGGAGTACATGTCTATTTTCATTTACTTTGACAAAAATACCCCGATTTCTGATTTCCAGTTAAAGTTTTATTTTTTTTGCATCGCGATAAACAGTGTAAGTTGGAGTAA
Source organism: Cryptocheilus praepositus (assembly GCA_033815515.1). NCBI lineage: Eukaryota > Metazoa > Arthropoda > Insecta > Hymenoptera > Pompilidae > Cryptocheilus > Cryptocheilus praepositus. The sequence goes on from JAWWQZ010000315.1 coordinate 5,573,444, forward strand.
TGGGATATGGGGTCGTTTCCAAGGCAGGAAGTTGGGAAACAACAATCGAACGAATAAGAAAACACGTTTACTTTTATTTTCTTCGGCGCAGAACGTCAGATTTCTGGTTTCCTATTGAAGTTTCTCAGCGATTGATAAATCGGCAGAAACACAAGTCGAATTGGAGGCGGAATGTTCACTGAGTTTTTTCCGCGAGTTTGGTGTTTCGAAGACTTTCGAAGACTTTCTAGCGCGAATCGAAGTACGCTTCTCGAGTACTTCGTCGTTGAAACTGCTCGCAACTTTTCCTCAGAAAGAATGGTCCCTCCGCAAGGCAACGTCGAGTGGTCAGCCTCTTTAAAATTCTCCCGAGCGCGAAGGTGTTCCGATTTAAGAAACGTGAATTTCATCGCACGAATCGAAGGAACTCGTGAAACTGTGAAACAGAAGCGTCGTAATCCGATTCTCTGGCAATTTCGCCGATGCACTTCGATTTTGTTTCCGACACCTGGCAAGGGTATCTACCCAGCAATTGGACAAATTGATCGCAAATTCGCTCCGGCGTTTGGCGGTCGTCGCCAGACGAGGTAGCAAGGACGTGAAAGTGGTCGCTTGCCCAGGCTGAAGATGTGACCGACGATGAAAGGACCTTCCACCCATTGTGGCCACCTCTTCGAGCAACCCCTTTCAGCCGGAGTCTACCCTCGTTTCAATTACTGGTACCAGGTGACTTGTAGCTCGTTCCCCGATCAGTTAACGCCGGCGTAGCTTCATCGTATGCAAATGACAAGCCGTCCGTCCAGTTTGTTCGTTCGAGCGTACGATAGAAGGGCGAACTGCGTTATATTAAACATTGACCGGTTACTTCTGCGATCGCCAGACAGTTTACGATAAACGATACGGTCTTGGCTATTTTAGTTGCCTTGCTTCTTGTCGTTACTATGTTTCAACTATGTCGAAACTACGCTAGTTCGACAATACTCCGATTTTCGTGACAATTTCAGATAAATGTTTAATATGCAAAGTTAAACGATGTTGTGAAGTTTCGTACAGACCTTTGTAAGATAGTACCATACACTGCGGTATTTTCACTACCAGCTGTATCACACACAAAAAATTCTGGAGGAAATAAACATTGACCGGTTACTTCTGCGATCGCCAGACAGTTTACGATAAACGATACGGTCTTGGCTATTTTAGTTCGGCAATACTCTTATTTTCGTGACTCAGATGCTTCTTGTCGTGTGTTACTATATGTTTCAACTATGCAAAATTAAATTAATGCGAAACTGAATCGCTAGTTCGACGATTGGGTATTTTTTTAATTTGACGTGAGACGTTTTGCGCCGGTCACCGATGACCACCATGGCAGGCAACGTGTTAAACGATTTTCGTGACAATTTCAGATAAACGTTTAATATACAAAGTTAACACTTTGACTGCCGTGTGTATTTTACTATATCGAAACCGCAACGTGATTAATTACTACAGAATATGATTGAATTGTGCAAAATGAAAATAATGCGAAGGTATCGGGGATCAAAGAATTGAATCACTATTTAATATTAATTGCATTTGCAAAAGTATAAATGCTACAGATTGGGTATTTTTTTAATTTTTCGTGAGACATTTTGGACCGGTCACCGATGGCCACCATAGCAGGCAACGTGTTAAATGATGTTGTGAGGTTTCATACAGACCTTTGTAATATATTATTTTTTACGCGTTATTTTATATATATATATATATATATATATATATTATAATCATAATAAATAAAATATAAAATAATAATTTTATATTATATTATAATATATATATATTATATATATATTATATATATATTGTATATATTATAAGTGTTATTTTGACTACCAGCTGTATCACACAGAAAAAATCCTCGATGACACGTTTTCCGAGTATCCCAGACGCCACAAAATGTAATTTTCGAACGGAAATTCTCGTTTCGCGACACTTTCTAGTCATGCAACTTCTTCGCTGACACGCGCTTCCGTACGCAGAATGTCTGGCAAACGTCGGTAAGTGTGCATGCGGTGCCGTCGCGATGCGATCAAGATACTGCCAGGAAACGCATCGCAGGCATGTCGTTTCGGGTTAACACGGAAGTTCCGCGACGTTACACAATTTGCCTCGTCCCTCCGCGCCGGCCGAAACGTTGATTTTATCACTGACGATAACATCAGTACTCCTTCCAGGAACGAGGGTGCGAGCCGTCGGGCAGGTTATGTTTATGACTGTGCGATTTGCCCCGCGACAGTTTTAGTATTCCGCGCGCGAGGGTAAGGCCGCGAAAGTTTGTTGGATTGCCACGAAGATGAATAGTTAACGGAGGCCTCGCCACCCTTTGTCGTGCGCTCCTGTCTCTTACCACCTCGCCGGAAGTATTCGTCTCTGTTTTAGTCTCACTTTCGCCCGGTATCTCTCTAAACTGGATCATTTACAAACTGTCAACGGCACGGACGTGTCTCGGGTCCTTGCCTGCTGGCAACCACTCTTAATTCGCGAGCAACTCGGGAAAGCTGGATTCGCGCGCGCCAGACGTGCGAAGACGAAGTTTTTCGCCGGATATTGAAGCGCATCAACGATTAAAAAGACGAGCAGGTATTGGACGGAATTTTATAGGCGGTTCTAAGATGATCGAGATTCGTGTGGCGGGGTGCTTGTTCGGTGGAAAAGGATAATGTTAAATCGCGTAAGTAAATTACCAGATGATATGTGTTACTTAATTCGGGAGCGACGGAATTGTGAGTGGCGGGGTCTAAGGTGATCGCACTCCGTGGAGTGGGATATTTGCTATTTTGGAGAGAAAAAAATAAAATTGCGTATGTGAATTGACACAGAATTGGTTTCTTAACACTTTGACTACCATGATGGTCACCGGTGACCGACGCAAGAGATTTTACTGAAGATCCAAAATATTCGCAATGGGTAGCAATTAATATTTTACAAATGCAGTTGTTGTTAGAGTAGTGATGCGATCCTTTGGTCTCCAATATCTGGACGTTATTTATATTTTGCATAATTCAGTCAAACGCTGTAGTATTTTATGGCATCGCCGTTCTAATATAGTAAAATACACTTGGCAGTCAACGTGTTAAATAATTTGAGATTGACGAAGTTATTATGGCAGACACTAAAATGATCGCGAGATATGTGGCTGTTTCCCCTGCTTTTTGGGAAAGGAAAATATTAAATCGTGTGAGTGAATTCGCTGAGAGTTCATTTCTTAAATAATTAGGAGCGACGCAATTTTTTCAGTAACGTCAAACATTTATGTTATTCGTTTGCGGCAAAAGTCGGTGGTCTCAAGGTACGTCGTGCGCTACAATGAACGTGAATCCGGCCTGTCCAGACAAAATGAATCACCCAGACGAGAATTCCGAGCTTGGGCAAAACTTTCGTTTCCCTTCAAGCTGCGGAACAAAGCTGCGCTTAATCCGCGCGGGCGCTATTAACGACTTTCGCAAGAAAATTTCTTTGGCCGGCGAAAGCTGTCAGCTCGTGGCATTTCTGTGTCCCCAACCTAGAAACCCGCCGAGCGTTCAGAGGATCGTTTCGCGCGATCGTTCGGGCAAAAGTCGAGGAGGAAAAAATTTGGTGGAAGCGTACGCACGTCGTTTCGCGTCTGAACAACGAGACAGTCGGGGCGAAGGCTCGTATTAAACGGTCCCTTCGTCGTCCCCTCGCTCGGCGCAAGAGCGAGGGACCCCTGAATTCATTTCATGGGCAATTACAATTAGCATTTATGCCACGATTTGCATATCGTTGCGAGATAATTTCGCGAGCGCTTAGGCTAATCTTCGTGTCAGATGTTCCTTTCACCGGTCGAGAAGTCGGCCGTTCTCAAAGGAGTTCGCTGAAAGGTGCGCGCTACGTGCGTAGGACAGTCAAAAATGTACGGATCATCAAGAACATTTTAACCCTTCGCGAGAGTACAGGCAGCTGAACACGACATAATGACTATAACCGATGATATATTTTAAGGCTTTAGTTATTGTACGCCAATAATTTGTCCCCCGCGAGATCATTTGTTTTAAGGGTACTTCTATACGACAATTTTCCTCTAAGTCTATGTTTTTCAATCTTGTTTATCTTAAAGCACTGTAGTGATATATGATGTTGGTCACTGGTGATCGAATTATATTGAGATTTTATTTGAAGATAAATCCAAAGTATATAAATATAAATGTAAAATGCAATTACTATTTCATAAATGCAGTTGTCATTAGAATAGTGATGCAATCCTTTGGTCTCCAATACCTGCACATTATTTACATTTTGTGTAACTCAATCGAACGCTGTATTATTTCATAGCATCGCCGTTCTAATACAGTAAAATACGCTTGGCAGTTAACGTGTTAAGGCACATTTAAATCATAGTTATGAAAACACAGTAAAAAAATGTGTATATCCTTTTCTATTTATTTATTAAGATAAACAATGATGTTTTGACTTTTTCGCGTCACATCAGATTCTCGTTTCATATTCTCACAAGACATACCGAATATATTATATATCGTAACATATCTAAATGTGCATTAGAAAGCATTGAAGTATCAAAACTTAGATTCATCCAAGTCAAAAAATGAAAGTACAGACGATCGACAAGCATTAAATATTTTTGAAGACCATAGCAAGCACGGACGTCGCAATTTATTTACACTTACAAGGTAGCACATTAATCCCGTTATTTCCGTGCGAAACGTTCTGCGTTTAAGAATGACAGCTGTCGTAAAAATTGGTGACTTTTCGACACGTTGCACATCAGGCCGTGGTAACTGGTCATTAGTAAAATGGAATGGGGTCGATGTTTCCGAGTCACGCGAATATTACTTTCGTCGACGTTGTCATCCGCCGATCAGATGTGAGATTAAAATTTGGCGTGACTCCATATAGCCGATGTTCCGTCGTCGGACTTTATTTCATTTTTACTGGAAATTTCACATCAGCGATGGGTCAACAGTTATTGCTCAACTGTACATGTTCGTAAAACGGGCTCGATCGCACATTACGCTAAAAATGTAAAACGGCGATAATGCATGCGGGGAAGAAGATTGCGTGAATCCATACACGCATTCCACGACCAGCGTAACTGGCGATAAACGTGCACGGAAAGAGAGAGATTTGAAATGGAACGGAAATGGAAAAACACGGGCGTATCGAACGCGTTATAAACACGGAAATAGCGTGCGCGGAGAATAGCACTGCAAGAGTCGCGTGAAATGTTTCAAAATTTCGTTTCGAGTATACGGTGACAGTGTGTTGAATATCTTTGACGTATTTTCAGCTACCTGCTTCGGTATTAACGGATATTTTTTTCAAATCTGTATGTCTGATACTCCAAACAGCGATGCTACAGCGACAGCGTGAAGTAAGACTGAATTTTTAAAGTCCCTGTTTATTCGCGAGTATAGTGTACAGCATAACTCTACAAAATAATCTATAAATACGCGACGGTCATACGGTAATATTTTATCAAATGTATGATACTTGCTTCATTTTTCGCCAGCCTCTTGAGATAGCTACCGATTTGCGTTTTTTACATACCTTCTATCTCTGATACCTCAAACGACCAAGTTGCAGCGTATTATAAGCCAAGATGGAACTTCGAAGTCCTTGATTAATTCGTAGAATAATACATCAGTTCTACAGTTCATAAATCCCCGACTGTCACATCGTAACGTTTTATCAGTCATACTTTTTATACGTTTCCCACGTTTTCATCAGTATCTACAATCAACAGATTTCCTACTTCGGACCGACATCAGATAGAACAGACCGACACGTCACAGAACGAAGTTGCAGCGTACCGTAACGTAAGATTGAGTTTCGAAGCCCCTGATTAATTCGCGAGTATAGTGTACAGCATAGCTCTACAAAATAATATATAAATACGCGACGGTCATACGGTAATACTTTATCAAATGTATGATACTTGCTTTATTTTTCGTCAGCCTCTTGAAATAGCTACCGATTTGCGTTTTTATATACCTTCTATCTCTGATACCTCAAACAACCAAGTTGCAGCGTATCGTAAGCCAACACGGAATTTCGAAGTCCTTGATTAATTCGTAGAATACTACACGTTATACATCAGTTCTACAGATTAGTTCATAAATTCCCGACTGTCGCACCGTAACCATTTATCAGTCATACTTTTTATGCGTTTCCCGCGTTTTCATCAGTATCTACAATGAACAGGTTTCCTACTTCGGACATCAGATAGAACAGACCGACACGTCACAGAACGAAGTTGCAGCGTACCGTAATGTAAGATTGAGTTTCGAAGCCCCTGATTAACACTTTGACTGCCATGGTGGTCATCGGTGACCGACGCAAAAGGTCTCATGAAAAATTCAACAAATACCCAATCGGTAGCATTTATAATTTTGTAAATGCGATTAATGGCAAATAGTGCTTAAATTCTTTGTTCGTCGATACCTTCGCATTATTTTCTTTTTGCACAATTCAATCATATTCTGTAGTACTTCATCATGTTACGGTTTTAATATAGTAAAATACGCACGGCAGTCAAAGTGTTAATTCGCGAGTATAGTGTACTGCAAAGCTCTACAAAATAATCTATAAATACGCGACGGTCATACGGTAATACTTTATCAAATGTATGATACTTGCTTTATTTTTCGCCAGCCTCTTGAAATAGCTACCGATTTGTGTTTTTTAGTTGCAGCATATTGGAAGATGGAATTTTGAAATCCTTGATTAATTCGTAGAATACTGCACGTTATGCATCAGTTCTAGAGATTAGTGCATAAATCCCCGACTTTCACATCGTAACGTTTTATCAGTCATACTTTTTATGCGTTTCCCGCGTTTTAATTCAATATCTACAATGAACAGGTTTCCTACTTCGGACATCAGATAGAACAGACCGACACGTCACAGAACGAAGTTTCAGCGTAACGTAAGATTGAGTTTCGAAGCCCCTGATTAATTCGCGAGAGCGATCCACGGCAAAAAATGAAACGAAAGGGGGTCGATTGGTTCGTGAGGCACGTTTACTCCCCTTGAACCTGCTGATCCAACCCTTTCTGGGTGTGCACTGGCCGTGCCTCACGTGTGACCACCGATGTAGATTTCAATTGAGCATTGCTTACTGATAGGGAAGCGGATAATCCGTTCGCCGTGCCGGCCCCGATGAGCGACAGTTCCTACTGCACCCCTTTCGACCCCCTTTCAACCCCCTTTCATCCACAGCCAGCCACCGCCGTGAACCCTTCCGAACGAGCAAAACGTTGATTTTATTGCCGGTAAAATAAATCGAACCTAACGATCTCTCTTAACGAGGAGGGAGCACATTTGCCAGAAGGGATCGGTGCCCGCCATGTTGCTTGACGTTCTCCTATGTTACGTGGTTCGGTTCCCGATTGCGAGATGATCACGTCGATTTGGCGAATTTTGCCTCCGACGTTGTGGCTTCAGCCGTCTCCTGCTCTTGTTACTGATTGTGCGAAGCCATTGTGCTTCTGCCGGGCGACGTGTGTGTCATTGATACGTAGAAAGTAACCGCGGATAGACACGTATCAATTCACACTAACTGGCGACTTTAGTCAGAGCTTTGTAGCGTTACACCCTACACCACCCGACCCGCTGCGCGTCGCGTTCCTTTTTAATCAGGCTGACCTGAATATACCGCGTTCAGTCTATTTCAGCACGGTCCGCGTATTAATCTCACAACGGCCATAGAATCGGAATCAGACCGCCGTGTCTAAAACTCACCCGTATCGCAAGGCAACCGTGACTTTTTCGCCAGAATGGACGTCGAGAAATAACACGTCAGTCGGCAGCTCGTTGCAAACTTTCGTAGAAAACGTAAGGAGGGACATAAGGAGGGCAACGATAGCATGGGGCGCGGGTATCAGAATAAAATTGCTGAAGTAAGTAATTTGAGGACACGCCAGGTAATTGCAACTCAAACGCTCAAAGGCGTTCGGCCCTTTTAAATTTAACGCGACTACGATTCTGGAAATCAACCGTATCACACACGTATATCCCGACGTCTTTTTGGCAGAGAAATTCTTCCAGCTTCTAGCGAGACGGTAATTAAGAGCCCTTCTTATCCGGGTGGGGCGGCCAGATTCAAAGGTCACTGGCTCGTGAGTTGGGGAAATTCTTCAATCGCAACGTCTTCTTTGATAAACGCCGCACTTCTTTCACTCGCCGGAGACAATTGGCAATGTTTCGTGCAGACTCCCTCTCGTGGGATCTAATAAGAGATAGTCCTTTCACAGGGTACTCTTCTTACGACGCGCACAATGAAGTTTCGGGATTACGTGGGGCCTGTTCGTTTGGTTAAAATTAAGATTAGGATGGAAATGGCGCAGTAGAGGCGCGGGCGTTAGATTGCGTGTGGAATAAAGTCGGAGTGAGTGCGTCGGATGTCTCGTTGTTCTTAACTCATTCGAGACCAATTGCACACCGTGTGTGCAATTAATTTCCGAGGCTATAAGACGGCCGTGTATGCAATAACAGTAATGTGCAATTATCAGTTATTCTGAGTAAACTAGTCGTCGAAATAAGATTTTTCTTGAACTAATGAAATCTGTAAAGTACAGGAGAACAAAATCAGTTATTCTGAGTAAACTAGTCGTCGAAATAAGATCTTTCTTGAACTAATGAAATCTGTAAAGTACAGGAAAACAAAATTTGGCATTGGTTTTACTGTGTACCAAAAAATCTAAAAATTATCTGAAGCCTTTCTTACATGTAAAATACTATGAATTGCCGACAGTGCTACAAAGAAGGAAAATATAAACGTAGTAATTACTCTTGTCGTGCTTGTGTCGGTAATCCTGGATTATGTTTGATAGAATTTTTCAAGCGCTACCATCAACCAACTAATGTATAATTACTTTACGGTCAGTGTACTATTTCCTAAAAATGTATTTACAAATTATATTTTCTTTTTTATTACTGAGTTACATTAGTTTGCTATCTGTAGACATTTTTCTAAAAATTTATTTCTCGTTTGTTACTTTTTTCATTATTCAACTTTTTTTTTAACTTTTTACTACTTTTTAAACATTTTCTTTGCATTATATTCTGTTCTTTATTATTGAAAGCAAAATAACGATTTTATATTATCTTAAGTATTTTCGAAATAAATATTTATAAATTCTTTAATGATGTATTTTCATTTTACCTTACATTGCACACATGGTGTTCAATCCGTTCCTCGCAATAAAAATTTTCCGACGAGCGAGCTGCACACCTGGTGTGCAATGATCTTATTTATGTGAATTCACTTACGAATTGGGTGATTTCCATAGTAAACATGTTTTTTTTTATTAAAAATGAACAATATAAAGAAAAAAAAATTTCGCTCCTGGGAACCGTGTTTGAAAAAAATCGTCGCCTCGAATGGGTTAAATTCCCGCGGCCATGTTTCGTCTTTCCGTTGGCGCCTGACGGATGACAGAGTTTTGCCAAAGTTCACTTTTCCGGAAGTTATCGTAACCGCAATACGGATGCCTCGGAAGTGTCCCGCTTGAAAAATTTTTTGCCTGACATTCGGGGCAAGCGAGCGTTTCTCTGGTAGTTCAGAATTCTGCAATTTCTCAGCGTCACTTGGGAGACATTCACCGAAACTTCCGACGCAACACTTTTCTTGAGCGTAAGACGAGCGGGGATTCTCCGACTTGGGCGGGAATAGAGTCAGCCATCCAGCTAATTCGAGGACAGAACTAGTAATTGGTCCTCTTCCGCACAAAGGTCGCGGACTCCTTTCCATTTAACACTCGGCAGCGCCAGAAAGCCAGCGTCGGAGTCAAGCACGTGTACTTTCCTCGTCCATTTTGCGCGCTTCGCTTTCTCGCGAAAGAGCCACAGCTGTAATCAAAGGCAGAATCGCTGGCAGACCGTGTCGGGTATAAAAGATCCGCAGCCGGAGAATGCGGGGATTGCATATTTTTCTCGCGCTTCCTGAGATTTTTGTCTTACATCGCGTCTTGTGTCTTACATGTTTCCCCTTTCGCACCCGCTGCACAGCTGCCGCTTCGTTTCTCCCAACGTTTTATTCTTTTACACCGCATTCCCGCGCTCTGTGCATTTACGGCTTGCTCTCATTTTATTGAAACTCGCGTGCAAAGTTCTGCCTCATAGCTGCCTTTCTTTCCGCTTTCTTTCGTTTGACACTTTTGTCGTCTCTTCTCCTATTTTGTTCTCTGACACTTACGTTCGCGCATTTCCTCGCACTCTCTCACCCCGATATCCCGCTGCTTACCGTGACCCTGATGATTCCTGGCTCGTTAGCAGCGTCTTTTCACTCGAGAAGGAGGCGCGTTCGCTGAAAGAAACTCGCGCAACGAGTCCCTAAGGAAAGAGTAAGGATTGTGCGCGAGATCACTCGCTTCCTCCGTCTCTCTTCTTCTCTGACGGAGTATCTACGGCAAAATCTGACGATGTTCTCTCTGAGAGCGTCACTTCAAACGTGCACGCTTCTATTTCTTCTGATTAGGGTATTCTCGAATGTGACACAGAAAGATAGCTTCAATACCCAATCAATTGCGGTACGCAATTAGCTATTTTATTCTAGGCACGTGAATATGTTTAATTCAGCACAGTACCTCGCGATGTGACTGAATTAATTAAACGTGGAGCTAATCAAATATTTTCGTATCAGTTTAAATGTTTGCATTGGTACACCCGATTTTAAATTACGTTAGGTAAACAGGTAAAAAGTTTGTCCCGCGATCTGCAGGGCTGCAGAACACTGTCCTTTCGATTTCTGTCATTATTTCATACATAAAAACGTCTTAACACGTTGGCTACCGTGGGGGTGACCGGTGACCGGCGCAAGAGATTTTACTGAAGATCCAAAATATTCGCAAGAGGTAGTAATAATTATTTTATAAATGCAGTTATTGTTAGAATAGTGATGCGATTCTTTGGTGTCCAATATACATTATTTACATTTTGCATAATTTAGTCAAATTATTTACATCGCCGTTCTAATATAGCAAAATTTTGCAGTCAAAGTGTTAATTCAATAATTTTTCAAACGCTTTTTCCTTCGATATATATTCAATTATACAATATTAGCATAAAATACTTACACACGGACACTGCGATCGTCATGCACATTATGGGTAGCAATTATTATTTTATAAATGCAGTTCTTATTAGAACAGTGATGCAATTTTTTGGTCTCCAATACTTGCCCATTATTTAAATTTTGCCTAATTCAGTCAAACGCTATAGTATTTCATAGCATCGCCGTTCTAATATAGCAAAATATGCTTGACAGTCAAAGTGTTAATATCAGTAATTTTTCTGAAACGCTTTTTCCTTCGATATTTATTACCAATTATACAATATTAAAAGCGCATAAAATACTTACATACGGACACTGCGATCGTCATGCACATTATAGGTAGGAATTATTATTTTATAAATGCAGTTGTCATTAGAATAGTGATGCGATTCTTTGGTCTCCAATACCTGCACATTATTTACATTTTGCCTAATTCAGTCAAACACTGTAGTATTTCATAGCATCGCCGTTCTAATATAGCAAAATATGCTTGGCAGCCAAAGTGTTAATATCAGTCATTTTTCTGAAATGCTTTTTCCTTCGATATTTATTACCAATTATACAATATTAAAAGCGCATAAAATACTTACATACGGACACTGCGATCGTCATGCACATTATGGGTAGCAATTATTATTTTATAAATGCAGTTGTTATTAGAATAGTGATGCGATACTTTGGTCTCCAATACTTGCACCTTATTTACATTTTGCATAATTCAGTCAAACGCTGTAGTATTTCATAGCATCGCCGTTCTAATATAGCAAAATATGCTTGGCAGTCAAAGTGTTAATATCAGTAATTTTTCTGAAACGCTTTTTCCTTCGATATTTATTACCAATTATACAATATTAAAAGCGCATAAAATACTTACACACGGACACTGCGATCGTCATGCGCATCATGGGTAGCAATTATTATTTTATAAATGCAGATGCTGTTAGAATATTGATGAGATCCTGTGGTCTCCAATACCTGCACCTTATTTACATTTTGCATAATTCAGTCAAACGCTGTAGTATTTCATAGCATCGCCGTTCTAATATAGCAAAATATGCTTGGCAGTCAAAGTGTTAGTATCAATAATTTTTCTGAAACGCTTTTTCCTTCGATATTTATTACCAATTATACAATATTAAAAGCGCATAAAATACTTACACACGGACACTGCGATCGTCATGCACATTATGGGTAGCAATTATTATTTTATAAATGCAGTTGTTATTAGAATAGTGATGCGATTCTTTGGTCTCCAATACCTGCACCTTATTTACATTTTGCATAATTCAGTCGAACGCTGTAGTATTTCATAGCATCGCCGTTCTAATATAGCAAAATATGCTTGGCAGTCAAAGTGTTAATATCAGTAATTTTTCTGAAGCGCTTTTTCCTTCGATATTTATTACCAATTATACGATATTAAAAGCGCATAAAATACTTACACACGGACACTGCGATCGTCATGCACATTATGGGTAGCAATTATTATTTTATAAATGCAGTTGTTATTAGAATAGTGATGCGATTCTTTGGTTTCCAATACTTGCACATTATTTACATTTTGCCTAATTCAGTCAAACGCTGTAGTATTTCATAGCATCGCCGTTCTAATACTGCAAAATACGCACGGCAGTCGACGTGTTAAACTAACCGATCCGTTTTTTCATACACCAAGCTGTAAATGTACGCCCTAAACCATGCTTTATCACCATCAGAAAAGCATAAAGACATCAATAACAACGCAACAGCGCCGAGATTGAAACGAATCCTTGCAAGTGCAGAAGGCATCTGATCAGAACCGCTCGTGTATGAAATATCCCTGCACGCGAGGAAGTTCGATCGTAAAGACGTCGTAAAGCTGACGCGCATCACATCGACGTATAAGCCGAGCAGGTACCGTGACATTCGCAGATTAAATGGCACTGCGGATCATCGAGCCTGCTCCTTATATTATATTATAACCTGCGCGTCTCCGTTCTAACCCGATCGTTCGACGACCCTTGGCACGCCTGACACATTTTGCCGACAGAAACGTCCAATTTCGCGATCGTAACCGTGGATTCTGATATAGCAGAAGGACAGAGAGCGGCCAATAACCAAGATTGGCTTTCGTTTCAGCGGCGAATCCGCACGTTCGGCGTAATCTTTGGCGAGCCCGCCTATGGTGGAGGGCTGAAAAGAGGCAAGGGGGATGGGTCAAAACGCGAAGCCACCGAGAGGGGCCGGTGATTTCGTCTAAGGTCCGGAAAATGGTCTCGCCCTCGTATCGTCCTCATTTTTCTGCCTTCTACCCAGCACGTTTTTTTCCGCGAGCTTCTTCCTTCTCGCACTTTCTCCGATTTCTCCCTTGCACACGCTAACGCGCCCCCTACTTTTACTGTACCGGTCGTTGTGACCAACGACACAATCCCACGACCCACATATCCCCATAGTCCTGGGCTGGTTATGTTACGAGGACAATATCTAATAAAAAGCAGAGTGAAGTGGTCTCGAGCGCTCTCGCAATAGGCGGTCGGCTTCTTTTCAACGCGCTGCCCCGAAATCTCGCTCAATGTTCTACTTCTCATCCAATGTTCCGGGACATTGTAATCGCATGAACAGCCGCGCAGTAAAGAGACGAGGCTACTGTTGAGTGCCGCGTAACTTCCTTTTCTTATGCCTATTATGTCCTTTTCGTACAAACGCTGGTTCCTGCTGAAGGGCCAATTATAACGTATTTTATGCGATCTTGAGAATTATATTGAGGCCAGTTACTTTTAGAACGTGAATTTTCGATCGCTGGAGAACGAAACATGCATTTTCGCTGCCTTGGAACGTTCTTATGTAATTGTTTAAATGTACGTATTAACACGTTGACTGCCAAACGTATTTTGCTATGTTAGCACCGCGCGCAAAAGATTTTACTGAAGATTCAAAATATTGGCAAAATGGGTAATGCAATAATTATTTTAGAAATCAGTTATTGTTAGAATAGTGATATCGATGCTTTACAAGATTGCAAATAGGCATCATTGCACATTATTTATATTTTGCATAATTCAGTCACACGCTGCAGTATTCCATGTATTCCAAAATTTCGCAAAGAATTCTATTTACAATCTTGTAAAAGCAATTGATATTGGAACGGTGCTACAATACTTTGGCTTCTATTAAGTTTGCGGTTCCTTCGTTTTGCACGATTTAATCATACTCTGCAGTATTAGAACGGCGATGCTATGAAATACTACAGCATTTGACTGAATTATGCAAAATGTAAATCATGTTAGCACGTTAACTGGAGCCGAGCGGATTGCATCACTATTCTAACAACTGCATTTATAAAATAATAATTGCTACCCATTACAAATATTTTGAATCCTCCGTAAAATTTCTTGCGCCGGTCACCGGTGACCATCACGGCAGTCAAAGTGTTAACGCTTGTGCTAATCCACGCGTTTCGGCAAACTGTTAACACGTTGACTGCCATCACTTTTCTATGTTAGAACGATGCAATGAAATATAAAATAATTAAATCGTGCAAAATAAAGGTAACGCCATTGCAAATATTTTGAAGCACCGTCCCAATATCAATTTCTTTTACAAGATTACAAATGGGCTTCATTGCGAATTCTTTGCATTTTTTGTAAAATCTTTCGCACCGGTCATCGGTGACCACCGCGGCAGTCAAAGTGTTAAATGCATAACGACTAAATGAAACAGACTTTGACTGCATGCTTACACCTATTACTGTTTAACACCCCGCCAACTTCAGTCCATTCCAGTAGATTACCCTTACGGAAATCATCTCGCACGACCTTGACTTCCCACGAGCGACGTCGAATGATTGGCGTCGGTAACGTCGTTATCCATGGCCTTAATCGATTCATTTAACAATTTCTGCAGAGTCCGGAGCGTGTATGCGCTTGGTCAGTCTTCCCCGAAACGTTCTGCAGCATCGAATCGTCCCATGGGCTCGTCTCAAAGTGGCGATAGCGCTATCTGGCAGTTCCATGTAAACAGGCCGACTCGCGCAACAGCGTTTCGTGTTATCTGTACTGATTGCCGGGCGAGGGTTGTCGCTCTCCGGCCCTAATAGATTCATTACTGGTAGAGGCCGTACACCCCGAGTGCATCGAGAACCCTAGCCCTGCGAATATTCGCTCTCTCTTGCTCACTTTTCCCAACCCTTGCCCTCTGTCAAATACACATCGAGTTCTGATTCACTCGCTCGTCGGACAAGTCTATTCATTCGATCTCTCTGTTGCCTTGCAACCATCTCGTTTTACATGTTCCTATTTATTTTCCTTGCTGCGTCTTTGGGTTTTGCAAGGTTCTTTTAATTTCTTCACGTGCGAACGGTTACGTTTTCGTGTGTTGGCCGTTCAGTCGTTCCTCCCACCAGTCGTTTCTCCCCAATATGCAGCTTCCCCCAGATATCTGGCAAATCTGATTATCGATTGGTAATCAATATCGTTGCAATTTGGCCGCACGCCAGGGTACAGGATCGAAAGTACATGAAAATGCGTATGCGCGCGACTGTAGACGCAAGTGACGCTTGCGGGCGAGTCGGTTTTAGTTGTTTGCGACTTGCGATTATCGACGATGGCGACGAAGGTGTATGCCAATGAAAAGATAATTGATTTCATGGGATCTATCGCATCATTTTTTATTAACACTTTAACGACCGCTAGCCGATTAATCGACTTTTCGGTTTCAACTGCTATTTACCGGTAGCCGATTAATCGGCTTTTCAACGATTATATTGATATTATGACAATTCTAAATGACAATAAAATTACATTGCTTTGAAACCAAAGGTTCTCAACAACACATTCAGTATTTTTCAGTTATAAAGCATTACAAATAGGCACATACAGAACGCGATATCCAAAATAGAGTCGGTCGTTAGTGAGTGGCATCTTCAGCGACGATGGCGACGAAGGTGTATGCCAATGAAAGGATAATTTAATTCATGGAATATATTGCATCATTTTTTATTAACACTTTAACGACCGCTAGCCGATTAATTGACTTTTCGGTTCCAACTGCTATTTACCGGTAGCCGATTAATCGGCTTTTCAGTGGTCAACGGTTATATTAGACAAAATAAATATCAGATGATATTATGACAATTCTAAATGACAATAAAATTACACTGATTTGAAACCAAAGGATTCTCAACAACACATTCAGTATTTTTCAGTTATAAAGCTTTACAAATAGGCACATACACAATTCCTGCGCGATATCCAAAACAGAGTCGGTCGTTAGCGAGTGGCATCTTCAGTTAATAGCGGTCGGTAAAGTGTTAAAATTCAATTAAAATGTCAATTAAACAAGCATTACACAAGTTTCGTTTTTTGTTTTCGGGACATTAATTCGCTTTACCTTGGCAAAAATGCCATTCGGTCAGTGATATTCCACTGAACAATGGAAGAAAACGGACTAGCCGGATGTGCGTATGAATAAATCGTTTCAGTCTGGCAAGAACATGTATATTCCTGTTGTCGTGTGTACTGACTCGGCGGACGATGAAAGTATGCATGACATTTTTACGGGATTTGCAAAGTCTCGAACGGTGAATCGACGTGGACCGCGGTGGGCGGTGCATCCGGAAAATATCGGAGGAGGTTTTGAGGGGAGTTATTGCAATTCGCTCGTGCGGCATAATCGAGTTTACCTCCGTTATGAGTTTCACGAAAAAATGGAAAGGACGCGAATATTTCCCTCTCTTTACAATATCCGTTCATCTATCTTCCTTACGTTCCTCTCTCTTCACGTCTGTCATCCCCTGCGACGCAATCAAGTTAAAACAGGTGACTCTTCTAATATATTTGTTTCTCAATTCAATCCCCGAACGGAAGTGGCGCAGCAGCTGCGGATACATATTCATGTTTTTCGTCGCGAACTTGTTCTTTCGTCGTTCCTTCCTTCGGAATACGCTTTCCTTTCACTCCTCACTCCTAACCCTTCGTTTTCTTTCCGTTCCCCGTTCTTGCACGACGCTTATGAATTTTCCCCCTGATACAATTTTGCCAGGCACGACTTTTTGCGGTACCCCTTCGGTCTTCGCCTCGTTAGGAAACAATATTGCGTGCTTTTTTTGCTAATATTGTTCCGCCATCGTTCGTTCCAAGCACTCTGTCGTTTCCACGTGAGGCAGGTTGGCGTCTTACTTTCGAGACAGTTCCTCCTCGGCACTTCGGTCTCGGAGGACGTTTCTTAAGTTGCTCCTCCGCGCAGGACTCCATATTGCGCGTCCTCGGGGACGGACGCGTCGCTGTTTATGAAATGAGGCAAGCCGTAATAAATTCAAGTAACGCTGGGAATGTCGCTCGCACTGAGGATATTATTTCATACGCGTCTGACTTGTGCATTTTTATTTCCCTCATCATACGTGCACTTATATACGATCATTTATTATCCGTTGTCCGGCGAAGGAACACATTTTAGTTATTTCTCGAAAATCAAACATTCGATACAGTGCGGGCATCATTACAACTGAAGTTCCTCTTGGCTTGAGGTGAACCCAGAACTTTTTATTCAGACACTATTATTAGCTCCTATGTGTAGGATTTAGATTGGAATGATATTTTAAACGGCTTTAGTCACAAAAGTGTAGGGATATAAGATGTTAGGTGTCGTCGAAGCGGGATGCGGAATTATATTGAGTTGAATCATTTATTTAAAGATAAATAGAAACACTAATATATAAATATAAATATAAAATGAAAGTAAAACTATGGCAATTCGACTTCGATTCGGTAAACGGCAAGAAAACGCATCTATACCGGATTGGACTACACTCTGAACTTGACTGATCTAAACTTTGACTGACAACTGTAACTGAAAACTAAACTTAAACTGAGCTCGCATCGCAAACCGGGCCGGCTTTTATACGGACCTCTACTGCTTTATCTTAATCCGGTAGGGCCCAATGTATAAATATAAGTATATAATTATGCGACGCATCTACGGCCGTTTTCCTGACGCTACAAAAGTAATAGCTATAATGTTACTCGCACTACACTCTATATTAAACGCTGACGAAGATTCGTCAAAACTCGCTAAACACACTCGCTGATATTCTCTAAAGATTCGCTAAGACGCACACACTGTTATTCTTGAAAGATTCGCAGAGATTCACTTATTTTAACATCGCGCTCAACCCTTTTATACTGTTTGGTTTCCATTATAACAAATCCATTCGAGAACATTCCTAATAACAAATATAGACTCATGCAGTTTTTCTCACTCTCTCTCTCTCTCATATGCACATTCTCTCATTGCTCGTTCATATAAAATCACACATCCCACATATGCTTATCGCGTAACTTGGACAGAGCTCACAGTGTTGGCAAAATGTCCGTATAATAAAAATACGCGGCTGCAGTCAAGAGACCAAGATAATTTCCGTGCATTGTTACGTGCGACGACTTCGAGAACCAGCATTGCGTACCGTCGGATGTGAACCGAAGGACCATAGAGAATCGCCTTCAAGAGACGACCATTTTGCATACGGCGTGCTTACGGGAGCGCGATCGATGTTCTACCTGCGACTTCTGTCTCTCTTTCTCTCTCCGCCGGTCCTTCTCTTGCTCTGCCGTTGGTCGAATATAACGTCGATTCGCGGTACACATCCGAGCGAGCGGAATTTGCAATGATAATGCGCCGACGAGCGGTCGCGCAGGACTAATCCTGCTTATGCATGACGGAATCTCTGCATTTCGGGACCCTTGCACATCAGCGTCGCGATTTCGTCGTTGTACGTGTCAATGGGAACAGTCAGACGTCACGCGTCGTAGTTCCATTCAGTTGAACGTGGGCAATCCTCAATGCAGCTGAACACTCGTCGCGATGCATTCATTTTCGTTCCCGCATCAACGCATTGACCGTTCGCGAAGAATATGCGGCTGGCCTGGTGGTTATTTCAGGGGTGGAATGTTTGCAGGCTAGAACATGATTATAGTATCGTTAGCAATGATGCCCGTGAACATTTATGTAGGACTTAGATTGGAATGATATATTAAACGGTTTTAGTCACAAAAGTAATGATTATAATGTTACTCGCACTGCACTCTGTATTAAACGCTGACAAAGATTCGCCAAAATTCGCTAAACACATTCGCTGATATTCTCTAAAGATTCGCTAAGACGTACACGCTGTTATTCTTGAATTCTTGAATTCTTCAAAGATTCGCAGAGACTCACTTATTTTAACATATTGCGAACGGGTCACGAGATTTCTCGTTTTAACGTTTATCGGTACGTTCCTAAAGTAATGAAGCCTTGCAACAATTTTTGATAGTATAATTGTGAAGTAAATAATTGTTAAAATATTGAAAAAGTGCGAACATAGCAGTCAGTATTAAAAAAACCTTGTATGTATTGTACTCAAGTTTTTAGGACGCTGAAAAATGTGCGAGGTCTGGATGAGCAAGAACGCCGCCCGCAATGTGTTAACATCGCGCTCAACCCTTTTATCCTGTTTGGTTTTCATGATAATAAATTCATTCGAGAGCATTCCTAATAACAAATATAGACTCATGCATTCTTTCTCACTCTCTCACTATCTCTTTCTCTCTCTCTCATACGCACACTCTCTTATTGCTCGTTCATACAAAATCACACATCCCACAGTTATGTCCCTTTAGTAATTTTGACGATATATGTTTTCAAAGCACAAAATGTACGAGTTTTAATGAAACGAACCGTGGTGCATGATGGTCTAGCAGCGTAAATGTGGTGTAATAATGTTTTAATACGAGGTAGTAGCGTTATGATTGGAAAGTTAAAATTATCAGCTAACGCCGGTCGAATTTCGTGCATGTACTGCTAGTAAAAGTCATTTATATGCACGAACGCTAAATATCTTCAGCTTCCCCGACTCTCTGGCTCAAAAACAGTGTTCCCATTCGTAATTCGGCTGCCGAGAGTGCATCACCGCGGTACTGAGGAGAGAATAGTTGAAGTGGTGGTAAGAGGGGCGGTAGCATGATGGATTTTTGCACTCGTATTTCATTCTCCCGACTCCGTATGCTCGGTCATCAGTTTCGTGCCACGTTACCGCACCGTTGTGACAAAGGTCCGGACGAAGAAGACAAGGTCTGCTTTCACATAAATCATTTCTACTTTCCTTCTCGTTGCCCCCTTGCTTTCTTGCATTCCGCGGATTCAATGGCGACAATGAGAGGGAATTCTATTTCGAGAAGATCTGATTTCTTGATTCCACCCTGAAGACAGACTCGTGAAATCGTGCGCTTTAAAACCAACACTGTATTCATTACAAAAGTGATGAAACGCGTGCAATATACTTCTGTATGTTTTGTGACCTGACATTCTAACAGACACGTCGCTATGCAAGATAATTACTCAACGCCAAGATTGGAAAAAATGAACCGCCCACTTTGTCTTTACGACGTCTACTGCAATAAGTCGAGAATTTAATTACCAAGATTGTTTATACCATTAAGAGATATCCGTAGATAATTGTCGGCACAACGGCGCAAGGATATTCCGTCGTAGCCGAACGCGGGCGGAATCCGGTAATAATTTGTTTTTTCCTCATCGGGAAAGTTTTTCGCGCGTCTAGAGCTCTGGTCCCTGTCAAAAGCAGTTCTTACTTGGTTTATGGCGTCTGGCGTTGGACCCTCCGCAGGAGGCAAGCCGTGGATTCTTCGAGCTCCCGGCTCGAGCATAATGCGCCCATTATCTCCAGTCCTTTCGTCTATCCTTGCCATAGTGTCTCTACAGGGTGTATATTCGGACGGGCCACGCGATGGTCTGATAGGGAACATTTTTAACGTAGGTTTATCGTTCTCTCTTCTCGCAGAAAATTAATTTGCTTTGTTAAAAGAAGGTCAAAAGGTTTTAAACATTAAAAAAAAAATTGTCAACTATATGCATTTTGTACTTTCCAAGAAAGATGATCCTTGTGTGCCTACCCCGTATTGTCAGCAATTTAATACTTTGACTGCCACGGTGTTCACAGGTGATCGGTGCAAAAGATTTTACTGAAAATGCAAAAAATTTGCAATGAAGCCTATTTGCAATCTTGTAAAAGCAATTGATATTGTAACGGTGCTTCAATACTTTGGCGTCTTACAATTCTGCGTTATCTTCATTTTGCATGATTTAATTATATTCTGCAGTATTTCATCGCATCGCGGTTCTAACATAGCAAAATACGCTTGGCAATCAACGTGTTAAAGTAGACGTATGTAGGAATTTAATACGTGAAACTAGATAGTATAATATTTATACACAATAACAACACAATCAAAATATTTTCGTCTTATTTTCTAATCTTTCGTCATTTCGTCGTTTCGTCTTTAAGTATTATCGTCATTACGTCTTATCGTCAACTGACTCCTAAGCGACCAAATAACATGATTCAACAAACTCGTCACTTATGATACATCCAATATAATAATTGAGGATCACAAGTGACCTGTCATTGCCAATCAGAAGACCCTGTATTTGAGATCCCACACGTATATTAATAATTCCCTTATCAGAACATCGCAAGTGGCTGAAAGATCGGATAGTATGTGATGACACCCCGATATCATCAAGTGCGTCCAATATACCGGGTGCCAACGTAATTTCGCGAAGCATTTCCAATGCAACCCCCGCGAAGGCTATGGCGCGTGGCCGTGACACGATCGTAAACTGTCGAGCAGCATTAGTCCACACAGAAAGGCGTCAGCAAATATGGAACGTGAGCAGAACGACGGGAGCGAAGGAGTGCAGGGCGGGGGATGTAATGTCGGACAAGAAGGCAGTCTAGAAACCATTACGGTAATGTCCTATGGACGGAGGAAGTGATTTTTAAGAAGAGCGGCCTCCCATTTCGCGGTAATTTCGCTTCCCCGTGCGTGGGGTCCGCTCTTATTCTTACAGCGTGAGAGGCTTAAGCTGGATGCTGGAAGGATGATGGGAGGGGACGATTAGGAAGATTTCCTTCCTCCGGAAATTTGGTTCGCGGCGCCGAGGCCAGATCGGGGACGGCTTGACATAAGCCGCGGTTCTTTTAATATAGTTCGCACAAGTGCAGGGCTATTGTTCGCACGCGGTTTATGTAAAAGTAGAGAGTCAGTGAAATAGGACGTTAGGCGAACGGCATATTGCAGGGTTAGTAAAGGTGTATGGGGAAGTGGAGTGTACTTCTATTTACTACGGCGGCAAGACGCTATGGGTGTCTGCGACTGTGCCTTCTCCTTTTTTTTCGTAACTTGTATGTGGATTTGTTCCTTGCGTTTGCGGTGTTATGATCTGATTCGCAAATTTAAATCTCTGAAATCGAACATTAACACGTTGACTGCCAAGCGTATTTTGCTATATTAGAACAGCGATGCTATGAAATACTGGATCTTCGTTCGTCACCGATGACCATCATGCAAAGTGTTAAATGTAAATTAATAAATGCAGTTATTGGAGTGATGCGAGAATTTGGTCTCCAATAAGATTACATGCGTATTTCATCATTTCTATTCTAATAACAATCCGCTGCATTTATAAAATAATAATTTTCGTGACTGTTTTTATTCTTGATCAAATGAATCCGATGCAAGTTGACATCGTCGTGATACTATCTCACTAACTTAATTTTTTGTTTGTTTCCAGATCCTTCAGCTTCTGGCTCTTCCTGCGACGACGAGGATGACCGTCTCACAGGTTTCCGGAAGCGTCGGAACAGCTTGCACGCCTCATCTTCCATTCGTGCAACATCACTAGAACGAGGAACGCTAAATTCTGTCGACGGCGTGGTCGTTGACTGCGTCGCGTTGGTGCACCTGACGGACCAATCACCGACTGACTCCAATCAACCCGTTCGCCATCCGTCCCCATACTATTACGGGGATCTTTTTAAAGTGTCTGATCAATTACCGAAAGCGCAGCCGAGTAAATATCGAAAGAGCGTTAGTCTCGACGTGCCAGGCGAGCGATCGAGAACACCCGGCATTCCAAAAAGAAATTCCGTGGCCGGTGATGGGGGTCCCTATTCGTCCCAACATCAACTACAGCAGCAACAGCAGCCGCAAGATCAGCACTATTCACTTTATCAGGTAGTGACACCGCTTTCTTCGTTTTGGATAGTAATTAATGAATTGACTGGCCGTGCTTCGCATATATCCGCTAAGATTCAACCACTAAAACATTTTTTTCCCAAGTATATTGCAAAATTTCTACACTACGTACTTAGCAAACGTACATGCGATACACTATCATAGTTTTTTATTTTTAAACTTTTACGTAAAATTGTTCTTCGTCTCTATGGCGTTGTAATCCGTACGTTCCTGTAGCGTCTGCAGCCGTTTATGTTTATCGGTACTTTCGTGCTCTATCATAACGTTCCGGGACCACAAACGCACATGTGGTCAGACGACGTCCGCACATTAATCCACGCATTATTGCATTAGCCCCCAATAGTCTCCCGCAGCCGGTGTCCGTCGCCTTAAAACTCAATCAGCCTCTCCTGCCCTTCTCCATAATTTCAATACAGTTTGGGGCCGAAACAAGTAACTATTTCCTTTCAAATCATTCGCAGCAGAGATTTCAGCACGAATAACAAACCCATGAAAGAGGAAAGTCGTAGATTTTTAGGATCGCCGGAACAGCCATTATTGCATCTATCATCCGCGCACAATCACAGACATAGTATATCTGATCCTTAACCATTTGAGTCACAAGCCGCGCGATCGCGTTGTTCAGGTTTCACGACGAAAAGTCCCACTACTGTAGGATAAGATGTTAGGTGTTGCCGAAGTGTAATGCGGAATTATATTAAGTTGAATAAATTTTTTGATAAATGGAGAGCTAATATATAAATATAAATATATGTGTCTATTCTCAATCACCGATTCGGTCAAGAAATGTTCTTTTCCTAAAAATTCATAATCGTGACATTCCAAAAACTGAGTTTGACTGAATTAAAGTCAAATTGTGGAAAGACTGCGCCTGGCGATTTAAGGACCTCTACCGCTTTATTTAATCCCATACATCGCGATCGCGTTGTTCGATGCGTTTCACGACGAAAAGTCCCACTACTTTTAACGCGATGCGCTATGGTGTACCCCGTTCAATTTGACTAAAAATGATTCTCCGCAGAGCTACTATTTTTGTACTACTGTTATTTTGCAATACATTTTATTTTAATTGCCACTACTTTAACTTCTACTTATTTGATAAATACCAGCGCTGTTGTCCCGTTTGACGTTTTTCGGCATCGATTAAAATAAGTGCTATTACGCAGCTTGGTATTTCTCTAAGATCTCAGATTTTCTGAACTATCTCTGGGTCTCAAACGGTTAATAAACTGGCCGGTCCCAGTCGCTTATTTCGTGAGAGACCATAAGGCAACACATTTCCCACAGAACCAGGATCTAGTGAGCCCCACGTCGGGGAGCGAGCATGCTGTCCAAGCCAGGAGCGAGATCTTCTCGTCGTGCATCATCACCGAGTGGGACCACACCCTCATGCCTCCGCATCGGCTTCTGAGCCATGACCTTCCGAGCGCCGTTTGCACCTGTATCGCCTCACCAGACGAGGAGGACGAGGAGGATGAGCTAGAGCGTCGTCAGCCGCAAGCCACGCGGCACCATCAGCCGAGAAAGTTACGACGTTCGCGAAGGATAATAGACCCGCAGCCGATACTCGTCGAGGACGAGGGCGACGTGGAGGGAGAGGACGAGGGGGAGGAGGAGGAGGAGGAGGAGGAGGAGGCGGACGCGGAGGAAGACGACGAGGAAGAGATGGCAAGGCAGCGTCACATTTACGAGACGGCCTTCGACTGCAAGGTCAATCGATCCGACGACGACCTCGACGATCTCGATCGCGTTACGAACCATCCGGTGCTGCATGCGCAGGTGAGTTCGTTGGCTTGATTTTTCATATTCGGAAAGAGGGATGTGGAGTGAGTGTGGAATTTTGCTGCTGGGGAATTTAACCTCTGAGGCACTATGCGCCGCTATAGTGGCTTTCGCGGATGAACGACGCGTCAGTATAGTGGTTTTCGCGGATGTCATCTTATACATATTATGACGCATCACACATTGCAGTTCTGTATCGCAAAATTCAGTCGTGCCTAAGAGGTTAAGGGTATTGCGGAGATGAGAAATGATTGGACGATGGATATGGGAAAGCAGGGTTATTATGGATAATTTGTTTTGTTGTGACATGAAATAGAGTGGTAACATTTGATTCTAAACTTATTGCCATCAATGGCGGCGGTGTAAAAGCTGAGAGCGTATAAATGTGTGCATTTGCTGCCAAATGTGTACAATCGCTGATTTTGTGGTTTTACTGGAATGTATAGATGTAAGCGGTGGTAATTATACGGAAATGGTATTTCGTATAGTTTTCCATATGAATTGTCACAATGAAAACCACGACAGTACTCCCCCATTTTCGCGTAGGTGGCTGATTCAGAGCAATTAAAATCCAATACAGATTACGATCAACCGGGATTGTAATAATCGTGTTATGACAATGCTGCGATAATAGGAACGTTGGGATTAGTTTCTGATTAAGTTCCGCGCTTCATTTGTTACCAGTGTCCCGTAATCTAGTACCCGAGACTGCGCGCTTATAATGTCCACAATTGCGAAAGTTAGATGCCGCCCACTACAGCTCTCCGTTACCACGAGCGGTCGAAATTTTAACATACATTCCGCTAGCGCCCCATTTCCGCGCGTCAGTGTAATTCTTGCTGATTCAGATGCGAAGCACCGGCGCACTACCAGTAAGTAGAACGAGTTCGTCAACGGACACGTCCAAGCAACAATCGCATCCTCCGATCTCATACGCGAGTCAGTCGCACGCAAACAAAGAGCACCGACGCAAAGTCGTACTTCTCCGCCCAAAAGCAATTCCGAGCCGTCTTCAGCAGCAGCAGCTGCAGCAGCAGCAGCAACAGCAGCAGCAACAACCGACGCCGCCGTCGCAGCAGCAAGCAGACAATATCTCCACTCTGTCCCAAGACATCGAATCCCTCCAGATCAACTCGAGCGACGAGAAAGCGGGCTCCCCGCGACTACCTGCTCGAGGTTACACGCCATCGCCGCCATCCACGGCCCCGTTGCCGGCCAAGTTTCACGGCAATCGCGACCATCTTCTCCTTAACATACGTAGCGCGCCTAATTTACCATCCCAGCCCGACCATCCTCGACTGAAGGACATGCGTCTCCCGGTGAAGTCCTCGTTACGCGCGAAGGACTCGCCGCAGAGCAGCGAGGGTAGCATTCTCGAGATAAAGAGCAGACCGAAGAATTTCCAGGAGAGCGTCGACGCACAAGGTCGCCGGCTCGACAAGGAACTCATTCTCGAGTTCAAGGGGAGGCCACGAGACGACAGACAGCGTCCGCGCAGCTTGATACGCGAGAGTAAGGCGATTATGGAATTTAAAGGCAGGCCCCACGAGGCGGAAAGCGACTTGCCGCGACCCAGGCGGGATCCTGGACTCCTCGAATTCAAGCTGCGTACGAGTAAGTACATGCGATATCATAGTTTTTTATCTTTAAACTTTTACGTAAAATTGTTCTTCATCTCTATGGCGTTGTAATCCGCACGTTCCTGTAGCGTCTGCAGCCGTTTATGTTTATGTACTTTCCTCTATGAACGGGACCACAAACGCACATGTGGTGCCGCGCACATTAATCCACGCATTATTATGCCCCCAATAATGTCCCACACTAATATATAAATATAAATATATGCCTTTCTTCATAATCTCAAAACTTGCAAAACGGCAATTCAGAAATTTCAGCACGAATGACAGACACAGAAAACGCATCTATACTGGACATTGTTACATCTATCATGGACTGAACTATATGAACTGATCTTAACACTTGTTGTTTGATGATGGTCACCGGTGACCGACGCAAGAAATTTTACTAAAGATCCAAAATATTTGCAAAATATTTGTTATTAGAATAGTGATGCGATCCTTTGGTGTCCAATACCTGCACATTATTTACATTTTGCATAATTCAGTCGAACGCTGCATTATTTCATAGCATCGCCTTTCTAATATAGTAAAATACGCTTGGTAGTCAACGTGTTAACCATTTAAGTTTTGTTCCGCGCGTCGCGTTGTTCCGTTTTCCTGATACTACACTACTTTTACCGCGATGCGCTATGGTGATACGCGCTCAATTTTACTGCTAATTATTCTCCGCATAGCTACTGTTTTTGCACTACTATTTATTTGTAATACATTTTGTTTTTAATTGCCATTACTTTAACTTCTACTTATTTGATAAACACCAGCGCTGTTGCCCCGTTTCACGTTTTTCGACATCGATTCAAGTAGGTGCTATCGCGTTGCTTAATATTTCTAGGTAGGCGCCGCGCTGGTTATTCCAGCACCGAAAGCATGGCGACAAGTAGCAGCGGCGGGAGCATGGAGTCGTTGCGCAGCAGTACCAGCGAAGGAAACCGCTCGACAAGCAGTTCGGAAAGTCGTCACAGCACGAGTCTGAGCTCCCATAGCTCCGACAGCGGCGGCACCAACTGCTATCACCACCACCACCATCATCATCACCAGCAACCGTCGTTAACTGGCTTTTTAACGCACCACGCCAACAAGCTCCACATTCTGTCACCGATCTCTGATAAATCGTCGCAAGAGCCAGCCTCGGAGACGTCCGACAATAATCGTAACAACAACTCGCAGAAGGCGTCGCCCGAAGAAATGGGAGTCACCACCGAGAATAATGTTATGGCGACGAGTAATAACACGAACGCGACGTCCAACACGAACACGAATTCTGTCACCTCGCCGATGGACACGTCGTTCAAGAAACGGCGGACGCCGCAGAACAAGAATTTGATAAATCTTGCACTGCAGTCGTCGTCGTCCGGCGATGCGGAGATCCAAGGTTCCGACAGTGGAATTTCGATCGAGTCGCGAGCGGGGATTAAGTGCAAGCCTTTTGGCTTCCACTTGTTGAAGCCACAGCTGGACAATATCAATCTGGTTGATAACGAGCCTGAGCTGTCCGATTTGCCGTTCGATATGCCGAAGTTGAGGAGACGGAGACTACTTATGCAGCAAGATGCGACGACGTCCGGTAGTGCGACCAGCGTTGATTTGAGGGATCTACCTTTTGACATGCCAAAGTTGAGGAGAAGATTGAGGTGCACGCAGAGTACGGAGTCCAGTGCTTCGCAGGCATCGTCCAGTTTGTCGGTGCGGGACGTTGAGCCACCACCATTATTCGGTACGTGAAATTTTTTTACATGTACAGTAATAATTAGCGTCGTAAGCGGGAATTTATTTTCTAGAAAAAAATTTCATTAGGATTCCATACACTTTGACGCAGAGCATTTCATACGGAAAGATGTTGAAAATTGTCGAGATAGCAAAAACTGCGTTATGTTCACTGGCTGTAGGCCATTAAAGTCTCTTAAGAGTATTTTCTGTCGGTGGAACTTGAGCCACAGTTCAGTCAAAGCTTTCACCAGGAGATGCTCATCTCTTTAGTCAGCTTTTTAGTCAGATAAGCTGCCAAACACTTTGGGGCTTTTCATCTCTCCATAATCAGGCGTCTAGTCATTAAAGTAATAAAAATGACGTATTTTCGGGAGAGCCACCTCGAGGTAAACTAAGTACTCATCAGGCGGGGAGCGATGTAATTTGATGCTGATCGTTATGAAGCTGCCAGACAGCAACGTAATGACGTTAAGCTTCACTTAGCGCGCGCTCCGTTCTGCCACACCAACGACAAAATATTTTAGCATTGCCAATACGTCGATTTCCCGATATATACTTATTCTCCCCCTCGTCTAAAACTTCCCTGAATTTGTAAATGATTTATTCGTTAACGCAGCGAAAATTGAGCATAACCAAATTAAAGAATCGTCAAATTAACTGCAGGTGGTATCTCGTTCCAACAGATCTCGGTGTACTATAAATGCGACGCAATGGATTTTATGGCTCTATTACATTTACCGTCAACGGTCACTACCGCTCGGAATTATCCCAACGATATAACAATAAATGAAATTGCAATGCACCGTAATGTCGCCTGCCGCGCTAAATTACATATTAACAAACTATTAAAAATAACCATTAACCCAGCTCACTCTCTTCCCAGCGTATCGTTACGAATCCCCCAGTTCCCATCGTTACGAAAAAGGGCAAACCCCTGCATATTGTGTATTCCATTTCCCGCAATGCTAAGAATCAGTTAACAATTTGAGTGCCACGGTAATCACCGGTGACCGGTGCAAAAGATTTTACTATAAATGCAAAAAAATTAGCCATGAAACATGATATTGAAATTATGCTTCAATACTTTGGCTTCTGAGAAATTTCCGTTACTTTCATTTTGCGCGATTTAATAATACTCTGCAGTATTTCATCGTATCGCGGCTCTAACATAGCAAAATACGCTTGGCAGTCAACGTGTTAATCGTCACCGCCATCTCCAGCCGATTTTTGCCATTTCCTACATAATTCGCTCGTCGCCGCGAAGTAGCGAAACTTTGCCTCGAAACGAGCTGCGCACGAGGCAGAACGCGGCGTTTGGAATTAGTCGGGCGATTAAGCCGACGCCGTGGGCCGAGCGTATTTTCACCCACGAGCCGAGACCCTCTTTCCCTGGGCGCTATCGTCCGATCTGATGGGAGTTTGAACGCGCCTCGTCTACCCTTCGAACCGGCCATCCCCAAATTGCGAAAGCTCTAATGCGCGGGAGAGCTTTCGAGAGTGAGCCTCGCGCCGCAACCGCCGCCGGCAAAACCGTCGGTCGCGGGTGGCGTGTGTGAACTTCGTAGCGTCGCACGAGGGGACGGTAAATACTGTCAGGGCGGTGTGAGTGCAGCACCTAGGTCGCCGGATAAGTCTAGGAGAGGTCATTTTTAACACTTTCACTGCCGTGATGGTCACCGGTGACCGGCGCAAGAGATTTTACTGAAGATTCAAAATATTCGCTATGGGTAGCAATAATTATTTTATAAATGCAGGTATTGTTAGAATAGTGATGCGATCCTTTGGTCTCCAATACCTGCACATTATTTACATTTTGCATAACTCAATCGGACGCTGTAGTATTTCATAGCATCGCCATTGTAATACAGGAAAATACGTACGGCAGTCAATGTGTTAACACTCTGACTGCCGTGATGGTCACCGGTGACTGGCGTAAGATATTTTACTGAAGATTCAAAATATTCGCAATGGGTAGCAATAATTATTTTGTAAATGCAGTTATTCATAGAATAGTGATGCGATTATTTGGTCTCCAATACCTGCACGGTATTTACATTTTGCATTATTCAGTCAAACACTGTAGTATTTCATAGCATCGTCGTTCTAATGCGGCAAAATACGCACGGCAGACAACGTATTAAGACTTTCACTGCCGTGATGGTCACCCCTGACCGGCGCAAGACATTTTACTGAAGATTCAAAATATTCGCAATGAGTAGCAATAATTATTTTATAAATGCAGTTATTGTTGGAATAGTGATGCGATCCTTTGGTCTCAAATACCTGCACATTATTTACATTTTGCATAACTCAATCGAACGCTGTAGTATTTCATAGCATCGCCGTTCTAATGCGGCAAAATACGCACGGCAGTCAACGTATTAACACTTTGACTGCTGTGATAGTCACCGCTGACCGGCGCAAGAGATTTTACTGAGGATTCAACATTGTCGCAATGGGTAGCAATAATTATGTTATAAATGCAGTTATTGTTAGAATAGTGATGCGATCCTTTGGTCTGCCATGGTGGAATTTTTTTTTAGTTACATGATATAACATATCGAAATTTGGTTTAAAGGCGTTTAATGTGCATACTTTAATGTATAAAAAAAAATTTCTTACGTTTTTGCTTCAATATGGCGGCGCTAGAGCTCTCGAAGTAATAGGTACACAACTTTGCTCCCGCCGTTTTTTCCCTTTCGTCCAATGCAAAAAACGGCGGGAGCAAAGTTGTACACCTAATAGAAGTGTATTTTTGGATATGGCCTCTGCGGCTTGCAGCAGAAGTGCCGTACACTTTCACTAAGCACAAAAAGCAACATTTTTTTCGTAATCTACATTAAATTTGCTGTAAAACCGCTTTAAAAAATATTTTTTCCTAAAAGATAAATTGCACCTTATTTTTAAGGCTCTAAAGTATCATATAAGACAAACATTTTCTTTTTGATTTTTTGAATATTTAAGGTAGATGTCATCCCTTAATAGGACGTTCGGCGTTACCTACGCAATGCTGACTGGCGGGGTTCGAACGGTATTCAAAATGGGGACTAAATGTTCTTTATTCTAGAATTCCACGAATGCGCGTGTAGAAATTCGAACTGATTCAGTGAGGTCGTGGGATGCGCGATTCAGTTACAGAAGGTGGCGTATGGATAAATTAGATTTGTTGCCGTGCCTGTAACGGATAAACGAAAGTACGTTACAGAGTAAATCACGAAAAAGCAGCTGTTTCTGGAAAACGGCTCGTGCCGCGAAATTGGAAAGTGTCAGCGCCCGTGCGCTGGAAGTGGTCGGTGGTTTTAATAACGCATGTCGAACGGCATGCGTGACGACGATTGTTTTCCACTGGCGAGCGAAAAAGACCG
The DNA here is from genome assembly GCA_033815515.1 of Cryptocheilus praepositus. Classification (NCBI taxonomy): domain Eukaryota; kingdom Metazoa; phylum Arthropoda; class Insecta; order Hymenoptera; family Pompilidae; genus Cryptocheilus; species Cryptocheilus praepositus. The sequence goes on from JAWWQZ010000315.1 coordinate 5,605,059, forward strand.
AGGCGAAACTACACGCACGTGTGTGCGTCCGCGTTCGACACGCGAAAGGGACAACGGCAACGGAACTGAACGCGCGTTACCAAAATATGAATAAACGGTTTGAAGGGTGATGATGGACGATTTAATCAACGCGTCGGTAAACATGTGAATAACCGCCTACACATGTACAAACTCTGGCCACTTCCGCCGGTCAGATAACGAAAATGTACTGATGAATATACATCCTGCGCTTGCATACGGGGGTATAAATGTACATGCTGTACGTACGTGCGCTATGCAGAGCAAACGTGCAAAGCACTATGATACAGTTCACGTCTCGTCGGGCACTCCGGTGCTAGGACGCTTTCATTTGTCGTGACTGCGATAACCGATAAAACTCCTGGGAGTTTCGGCATTCAACAACACGTTACCTCCTTCCCTTTTTCGGCTTCCCTCTGTTTATCGGCCGCGAAAACTGGGTGAGCGTCAATCGCGCAGGGATTAAGAGGACATCGCACGTGTCAGATGCTCGATAAAAACGAAGCGCCGCGAGTCGTCTGCAGAAAGTTACGACTGCGTTCGCCGATCGTAAAGCTTGGAAGTCAAACGGTGATCGAGGATAAAGAAAATCCGTCTGTGAAAAGGACCGTTTTGAAATTACGCTATTAGAGGCAGTTTATTTAGTTTCGTGACACTAAGAAGTCTAATTCAACAAAATCGCTGATTGGAAAACGTGTAGACATTTAATATCTCATTAAGAAGTCTAGTCTATTATAGTACGTTCGTCCAAGAAATATACTGTCTTAAAAGCTTGCATACCGGCAACGAAACTTCGAGAATCAGAAGTTTGTTTAAATGTACAACAGAATTAACCAAGTGCCTTCAATCTAATTAGTGTGGTTCTTGACATAATTAACAATTAGAGCGAAATAGAGTGGTATAAATCACCGAATTAACTGAATGTCTTCAATCTCTTTACTTTGACTCTTATCATGGCTAAAAATAAGAGCAAAACGTTCACATAAAAAAAATTATAGAATTAATGGAGTGTCTTCAGTCTAATTAATATGGTTCTCAACATGATAAGCAATAACAGCGAAATGGTCATGTGATAAAAATTACCGAAATAACCGAGTACCTCCAACTCAATTAGTACATTTCTGGACACGTTAAAGATGAAAAGCGAAACGTCCACGTGGTAAAAATCACCGAATTAACCAAATGTCTTCAATCTCATTACTTTGACTCTCACCATAACAAAAAATAAAAGCCTAAAGTTCACGTAAAAGAAAATCGTAGAATTAATCGACTGTCTTCACTCTAATTAATATGGTCCTCAACACGATAAGCAATAACAGCGAAATGGTCATGTGATAAAATCACCGAAATAGCCGAGTGCCTCCAATTCAATTAGTACATTTCTGGTCACGTTAGAGATTAGAAGCGAAACGTCCACGTGGTAAAAATCACTGAATGTCTTGAATCTCATTAATTTGACTCTTATCATAACAAACAATAAAAGCAAAAAGTTCAGGTAAAAAAAATCATAGAATTAATCGAGTGTCTTTACTCTAATTAATATGGTTCTCAACACGATAAATAATAACAGCGAAATGGTTATGTGATAAAAATCACCGAAATAGCCGAGTGCCTCCAATTCAATTAGTACATTTCTGGACACGTTAGAGATTAAGAGCGAAACGTCCACGTGGTAGAGATGACAAGGTCTCAGATGTTTTGTGCGAGAAGTTTGAGAAGTGCAAAGGGAGCGAGGCGGAGAATAAGAAGCGGCATCATGGTAACGATTTGCCGGGTCCATGTACAGATTCCTTCCTCCGATATCCTTCTCCTCGAGGCAGGCAGCTGCGAGCCGGTTGTATTTTTTTCCTGTTGATGGATGTCCGTCGATTTGGACCCGTAAATTACCTTTTGAGGAGGGGAAAATACGTAGGGCGGACAGAAAAAGGGAGGAAGGAGGACGGAGAAATTTGAAGGTGCCGTTAGCACGTGATCGAGAACAGATTCCTTGAAGGATCAACACTTTTTTATGCGCTAAGGCGCCGACAATTACTTTTCGAGAGATCCCGTGCCGAGTGCAAAATGATCGATCGGGTATTCCGTGGTGACGACAGAGGAATTGGCTTTATATCTTCATTAGCGCCGGCTTAGTCGCTAGAACGCCGGGCGGCTGACCAATGTTAGGGTTTAACTACTGAAACAACAGATTCTACGATACGTCTGCGGCGTGATGATCGGATTCTTTGCTCAGCACACGTTTTGTGATAATCAGTGACTACTCCGTTACGCAATTCTTCTTTATTACTAGATTTCTTTATTTTTCTTGTTTAGAATAACAGCACATTGAAAATTCCTGATGGGAAAATGAAACGGAAAAATGTTAGATTACTGTCGGTAGGATTTACTGTCATTGTAAATTTATATGGTGGTACGAGGACAGATGTGTTCGTTAACATTTCAATGACTACTCATCAATGACTACTCTGTAACGCAATGGTTCTTTGTTGCTAGATTTCTTTATTTTTCTTGTTTTGAATAACAGGACATTGAAAATTTCTGATAGAGTAATGAAACTGAAAAATGTTAGTTTACTGTCGGTGGGATTTACTGTCATTGTAAATTTATATGGGGGTACGTGGACAGATGTGTTCGTTAACATTTCTACGTTGATTCTCATTATTTATTCGCTAAATTATCACAGCCCAAGGAAGCCGCGTTTCCCGTCTGATTGCGTCATCCCGACGATGCCGTCGGCTCATGGAACGTTGGAAGCAAACGAACGAGGCGCACAGAAACTCCTGAATTACGTTGTCGCTCGTAATTTGTACACCAGCGCATCTTCCGTCCTATGTACACATATCCATATATGTACAGACACGATACATGTACGTGTGGTTTCAAAAATTCTCGTCAATATTTACAGAGCACAACCAACATTGATATTCTAAATCCACGACTTAAAAGTATTTTTCGTGAAACACTTATTACTTGCTAATATATTAAGCTAACGTGGAAACATTTTTTCTTCCGACACCCCTGGGCGTAATTTTAAATCCTACTTTCCATTAGTTGCTACCGTATTAAGCCAACGTTACTTTACCTGCAAATACCTACGAATATATTTTATTTTCTATCTTCCATTACTTGCTACCGTATCGGTCGTCCTGTTTTTTAACGTGCTACATTTTGAAAATGTGTGCATCGATTCGCACATGTTAACGCGGTGTTTTCTCTTATAATATTTACGGAGCGAGATTTCTATTATCACTCTCCAACGACAGCCTTTCGTTGTACGCGATTCAAGTTTTGACTCCGAAACAATAGTCGGAACAGTAACCTGCGCGGAGTGAAGATTGTTTAAAGCCCGCGCCGGTTCAAAACGGTCTGGCTTATCAGCGACGAACCTCGCCAGCGTGAGAGCAATCGATAAACACGCCCGCTGCCGTTGCTGTGCATCGAAAAACGATAGCCGTTTTCAAAGCAAAATATCGTTGCGCTCGGTGGAATCGGGTTTTCAGTCGGAATTGACGTCGTTACCGGAACAGTTATGATGTCTCAAGCGTTTCAAGAGAAAGATACTTAATCGAACTGTTGCCTATCAAATTTTCCGTTAGGACGACATTGGGTGGGACATGAAAAATTAGAACGCGGCACAGTTTCCTACCTGTCAGTCCATTTTTCGACACTCGGCGCGGGGGAGCAAAGTTCTTTCATCCTGTTGTCACGTTTTCAAACACACTTGCGCGGATGAAGTCTGTCTGGCTCTTTCTCTCTCTTGACTTTTCTGTCCGGCGGGGATGTTTAATTTGTGACATGGGCCACGTGTGGTCGAGCGTCATGTGCAATGTAGATTAATTTTCGTCGCGTGTGGTGGTCCCGTCGCGTGTCAACGAGAGGCGAGATCCTACGATACGTCTCCTGTCGGCGACCGTAACTCTTCCCAAGTCAAAACGAAAAAGTCAAAGTTCAGTGTTAATTAATACTCGACCATGGTTGAGTAAAGCAAATTACAATAGCGTACTAGCTTTAAAGTAATATATACGTGCTGATGATTCCATCTAACAATTTTTGCATTTTGGGTATGGACATATTAACACGTTGACTGCCACGCGTATTTTACTATATTAAAACCGTAACGGGATGAAGTACTACAGAATATGATTGAATTGTGCAAAATGAAAATAATGTGCAGGTGTTGGAGACCAAAGAATTGAATGACTATTTAATATTAATTGCATTTTCAAAATTATAAATGCGTCCGATTGGGTATTTTTTGAATTTTTCGTGAGACATTTTGCGCCGGTCACCGATGACCACCATGACAGTCAAAGTGTTAAAAAATATTTCTTTACAAAGTAACAAAATATTCCATAATACTTCTTTATCTGCTACGGAAAATGAATGCTGGTACAGTATTTCTTTACAATGTGATAAAACATTCCATAATACTTCTTTATCTGCTTCGGAAAATGAATGATGGTACAATATTCATATGATCGCAACCTGAATTCTACATAACGCCATAATTTTGGGTATGGACATATTAACACGTTGACTGCCACGCGTATTTTACTATATTAAAACCGCAACCGGATGAAGTACTACAGAATATGATTGAATTGTGCAAAATGAAAATAACGCGAAGGTATCGGAGATCAAAGAATTGAATCACTATTTAATATTAATTGCATTTTCAAAATTATAAATGCGACCGGTTGGGCATTTTTTGTATTTTTCGCGAGACCTTTTGCGCCGGTCACCGATGACCACCATGGCAGGCAAAGTGTTAAAAAACATTTCTTTACAATGTAACAAAATATTCCACAATACTTATTTATCTGCTTCGGAAAATTAATGATGGTACAGTATTTCTTTACAATGCAACAAAATATTCCACGATACTTCTTTACCTACTTCGGAAAATGAATGATGATACAGTATCGATATGACCGCAACCCAAGTTCTACGTAACGCCATAATTCGCAACTCCGCTCAATATTAAACATTTCGGGGTTAATTGCAAAACTATTTCTAGTTATTCCCCCGCTTTCACAATCACCCGCACATATGTAATCCGTACGTTATTAAGCCAATTTAGATCTGAGTATATAATTCATTTGCCACGTTGCGGTGGACGTGAATAGCGCAATCTCATCAGTGCCAACCTTCGCTGGCAACTTGCACCGCGCCTCGCGTTTCTTTTCGGTCTGGCGCTCGCACTGAGGAGCGTATAAATCTGTCTAATTCCTATTTTAGACCGCTCCCACGTTGGACTTATCATCATTCACCGCGAACAATACAAACTTCCACGGTCCGTATCGCGCAGGTTGCATTTTTCACGAATGTGTGGAGGCACTTCCGTCGGCTAAAGTGGTCGGGCGAGAGTGTCGCGGATTGTTACAACGAGCAGAAAAACAATTCGCTTCACCCATATTCCGGAAGTCGGATGGACTACACCGGCGAATGTCGATGTGTCGTCACCGGCACTATTAACGAACCACCACCATCGCAGCTCGCCTTTGGCGGAGTACCGGCTGGCTTCTCTATTTTTTTCTCTTCCTCGCCTTTTTATATTTCAGCCTGACGGACAGCCAGCCCGGAAGGAGGTCCCTGCATTGTGCTTTCAGACAAAAGCTCCCCGCTCGCTCTCACCTACAATGCGTTGGTTTTGTGGCAGTAGGGGTGCTGGCGATGCTGATGATGAAATGTGTACAGAGACTTATAGCATCTTGCCGCATTGCGCTTATCTATTTACGTTTGCTCAGATGAACGTTGCCGTATGGAGTGATCAACGGCGATGCTTCATTTGAGAACTTAACACTTTGACTGCCAAGCGTATTTTGCTATATTAGAACGGCGATGCTATGAAATACTACAGCGTTCGACTGAATTATGCAAAAAGTAAATAAGGTGCAGGGTTTGGAGACCAAAGAATCGCATCGCTATTCTAATAACAACTGCATTTATAAAATAATAATTACTACCCATAATGTGCATGACGATGGCAGTGTCCGTGTGTAAGTATTTTATGCGCTTTTAATATTGTATAATTGGTAATAAATATCGAAGGAAAAAGCGTTTCAAAAAAATTATTGATATTGACACTTTGATTGCCAAGCGTATATTGCTATATTAGAATATGCGATAAAATTCTGCACAGTATGATTAAATCGTGCAAAATGAAGGTAACGTAGAGTTGTTAGGAGCCAAAGTATTGAAGCATCATTCCAATATCAACGGCTTTTACTACATTGCAAATAGGCTCCATGGCGAATTTTTTCCATTTATAGTATAATAACCGGTGACCACCGTGGCGGTCAAAGTGTTAAGAGAACGACGCTGGCGGCCACGGTAATAATGCGACAAACGTTAAGCGCCAGTAACGACGTATCAAAAATCATCATTAATGTCACCCGAACACACCTTTTCCATTAGCTCGTAATTAATTCGCAAAATGCTCGCGGCCGAATTATTATGAACGGCAGTATATATGTGTGACGCGGATATGTGCAAAGCGTGCCAGCGTCTGAGCCATCGTATGCGATTTTTAATTAAAACCTGCACGGACATTTTCGTTGTCACCCAGATTTTATTTTGGGCTCGTGTTCGTGTATGTAAAGCACAATCGTACGCGAATGAATGAACACGATTCATTGGTGAAGGATGTATCTGTCTTTCCGTGTATGCATTTCACGTACAGTGGACATATTTCGTGCACAGAACGTGTTCCGTGTATGGGATATCGAACGAGTATTGGAAATATCGGAAATATTACGCCCTACTTGCGGCGAGTTCGTACTATCCCTTCCTTCTTCTCACCCCTGCTTGGCTCTATCGAACTTCAATGATGCTTCTTTTAAGTGACGAATCGGTGGGCCGCAGAGACTGCGGCGAAAAGATTCTCTATTCTATCGTGAATACGACCCGATTTGCACGGCTGGATATCAAATGAACGTGCCAGAATCCGGAATTAAGTTAGCAGAAAAATTGAATATCGACGCTTCAGATGATTCGTAATACCTTCTCATGTGGTCTCATAATGGCAATATCGTTTAACGTGTGAAAATTCCAGCCGCGTTCACAATCTACACATCAGGATTCAATAGCTAAGCGATAAACCCGGAAAATCGTTTTACGATAAGAAAGAGTGGTAAAAAAATTGAATTCCGTCTCTACATTTCGTCTAGTGATTCTTTTCAAAAGAATCTGACTACGACTCTGTCAGTTTAACACATTGTTTCGGTAAAAGTAATATTTTTATAATATCGATATAACAATCCTATACTGTGAAGTCATTTATGTTCTGATATTCAGTAAATGTTTGCCGACGATCATATCATTATGATATTAGTACACGCCGATAGCAGTCTGCGACGGGTTAGGTCTGGGTTAGGTTTCTTCTTTTCTTTTCAAAAGAACTTGATTACGACTCTGTCAGTGTAACACGTTGTTTCGGTAAAAGTAATATTTATAACTTCCGCATAACAATCCTTTGGTGTCAAGTCATTTGTGTTCTGATATTCGGTAAATGTTTGCCGACGATCATATCATTATGATATTAGTACACGCCGATAGCAGTCTGCGACGGGTTAGGCCTGGGTTATGTTTCTTCTTTTCTTTTCAAAAGAACCTGAATACGACTGTGTCAGTTTAACACATTGTTTCGGTAAAAGTAATATTTATAACTTCCGCATAACAATCCTTTGGTGTCAAGTCATTTGAGTTCTGATATTCGGGTAAATGTTTGCCGACGATCATATCATTATGATATTAGTACACGCCGATAGCAGTCTGCGACGGGTTACGTCTGGGTTAGGTTTCTTCTTTTCTTTTCACAAGAACCTGACTACGGCTCTGTCAGTTTAACACATTGTTTTGGTTAAAGCAATATCTATAACTTCCATATAACAATCCTTTGGTGTCAAGTCATTTGTGTTCTGATATTCAGGTAAATGTTTGCCGACGATTATATCATTATGATATTAGTACACGCCGATAGCAGTCTGCGACGGGTTGATAGCGATAACGCCATAGCACGAGTGTCCAGTCTCCATTGAATTCCGCCGTGAACAATAGACAGCGATTGATCAGTTGGAATTTACTGATAACCCTTGTCACACTGAATAACGCTGCTTCGTCAAAACAAGCTGAACAAGATACGTACAATACTAAACTCAGAGGTGTCGCGTACAACGTTCCAGACCATCCTTTAGACACTGTTGTGAATCAATTTATTTCAACTCGAATGCTTTTATCATATCTCTTTCCTTGGCTCTTTACTTCTTTCTATAAAATTATAATTTATTTATTCCCCACCCGAAACCTTTTGACAATTTTTACGCACCGAACGCGTATATGCCAAACAACATAAATTCTTTCTAAAGCAAAAGTTTCGTTTCGCGCGAATAATTCTTTGTAAACCACCCATAAAAATTCTCGCCTTCGTCCCGGGGAATCGGTTTGCCGGAATATTTACACGTCGACAACAACACGCCTCAGCGATCATCCCGCGGCTTTGACGTTCGCTTCCCGCTGCTTCCTTCACATTTTTTCCAATATTTAATTCCGCAAACCGCGTCGCGAGTTCAGCCGGACTAAAAGCTTCCACTGTATTTCGCCTTTCCGCGCTGAGATGCCATTATGTCGGCAGACGCGTAAAAATAGCGAATCCGTGAACGGTGCGTCAAATTTATCCGCGGGTTCAGCGCGTCGGGTGCGAAAATTGATATTCGCAATCTCGGCGAGCCGATTTATCTCGCGCCCAGCCATTTAACGGTCGACAATGGGCTCGCACGCCAACGGCAGTCGTTAACGCTCGGCCTGAGAGAATCGAAGAGGAAGAGGCAAAAAGGACACCGCTCGGTTGCCCTCCCTTTTAGTTTCCTGCAGGAGGGATCCGGATTTTTCATCCGCCCCTGGAGCCCGCCTTCCGATATTTCGAAGTGCTTTTAACTGGGGAACGACGGCGGAGAATGGGATAAGTGTTCATTAATTCTTTGTCTGGGACTACTCGATGCGAAGGAGAGAAAGGCTGGATAGGAGGGTGCGACAATAATTACCAGTAGATAAATTCGGTGATTTTAGAGGGATTTCGTTTACAAGGCATGCCTGACGCTGTTCAGATAGTAGAATGCCGTATAACTCGAATGTTGTACCGAAACTGCGGTAGCAGTACAGTGCGATATTTCAGGTAATAGAAATCTCGGTACTTGTCCCTTTCCTAACACTCGTGCTTTCACATTTTTTCTACTTCGACACCGCCACTCAGCTGTTTGGGAATATTCCACACCACAACTCAGCTATCGTCAGATAATACAATGCTGTATAACTTGAATGTTGTACCGGACCTGCGGCAGCAGTATAGTGCGATATTGCAGGTAATAGAAATCTCGGTACTTGTTCCTTTCCTAACACTCGTGCTTTCACATTTTTCCTACTCCAACCCCATCACTCAGCTCTTTAGGAATATTCCACACCACAACTCAGCTATCCTCAGATAATACAATGCTGTATATCTTGAATGTTGTACCGGACCTGCGGCGGCAGTATAGTGCGATATTGCAGGTAATAGAATTCTCGGTACTCGTCCCTTTCCTAACACTCGTGCTTTCACATTTTTCCTACTCCGACACCGCCACTCAGTTCTTTAGGAATATTTCTCAGATAGTAGAATGCTGTATAACTGGAATGTTGCGCCAAATCTGCGGTAGCAGTATAATGCGATATTTCAGGTAATAGAAATCTCGGTATTTGTCCCTTTCCTACTACTCGTGCTTTCACATTTTTCCTGCGCCGATACCGCCACTTAGCTGTTTGGAAATATTCCACACCACAACTCAGCTATCCTCAGATAATGGAATGCTGTATAACTTGAATGTTGTACCGAAACTGCGGTAGCAGTATAGTGCGATATTGCAGGTAATAGAAATCTCGGTACTCGTCCCTTTCCTAACACTCGTGCTTTCACATTTTTCCTACTCCAACCCCACCACTCAGCTCTTTAGGAATATTCCACACCACAACTCAGCTATCCTCAGATAGTGGAAAGCTGTATAAGTTAAATGTTGCAGTGAACCTGCGGTAGCAGTACAGTGCGATATTGCAGGTAATAGAAATCTCGGTCCTTGTCCCTTTTCTAACACTCGTGCTTTCACATTTTTCCTACTCCGACACCGCCACTCAGCTCTTTAGGAATATTCCTCAGATAGTAGAATGCTGTATAACTGGAATGTTGCGCCAAATCTGCGATAGCAGTATAGTGCGATATTGCAGGTAATAGAAATCTCGGTACTTGTCCCTTTCCTAACACTCGTGCTTTCACATTTTTCCTACTCCAACCCCACCACTCAGCTCTTTAGGAATATTCCACACCGCAACTCAGCTATCCTCAGATAGTAGAATGCTGTATAACTTCAATGTTGTACCGAAACTGCGGTAGTAGTACAGTGCGATATTTTAGGTAATAGAAATCTCGGTACTTGTCCCTTTCCTAACACTCGTGCTTTCACATTTTTCCTACTCCGACACCGCCACTCAGCTCTTCAGGAATATGCACACCACAATTCAGATATCCTCTCCACCAGTCCTTTCCAAAAACCTGGCAATTTCTATTTTCGGGCTTTCAGACTCACAATACCGCATAATACACGTCACAGTAAACAGATCAGTTTTAAACAGCCTTCACTCAAGTACGAATTTCATCTCATAAAAACGAGCATACGAGGTCGCGATTAGTGAGATAATTAAATTCATCTCCTGGGAATACGGTCGACGCATACGTCCGACTCCACTGGTTCTGGTTAGCACATGACAAATTTGTCACGCGTGCCACACCATCAACATTTAAGATACGTGCAGTTCTGCATGAAGTCATGTTACGCGAGGCGGATAGCTTAGGGAAATATGGGTTACGTTTGCATTGAGAAACACGTGTGTGTTAGGTGAATACTGCTGCAATTATTGGGGCGTAGGTACACAATTCTGTATTACGTGAAAGTCTATTGTAGATGGTCGAGTGACGTCTACTTTGAAAAACGGAAAAAGGTCAACGTTTCCGCTAACGTGTTACATGAATACTTGGCAAGTCGCGATTGTATTTCCTGCTGCTTTACTCAGGTTAAATTTTTAGGTATTTCAGCTGTAAAGCTCGGTGATCTCGTTTTTTCTAACAGTTCTAACAGTCTTAATATGTGTTTTAAAATTCTTGTAAACTCCGAGTTCAAATTATGTTTAAATTAAAATTTTAACAGACAATAAGATACGAGGTTTACATTTTAAAAAGTATTTCCTCTTTAGGTTCATAAATATTTCTTACGGAATTCCAGACAGCAGTCAAAATGTTAATGTTGCACATAAGTCAATAAAACAAAAATAATCTGACGTATTTTATATTTTCATCAAAAAAGCCTGTGACTGTCGTATCACTTTGTAAACAAAGTTACATAGCGCTGCGAGATTTCGCAATGCACGCCAATCACGTAGCCAGCAGTGCGTAATAGCATCTCTTAGTGAACTTCCTCCCTGTAGAAAAGAATCGATATGGAAGTTCGCACTGTACGTAACGGCTTAAACCGACTCCACGGAACATTTTATTCGGCATCTGGTCACTGCTTGCGGAAAACTTTCCGGATTGTCGTTCAGCAGACTCTCGCCTTTCCTGGAAACTGCAATTTCTGCAGAGCCATTCCTGCATATCGCCCACGTGCCTAGGCGACCTAATCATCGCAACAAACTGCCTGTTGTTAGCCATTTGGTGCCGGTCCAAAGTGTCGTCCTATACGAGAATGGCAACGGTTTCTAATTTCGGTGAAAGTCTACTTCGGCTCTCCTGAAAACGAAGCGAAGGGCGCGACAGAATGTTGCATTTACAGTTCGAATGACTGGTGGAAGATTGCGATGTTAGTAAACAGTGCATGTGACGATGAATGTCAGTGTTAGGGTCGTTCGGCGGTTTCGTTTCCAGGCACCTTCATTCAATAACATAAATGCCAAGCGTTGCAATTTCATGTTTACAGTTCGAATGACTGGTGGAAGATTGCGATGTTAGTAAACAGTGCATGTGACGATGAATGTCAGTGTTAGGGTCGTTCGGCGGTTTCGTTTCCAGGCACCATCATTCAATAACATAAATGCCAAGCGTTGCAATTTCATGTTTACAGTTCGAATGACTGGTGGAAGATTGCGATGTTAGTAAACAGTGCATGTGACGATGAATGTCAGTGTTAGGGTCGTTCGGCCGTTTCGTTTCCAGGCACCTTCATTCAATAACATAAATGCCAAGCGTTGCAATTTCATGTTTACAGTTCGAATGACTGGTGGAAGATTGCGATGTTAGTAAACAGTGCATGTGACGATGAATGTCAGTGTTAGGGTCGTTCGGCCGTTTCGTTTCCAGGCACCTTCATTCAATAACATAAATGCCAAGCGTTGCAATTTCATGTTTACAGTTCGAATGACTGGTGGAAGATTGCGATGTTAGTAAACAGTGCATGTGACGATGAATGTCAGTGTTAGGGTCGTTCGGCGGTTTCGTTTCCAGGCACCTTCATTCAATAACATAAATGCCAAGCGTTGCAATTTCATGTTTACAGTTCGAATGACTGGTGGAAGATTGCGATGTTAGTAAACAGTGCATGTGACGATGAATGTCAGTGTTAGGGTCGTTCGGCGGTTTTGTTTCCAGGCACCTTCATTCAATAACATAAATGCCAAGCGTTGCAATTTCATTGCAAGAAAGCAATTTAGTCTCTTGTCGGATGCGCTGCGCGATCAATCAAAATACAATGCGTCCAGTGCACTATTGTCGGAATATCGGCAAATATCGGACACCGCATTTCTGGGTGTTCGCATAAATCCACATAAATCAGCGCCATCGCGTTGAATGAGTTATCTGGTCGTTGCCCAAAGTATGTCACGGCAGGACGATGTCGTGTTCCTCGTTTCTGATCAAGCCTTACCGTCATCTCTTGGGTCGTAATTTAGTGTTTACGTTTGATTATTACAACGCAACACGTCCCATATTAATTTCGGACATGTCGTGAAGTATATGATTAAAGGATGCTCCTTCATGGAAATTACTGTTATTACGTCTGAAACCATACAGTTTAATTCAAGCTTATGTAATAAGTGAACGAGACGCAGCTGAAGTACTTGAATTCTCGAAGTACTACGTTACTTTTTACGTAAATTCCTGATTTTGTATTTTTGTTTGAACGAATCAATAGTTAAGTTGAAAGTTGAAATAAATTGCGAACCAATACAGTCTCGTTTTAACCAATTATTTAGGCTTAAATCACGGTGCATTGCAAAATAAAAATTATTTTTGCTTAAATCACGGTACATTGCAAAATCCAAATTATTTTTGCTTAAATTACGGTACATTGCAAAATACAAATTATTTTTGCTTAAATTACGGTACATTGCAAAACACAAATTATTTTTGCTTCAACCACGGTACATTGCAAAATACAAATTATTTTTGCTTAAATCACGGTACGTTGCAAAATACAAATTATTTTTGCTTAAATCGCGGTACATTGCAAAATACAAATTATTCTTGCTTCAACCACGGTACATTGCGAAATACAAACGATTTTTGCTTAAGTCACGCTACATTATGGAACATAAAATTTCGAGAGGCTGGATTTGTGCACGTTTTACTATCACTCGCCTCTCGCTAGTCCAGCTTTTTCGATCGAGCCCGTTTTAACGAACCGCTCATCATGCCCGACATAACTCAGAAGGATCGAAAAGACGCGAATTTCCTTTGCGCGCGTTTCCGGCTCGCTCGTCGCAAAATTTCCCCCACTATTCGTGACCCACTTATTCCCGCGAAGTTCCGTCGCCGGGATCTGCGATTTACGGCGCGATTTATATCCCGCTCGTTAATTCCCGTCGGTCGAGAGTCTGAGGAAGTGCGTGAACTTTTTCGATACAAGTTTCAAGCGGCCGCTTAAGGCCTTTTACCGAAAGCGGATATTAATGGCCGGCGAAACGCGTGGCGCGATATGACGGAATTTAACGGCGCAGAAACCTTCGCCGGTCGCAATATCTTCTAATTATCCGACACAGCCGCGCGACGGATTAATTTCTTTCGCGCGCAACACTCCGAATTCGTCTCTGCCGCTGTAGCCTTTCCGCTGGTCTGAAACATCATTTAGCACCTTTGGGAGATTGTTTGCGGAGAAGTGAACATTGTGAACACAGAGTTCTACAGAAAGCAGGACGAATAGCTTAAAGCGTTAAATTAAAGAGGCAAGCGTTCATTTGATGGGTAAATGATACTGGATGTTAATACTTTACCGACCGCTATTGACTGAAGGTGCCACTCACTAACGACCGACTCTGTTTTTGATATCGTGCAGGAATTGTGTATGTGCCTATTTCTAAAGCTTTATAACTGAAAAATACTGAATGTGTTGTTGAGAATTCTTTGGTTTCAAAGCAGTGTAATTTTATTGTCATTTAGAATTGTCATAATATCATCTGATATTTATTTTATCTAATATAACTGTTGACCACTGAAAAGCCGATTAATCGGCTACCGGTAAATAGCAGTTGGAACCGAAAAGTCGATTAATCGGCTAGCGGTCATTAAAGTGTTAATAATACCGCGTGCTTGTAGTTGAATAAATATTTTAATCTCGAGGTTCTTACAGAGGATTTCTTCGGTTTGAAGTCTTCGAAATAACTTGCATACTTTTATCCGCCGCAGTTAACACGTTGACTGCCAACTCTATTTTGCTATGTTAAAATCGCGATGCGATGAAATACTGCAGAGGTTGATTAAAGCGTGCAACATTAAGATAATGCAGAGTTGTTAGAAGCTAAAGCGTTGAAGTACCGTTTCAATATCAATTGCTTTTACAAGATTGCAAATAGGCTTTATTGCAAATTTTCTGCATTTTTAATAAAATCTTTTGCGCCGGTCACCGGTGACCACCATGGCAGTCAACGTTTTAATCAATTTGTACGGTCCAGACAACAGCGACGATCAGGCGCTTAGCCCGTCTCAACACGGTGGCATACCTCATTTTCTTTCTTCCAGTCGGCCCGCGAACGTAACTTGACGAGATTGCGCGGCGTATTTATTTAAAATCGTTTCCCGCCGCCTCGGGGCGTCATTCGTAAATAACGAATCCTGCTTACGCTCGTCGACGAACGCACGCCCCGCGGCGCAGGATCCTGGTCGCGAAATCCTCCGGGGGCAAATTGCGGGCGCGATTCCGGATACGTGAGCGGATCCTCGCGCATGTGGAAGCCGGCATGTGCCTACCGTAGTTCATATTTCATGAGGATCGGAGGCGTATCAGCCATTCCGAGCAGGTCCGAAGTGTTTGTTACCGCGTCGATAAGGGCCCAGACCGAATGCCGAGGGTCGCCGAGGGTGAAGGATGAGTTCTCTCTCGTGTAACTGCAACATCTGCCGCCCGTCGAGATCTTAAGGCTCGTTGTTCTCCGCACCCCCGCCGCCTTCCGATGTTTCGACACGGTTGTACGATTTCGAGAGCCGATGAGAAAAACTAACGCGCGGGCTGGAGCTGAAAATCGATCAGCTTCTGCGTCGAAGAGGCGTTTGCAGCGAAACAATTCGGATTGCTCCGTCGCCGGTTCGACATCTTAGCTGATATTTCCCTGTGGGAACAATTATTTTACGACCTCATTTATGTGGGATGTGTGATTTTGTATGAACGAGGAATGAGAAAGTGTGCGTATGAGAGAGAGAGAAAGAAAGAGTGAGAGAGTGAGAAAGAATACATGAGTCTATGTTTGTTATTTGGAATGTTCTCGAATGAATTTATTATCATGGAAACCAAACAGTATAAAAGGATTGAGCGCGATATTAAAACAAGTGAGTCTTTGCGAATCTTTCAAGAGTAACAGTGTGTGCGTCTTAGCGAATCTTTAGGGAGTTTTGGCGAATCTTTGTCAGCGTTTAATACAAAGTACAGTGCGAGTAACATTATAGCCATTACTTTTGTGATTAAAACCGTTTAATATATCATTCCAATCTAAATCCTACATTTATACATCGCAAAATTATGAGAATGTGTTGGTAGCGGGTGCTGTAACGAATTGAAACGGGCGAAGTGAAAGCAAAAATATGAAAAGGTGGGTAGGAGGACACGGGTAACAGATAAACAGCATCCATTATTCATAAAGTCCCAAAAGTTCTGTTTCTTCCTCTTCCTGAAGCAATAATATGTGAAATAATAAGAAATCCTGACGAAATTAAAATAAATACTGTCAATCTAGAGGATTGTAATATTCATGTCATAGAAGACTGTAAGAAGTGAAAGGTATGAATCTTTTTGGACAGAATAAGGTTAATGGTACGAATTCGAATCGCAAATCCTAGTACTTTACGTAGTATCCCACATTGATCGAATACCCGTGCGACGTTTAAGAGAGATTATAAAATTTATATTAAAGTTCAACGAGTCGTGCAGAACTTCGTGCTGTACGTCGGAAGGGTTTTATTGTCCGTCAAGTAAACCAATTTGATCTGAGGGTTCAAAAGGAAGGTATGTCTGTTGGCAGAGAACTCATAATTCTTTCCGTTGCCAGCACTCGACATCTGTTATATGTACACTTGACTTCCATCCTGAGATTTCCATAAACGTTGTGCGGAGAATTCTCATTGGGTGATCGACAGCGTATAACCGAAGTGAAATGATGAAGAATCGATTCAATATCATTCTGAGACGACAATCGGTGTCCACTTAAGCAGACGCTAACGAAGATCCCCGGCATAAATTGCATTTTCAAGAGGAAAACGAACACAATATACCGACGAGAATATTTTTGACGAGGCATCGATGTTGACCGACGCTTTTTGCGCTGATCGGAATTTAGTGCGGTCAGCGATTGTTTAGGGTTAATGGGACGACGAAAGTCGATCGAACCGTCATAGAATCCTTTCCGTGCGTTGTTTGACGGCCCGTATCCCCCACTACACTAAATCCTTCCTCGCCATAAATCCAGCCACTGGACTCACCCTCGATCTCTCGGCGTGGTAATAAATACGAATTGTCGGTGGTTGTTTGACTTCCGCACGACGGCCGAGTAACCCTGACTTTAACGTCTCTTGTGTGCTTACCTCAGCTTTTACGGGAAATTAAGAGTCAACCCTTGCGTGAACACGAATAAAACAGTATCTCGCAACTGTTTCGCCGCATGACTTTGCAATTTTAACATCTGACCATTTTAAAGAAATGCTTGTATACCGTCTCAAACAAAAGCATCAGCTAATTTTGCAACACGTCCAAAGTCACGATACTTTCAGCAAAACACTTGATTTACATACTTACATTAGTTGTACCCAACTTTGCAGCACGGTAAATTTATGAAACGCATACCATAAAGCACTGATGCAATTTCATGATAATTAGGGGTGTCGATTGCAGAATATTTGGGTATTTTGCAGTTAGTCATTAGGTTGTACTTGATTTCGCATTATCTTCAAATGCGCTGAGTTCGTTAAATTGTTAATTAAATCGCGTAGCTTCGATGATTTGATTTCAGTCGGGACGCAAACTGCCGATGAAAGAGCGATTGCTCCGTAGGGACAACTATTCTCAATAAAATCGACGCCGTTCAACCGACACGCTGCATCTGTCTTGCCCCTGATATATTAGCGAAGGTCGTACGTTCTGATTTTCGTAGAGAATTAAAAGTCCTCTCACCCTTCCGATATCGACGGTGGACGAGAACGATGTACCGTCGCAGTGAGATTTCCCGCGCGTCCTCCATGACGAGGAATTTCCCTTGAGACGTTTTCTGCGGGCAGACCCTACCCCACGACATGCCGGATTCGTGTCTTTCTCAAGGAGAACACTTTTATACACGCGGCCCACTCTCTTTCCATCCGTAACGCACGGCGTCAGTCCGTCGAAATCAAATTTTCGCTACGTATTTCCCCGATCCATTTGTGAGACAATTTTAAAGATTCTTAAAGCCTTTGTTATGGGGAAAAACAATTTTCTGTTTCATATTGTAATAAACGAACTTTGATCATAACGAGGGCTTCAAGAATTCTTAAAACCACGAAGGGAGATAAGTTAAGGTAACTGTGAGACGGTCGAAGAATTTTTGGGAAAAATAATAAAAATGCGTTTAAAACATTTTGTAACAGCGTAGTTGAAACGATTGTTTTTGGTGGGTTGTCGATTCATGCTCAAGCCTTTTGTAACTGAAAGTTTGTCATGACGTATTTCATAGTGTTATTAACACGTTGACTGCCACGCGTATTTTGCTATGTTAGAACCGCGATGCGATGAAATACTGCAGAGTATGACTAAACCGTGCAAAATGAAGGTAAACGCAAAGTTGTCGGAAGCCAAAGTATAGAAGTTCCAATATCAATTGCTTTTACAAAATTGCAAATAGGCTTCATTTCGAATTTTTTGCCGTGGTAGTCAAAGGGTTAACCACTTGCGCTGGAAAGACGTGCCGTGCACATCGTAATGCTTTTGTCACAGAATCGCCAACGACGTAATTAAAATAGTTCAAAAAGTTACTAAAGATAAATAAAAAAATTGATATTTTTAATTTTTTTGCTATTATTATTTTTTAAAATATAAGAATGTTATCAAATTTCCGGGTACTGTTTCGCTCACTAGTCAGTGGAAAACCATGCGAAAAACGCGCCGTCCATATTGATGGATTCGTCCAAGAGTGCGCCGCAGTCAAAGGGGTAAATAGTGATTCAATTCTTTGGTCTCCGGTACCTTCGCATTATTTTCATTTTGCACAGTTCAATCATATTCTGTAGTACGTATACTTTATCACGTTGCGGTTTTAATATAGTAAAATACGCACGGCAGTCAACGTGTTAAACTGGAATGTAACTACCGCGTATTCTTGTGCCAACATACATTTTCGTTGTCGCATCAAAATTATGACGCATCTCAAGACTTATGTAATAAATTCCATATCGTGGCCTATCGGCGACCCACTCAGCGTGTAACGGAAAGTCCGGGTACTGTTTCGGTCACTAGTCAGTGGAAAACCATGCGAAAAACGCGCCGTCCATATTGATGGATTCGTCCAAGAGTGCGCCGCAGTCAAAGGGGTAAATAGTGATTCGATTCTTTAGTCTCCGGTACCTTCGCATTATTTTCATTTTGCACAGTTCAATCATATTCTGTAGTACGTATACTTTATCACGTTGCGGTTTTAATATAGTAAAATACGCTCGGCAGTCAACGTGTTAAACTGGAATGTAACTACCGCGTATTCTTGTGCCAACCGACATTTTCGTTGTCGCATCAAAATTATGACGCATCTCAAGGCTTATATAATAAATTCCATATCGTGGCCTATCGGCGACCCACTCAGCGTGTAATGGAAAGTCACGAACACGCGTCCCGACGCGTTAAGAATTGGGACGTAGTTGCAGTATTTTCGGCGCATATTAGAAATCTGCGTCCCGCGGCTTTATCGAATTCACTTCCAATCCGTCGCCTGTACGTACGAGCCGTCGATCACTCGGCGAGACGCGAACTTCGCGAGAATCCATCACGCCGGGCAATACGGAAAGAAATTCCGCCGTGAAGGGAACGCGTTCGAGTGTACCTGTGCTGCAGAACTCTTCGCCTCCCGTGGGAGAGACTCCCGCCCGACGGCGGAACAGTACAGCGGAGTGAGTAGAAAAATTGATTGAGACGTATCTCCGCGAGGGACGGGTATTAAAACGGACTGCGCAGGAAACGAGAAAATAAGAACGCGCAGAGTCAAAGGGAGGTGTACAAAGGGAGGTAGGCGGTGTACTCGATTAGTCGAGAAGAAAGAACGGCGAAGCGTGGCGGGAGAAAAATAGAGACACAGCGATTTTTTCGACGAAAGCGACGAAGACGTCGGGCGAGTGAGCGAAGAAAAGAAGAGACGGGATAAGAAAAAAGCGAGTTGTACGGATAAATCGGGCCGCCGGATTGCAGGATTAAATTTAATAATATACGCCCTGCCAATCTCGCGTAGCGGGTTCACCCCTCCGTTAATGTTTAATCATGCCCGAAACGCAGTTGCACGAACGAAGAATCGAATGAGAGGCCGAAAACGTCCACCCGCCCGTTTTCGCGGGCACTCGCGTGTCGGCAGAAAAATAGTTTCTGTGTTGAACTGCGGAGGGAGTTTATGCGGAGAGTGCTTTTCCGATCGCATTAGTCCTCCCTGATGTTAACACGACGTTACACCTGTCAGGCCAATCTTCCCGTACCTGTGTCATGCCTCCTTCAAGAAGTCAACCGCTAAGAGATTGCGCTCAACAAATGTAATTATCGTACGGACCGCACAATTCCAAGGGCTGAGTTTTTCGTTAGTTGCTTTTGTATTTTAGTGGGTTGCGTGTTATGGGGGTAAATCACATTGATTTGTCGAGAAAGATTTATGGCGCGTGATAGCCGGTGTGGGATGTGGAGTATAAAGATGACAATATGTTTTGACTACTGCTGCCCGTTTCTGGAAACATTGCAGTGTTTACGGCACGATTGCTATGTTTTATATTTTTTGGTATTTCTCTTCAACCGGTTTCAAAATTCTTAGGAATTTTTCTTGCGATGAGTACTCGTCATGAAGTTTTACTTATTTTTAGCATCTTTTCTAATCTACCGCAAGTCTGCAATAGGGCCTGCTTTGTTTCGTGTGAGTTTGATACATTAATGATCGAGTTATGGAATTCTCAGAAATGGGATTGAAGAAACCGAGCAAGGAATCTCGGTCGCATTGTCGGAATAAAGTGGAAGTCTTTTGTTCGCGTACTGATGCGCCGCTCAAGTTGTACCATTCCCGTATCCACTCCACGCATCGTGCCGTCACGCACTGCCGTTGAGAGGACAATATTCTTTATCGGACAATAGTGTGCACATTCACTTAACAGCCATTTCAAGGCCTGCAACGGCCGACGTCAAACAAATATTATATCTACTAATACAGCGATAATGTACATATACAATTTTCCAATGCTGCCTATATCCACGTATTACATGACCCCGCTTTCACACATTTTTCTGTAGTCCCTAAAGTTCAGGCCGGCTCTATAGATGTTTTATAGCCACGGTGACCGAAGTCAGTGCATACACATGTGTGAATGCAAAATTATGCGGGGTGAAGGATAGGAAACATTTTAAGGCCTGCAACGGCCGACATCAAACAAATATAATCTACTAATTCAGCGATAATGTATACAATTTTCCAGTACTGTCTATATCTATGTATTACATGACTCCGCTTCTACACATTTTTTGGTAATCCCTAAAGTTCAGGCCGGCACCATAGATGTTTTATAGCCACGGTGACAGTGCGTACACGTGTGTGAATGCAAAATGATATGGGGTGAATGATAGGAAACATAGTGTCGATGGCGCTCGCTACGGGATCAAAAGATAGTATCATATATTATAAGAGTAACATATGTGCTCAATAGACAATTGCACGACCGTATCAAAAGTTTGCAACCTTTTTTTAATATGTATAGTATACACATATGTCTATAGAATATACATATTTCCAAATATAGAATATATGTATACTATATATATATTTACATATGTGTAATATATTCTATATATGTATATACGTGACATATATTACCTATATACATATTTATATGTAGAATATACATATTTTCAAATATATTCTATATTACTATATTATATACATATATATGACGCATATACGTGGGTGTTAGCTCCAATGACCAAATTATAAAGAGTAGCAAGCCATTTCGATTTAAAATTGGGAATCCTCCATCCCTATACCACATCAATGCGCAAATCCGAACGCTCCAATTACTGTATAGCGGATCATAAAGTTCACCGCTGCAGTGAAGAATTCCTCCTCGCCTCCTGAGTCACGTAGTAGACAAACGCGTACATATGTACGACTTACATATATGGAGCAGGAGGGTGTTTACTGGGAGGGAGTTCTGTGGCGTCTGACAGCCGCGTGACTCATTTCAGGCGGCGGACTGGCGCGTCCAAAGATGACTCTGAATCTGGACGGTGGTGGAAGTGCTGTCGGTGTTGGGGGTGGACCTGTGGGTGGCATTGGCGGAGGTCAACTCGCACTCAAGAAACCGGGATTAAGCCTTGGCTTGCCCTTGGAAATCGGCACTATGCGGGCATCCGCTGATCTTGTCGACGTTGATCTTCCACTGGAAAGACAAGGGTGAGTAACGAAGAAAACTGTCAGGCTGCGAAGAAGTCATACGTCGATTTTGCTTGGTGAAAGTAGCAGTCTAAGTTATCTGTAGCTAACACTAAACGTACCGGTACTTTACACCTACCTATTTTTACCATGAGGGTCATTTAACCCCATTTGAAAAAAACATCGAAATAAAGCGAGAAATTGAATAATCAGATGATATAAGAATTTACGAAAAGTCAAATGAGCAAAAGGACTAACAATGAATGTACGATTTTAAAGTAAATTTTGAAAGGGCTCTTTTGAGCCCACTTGGTACGTTTAGTGTTAAGGAATCAAGGAAGGAATAACTTAATGGCGGGAAAGTTTAGTACGGAGTGTGATGATTTTGTTGAAGAGAGTAAGGAAGTTTGGTCATTTTGCGACGGGTGATTTTAACGTGAAATATTTTATGGACAGTTCTTCTTATGTCGATCGATGTGGAGGGACCTTGAATAGTTAAGTTTGCCACAGAATAACAGGCTTAACGAGCTTGTTAGAGACTTCAAGGTCTTGCATCTGAGATACTTTTGTGCATAATCAGGCAGCTTCTAAGCTCTTGATGAAAGGAGCTTGAAAGTGAAAGTGCTCTTGTCCGCGGGCACTCTTCGTGCCTTACTTAAAAAATGATTACGTACCTTGTGATCATTCTCGGCCGAACCTAACGATAACAGTGTATTTCAGATGGTATCACGGGTCCATTACGAGAATCGAGGCGGAAGCTGTTCTCCGACTTCTACGTGAGGGAAGTTATTTGGTTAGAAACAGCGAATCCACCAAGCAAGATTATTCTCTGTCCCTCAAGTAAGTTTTTTCTTCGGCCAGGTCAACATATTCACCTCCACTCTCCAATAATTAGGGTCAAGTGCCCAATCATCTACACTATCTTGATCTTGTTCAGTTTCAACTAATCCAGAGTATAGTTTCTTCACTTTCCACTAACATTTACTAGTCTTTTGGTATTGTCACGCTTAATACTATTTTTATATTATATCGGAATAATTTGTTGTATTCCACGCTACGGATAAATTGATAGTTTACCGAGTTTTGCTCAAACTTTTGTTTACTGGCTACTTCGCCATCGCTACGTCCGCAATCATAAAACACTTAAACCACAGAATTAACACTTTGACTGCCATGATGGTCATCGGTGACCGACGCAAGGGATTTTACTGAAGATCCAAAATATTCGCAATGGGTAGCAATTATTCTTTTATAAATGCAGTTGTTATTAAAATAGTGATGCGATCCTTTGGTCTCCAATACCTGTACATTATTTACATTTTGCATAATTCAGTCGAACGCTGTAGTATTTCATAGCATCGCCGTTCTAATATAGTTTATAATCTATATTATATTATATTATATATCTATATTATAACCTATATATATACTATATTAGAGTCTAATATAGTATATATCTCCTATAGTAAAATACGTTTGGCAGTCAACGTGTTAATGGAAACATAATTACTGTCGTATATTCGTTTAGCAAACGATACATGATGTAACAATAACCTCTTGTATTTTTTCAGGAGCGCTCGCGGCTTCATGCACATGCGTATCCAGAAGAACGAGGAGCTAAACGCCTACATCCTCGGGCAGTTCAGCAAGCCGTTCGAGAGCATACCGGAAATGGTTCGGCACTTCAGCGTGAACCGTCTTCCGATCCGTGGTGCCGAGCACATGTGTCTCCTGCATCCGGTGATAGCTCAGCTTTTGTAGCGCATCTATCGGAGCGCCGTTTAAGGCGCTTGCGAGAGATTTTTTGATAAGCGGACCTTTATCTTGTCTCCGCTTGGATGACAACGGAGTCGAAGAGATGTTGTAATATTGTTCTTCGCGACCAAGATGGGACACCTTCCGAACCGCGATCGACCCCACACCATCTTTACCATTTTTGAATACTTCCACTTGTAATCCCTGACCTGATAATTCGTAAGACGACTGAATAGTTTCGTGAAAAGAAATTGCTTGTCGGAGGGCCGTGTCGAATAAGGTTCTTTTGAGATAAACGGACAATAATATTGGAGCCGGAGGAACAGAGTACAAAGAGGAAATTGGCTGAAAACGTTGTGGCTCTGGAACAGCAGAACGAGAGGAAGCGGAAGGGGAATGGATTTTTACGATTCTAAGGATCAGAAGTTCCGGTATCGAATGGATATGGACAGCGAAGGTTCGTGCGCTGAGTAATTTTGTTGCTCGCCGGACGATGTTCTCCGCAACGACTGGAGCATGGACCAGAAAACCGATTCGAGCGCGTTCGACATTCGATTCGTCTCGTCTTCCCCCCCAAGAATCGCGCAAACCTACCTCCAATTCAGTGATTTCGAGTTTTCTATGCGCTGCGCCTAGTCTGAGGATCGGCGATCTATATAGTACCTTAATAAGTTTTCAGCGATCTTCACCGGAAGATTGAAAACACTAGAAGTTTGTCAGCGACTTGGGCTTGATGGACAATTGGCAAGGAACAAGGACTTCCGACCCCTGTCTTGACCAATTGATTATGAAGCGATAAACAGTGAGCGATCTTGTGCAACGAGGACTTAGTTTTTTTGCGTAGTAAGTGCGCAAAGTCGAAATGAAACTGTGCGAATAGGATATTGAGCAGTATGCGAGGTACAGTATGCGAAAATCCTCCATCATTATTTTTTTACTATCGGTACGTTGCTAGGGGTTTTCTCTAACAATATACAATCTATGATATGAGGTATACTTTGCAAGCGGTGTAATATAATTATTGAATGTTTTCGTTTCCGTGCGATAGATATTTTCTACCTTATTCTCTAACCGCTGATTTTCATCTGTTACTTCGTACTCTATACTACTATATATTTCGCTTGATAAGTACTGAAAAAATAACGATAGAGGGTTTGTGAGAGGTTGGAGCATAAGAAAACGGTGGTTCCTTATAACTCGTGATCGTCCGAGAATTTTGATAAGAGACTCCGACGGAGAGGTAGAAAACGAAGATACGCGAAGATGCGAGAAACGATTGGGCAAGGGTGTAATATGTACTTAGATTTTAGGTAAGCGTACGAGCGTCTCGGCGCTCTCGAATAGAGCTGGAAGCCAAAGAAAAGTTAATCCGTAATATTATTCGCATCCCCCGTGCGTGGAACGGTGGTAGAGGGGAAGTTCGCGAAATAATTCGCGAGCGTTAATGCCAAATCTTACTTAATCGTAACGAACTCGTTTAGTCAGGGTTTAGTTGTTCGTCGTCGTTGATAAGTGATTAGGCTTAGACCGCTATTCCGATTGGCCGAAATGGGTTTCGCTTTACGGAACGAGCAACGAGCGATAGTTTTTGCGTGGAGCGAGTTGACCGATGATTGAAAGGAGAACTTTAAAGGACTGAGCCCTTTGCGATTTATTTCATTCGCTATTTTTCCGAGGAAAAGCAAAGAAGTATGCCGCTAGAGCATTTCACCCCAAAAAAGCAACACGTACATTTTTCTAGATCCGCGTTAATATCTTCACAGTCCCAGGCCCGCGAGGACAAAATTCCCACGAATAATCGCAAACGGTCAAGTAGCCGAAATGGGTTTCGCTTTACGGAACGAGCAATGAGCGATAGTTTTTGCGTGGAGCGAGTTGACCGATGATTGAAAGGAGAACTTTAAAGAACTGAGCCATTTGCGATTTATTTCATTCGCTATTTTTCCGAGGAAAAGCAAAGAAGTGTGCCGCTAGAGCATTTCACCCGAAAGAAGCAACACGTACATTTTTCTAGACCCGCGTTAATATCTTCACAGTCCCAGGCCGGTGAGGACAAAATTCCCACGAATAATCGCAAACGGTCAAGTAGCCGAAATGGGTTTCGCTTTACGGAACGAGCAACGAGCGATAGTTTTTGCGTGGAGCGAGTTGACCGATGATTGAAAGGAGAACTTTAACCCCTTAACACCTGAATTTTTTTCTGATGAAAAAATAATTACATAGTATATATCCTGTTATTATGCACATTTAAATCCGTCAACAATTTTTATTTTTACCGTGCATTTCATGCACTAGTATATATTGGTCCCAGTAGGAATGTATCCTATTCGCAACTACAACCGACACTTTTATGAAATTCTCAATTTTAAACCCATATGCGACATGCGAAGCAGTATGTCGCGAATTATCCTCATTCGTCGTTAAGGGGTTAAAGGACTGAGCCATTTGCGATTTATTTCATTCGCTATTTTTCCGAGGAAAAGCAAAGAAGTATGCCGCTAGAGCATTTCACCCGAAAGAAGCAACACATTTTTCTAGACCCGCGTTAATATCTTCACAGTCCCAGGCCGGTGAGGACAAAATTCCCACGAATAATCGCAAACGGTCAAGTAGCATGTCAGTGCAGTGATTGACGTGTGTTCTGAGATCGATAGAAACGGTACGCTTTTGAGGTCAGCCAATCAGAATCATCGATGGCTCGTGAGCCGAGTCATCCGTCCGACAGAGTCCGTAATTTTCGGAGGAATTTTAGCGCGAGCTAGCGGAGGCAACCGATACATATTTTTTCATGTGATATTAATTTGTTACAGAGAGCGTGCGAGGTTAGAGAGCGAGAGCTTGATAAGAGAGTGCGAGAGAGAACGTGAGAAAGGGAGAGAGTGAAAGAGAGCGACGTTTAGCCTAGTTTCACCTGTGATCATCCGTTGTTTAATTCCACTTTGTCTGTCGGCCGCTGCGTGCAATATTCTCTCTCGTGCGATATTAAGCGACTGAAACGCTGAACGGCAAACGATTACAGTTCGGACGTCATGTGTCGTTACAATAAAATGAAGGGAATAAGATCTTCGTGCGCGTCAAGGATCCGACTCGTGACGGTCGTGAGTGCTCTTTCTTTAGTTGAACGGCATGGCGAGAATGTGCGCGGGACTCGGAGAGATTTTAATTGATATTCATTAGTGCACCTAGGAGCCAGGGGCGAGCGGAGGGTTTCGAGGCGAGAACCGGATAGAGTCGCCGTTTATTTTAGTATCGGACTCTGACGGCCGTAGATAATAGAGAGAGATAGACGAGCAAATAGCTTTGCGCAGGAGTAGACGTGAGAGATCGGTTATAGAATATATTCTTCCAGCTTCGTCGTCCAGGGTTACCTGTTAAATTGAAACTGCTCACGGCTCTCCGCTCGCTCACCTTTAATTAGGTTCAGCGTAATTACCCACACGTTGTATCTTTAAGCTGCCAGTATTATTAACTCTAATCGATAATGCATATCCATGTTAATACTTAAGACATTCAATTGTCCCACCCCTCCCAATTGTCGGCCTCGTCCACCTGACGGGTCGATTATATTGAAACTATTATCTATATATATTTATTTGAGCATTCATATTTATTGCAGTTTATTGCATTGCTCTCGTTAAACCATATTTCGTCGAAAGTTCCAAGGTTCTTCTGTACTCGCCCGTTGATTTAATCGTAAGGCCCGTAGAGCGAGGTAACGATCTCGCAGTAGCGTTTAGTGATTATAAATCGTAGCGTTAATAGTACCGCTCTACCTATAGGCATAGAGTCGTAACAACTTATGTGGTAGTACTAAAACTTGTAGATACTTCCTGTACCTTGAAAATTTATATGACGTAGCAGTTAGATCCGGCGTATACATACACGCGTCGCGCACACGCGTGCACGCGCATCGTCAAGGGATGTGCGCACACGCGCGCGCGCGAACATTATTATTACTACGAGGAAATATTAGCGCATAGCCGTTTATAAAGTATATTGTACGAAGAGTAAGAATCGGAATTAATCGGGTAAGAAGCTATTAATCGACTAAGTCCGATGCGTACCGAGTAATTACACTCATTATATAAACGGATCTCGAGCGGTGCGATGTGCAATAATAATAATTGAAGAGCGATTATAGTGCGACCATGATGTGAAGCGCGATCCTGTATTTTTGTTTTAGCGGCAGACCACCGAGGTTCCAAATACGACTTCACTAGGTAGTCTTGTGTACTCTGGAATTCCCTCTTAATAATAAAACGTTTCATAACTCAGTACTCACCGGTCGATTTCCTCGACACTTTTTCTGCTTCATCATTGCGTGCACGATTTACTATAGAAAAGGATGCGTTTAATTTGGGTGGAAAATACATTATGCGTTGTAACCACTCTCTGTGTGCTCGAGGTTGCCATCGTCATATTGAATTTCATCAGTGTGTGCGTGTGGATCTAAAGGAACCTCCTCCATATCTTCGTAAACAGGTGCAGATGAAACACGTTCTATCACAGGTTGCTCCTACGCGTAAGAGAATTTGGTTAAAAACCAGCACATAAAAATACGCACAATGTAATCGTTCGTTTTCGTTTACCATCGATTCCATGCCCTGAGCAGTAACTGATAATTTTCCCGAACTCGACCTCTCTGTAAGAATAATCATACGTACAGTAGGGAAATAACAAGTGTTAAATTAAGTGATTAATTCTATTTGTGGGAACCAATACTTTGTTTTTTCGTTTGAGATGCTCTGCGAGAAGACAGCTGCGCTTGCTCGGGTTCCTGGAACTAAAATGGGAGCAGGAGTATTAATTAAATATATTAGATTTGCATTAAATACATTAGAGCTAGTTTTACCTCATGTTGCGGTTCATCGTGGGGAATATCCTGGTGACTATCTTCGTGACTACAACACGTTGGGCCGCAAACGTCCAATTTTGCAGAGGGCCGGCCTCGATAGAATTGGCCATCCGTTCCCTTTATAAGACCGTCCGTGAGTTGAACAACTTGCGGACCCCATTGCTGAAGAAAATGCCCGACTCGCATAACTCTCTGCTGAGGCGTCGTGACTGTGTGCTTTCCGCCGCAGTAACGGTTACAAAGATGATCCCTAAATGATGAACGAAGAACACGAATAATCGATGTTGAACATTTCCTCATCACTATGTTCGAAATCTTTAAAGTTCACCTGGGTGTCTTTATCAGAGGCTCATCTCTGGCACTTTTGATCTTTCTCGATTCCTCTTGCATGGCTGCTTCGAACTGAATCATATTCCTGCTGTGCGGTAATCTTCTTTGTTGCTTCCGAACTTGATCCAATTCGTACGTCAAGTAAGGTTTCATACTCGTAGAGCATGGAAGGGGATCAGGGTGGAATTTTCCACTCTCTTCCATCCTCATGACGACATTTTTGTCGCAGGAGATGCACTGAACGTCTCTGAAGGTAAGGGATTATATCGTTTAAGTGACTATTTTGGAATATGATATTTTGAAACCATATTGACATGTAACGGATGATGTTAAATTGTAAAAAAGATGTGATTTTGTATACTTACCTCAGCATCTTCTTTGTACCAGCTGCTTCACTTTCACGTCTGGCATCTGCTATAATCTTCAATTTTTGTTGAAGCGTTTTCAATCGATTGTTAACGAAATCCTTCAGCGGCGTCATTTCTATCTTGTCAACCTTGCTCTCGATTTCTCGTTGAACCTCATCCAACGCCTGTTGCCAGATAAACTCCTGCTTTCCCATTTTGGAGATTGCGTCTTCGAGCCCACGAGCGAGATCGTCGCAGGCTGCGTCAAATTGATCATGCGAAACCTACGGAAATGTTCACACATGAATGTCATAAAATGATTGATTAAAAATCCGCCAAAAACCGAAAATCCGATAGAAACCTTTCTATTCAGGACTTGAGCGTCAGCTTTATCGGCTAAAGCGTCCTCGAGGTCTTCTTTGTCGGCTTTGATAGTCTTCAAAAGTTCTACTTGCTCTAACAGTGCCTACAAATATATTATAATTTAATATTATATATTATATTATATTATATTATATATTATATATTATATATAATAAATTATAATATATATATAAATATATTATGAAATATAATATAAAAATACCAATCACATTTAAAATTGCTTGAGCAAAGGAGAACAAGTCAGATAAGATCTACTGTGTTTGGGTATATAACTTACGTTGATATGCACTTCTCTATGTTCTCTATCTTCAAGAAGACGCTCCGCTGTCTGACCGAGCCTTTCCATATCTCCTTGAATTCCTTGAATCTTCGACACTAAATCATTCAATTCACCTTCGCCGTTTGGTTCACCAATTTCCCCGCTATTAAGTTTTTCCCATAAACCTTCTACGCTCTTTTCCAGTGACTCAACACGTTGTTTGAGTTCACGCATAACACCACCCTGAGTAGCTTCACTACTCGACCTAGCCTCCGAATGCTGACGAGCTTGTTTACTGTCGGCAGCTTTGGTTTCTTTTTCTTCAGTTTCAGAAGCGCGTGTCTCTTGCGATGCACGAGGAGTACCACCAGGTGTTGCCGTGGTACCTTTATATGTTGGACGAAAAATATATTTACGTGATCGCTGGAATCATGAAGCACTCAAGTTTTTTTCTGTTAGAATTGTTTTACCATGATCTATTTTTGCCTTCAGATCGTAGATATCTTTTCGCACTTGCGTCATCTCTGTCTTTAATGCATTCACGGTACCGTGTAGATCTAATGAATTTGGAGGATCTAAAATAATTCGTGAATGTCTTCATTTTCGTTATTATTGCACCTGGTTATGCTACGATCATACTATAGGAACTGTGTGTATTTACGTTCAACATCACTTTGAGTGACAGATGTCTCACGATTTTGCTTTGCACTTTCATTCCCAGTGCCTTCCTCAGTACCTTCATGTCCCTCCCCAGTTTTTTCCTTTTCAGAAACCTGCGAAGACCTAACACTTGCAGTTCCTTCGCCAGATTCAGGAGCTTTTGAACTTCTACTAGTTGCAGTTCCTCTTCGACTATCCATGGATCCAACGCCAACCGAAACTCCAGCGATGGATTGGTGACCGGTGGCTGTTTGGTCAACGATCCCAACAGCTTTCTCGAGATTCACAACTCTTTCATTCAAATCCGACGTGTCTGCCACACCGATGCCAGTCTCTCCTTTGATAATATCTTGCAACATGGTCGTAAGCTAATCATAAGCAACGTATGCATTGAACGGAAATTAAATGTAACTTGTTCACTTTGCGTTGATTAATGGTGCATCACGTCTACCTTATCAATGCCTTGCTCAGTAGCGTCTAATCTCTTCGTAATATTAATCACTTGCCACACATCAGTCAATGGATCTGTGATCTTTCCTTTCAAACGTTCGACGAGTTCTGCATTCGTCGACAACTCTTCCAACGCTTGAAACCGTTCTTGCAGTTTTTTCACCTATCAAGACTCGAATATAAAATTTTTATTTATGTCGGGCAAATTCAGTGTCGGTGATTTACTGACAGACTCATCGAGCTGCTTGAATCCTAATGCTGTCGGTGCAGCGCCATCAATAACTGGCTCAACGAAGATAACAGTATGACCTTCACCCTCAACACCGGACCGAATTTCTTTCTTCACAGCTTTCGACTGCCTTGTCTCCTGCGGACTGTGGCCAACGTCGCTCACCGATTTCCCTTTGAAAAAAGGAGGAGCACGTCATAAGAGATTCTCAGTGCAGATAAGGTTTGATCTTATATGCGATATTCGAGTGATAAGAATGAAGACCTTCGCCCTTTGAAATAGTCCGGCGAGCAGTTGGCGGTGCACTGACTGATGTGCTGGCGGCAGATGCTTTCGATTGGCGTACAGAACCTGGTGTATCATCCGCGCCTATCACAAAGAAAACAGCGTGTCGCAAACTTCTCTTTTAAATGATTTAACACGTTGGCTGCCGTGGGGGTCACCGGTGACCGGCGCAAGAGATTTTACTGAAGATCCAAAATATTCGCAATGGGTAGTAATAATTATTTTATAAGTGCAGTTATTGTTAGAATAGTGATGCGATTCTTTGGCCTCCAATACTTGCACATTATTTACATTTTGCATAATTTAGTCAAATGCTGTAGTATTTCATAGCATCGCCGTTCTAATACGGCAAAATACGCACGGCAGTCAACATGTTAACACATTGATTGCTGTGATAGTCACCGCTGACCGGCGGAAGAGATTTTACTGGAAATCCAAAATATTCGCAATGGGTAGTAATAATTATTTCATAAGTGCAGTTATTGTTAGAATAGTGATGCGATTCGTTGGCCTCCAATACTTGCACATTATTTACATTTTGCATAATTCAGTCAAACGCTGTAGTATTTCATAGTATCGCCGTTCTAATACGGCAAAATACGCACGGCAGTATTTTGCTATGTTAGAACCGCAATATGATTAAATACTGCAGAGTATAATTAAATCGTACAATTGCAGTTATTGTTAGAATAGTGATGCGATTTTTTGGTCTCCAATACTTGCACATTATTTACATTTTACATAATTCAGTCAAACGCTGTAGTATTTCATAGCATCGCCGTTCTAATACGGCAAAATACGCACGGCAGTATTTTGCTATGTTAGAACCGCAATACGATTAAATACTGCAGAGTATAATTAAATCGTACAATTGCAGTTATTGTTAGAATAGTGATGCGATTTTTTGGTGTCCAATACTTGCACATTATTTACATTTTGCATAATTCAGTCAAACGCTGTAGTATTTCATAGCATCGCCGTTCTAATACAGCAAAATACGCACGGCAGTATTTTGCTATGTTAGAACCGCAATATGATTAAATACTGCAGAGTATAATTAAATCGTACAATTGCAGTTATTGTTAGAATAGTGATGCGATTTTTTGGTCTCCAATACTTGCACATTATTTACATTTTGCCTAATTTAGTCAAACGCTGCAGTATTTCATAGCATTGCCGTTCTAATACGGCAAAATACGCACGGCAGCTAACGTGTTAACATCTACGTTGTCGTTGTTTACGCCACCTGTAACGACTTCCACATTGACTGTAAGATCGTCTGTGCTCTGAAACCGGTGTTTTCGTTTCCCCGAACCATCAGTAATACTGTATTCGTGCAGATGAAGAGTCGGACCAGCCTTTGGCGCACTGGCCATCGCCTATTAGGTAAGTAACCAACGAACGTTAAGAAAAATGCTCATGAACAGGCTTCCGGACTCTTACCTTCACTCGGTGAGCATCCTCTCCACGGTATTCGACCATCGTTGTTCGTAAATTCACTTGATGGAGGAGCACATGCAGAAAATTGTGGAGGATGTTCAGATTCACTGCACCAACCTCAATGTTAAAATATCAAATTACATTGATGTACATCCAATTGATGCTTAATGTTTTCTTTTTCAAATTACCTCTGGGGTACCTAACGCGAGATCTAGCATTTGTGGTAAGGAGACAAGTATGCTCGTGGGGTCGATATTTGTGGGGGCTTTTGCTTTGGACGCCTTTGCTGTCTTTGCAGCCATGTTTCTTTCAAACGCTCGACAGATTTATCCAAGACCTTCCACCGCACATAATAACGCTAAGGTTAGTTGTAGATCTTATTCTTAACCAAATTACAGCTGTCAAAAGCTTTAATATTACATAATAAAGCATAGTTCTTTTTTGTTCGACAGTAGCGCCATGGTTTGGTATTGCTTATCGTCGAGAAATGCTTCTATCGATTGTAGTGAAATTGCTGGGGCGAATTACCCTCTTTCGACACACACCCCTAATCTAAGAAATGAACGTGCTTCCATACCGACTGTTTCTTCGTTGATATCCTCTGAGTGTTTACCCTCTGAAGTTTATTAGAAACACCCCAGTTCTGGTCACAATTATAACGTTTGAACACTGTTGGCACTGTACACAAACTGCTCCGACAATGTCGCACTGTGGAATAAAATTCCACAATGCTTATTATGCCCAAGAATTTTCTACCTACACCAACTACTGTAATTATATCTTACACACATCAGCGATTCCCATACATTTATTTTATAACGAAACCACCGAACGGGTAATTGGATTCAGCGCACACCACGCGATGCGCAGTTTATGCTTGCGAATTACAAAAGCACGTTGCAATGATGGGGAGGTATTGTAAAGTATCTATACCGCGTTAATCCGTCATGATAGTAACGCAAAGATAAGTACCGGTCTCGTGGATTAAATATGGCCCGACGGTGTCGCGTTAATTAAACAATAATTTATCACGTCTCTCTTCCCTTTGTACGAGCGGTAGCCAGTTTATCTGCTAGCACATGGCAGGTGGATCGGTTGCCGGTGTGCGGCCGTGAAATAGAAACAAACTCACGATTAAAGCATAGATTAGAGATCGCCTCGTGCATATTTTATCGAAGCCCCGGTCATACTATCCACATAGATCGTTTCCGTTTTCCAGGTAGGATCGACGAGGGACAATCGATCGTGTGTTTATCTTCCGACGCGTCCTCGTCTCTCTCTGTTTCCCTATTCTCTTTGTCTCTTTTCAACAGCACGGCTGTTTCGCCTTCGATCAGTCAGAGCGGTTCTATCTTTTTGACACCGCGGTATTTTATGTCACTATTTCACTAGAGTTAGCGCTCCCCAATTTGTCTACCTCTCCTGTCACGTGTCCTTTCCCATCGATCGACATTACTATCTTTCTGTCGGTGCAGTGTTTCATGCTGCTACTTCCCTGGGATTTGTGTACCTGGACTACGATTTTTTTCCCGTATTTTATACTACGCGGCGCCATCAGTATCTGCGGTCGCAATAACAATTGCGTCAGTTTGGATTTATTGTACGGCTGTAAGGAAACGCACGAAACTGTACGATTTGCCTCGAATACCAGAAGGGTTTCTACTCGTATTGGTACTAGAACGCTGGTTATCACGTAGTGGAAATGGTCCAAATGGCACTTATTCTGATAATTAACGAATCAAGCAACGAATATGTACCTACATTACCATTCACGTGTGGGTGTCTTCAATAAATTCAGAATGGTGCCATTTCAGATTTTTCATTCTGACCTACGATTTTCCACTGACAGCCGCTCAACTGCACATAATCGCATTTCGATACCTGCCCGGCGCTGACCTAAATCGGCCCGAAAGGGTGTATTCGCAGCTTCGCAGCGCGTGTGCAAGCTTAGAGCTTTGAGGTGCGAGTATTCTGACCTCTGCGCATTGAAAACGTGGCAGACACTACAAAATTTTGCAACGAGCAAATTCACACGCGGAGATATTTTTAGGTTTCCGTTCACTTAAATGATGGAAGAGCGTGAAACCATTTTTTAGTTAAAAATGCTTGACAATAGAACTTTAATTTTATTTTATTAAATAGAACTTTAACTTTCCACATGTTTCGGGGTCACTCGAATCCCTTCTTTAAGAGTGGACAGTAATTATGTCAATCACTCTTTCGTCTGAGAATTTTGCCCGTTACTTTCACCAATTTGAGAAAATTGATTAAGATTGGTCAAAGTGACGTGAAGAATATTTATCTGCCGGTTGCTCACACAGGTCGGTCCAAAATTCTGCAAAAAACAGCATTCCCGTTCATGTGCGTTTTCAGAGGTTTGTGGCGCGACTATATCGATTTTTCATACCAAAAACAACACAAGCCCGAAGGACAGTTCCTATTATAGAAACGCAGATATGGGGATCTTTCCTTATGTCCTTACATCATGCTGATTTTAAGAATCTATGTATCCGCAACCGAATTTAAGGGGTCTGTGTAAAAGATAAGTGAAAACCCTATTGTCTCATCTCAATAAAAGGTTGCCGTGGTAAACTTTAGTACTAGTACAAACACATTGTGTGATCGAATATAAAACCTCAATCCAGCATACATAGTCATCGCCTTCATTTGATCCATCATCTTCGAGATAAATCATTGTTCATCCTCGGAAAATATTGAAACACGCCACTTTCAAAATTATTTATTGTTCGTCCTCTACCGTTTCCTACGTAATCTAAACGTGGCAAACACGACTAAATTTTGCAACTCGCGACTTTGCGCACGAATGTTCTCCTATTTTCCATTCGCGTGCCGACATCAGCAACAGATTGAGAACAATTCCCGGAGCGCTTGCAATAAAACAGCGCCGCTCGCCGAAGTCTTGTATTTCCCGATGACCGGCACTCACCCGCCAATAATCGCATTCCCTTACCTGGCCGCCGTTCGCCCGAAATCGAGCCGAAATTCTGCAAATAACAACATCCCCGACGCGGGAGCGCGAGTTACGTCGATCGGCCGAGCGTTCTCGAGTTACGCACGATTAATCCGATCTCCCTCCGCCGTGTTTGAGTTACACGCTCGCCGTGTTTGATCGCGCAGGCGGAATGTTTAGCCGTGAGTAATGTCAGCATTCTTGACGGCCAGCCGGGCCGAATATCCGCAACGACATCTCGTGCATGCGTTCGACAGCGGGTGGGCTCACCTTGTGCATGATTCAGTCGTCCGTCAGGTGAGAGACGGCCGATTCTGGCAACATCAACCCTCTCTCGCCGTCCGTTTCATCCTGTTTCTGTCCCGTGCGTTCGTTCGCGTTGCCGGTTTCTCTCTCCAAGCTTCATCCGCCAACATCGGCCTTTTCCATTCGGCCGGCTCGTCAGTGCGGTTACGATCACGCTGTAGATATCATGCGTCCATCAAAGTGGAACTGTGTTACGGTGTTCGCGGTGAGTGTTCCGAGAGGAAAGTCCGCGAAGTAAAGCGTTCTGCGGTAGCCCGGTGTCGATTGGGAAATGTGCGATGTCGGGCTTAAGTCTGCTCCAGAAATTACCCCGATGTGCGGCCGGGTGCAAAGAGGCAAAGAGACGAAAAGCAAAGAGGCGGAAATCTATCGTGACGGTTTAACGTGCAATTTTATCTGTGACTTTTATTTCGCCTGCGGTAAATGCGGGGGAACGGTGGCGGATCTGTGGTGTTTTTGAGTAGAGACTTTATTTACAGGCGTGCGCATAGTGTACGGCAGCATGTTTCGGGTTAATCGGTTCTGCTTGACGCAAAACGCTCGCATATTTTCTAATTAGCTATTTTATAGCTCTGACCTCTTCTTATCGAGAATAGCCCGGCTCCCCGCGCCGCAGGTTCGTGCGGCTGTAAGTAATCGCTGTCATTCTAACCGAAGGCGAATGTATATTTTCAGCTGTTGCTGATCCCGCGAACTTCCGGCACCGATAGGAATATCCAGCGGCAAAATGTCCGTTTGCCAAGCGTCACGACGCCTCGATCGTCCCATTCGAGACCGTTTTGGGAGGACGTGCTCCGGGAATTCGTGTTCAGGACCGTTTCGCCGTCGCCCGCGGCAAATCATGCACTGTATAAGGGCATTTTGGAAGCTTCGTTTTACGGCGGCTCGTTTCCGGAATTTTCTAACGACGCGAGCGTCGCCGTACTCTCTCGCGGTGACGTTCATCATCTGCCGAATGGACGCTGGCTGATGTGCCAAGAGGGCTGCCTCGAGTGCAGCCCCTGCGTCGACCGGAAGAATCCGACGGTCAAGTGGACCCTCAGGAGGATCAAGAGGCACTCGTCGCACAATTCGTCGCGATACGATCTTGAGATCACGATAACTCTGCACGAAGACGACGCTTTTCATCCGCATACCGAGAGAAATTTGGTTTGTATGAAATGTAACCCATCGCGAGGTAATCGTGGGAGTGCTTACTGTTGTCGCGGTAATCTAGAGACTTGCGTTGATTGACGTTGGGTTTTACGTCAAACGAAATTGTGGGCGAACGAATTTAGTATTGCGTGTAGGAAAACATATTGTGATTGGAAACAAAAATATTGAACAGGCGGTATATTTATTTTATAATAAAGTAACAGAAACGGTGAAGTAGTGGGATTGGAAAAATGTGTCGGCACTCGTCGCATAATTCGTCGCGATACGATCTTGAGATCACGATAACTCTGCACGGAGACGGCGCTTTTCATCCGCATGCCGAGAGAAATTTGGTTTGTATGAAATGTAACCCATCGCGAGGTAATCGTGGGAGTGCTTAATGTTGTCGCGGTAATCTAGAGACTTGCGTTGATTGACGTTGGGTTTTACGTCAAACGAAATTGTGGGCGAACGAATTTAGTATTGCGTGTAGGAAAACATATTGTGATTGGAAACAAAAATATTGAACAGGCGGTATAGTTATTTTATAATATATTATAATATTGCGTGTAGGAAAACATATTGTGATTGGAAACAAAAATATTGAACAAGCGGTATATTTATTTTATAATAAAGTAACAGAAACGGTGAAGTAGTGGGATTGGAAAAATGTGTCGGCACTCGTCGCACAATTCGTCGCGATACGATCTTGAGATCACGATAACTCTGCACGAAGACGGCGCTTTTCATCCGCATGCCGAGAGAAATTTGGTTTGTATGAAATGTAACCTATCGCGAGGTAATCGTGGGAGTGCTTACTGTTGTCGCGGTAATCTGGCGACTTGCGTTGATTGACGTTGGGGTTTACGTCAAACGAAATTGTGGCCGAACGAATTTAATGCTGCGTGTAGGAAAACATATTGTGATTGGAAACAAAAATATTGAAGAGGCGGTATATTTATTTTATAATGTAGTAACAGAAACGGTGAAGTAGTGGGATTGGAAAAATGTGTACAATAGCGATACAGTAGGAAATGCCATTGAGGCTATGGTGATGACGTTCGAAATTTATTTGTATATTTATTTTATAATATAGTAACAAAAACGGTGAAGTAGTGGAATTGGAAAAATGTGTACAATAGCGATAAACTTGGAGATGCCATTGAGGCTATGGTGATGTCATTTGGAATTTATTCGTAAAAGGTTAATGTGAGATAATTACGTGTACAACAAATGGTTTGGGTTAAGTAGCACTTGTTTTATTCGTACTCATCGTTTGACAATGATTTCATATTTCCAGGTCTACTCTACATACTCTATGCGTCGCCGTAGTGTATCATTTCGCGTTTACGTTGGTTTACACTTTATGGAAATCGCGTGCAATAGCAATCGAAATACGATATCCGAAGCAACTCATAAAAATTCAACCGGACTCCTACCGTAACCTATATCAAGACTCCTTTTTTTATGTGAAAAGAGCCCCTGGCCAAGGTCCTACGTGTACGTGACCACTCAGCCGGAAGAGTTTCGGGGCAGCTGGATGGATAAGGAGGATCCTTGGCTGAGCGAAAAGTATCCATTCTCGAGTCCTGTCGATGGCCTACCTGTTCGCCGTTTTGTGGAAGAAGACCTACTCCAAGGAAACATCACTTCTGCCGTTGCCAATACGTCTGAAATATTAGACATTAATATTGACAGTATCGGTGCTGACAATACCACTTATACTACGACCACATCTAATATTACGCCGTTGTCCTTAAATGGCGCAATTGAGGAAGAGGAATATGGAAAAGGTGAACGTGCGCGATTAAATGTTCGAGGCAAATGCCATTATAACAGTTCGACGCCACAATTAATTTATGGAAGAGATAATCTCGGCAATAAGCGCATAGTTCATCTTGTTCCTGCGGAATATGGTTCCAACATGTCTATTCCAATTTTAATGGGCCAAGATTACACGCAGTCAAGGTACCGGCAATTGCTCCACGCGATCTTCGACTCCTTGGATGATAATAAGGAATCAGTTGAACACTTTCTGCGGGAGCAGGTGATAAAAGATAGCAAGTGTAATCTTTCGAACTTCACTGCATCACTTCCGCGGCCCATATCAAAACAAAACATACATAATGGAAACGATCTTCAATATGTGAAAACCAAGAATACGCCGCTAAGAATAGAAAATAACTTAGGCATATCAAAAATACTCCAGAATCATTTAGACTTTCGGAGAACTATTCGAAAACGTCTGCAACAATACAGAAGACATTCGATTTTCAATTTCAGAAAACGTGCACAAACGCGTGATAACGCGAATCTTGATTGGAAGCGCGAGACAATTGTCGAAGATTTACTTGGCAACGGAGCGAATCAGATTGATGCACGCAACGAGAGAGGATCAAGATCTCGGGACGAGACTGATCGAGAAAGATTTAATGAAGCGCCAATGGAAAATGACACTGTTCTTGAATCTGGACCGAGAGACGTGCCTCACCGATTGAGAACAATCGTCACTACGCAGTCGACGATCGAAGAAGCACGTGATGCTAACGACACAGCAACAGCGTTGGCGCCAGTAGAAGAACACCGTCACAAGGCAGGCGCAACTAATGACACCGTTTCTAACCAAGAAGAATTCAAAGAAACGGAAACACTCTCATAGACGAGTACAATAATAATTTTCCACGAACAGTTCTACTTCTACACGCACATATATTGATTGATCTCCACATAGGCTGAAATATATTAGTCTACATGTGCTATGTGTGGGACTGTTTTCTAAATTATTTGGTACCCAATATTCGGAAAAAAATATATTAATATTCGAAGAGAAATATATTTGTGGTATTAGAAGAGTGTTACATTTACTGTATCTACCAAAAGATTTTCGTAAACCAGTTTAATTAAAAATTATAAAATACAAAACCCCATTACTTCGGCTCACCAGCAGTGCAACGTACTTCTAACCGAAATTAAGTTACTCCTGGACCTCCGTAGTGACGCATGTGATTTTTGCCAAGCACACCTCAGCCGCTGGCAATCACAAGAATAATAGACGCAGCGATCACGCACTAATATAATACATTGCTTCAATACTTCGGTTTCTAACAACTGTGCGTTATCGCGATTTTACACGATTTAACCATACTCTGCAGTATTTTATCACATCGCGGTTCCAACATAGCAAAGTACGCTTGGCAGTCAACGTGTTAAAAATAAAAAAATACAAAACCTCATTACTTCAGTTCACCAGCCGTGCAACGTACTTGTGACCTAAAGTAAGTTACTGCTGAACTTCCGTAATGACGCATGTGATTTTTGCCAAGCACATCTCAGCTGCTGACAATCACAAGAACAACAGACGCAGCGATCACACACTAACACATTCGCCGATACCCTCGGACAAAGTTACCCAAAGCGTCTTCCCACCGCACGGACATTAAATTATGGAAATACCCGCGCCGGTCCAGCCAGCCGAAAACAAAAAGCGCCTTCTCCCGCGACCGATCCCACCGAAGCACCAAACACCGCATTCGCATCTCGAAAGCCACAACTCCGCCGTACATTTCCACGTGGGGCGAAACACGCTGGTCGTCGTAATCGCCGTAGGTAAAATAGACGAGGGAGTCCTGCCATGATCAGACCGCACTGTAGCAAGAGGATTATGGGGAGAAGGTAAAGGGCTGAACGCTGCGACGCTGCTCCGACGTCTAGCGTCGTGGGGATCGGCGATCTTTAACCATACTCGGCGCGATCGTTTAAAACGATTATAGCCCACCCCGGCGGAGTCTCGAGACGCATCGGCCGCATGCATTACTGGCCCGACAGCGTCGCGCACGTGTGGGGTAGAAGCACTCCGTTGTTCCGTGTTCCCGTAAGTGCGTGGCAATGGGGACGGAATGGGGCGCACACGCACACGCGTGGCAAATCCCGCGTCTGCTTTTCGACGCCGGGGCGATGCTGGAAGGTCTGCGTACATGGCGCTGCAAAGGAAACGACCGATATTTATAGCTCTTCTCAGCAAACGTCGACTCTGGATGTACTAGTTTCCAACAATGCGTCACACTAAGTGTTCGTGCAATTCTTCTTTCAGAAATCCTCCAATATTCCAGTTTTGCGCTTTTCCGCTTTTTGCGGGCCCTATATATGGATGAACAGCATGCTTTTTTTATTGGGAGTCCTTTAGTTGGTTGGCTGCGTATAGTCGAAGTGGCAATGGGAATATAATGTGCATGATGATCGCGGTGTCCGTGTGTAAGTATTTTATACGCCTTTAACACTTTGACTGCCGTGATCGTCACTGCTGACCGGCGCAAGAAGTTTTACTGAAGATTTAGTGTTAGAATAGTGATGCGATCCTTTGGTCTCCAATACCTGCACATTATTTACATTTTGCATAATTCAGTCACACGCTGTAGTATTCCATAGCATTGCCGTTCTAATACAGAAAAATACGCATGGCAGTCAACGTGTTAATATTGTATAATTGGTAATAAATATCGAAGGAAAAAGCGTTTCAGAAAAATTGCTGATATTAATACTTTGACTGCCAAGCATATTTTGCTATGTTAGAACCGGGATGCGATCAAATACTGCAGAGTATAATTAAATCATGCAAAATAAAGGTACCGCAGAATTACTAGAAGCGAAAGTATTGAAGCACCGTTTCAATATAAATTGCATTTACAAGATTGCAAATAGACTTCATTGCGAACTTTTTGCAATTTGAGTAAAATCTTTTGACCACCGTGGCAGTCAACGTGTTAATCGTGAAAGTAAAAGTCTGAAATGACTTCATTTGTTCACCCGGTGCATACAGACAGTTCGTTCGCACATGTTTCTTATTTTCCAAAGAGCGAGAACAACAGAACACGCATGTGGCGGGTATACTGATCGTTCCACATAAGACCTCCTGCGTGACTGCCCCTAAAACTGCTAGGATCCATGCCTGTTGTAAGACACCCTATACTATATAGGTAGCACGAACCGACAGGCGGTTCTTTTGCCATTCAGTTATACGCATCCAAGACCGAGCAACAGAAAACAACCGATGCGCCGATGAAAGAATTAGCGCATCCTGCGTTGTGCTGCAAAACATACAAGTCCACGTGCGATGGTACCTGAGTAAAACTGTTCTCGTGACGTCGCAGTGATGATAATTGTGTCAGTTTCGCGGCAATCGATCCGTGCCCTTGAATGTTGCTGTACGTTAGGAATACTCGTATGTACAACTCACGCGTGAGGAATTTGCACAAGCACCAGCAAAGGGTGCGTAGTAGGAAGGTACGCGGCGGGCTACACGGTTTGAGAAGCAGAGGTAAGCCGGCGCTTATATTTAATTAAAGAGGATACGGGCTTGAGTGAGGAGAGGAGGTCGGAGGGTGCAGGTAGCGGCAGACCGGGTTAGGGAAGGCGGATATAGAGAGAAGAGCAAGTCTGTGTTTCTTGTCTAATTATCCACCCCTCTATTCCCCTTCGCGCAAGCTGCCACGTTCACTTTCTACGTCTAGTAGCTACCCTGCCATCCGGTCTTTTCCCTTACTCCTCTTTTCTCCCCCGCCCTCCTGTCTTTGTCCATTTCTCTTGCGCGTCCTTGCGTAGTTTGCTCCTTCGCTCCTTCCTTAATCTCTTACTTTCTGAGTCCGGGGCACCACTTCGACTATTTCGTCGTGTCTGTTTCGACCAGAAAGGATAAGGTAAAGTTGTTCATTGGGCCTGCAGCTTATTTATGCGTTTCATAGCCGCCACTCCTTTTAGTCTCTGTCATTGCGTTTTATTCTCCGCCTGATCTGCCGTGTTGTGAAGTTTCTTCGTTTTAGCGTTCCTTCATTTACTATGCACGCGTTCCAATTTTTTTTTACCAATTTCAGATCAGTCCTTTTTCCACCTCGAAGATGCCCGGTTTTAAATTTGAGCACGGTAACTACGAAGCCACGGTTGGCGGAGAATCGAAAAAGCTCGGTGAACTTTTTAATTAGATCGACGTTTCGCGCTTGCTCGATGACTAACCGCGTTAATGCGATCCAACGCGGTTGCGAAACGAATTTGAGGTTATTCCGGCGATACCACACCGCCGGGCTGAGAAAATGTTCTCCCTCTCGCGCCCGTACCCTTCTTACTCTCGCTCTTTCTCGGTTTTTGAAAGCATCCTTTCAGCTTTCCTCTTTCGCTGCAGTCGAACGGTGCAAAACGGTCGACTCGATCGCTGGCAGATTGGTTTTAACGAGTTTCCTTTCAGCACGGTTTATCGAGGATTGCGGTCGCTTTCGGCGTCCTCTGCCTTCCTCCACTTTCAAGCCCTTCCCCAGTCCCGAGCTGGGTCGAAATCGAATACGCCGGGGAAATTTCGATGGAAGATCTTAATTAAAGACGCTACCCCGAAAAATGAGAGTTCCTAGCCGGATGCTTCAGATCGGCCTTTGTCCGCGGCGCTGCTTGACGTAAGACCGTCATGATAAACCCCATTATCTCATCGCGTAACGGACCTCCTAACGTTCCGTTTATTGACACTGCTTCCTATCGTTTAACAGATCGCCGCGAAACTCGATATCCGATATCCGATTTCGGCGCAGCCAATGAAAAATTAATTTGTCTTGCGGACGCGTAAATCGATCTCGACGTCCGGCGAAGATTGTGAGAGAGGATCTGCTTTGACAATGTAGATCCAATCGTCCATTTCCATTGTAATTGCTAATTAAAACACGGCGCTGTTAAAAAGTGCACTTGTTTCTCTTTGTGCACAGTATTTTTTTACATGTTTTAATTACATTTACATGTTTGCCTTAATTTCAAAAGCACCATTTTTGAGCACCTACCTTTTGACAATGCGCGAGAGTTTTAACATTTTACGTGGTGTAAGACTTTACAGTCAATTTGACGTTTTACTAACTCGTAAATAGGAAGTTAACATTTTTTAATTAAAATTATAATATTCGTTTTTAATAACTGTACGCTACATACTTGTTGCCTTTGAGTACAATACATTATAAACGTTCGAAACGTCAGGCAGCCTTGAAAGTTTCCTCACAAAACAATTAATGACATTTTAATTTGAGCGAAAAGCATTATGCCACATAAGATATTCAAAGTACCTCCAGCTCTCGTGAAAAGGTCAAACCACGCTTTAAAC
The DNA here is from genome assembly GCA_033815515.1 of Cryptocheilus praepositus. Classification (NCBI taxonomy): domain Eukaryota; kingdom Metazoa; phylum Arthropoda; class Insecta; order Hymenoptera; family Pompilidae; genus Cryptocheilus; species Cryptocheilus praepositus. The sequence continues at coordinate 5,649,730 of JAWWQZ010000315.1, forward strand.
ACTATAACAATGCATTAACTTTGGGCTGCGTCTATTCTTACGTGAATTTCGCTGTTACCCTGCCGAATCGATACTCCGGAATTGCTATATTGTGCGTCACGAGACGCGCTAAATAAGAAATAACCCCTCCCGCTCGAGCCTTCGAGAGTGACGGAGCTTCGACGCCGCTTATCATCGATTCGCAGCCGCGATGGTCGAAATGGTCGCACTTTGTCTGAAGGTGACGTAGGTCGGCGATGCACTTTGCTGTCTGGCTGAAAGGCCCGAGGCATCGTGAAACTCCGTTGCAGGTCGTTGTACAATGTTCAGATAAGCCGGCATTGGTTCGCCGAGATTTAAGAGCGCAAAAAGGCCAGAACGGGTAAATGTGGGCGGTGGATAAAAAAAAGCGGAAAGCAAAACGTCGAGAGGGGAGAGAGGGCGGGAAGAGGAAACGACAGAGAAGGTACGGGCGGACTAGGAAGACGAGGCTTTTAAGACTAAGTCGGAGTACCGTCTGATAGGGAGACTGACGGGACGGAGCCTCGCGACTTCGTCGGCAGCGAGGCTTAGCAAACGGCAAACCCGAAGAAGTCAGGTCGCCGGTTGTCGGATATTTAAATCCGTTGCTTCGGAGCTTTTCTTACGGGAGGCCAGCTTGGACGCGCCGAAATATTGAAGGCGAAAGTCGCGGTTGTTAGCGTGGCTGATGGGGGGTGGGGAACGAAAGGGGAGATGGAAAAGGACAGGTGGAAGGAAGTTGTTCGAGCGCGACGTATATTCTTGTCAAGAGGAGTACCGAAAGACGTAGTGCATGGGAGACTTTAGAGGCTGTACGTAACGGAAGCCGAGTCTGAGGCTGAGTGGAAAGGTAAGACACGTAGGAGGAGGCCAAGCTGAAGGGGAGTTGAACGCAAAGAGTGGAGGGAGGAGAATCTGATGTGGAAGGACGAGCGAGAGGATTCAGTGCTTCCGCTTAATGGTGTGGGTGTGTCTGCGGATGGAAGAGAGTAAGTTTTAAAAACATCCTGGCCCGGCCTCGCCTCCGCGCGCGCCTTGGTTTTATCGCTGCTGCGAGAAGTCTGAGTCGCCGTGACCTCGTCTATCCTGGATATCCGTTTCGGGCTGAGTAAACGTCGTCTTAGCGATGCCGCTGGTCCATTCTTCGTTACCGTAAATTGGGCGGCTTGTTTGACAGTTGCTGCAAACACGACGCTTCTGGGTATCTGAGAACTTCCTGTACCTGCGTTTATAGAACACTGGCGCGTTTTTACGTTTTCGATACTAATGTTCGCTGTAATTAGATACCGTCAAAGGATTACTGTGTACTACAGGTGAATATAGTCAGTCGACAAAATTACACACCGTTTATAGGGCATTGTTCCAACAACTGCTCATATTGACGACATGAGAATTCGTAACAGAGTGGGTGATAGGGTATAAAATATTTCGGTGTTTGCACGGGAGTGTATGCTTACGTATTGAGTACTCTATACAGTAGCGGTGTAGTCATGACAAAGTCCATCGGAGCGAAAGGGTTGATTATGTTGTACTTGGGGGTTAATTTCGAGATTGGCAAAATTCGAAGTAAAATTATGTTACATGGGTGAACGTTAACACTTTGACTGCCACGGTAGTCACCGGTGACCGGCGCAAAAAATGTTACTATAAATGCAAAAAATTTGCCATCAAGCCTATTTGCAATCTAGTAAAAGCTGTTGATATTGGAATGATGCTTCAATACTTTGGCTTCTAATAACTCTGTGTTACCTTCATTTTGCACGATTTAATCATACTCTGTAGAATTTTATCGCATCGCGGTTCTAATATAGCAAAATACGCTTGGAAGTCAAAGTGTTAACGAAAACTATTTTAGGAGTCTTGTAGCCTTTTTCGATTTGACCGTCGGGTGGGGCTACTAGTGGAACCTATGTGACTTTCGCGGCACTGACTTTCGAAACGGAGGTATTGATTGCATGGTTTTATAGAATAGAAGGAAACAGTGAATGCAGTTGCCAAACAATGCATTGGATGCGACTTGAATCTCTTGGAAAATACATTGAAGCGCCGGATGAAATCAAAGTGCGACCTGCAACCCTGGTCACCCAATTTTTGCTCTCTCCTTTTTTAGACAGCGCGATATTTCGAAACGACGCGGCGCGAGGCGTTCAACGGACCAAAATTAAAAATCGTATATCAAGGTTCCGAGTATACGTGAGACACATTTTAGAGTATTTTCTCTCCCTCTTCCACTCATCCGCTTGTTTCCCTCCTGAGCGTTGCAGACAGTAAATTAGTTGCAGTAAATTAAACGCAGGCAGTGTGAAATTCATACTGTCCAGGGAGACAGGGTAAATTTTTATTTTTCAACTCGCCCGCCGTCGTCTACCATTAAGACCTCTCCTCGACCCTTTCTCCCGACATTCGTTGCCGAAACTTCTCATCGTTTCCACGTCATTCGTCCCTTTTTCCTCCTCGACAGCAGGAGATTGAAAAGCTCTCGGCTCCCGAAGACCGCGCACCTGCTTTTTCGTTTCGGAATAAGACGAACTGTGCCTGTTTAAGCCCCCGTTCCCGTTGCCGTTGCCGTTACCGTTGCCGTTACCGTTCTTGCTGCGAAACTCGACGTTCGAGTATTGGCGACACGGCCCGGGCGACCTAACACGTGTACGGAAGAAAGGAGAATGGGGCAAAGAAAAAGGACGCGAACGTTCGACGGTGGGACCAAAAACAACCCGACGCATCGACATCCTATTTCGTTTCCTATTACGTAAACGTCTGAAGCACGCGATTTATTTGCTTTATTTTCATATGGAATGTTCTTTGGCACGGCCTCAAAGGCAAAGCCAGTCGCCACTCTCCCTTACGGCCCTTACCCTCGTGCACTCTCTCGATCCCACTCGTCCATCTATCCGCCGAGCTTCGTCCTTCTCGCTTTTGCGACCGACTCCTCGCCCGTTCCTACGTCCCCTCAGCGAGCGTCTCTTGCTCTTATGCCTTCAGCGACCGAGGACTCCTCACACACGATTACGATCGACGTGCACCGAACTAATATCCGAATTTTTGCGATTCCTTTTACAGGATATTGAAAGCCTCTCGCTCCTTCACGCTCGTCTCTTCGCTTCTACGCCGTTCTACTCTCTCCTTCCCGTGGCTTCTCGCTTCTTATCGTCCCCGCGCCTTCTCCCACTAAACGCTCCGTTTCCCGCTTTCTCCTCCGGCGCTTTTCCATTTTTTTCTCTCCGCTCGTTCACCCTTTGCCGGCGTAAGTATAAAACGCAATCTCCCAACGCGCGGCTATTCGCGCTCAATGTTACGATATATTAAGGGAAAATTTGCGGAGGGCGGATTTCGCGCGATAAACTTGGAATATCGATGGAAACGCCTTCGAAAAAGCGCCGCGCGAAAGTGGGTCGAGAACAATCGACACTGTCGAGTGACTCGTAATTTCACGGAAATATCCCTGCCGACGTGGAAACTCGGAAACTTAACGCCCCCTTTTGTCAGGTAACCGATTTCCATCTCTGTTTCTCATTTTCGAGGCGAATTAATTCCGAATTTATAAGCGAGTACACGTCGCGCCGTGTAATGTAACGTAGGAGAGTTTTGATAAAAAGGAGCGTGGACGACGAGGTGATAGGCGCGCGATTGACGGATTTTTTCTCCATTCTCATCTGGCGCTGTGCAAAAATGGTCGTGACGCTCCGTTAAAATCGTTATCAATTGACGTATCACGAGAGCAAACAATATTTTGACACATATGCGCGTACTAAAATCATGTAATCAGCAAAGTGCTTTGCGGTGCCGTTCAGCCCCCTTCAATCGAAGGGTATCGATATCCACGGAGAGCGTATTTGGCGCGCATCGGAGCGTAAATACGAATTCGCAGTTACAGAATTAAATGGTCGCGCCGAGTTGGTGGCAGCAGCGGTGGTACTGGTTTTGATAGGGAACACTGTTAATAACGGCAATAACGATCGTGGAATAGCTGAAACGAACCGTGGCCGGATGTAATCAAGTCAGAATGCTCGTCCGAAAATGTTTGCGGTTCGTGTGATCCGACCGGCTAATGGATTAGCGGCAAAGTATCTTGATCGATCGAATTGCAAAAAAAGTGAGCGCTGCTATTTGAGAATCGACGATTCAATTGCCCGGAATCACTGTGACCTTTCCTCGACGGGCTAACCTACTGCCCACGGCTCTTGCAACGTTCTATACGTCGATAAAGCAATTTCATAATTTTCTCTATATCCCAAAACGATCGAATCGCTGGTATTAATAAAGCGAATGCATCGATGGCCGGGCAATTTATCAGCTCGCTGCCGTTTAGTGCCTGTATAGGATAGATTGAAATTGTTCGTATTTTTTACATAACCGAAGTAACGGAATTAAACGATTCTGAAATTACGGAAATTATGGAATTTGTTATTTAAATTAAATAGCTTCGGTGTGTGAAGTAATATAACCCGAATATAATGGATCTGTTCACAAGTACTATCACTTTTTTTCCATTGGCTACGGTAGGTTATTTAGAATTGTTAAATATGGTACTAATTATAATAAACATACTGACAACGCTGCGTAGAATTTTAAAGGCTTCTATTTCGGTGGAAATTTGGGAGCCGATATGTAAATACATAATGTGCATTGACAACAATGCACAGATTATAAGTTTCCACTGATGATATGTGTGCTGTTTCTGAAAGAAATACTGTCAATAATAAAGCGTTACGAAGATCATTTGAAAAGCTTAATAAAAATGTCAATCTTGAAAACCGTCAGAACCCGGTAAAGACATTTTCGGCAATCCATATATGGAAGCACCAATTTTACATCGCCGCAAACCAAAAGGCATTTAAACATGATATTCTTCCGCTGCCCAAACGCCGTCTTCAACATTTTACATCAAGGCCAGACTTATAACCGCACATGCCACAGTTCTGCACCTTATATTATCATTCCCTCACAAACATTGAGACGTCGCTTTAAAAAATCCGACTCCGCGCTTCCTTCTAATGGCACTTTAATAACATTATCTCCTTTAATAATAACAGCCTCAGAACTTCCATCCGCCAGCGGTGCATTATCGTTCGGGAACCCGTCTCGGGTTATTTTGTGAAGGGCTCCGCCGTCGTCGTGCCTTCACTTTCGATCTCGCGCAACGATCTGCGACCCCTAAACCCGCTCCGACGGCACAAAGACGGCAACCCACACGCCAAAATCATCAGCATACGAAAATGAGGGGCGAAATGTAATTAACGCTCCTTTTTGTCGCGTTCGACGCGGCGACGTGGAGAAAATGGGTTAATAGAATCCGCATTTTTGCGTCGTGAGGGACAACTTGAGCGAGAAGAGGGGCAAGGGGTCGTAGCCGTTTCACTCCCGAACGCGATCTCTACTTTGCCCCCAAGAGAAAATGATGCAATTAGCTCCTTTCGCTTCTTACGTCTCCCTCTCTCGCACCTCTTGCCGTTTGCTGCTGTCGGCATGCATAATCGCATCAAAGTTCCCATCGCGTGCTTTGATCTATGCGCTGGAAAATCTCCGCGAACGAAGAAAAGCGGCCGGTAACGAAGAGAACGAAGGACCCCACGTGCAGCGAACGTTTTATTGTGCGCGACTTTTTCCCTGGCCGATGGGACGGGTCCTTGTCGAATGTGGACCGGCGTGCGCCGGCGAAGTGTGGAAGTGAGACAATAAATTTGGAAGTTGCACGTTGTTGCGCAGAGTTCCGATCATTGACAATCATAAATTGTGGGGGTTACGTTGTAAACGGATGTTGTTCGCAGCTTCGTAGTGAGTAATGTGCAGGTCTCTTTTCGCCGCCGGGCATTATCAAGAATAGATCACGCCGTCAAAGCGGAAGTCAATGACAAATGATTCCGTTCTAGTATCAAGTCGTTGTGATATCAGAAGTGGCGTATAACCATTAAATTTGATAGATCAAAGCAAGGTGTTATATCTTTCCGTCAAAAGCCACTGGCATAAAAAATGCACATTCCCGCACACGCGACAATTGTAAGCATCGTAAATTTCTTAGCATTAATTATCATTTATATAAAAAGAAAAACGAATTCCATTTAAAATCATCGTCAAACCCATGTCAGAGTCGAAAGATTCAAGTCTGACATCTAATCATTACGTTATCAGGAGTGGCTTATAACCATTAAATTTGATAGATCAAAGCAAGTTGTTATACCTTTCCGTCAAAAGCCACTGGCATAAAGAATGCACGTTCCCGTACACGCGACAATCGTAAGCATCGTAAATTTCTTAGCATTAATTATCATTTATATAAAAAGAAAAACGAATTCCATTTAAAATCACCGTCAAACCCATGTCAGAGTCGAAAAATTCAAGTCTGATATTTAGTCATTACGTTATCAGAAGTGGCTTATAACCATTAAATTTGATAGATCAAAGCAAATTGTTATACCTTTCCGTCAAAAGCGACTGACATAAACATGCACATTCCCGCATACGCGACTATTATGAGCATCGCAAATTTCTTAGTATTAATTATCATTTATATAAAAAAAACGAAGTCAATTTAAAATCACCGTTAAACCAAAGTCAGAGTCGAAGGATTCAAGTCTGATATCTAGTCATTACGTTATCAGAAGTGGCTTATAACCATTAAATTTGATAGATCAAAGCAAGTTGTTATACCTTTCCGTCAAAAGCGACTGACATAAACATGCACATTCCCGCATATGCGACGATTATGAGCATCGTAAATTTCTTAATATTATCATTTATATAAAAAGAAAAACGAGTACCATTTAAAATCGTCTTCAAACCCAAGACAGAATCGAAAGATTCAAGTCTGACATCTAGTCATTACGTTATCACAAGTGGCATATAACCGTGAAATTTCATAAATCAAAGTTGTTAACCTTTTATTATAAAAAAATTTCCCGTACACGCGACAATCGTAGGCATCGTAAATTTCTTAGCATTAGTAATCATTTATATAAAAAGAAAAACGAATTCCATTTAAAATCACCGTCAAATCCAAATCAGAGTCGGAAGTGGCATATAACGTTGAAATGTTATAAATTAAATTAAGTTATTTTAATTGCCTGTCAACAACCAGTCACATAAAACTGCACATCCTACCGTACAGTCTTCAACATTAACACTTTAACACTTTGATAAAATACTACAGCATTTGATTGAATTATGCAAAATGTAAATAATGTGGAAGTATTGGAGACCAAAGAATCGCATCACTATTCTAACAATAACTGCATTTATAAAATAATTATTGCTACCCATTGCGAATATTTTGGATCTTCAGTAAAATCTCTTGCGCCGGTCAGCAGTGATCATCACGGCATTCAAAGTGTTAATTACAATTAATACAAAAACCGAATATTCTCAAATCGTGTTCGACCCGCACAATCATGGCGCTGCGAGTTATGCTGTCACTGTGTGAATTCCAGTGGATGATCGCGTAAAAGCGCAGGAAAAGGAAGGCGACAGGAAATAGAGGAAATGAGAGGAGCAGAAAAGAACGAAAGAGAACGATGCGCGGGGAAACGGAAAGTGGAGGATAACCGACGGGGAAAAAAGGAAAAGCGGGAAGACGGAAGGAGGAGAAGAGGAAAAGAGGAGAGCGAAGGAAAAAGACGCGAGTGCCGTGGAAGCTCACCGACTGCGAAGCCAAACACCGGGACCGCGTTACTTCCAGGCCGCTGATGCCTTTTGATCTCCCAGAGTCTAGACTTCCACCAGTCTCCTATCCTCTGCCCCAGTCAGACTCACCAGGAAGTAAACGCTTCGGGACCGACTTATCGAAACTTTACGGAACTACGCCGATATTCGTTCACTCTCTCTCACCTCGCACACCCCCTTTCAATACCAGCCGCGCTCCGTACTCTTAGTCTACTCTGTTCCGCCCCCATTGAACCCTCGTCACTAGCCATCTTACAAAGAGTTTTTTCCTGCTGGGCCTTCCCCGATAAATCGTGCCTCGATCGCGCCCCTGTTTTCCTCTTTCCGACGAGTTGCTGTCCTACGGTGGTGTTTCACGGCTGCTGTAGATTCAACGGATTGCTTTCGTGATCCGCCGCACCGTGTCATGGGGTTAGCGTTTTGTTAATACATTCGTCAAATGAAAGCGAAATACCTTCCTGTGTTTTTGTATAGTCTCAAAAATAGAAGAGACCAAATTGTACGATTTGTGTATTCATGCATCGGAGTATATAAAAATTGGAAAAATTTATTTAATCGTATTGAAAGCATTAATATATGAATATAAATATATATTTAAAGTGTTAAAACTTTGACTGCCGTGATTCGACTTCGATTGACCGGCGCAAGAGATTTTACTGAAGATCCAAAATATTCGTAATGGGTAGAAATAATTATTTTATAAATGCAGTTATTGACAGAATAGTGATGCGATCCTTTGGTTCTCAATACCTGCATATTATATACATTTTGCATCTTCAATCAAGCGCTGTAGTATTTTATAGCAAGAGATTTTACTGAAAATCCAAAATATTCGCAATGGGTAGCAATTATTATTTTATAAATGCAGTTGTTATTAGAATAGTGATGCGACACTAGGAGAGACCAATATTGCACATTATATACATTTTGCGTATATTCAATTGAAAGACACATATATTCATACATCGTATTGTAATATAGTAAAATATGTAGTCAGGATGTCAAATTTTTGGTTTTAATGTGGGCAACAGAATGATGGCACCAAAATGAACGAAGTAATGGATGTTGGGAATAAGAGGAGAAACTGCTGTAATTTAACATCGATATATAATTATGTTTAATTTTATATAAACGATAACATACCGCAACGCCAAAGTATAATTAAATTAAATTAATGGAACTGAAGAACTGTAAGCGCATAAAAAAATCGTAATCCTTTGGGAGGAATCTAGAGGGAAGCACCCCTTGTAATAAAATAGGATTGACAAAGAGGGAAATTGATACATTGATAAAATTGAATGCCTTTCTTCTTGGCTGAGGCGATTTATTATTAACCAAAGTTATTTACATGTTTAACGTAATTCCAGAACCTATTATATAGACATTTCATACAGAAACTTTTGAATACAACAGTTTTCGTATAACATGATTAATTAGTACGATATTATCGACCAGAATTGATGCACTTGCAATGATTACATTATCGAATGCCAGTAGCATAAAATGTTCTCTCACAATTTACGCGCCACTTGCCAGTAATGGTAAGAGCGAGAGGTAATACTCTTAAGAATTGCGAATGAAGCAAGCTTTATAGAAACCGTATTACACCAAATCCCTTGCAATACACGAACCGTTTTATTCAGAGGTTACCTGCATTTTTCGTTCAACCGCTCGTAACGTTACAGACTTTGCGCTGTAGTATATGTGCAATGTACAGTATTATACATGTATAGATAGCCGCCCACGAGTGAAAGTAGAGTCGCAGCTATTAACCGACGAGTTTACTGTAGACCGAGGTAGATGCAGGCCAGAGGCACAATAAAACATAAACGACGAACGTCTCGTCTTAGTTTCCATTAGCGAATTCGTGGAATGACGTGAGTGAGTGAGCAAATAAACGAATGGTCGAACGAGTGAGAACGAATGAGCGTAAAGCAGAATATAAGAGATGTGCTAGGAGAAAAGCGAGAGTTTCAATTTTAGTCTTCTTGGAATACGTGACGTCATAACAAGTTATAGGTTTATGTCGGCAATTTGTTAGAAAGTAACCAATTGTATCAAATAGTAACAGTATATAAGTTGTATATAATAGCTATAGCAGTTGTATCAAATAGCAAAAGATTAGGCATTTTTAATCTATCACTGAATCTTCTTGGTATACGTGACGTTTCAACAAGTTATAGGTTTATGTCGGCAATCCGTTAGAAAATATCGAGTTGTATTAAATAGAAATAGTATATAAATTGTATATAATAGCAATAGATTAGTAATTTTTAATCTATCGTTTAATCTTCTTGGTATACGTGACGTCTCAACAAGCTATAGGTTTATGTCGGCAATCCATTAGAAAGTATCGAGTTGTATCAAATAGCAATAGTATATAAGTTGTATATAATAGCAATAGCAGTTGTATCAAATAGCAAAAGATTAGTAATTTTTAATCTATCATTTAATCTTCTTGGTATACGTGACGTCTCAACAAGTTATAGGTTTATGTCGGCAATCCGTTAGAAAGTAACCAGTTGTATCAAATAGCAATAATATATAAGTTGTATATAATAGCAATAATAGTTGTATCAAATAGCAATAGATTAATAACTTTTAATCTATTATCCCAATATATTATTTTTCTGTAAATATATTAGTATTCTTTCATGTTTAGACAAGAATATGACAGTTGCCATCAGTACTCTTCCATCATCACACTATATCACGCATATATAATAAACGAACACAGCAATTCGTGAAATGAGAGGAGATTTGCAGTTTCTCTTATAAGCCAGCACTTACAATCAGGTTACACTCTTACGATACTTCGACGTAATTGCTCGTAACGACTAGGCGGATACGGCTTGGGTACCTTGAAATTACCTGAGCGACATTCGATCAGGACATAATGAACGTCCTTCCCGGCGATGATCGATAAGTGATATAACGAGATGGGTGCATCATTGTGCCCCCGTTTGAATGCTTGAAGAGCCGGACGATTTCAATAACTCATCTACCGTCAAAACACGGACAGATGCTGTTTCCCAATCAAATGATTCATTTATGTTGGCAGTTGTGCAGGTGCTCTTACCACCCCGGGCAATGCGGCAGTTTGCAATATTCTTGTGCTAAAATTGCCATTAGTTGCCGGACAATAATTATGGGAGTAAATGCGGAATGCGCGCCCATGAATGTAATAGCTGCGTTTTAAATAATCCTCGGCCGGTGCGTGCCTGGAACGATGATATTTATAAATAATAATTAAGCGAAACCGCGTAATTGTCTTCTGTCGGGCGTCACTACAATTTCGCATTAATTGATCAATCACGTATCGAGATGATGTTACATCATTATCGCCCGGCGAGCTGTAAAATACATTCGGCACTGCGCGAAACGCAATGGTGAAACGTTCGGAATGCGGCTCGACACGTGCAATTTGTCTGCCGTCACTCTTGACCGCTAATGAACTCTTCACAAATTTCCGTAGCTCGACCTGCGATTTTTCGACACGAAAAAAGAAGAGATATTCGATGCCGTTTGAAGCGTCACATGTCGAGTTGTGACACTTGCATCTTCGTGAACCGCCAATCGCCGGATGACTGGAGCATGCAATTGCGGAAAATGACACTTGCGAGTGAGCGCGTTACGTGTCACGGACATACTCGCACCACCGCAGAACTCCATAAAATGGAAAGTTGTATAACGCGCGCAGCGGCACGCGCGCCGACAACGAAATCATCGCGAATCGAGAAACCATTGAAACTCGCCTCGCTCCGATGCAACAGTTTATGCTCAGATGTTCACAATGTTCCGGCGGCATTGCAAAAATGCCGGCAGCGCGCGCCTTCAATTGAAATTTCGAAAATTTTCCCCGGATCTCGTTGCTCTGTTTACGCCAATGCCGTACAGCTGTACCGACTAAAACGCGGTATATTATTCAAATTGCATTATCATCCAGTGTTTGCGCGGTTATATCGTCAGCGAGGTATATTTGCATGAGTGAAAGAGACGGCGGAAGCGCGGAACGGAGAAGAGAAATGGGAACAACGGGGAAAACGGAAACGGACAGAGTAGGAGCAGTAAAGAGAAGTAAAACGTGGGAGGGGGACGCAGCGATAACGCTTTGCCGTACATAACCAGTCAAATGGCTTAATTGCTTTGTCCACGCAATTACGAAATTGGTTACAATTTACAATCAGTCGAACTCTCTCGCGGCCAGCGCGAACGAACGGCTTGCACTCTCGCTGATCAATTTTATGAATGGTCATGCTCTGCGCCGTTCTTTCTCAATCCGCTCCGCGTCGATGCGTAAATCAGTCCCGATTGACGCATATCGTTATGGTACAGTTAGCAACGCGCTTAATCCGCAAGAAACTCTACCTGCGAAGTTTTTCTATACTTTAACGATCGCGGCTTTTTGTTATCTGTTTGAACATACAGTGTTGCTCAATGTGTCGCCGCTCAAAAATACGTGGTTCGCGAAATAACGGGTCAATGGGTTGCGGACTCTAGTATCGATCACTCAATACTGTGGGAATTTAGTGATATAATAGATGTTTATTAACACGTTGACTGCTACGGTGGTCACCGGTGACCGGCGCAAAAGATTTTACTAAAAATGCAAAAAATTCGCAATGAAGCTTATTTGCAATCTTGTAAAAGCAATTGATATTGGAATGCTGCTTCAATACTTTGGCTTCTAACAACTCTGCGTTATCTTAATTTTGCACGATTTAATGCAGTATTTCATCTCAGCTGCTGACAATCACAAGAACAACAGACGCAGCGATCACACACTAACACATTGCTTCAATACTTCGACTTCTAATAACTGTGCGGTATAGCCATTTTCCACGATTTAATCATACTCTGCAGTATTTTTTTGCATCGCGGTTCTAACATAGCAAAATACGCTTGGCAGTCAGCGTGTTAAAATGAAATGAACAAAAATACAAGATATTTCGCGTGTGTCGAATCGTTTCCCCGTGATGGTCTCGTGGAGACTGCCTCCAAGCGAAGCTCTCACTCTTTTCTTCTTATAAACCAATGAAACGCGGATCACACCATCGGTCGCTCATCTTTTTTACTTCCCTAGCAACCAACTTATTCTAGAACCTTCCAAACGCGTCTCTAATGTAAATACCCATTAACAAATGCCTATTGAGATGATTATTGATCGTACATGCATACACACACACACACAGTCGGATGTTGCCAATTCATATCGCGATACTACAATACTTTCCCAAGTTTCGATAGGACTTCAGATTCAATAGTATGGACACCGGTTATGCTAACTTGGAAGGAGAGTGAGAAGATTCAACTAAATGAGCCCTTCGAAATGCATGCTTACATCACCTACTTCATCTTGGAGGACCCATGGTTCGCAGACAAAGCTTTCTGTAGTACCTGAGTCCAGTCGCTGTTCGGCACTTTCGTGAAAATACTGAAACATAAAACATATGTATGTAGTACATGTATAAACAAATATAAAACATAAATTATTTCCATCGTCAACTTTCTATTAGTACATTTTTCGACGTTTACATCCGTCCATATAAATTATTCGTTGCAAATGTAACATATTAATAGCCATCCATTATTAAAGAAATGTAGTCCATTAAATATCCATAACATTTACAAATAAACGTATGATGATTAATTTGGCGATACAAGTGTTGTAGTGTTTAATCCAATAAACACAAGATTCATCCGACGCACCCTACGGCGTATGCTGATATCATTCTCATAATTTTCGATGATAGTAGATGGGAAAAATGTTGTGTTGTCACAGGGCCGAGATATATTAATAATTATATAAATAAACAAGCGTGCATGTGGAGGAGCTCGTTTCCATCAGTCACCGATTGACGGGCATGTCCATCGTTCGGCAATAAATTGACATCGATCTCCGAACAATTTGATACCTCAGTCCGGCGACATCTGTGTGCGTCTGTCTCTTTCACTCTTAGCCGAAGAATAAAGCTTTTTGGAAAACTGCGCGCTCGCCTAGGGCAGAATCCGCGCACGCTCTCACTCCCGCGTCCCAGGCCGCTCGTATTTCACGAATATCGAATCGCTCGTGGGCCGTAAAGTATTCCCGAAATTCCGCGCGTGCAAACCGCACGTTTTGTAGAATTTATTTCGCTGCCGTCGTCCGTCCGTTTAAACGCGCGAAAAAAGCGACCACGTCATCGTTCCGCGTCTGGGACGGGCAAACTAGGATTTGGACCGGAACCGTAGAAACGAGCGTTTCAAACTCCTGGCTTCGCCCAACGCGAGGAAGTAAATTGAGAAGGACAGACCGAGTTCGGTCTTCTCATTTATGCGCAATGCATCTGTTTTTACCCCGTCGCTTCTCATTTGCGGCCTTCTCATTTATTTAAATAATCCCGGATGCCCCAATCGAAGGACTCATCGATTTTTCAGGCAACAAAGCCCCGGCCATACAATTGCGCTACACGGAATAATTTAATAATGACGCCGGTCAACGAGCAATTCCACACGCCAGCGTGATCCGCCTGCATACACCCACGCGCAGCTTTTTGACGCTCAACGAGCGATAACGGAATTAAAACGGAATGATCCCGAAACAGTTTCAATGCCGCTGCCTTTTTCCGGCAAATCCGATGCGGCGCGACCCCCGCCGAAAAACAAACGTATTTCCAACATCCCTAATTTCGGCAACATTCTCGCCGACCCCTCGTTGACATTCGCCCACTGTTCGGCGCCCTGTGAAAAAATAATCATGCAAGAATGTGGCCCGGCGAGGCGGCGTTCGGTCGAAATTTCGCGGTGTGATAATTCGAAAGAGTATAGGGTGTCGCAGGGTCGAAAAAAAATTGCGCCGGTGTCAAAATAAATGGCCGTCGCGCCGGCGTGCCGGGGGTTGAAAAGTCGACGCGCAACGTAATACGTGACCGTCGGTTATGGGGGTGTGCGCGCACCCCGACGCAATGTACGTGTATAGGGTCCTGTAGACGGGAGCGGTGCATGAAATACGGATGACTGATGATATCCGCGTCATTTCCTCTGTGTGCCGTAGCGGAGGGCGGTAAACAGTCTCCCGCGCATACATTCACTCCCGGTAACGTCTTATTTACTGCTAGCAGAAAATTCGCCGCCATTTTCGTGCGCGGCGCGCGCGCGTTCCTACAGTTCCCGTTATTTATACGATCCCTCCGAAGTAGCGCCGCGACTTTAATGAAAGTCGGAGCGCGGCCGGTTCGAATCGCCGTAAAATACTTTTGGGGAATTTTCCTCGTTCGGTAGCTTACGCTCGGGAGGAGAAAGCAGACGTCATCGGCGGACGGTCGCGAGGGAGGCGACGTGGGACGAGTCGCGCAAATCAAAACGAAAGCCAATCGCGGAGAAGAACACAGGAGGGTGGGCCAACGTGAGTGGGTAGCGTGGATGGAAGAGATCGTTCTCGCCGCGGACGAGGGAGAGGAATGACTTCGAGCTTGGTAACGGCGTCGTCTACGGATCGAAACGATATGGGCATCGTGGAATTCCTAAACGCGGGCCAATAAAAACTTTTCCAATTGACTTCCCTTAACTTAATTCACTGGAACCGAACGTAAGTAGCGAGGCGGGTTATACGACGGGGGTCGAAGGGGTGAAGAGCCGGTCGACGCTGGAGTGCAGAAATGAGAAGGGAGGAGAAGGATGAGAAGGGATGGCGAAGGGGTCGAGGACCAAGCGGCGGTTGACTCGATGCCGCCTTCTAGCTTGAGAAGTGCTTCAACATCTTGATTCTGGATTTCAATTTCGAACGATCGACCCGATTCGTCCTTCTTTCCTAGACCCGTGCCCACGAATCCTCTCCGCTGACCTGCTTTCGCTCCTTACCGACACTCACCGGATACTTGTGTATCGTTCAAACACAGCGAAGTAAGCCGATTTACAATGCTCCGAGGCTGTAAGTATTTTCGGGGAAGGATTTTCCGGAATTTCGAGTATGACAGTTTTGAGAATATCGATGAAAAAGCGTTTTAGTTATAAACTTTAAAATAAATGTAGGAATTTAATACGTAAAACTAGATACTATAATATTTATAAACAATAGCAACACAATGAAGACACTTTCACCTTTTTTCCTAGTCTTTCGTCGTTTCGTCGTTTCGCCTTTTCGTCTTTACGTCGTATCATCTTCACGTCTTATCGTCAACTCACTCCTAAGCAACCAAAATACAATTCAATAAACTCGTCACCTATGATACATCAATATAATAATTGAGGATCATAGGTGACCTTTCCTCGCTAACTAGAGAATCCTGTATTTGAGATCCCACATAAATATGCGGCTGCGGAAAAATGACTA
Source organism: Cryptocheilus praepositus (assembly GCA_033815515.1). NCBI lineage: Eukaryota > Metazoa > Arthropoda > Insecta > Hymenoptera > Pompilidae > Cryptocheilus > Cryptocheilus praepositus. The sequence goes on from JAWWQZ010000315.1 coordinate 5,665,697, forward strand.
AACTGCCTTCGTGAAAGAGAATCCTTAGTAAGCCCTACTTTATTACTACCGCGCGCCTCGATATTCATTTTCTCTCTCGTACCCGCCCGACACGGTACCTTTATCGACGCGGGGGAACGCGTAAAGCAAATTGTCGCGGTAATAGAAAATTCGCTCAAGACCTACAGACAAATTTCCTTCTCCGCGAAAGCGCAACGCATCGGTGCTGTTCCGAGACAACGGCCAATATTGCGATTGGCCGTATCGAACGTGCACGCAATGTGCGTGCACCGTCATACACGCTTGGCCCGGCAGGATACGATGCGTGGGGTGAGAAAAGGTGAAAAGGGGTGGCCGAGCGAACGCGAGGGAGCGAGAGGTCGACAAAGAGTCTTCTCCCGCTTCGGAGCGCGCGCATCGGGTTGACAGATTGGAAACAGCCCGAGACTTTTATGGCAGCTGTTTCCCGCGCGGCCATAAATCCTTTATCTCGATTGTTTATCGTACGGCGTGAGAGAGAATTTCTCATTTGCGTTAAAATTGTTCCCGTGGAATCGCGCACAGCCGTCCGCAGCTTCGTCCACCCTCTCTCATCTTTTGCGCTCTATCTTTCGTCTCTCCTTCTCCCCGGCCGATGGCAATGCGCGTGCATCCGGCAAGGGTCCGCGGCCGCACCTGAATGCGCCTACTTATATCGGCGAGGGAATGTTCAATTTTATGGGTCATTTCACGGAGGTTTATGTCGACCGTCCCGGAATTGCTCCTGCTACGGCAAAAAACCGCCACGACGACGACGCCCGCATTCCTGCCGGCGTCGGCGTCGGCGTCGCCGTCAGTGTGCGGCTTTTCCTAAATTACTGCGCGGCCATGGGGAACGTTCGACATCTCTTACTGCCGTACAAACGGCTTACAAATTAGTCTCCCTACATGCGCCTTTGTCGCAATACGCAGAATCCGCGGAGGGGCGGAATTTTTCTGGATACGTCTGCATATGATGCATATGCGCGGCGGGGTATAAGATATGCGCGGCGAGATTTATACGAGAGGAGATTGTTGAGTGAGAGACGTTTATTGCCGGCCAAACAACAATCCGACCCGGACATTCCGCCGGGAAATTAAACATTTTATCGGCGATATATTCCGCCTGTTTTTTCCTTGATTTCCCGCCCGAAAGACACTTCACCTAACAGCGGCAGTAGAAGTACCACCATCGTTTCCGGAAACTCTATCCCGTCGCGCGTCAACCGCTTCGAGTCGTAAAGCAGTCAACGGGCACTTGGGTGTTTGTGGACTTTGAGACTCTACGGCCTCGATTCTCGATACTGGATATTGTGTTGGTGGGAAAACGGTATTGTTGCATTCTTTTCTTTGTCTTCATCGTTTTCCACACTTCTGTCGTTCTCCTTTCCAATTCTTCCGATTCGGGCCTTTTCCGCTTACTTTATACGTACTTGAAGCAGTTGCGGAATTAAAATATCATTTAAAGTTTTGCATATTAACTTTATCACTCTATAAAATTCATGTTACTGTCGGTATATGACATATTCGTTTTCTCTTAGTTCTATTTCGATTTATGAAACTGTTGAGCGTGTATGTAGGTTCAGTTGTGTATATGTATTGTCACTTCACTCCCGTCTACTGCGGTATATAGTATCATTTTCATTGTCATATCTGGTATTAATAAATGTTTCATTGCTTTACGAATCGTACAACATAATGTTGGTACGCTCATTATAATATAAGTCTCCCACAAAATGCTAAACTTTGTATTAAATCAGCTGTGTTTGAGAATGCACATCTAGGCTGACAATTCGTACAGAGCCACACGATAGAAATAAATCCGCGCAAAATACGCGCACAAAAGTTGACCTACAAAGGCATTTACATTTCAGATATTCGGAAAAGGAAAGTTTTACATTGTCGACATCACTGAGTCGCTCGAAATGCCTTGAAGTACCAAACGTTTTATTGCATAAAGCAGAGTATGAAGCTTTGGTAAAGTGCCTTTCATTGTTATAATTATTGTAATACAACCAACCGAAAAAAGACCACTAAACTTATCACATCAATTATCAAAATTACGATGGTTGAAAATTTGCGAGAAAATAACACGATTTTAAATATAAATGTAGGAATTTGAATACGTGAAACTAGAGAGTATAATATTTTTATTTTATATATTTTAATATATATATATTATATATATTAAAGTTTAATTTATAAATATTATATATATTAAGGTTTAATTTATAAATATTATACTCTCTAGTTTCACGTATTCAAATTCCTACATTTATATTTAAAATCATGTTATTTTCTCGCATATTTTCGACCATCGTAATTTTGGTAATTGATGTTAAGAGTTTAGTGGTGTTTTTTCGGCCGGTTGTATTACAATAATTATATACATTGTTTATAAACAATAACAACACAATCAAGACACTTTCGTCTTATTTCCTAATCTTTTGTCTTTACACCGTTTCGTCTTTACGTCTTATCGTCTTCACGTCTTATCGTCAACTGACTCCTAAGCAACCAAATAACACGATTCAACAAACTCGTCACCTATGATAAATCAGTATAATAATTGAGGGCTTTTCTTTGCCAATTAGAGGACCCTGTATTTGAGATCCCACATAAATATAAAGTTGAAATGCCGAGAGGACACCCTTTTCTCTTTCCTTCCACATTTTTCAGGGTCAACCTCGCAAGACTGTCGTCACGTTGAAGCAGAGCCAATAATACGTTCAGCCGTCGTCAGGTTTGTTTCTCTCCTCATCCTGCCTCGCCAATTGCCTTCTCCAACCTGTTACGATCACGGCGCGTCCGACTTCGATCAGAAAACGCCTCACGTGCTCGCGTAAGTGCACCACCGACGGGACAGGAGTGCGGAGACTCGTATATGTACATCGCGAATAAGATTCGGGATACCGTCAGTTCGAATTCCCGCGGGACGAATTAAGGGAGAGCGCGGTTTCCGGCGCGTATTAACGACGAACTATGGAGCGCACGTTAATGGACGTCTAAATTATGTATTCGCCTTCGCCCTTCCACCCTTTCCCGCCCATCATCTTCTTCGAACACCCGCCCGCCCGCCGAGCCATTCCATCTCACCCGTGAAGGAGCTAATTAGTTATTTATACATTCCAAGTGGGCGCGAGTTAATGTCAATGATTAAGAAGGCACCGGGCGGAAGTTTCGCGCTGAGTATTTAACTTTGAACGAGAGTGAACCGTGTCGTTCGCGGAAAAGGGAGACTTCGGTCGGCGAGAGAGAACGGCAAGTGGATGGAAAGGAGACGGAACGAGCGGAGGAGGATGAAAATGCGACGTGGACGGAAAAGAGATACGACCAGTCGAGAGGGAAGGTACTTACTGTCGCGATGTCGTACACTGAGTATTCAGCGGGGGATAATTTCTCGCGTTTACGCGAATTTAAAGCCCCTCCCCCCTTAAGAATACCCTCCCGCGAGGGCGCAAAAGCGAAGAGTACTCTTTCCTCGTCTCACTCTGGTCCCCTGCCTTCGCCGTCCCGCTCGTCGTGTTCCGAAAATTTGCCGCCATAGCGATTCGAAGACAGCACTCAAGTTTGACGTGACGTGCCCCGCCACTTCAAGCGATTACGAAACAGATTTCCGAATAATTAATGCCTCGTCGCCGGCAACTCCAGTTATTACACGCTTCAACTCACAGCGGGCGTGCGCCGAAATTTCTGGATTGTTGCGCACGCGTTTTATGTACATCGGCTGTGCGCGCTAATTGTTTCGCTTTCAACGTTCGCGGCGGCTTTTTCAGACGAACCGACGATTAAATACCGTCGGACGTAACTCGTCAGCACTTTTCACCGCAATCTTTCATTGCGAGCGTGGATGAGATGCCTTCGAAATAGTTCCGCGGAGCAAATTTTCGGGCGAGCGCGTATAGTATGTCTTACAATTAACGGGCGAATTTCCCAGAAATTTTCGCCCGATGAACTTTGACCTCCCGATAACCGCGTTTCGTGAAATGCTTTTTTGTCGGGGCGAGCGCAGCTTCTAGCGCAGCTTTTCGGTTTATTTGGTGGTATTGAAACCTCGGAAAGGAAGCGTCTTAGGTCGAGTTTCGCCGGACGGGAAGTGCATTTCATCTGGTAGACTCTCAGCTGGTGCCGCAAAATGTATGCCACGTACGTACGGTTTTATCACGATCATAGGGTTGGCAGGGGATGGTCGAGGATGGGAAGGGGCAAGCCACATCATTAAAAGTAAAGGTAGAACGGGGAGAAGGAAGAAAAACAGAAAAGCGTGCTCCCGCTTTGAGAACCTGCTTGGCATGCTCCTCGCATCTTCATGTACTCCCCTCTACCTACCCTCCGTTCTATCCTTACTTCTAGGTTCCATTTTCCACCCCCAGACTTGTCTCTCTCCTTCCTTCTCCCCGTCACACGCGTGTCTTCAACCTCCATTTCCTCTTATGTTCTTACCTTCTTCTCCAACTTTCACTGTTTTCGTATATTTCTCTCGCATCTGCCTTTCCCCACGTCCCTACCTTCTCGTTCGTTGTTCCGTCCGTCTTAAATTCCGACCGTCCCTTTCCACCCCTTTCTCCTTATTTTTCCTTCGCGCTCGCCGGAAAAACACGCTTCGCTTTCTTCCCTTCCTCGCCCCGCCACGTCCCTTCGCGTTCCTTCGAATTCGCAAAGAGTCGGGTCCCTTGGCCGAATGTTGAAAAATTAAGAAAGCACGTCACGCAGCTGGCGCCCATTACCGCGAGGTAAACATAGGACTCGCGTACACCGGCTGAATATTGGGGAGGACGTGTCTCTAAAAAAAGGCGACCCGCCCTCGTCCGTGGTTAATCCACCGATCGGATTTCGTGTTAATCGTGGCCTCCCGTTCCCGCTCGGCTTTTTTCGAAGGGTCCTCTCGGGTTGATCGAATTTCTGCGAGTTTGCGCCGTGCCTCGGTCCCGACCGCACGACGCCAAATTTGATTTGAAAAATCGCGCTTGCGGTCGAGTCGCTTCATAATTCGGAATCGGCGAGTAGAGCGAGGACGTGTATTTTATTAGCCAGTAATATATTCCACTTGGCTTGACAATTCCGGAGGCTCCTCCGTAATTTCGTCGCGGAACTTCGATGCTTCTTTGAAAAACTTTCCACTTCGCGGCGAACAGAGGCCGAACGAAACTTTCAGTTTCGCCGTAACGACGTTTCTTTAAACGATTCACGTAGGAAACTCGAGGACAATCGTTAACTTTAACACGATAAGATAGCCAGGCCCGGCGGAGGGTAAAAGAAGATCTGTCCCGAAGAAATAAACCTGATTGCGTATTAATATTCTCCGGCTCGTTTCGATTAATATTCCGAGGAAACGCCGGCCGCGCGTTCTGTCCGGCGGCTGCGGATATTACTTTCGGAATTTGGCCATGGATGGAGAGGATGTCGGACGTCAGTTTCCTTACGTCGCTTTTGTGTCGTACCATCAAATCCGTGCACGGCTGCATTAGTTTCGCAAACATTTGCCGGAGCCGTGTCACCCCAAGAGAGACGGACGGTGAAGATAAAGACAAAGAGTGACGGAACGAAAATGGGGGTCGCGGAGGAAGGGAGAGATCGAGGAAGGAAGACAGAAAGAGTAGGGCGAAGAGCAGGAAAGGCAGGGCAGGGGAGAGGACGGTCAGACCACGAGAAAGTGCAATATTGAATTCCCGCAAGGCCTTGGGGCCGCCCTTCTGACAAATCTACGTCGCGGGGATCAGAGGTCGGTGCCATCTATATAAATTTAATAACACGAAATGACATGACCTTCCACCCTTGCTCTCATCCCCGGTACGTTGTCCAGGAACGCATCAATACTGCAAAGACTCACTGCATCGCACCCTTCGCCTTCCGGCCTTCTCGGTCTGTCCTCTGTCCGACGCAGTTTCGCTTTATCCTGTATCGCGCCTTCCTTCTCTTCTGGCCCGAGCAAAGTCGCTCGTAAAACTGATTTAAGATATACGGAGGACGGTAAAAAATTGTTTTCCTGGCCACAGTGTTCGGTGTAAGGTCGAAGTTCGATGGACGAAGCGTGCCTTTAGAAAGCTTCTGACACGTGCTATATGGGATTCTGTCGGGTACTACTGTTGAGATTCGGGAGGAGTAATAAATGAGACCCGGGCTTATATCGAGTCGCGGTCAGTTCGCCGGAGTCCAGGGTGAAAATTTTTCAACTTCTGTCGAAGCCGTTTTTGAAATAGCGGCGGGGGTCGATGCGCTGAATAATTCATTAGTCGGGGAATAAGCAGCGCGTCATTCGTAAAAATCGGATACGCTGCGCGGTGATCGATCGCACGCGCAGATAAGCGATGATCGTACAGCTCCGCGGATATCGGCGGCCGCGAATTATTTATAAAATGCAGAATGGAAAAAAGTTAACAGAAACGCATTAAAGTCGTACGGTGCGGCACGCGAAATTTCTTCGATATCACGCTTGCCGGGAAATCGATTTTCTATAATAAATGCTTCCACTCGACGGACCGCCCGACTTTGAAACACTCGAGATCAACGAAGGGACGGTGTAATTTCTCGGCCGCCGCCCGGCACTATAGATTATTTTATGCAAATATGGAATTGAAAGTGGTACTTCTCCGGGCCCTCCCAGCACCCGCCACCTTCTCTCACCTCCTCCCACGCCTTCCTCCTCCACGTTGTTCCGCCTATCTGCCGTCCAGCCTTTATTAATTCTTCAGATAACGCGTCCAGGCCGGGGAGGGGGGAATTGATGAGTGGGTAGTAATCTAATTTGCCTCGGGAATACCTTCGAGGGCCACCGCCAGTGGTCTCACCGTCTTTTAATAAATTTACATGGAAACAACCAATAAAACGGACCGCGCCATTTTCAATTCAAGTTTCGGCAGAACAACCGAATGTACACTGGCGTGCGTATGTCATTTATAATACAATCGATACATACAAAGAGAAGAAAATGGAACGCGTATCCGTACGTTCACCGAATCGAATTTTGCACAGCTACTTTTAGGACAGTGTGCCACGTAGAAAATGGACTCTACCATTTTATCTAACTATTCCGTCCCTCTCCTAGGTATCCTTCACACGTATTTTAAGGATTTTGCATAGTTATATGAGTCAGAATCGCGTAATAATTAACGAGGGCGATTTTCAATTCAAGTTTCAGCAGAACAACCGAATGTACACTGGCGTGCGTATGTCATTTATAATACAATCGATACATACAAAGGGAAGAAAATGGAACGCGTATCCGTACGTTCACCGAATCGAATTTTGCACAGCTACTTTTAGGACAGTGCGCCACATAGAAAATGGACTTTACCATTTTATCTAACTATTCCGTCCCTCTCCTGTATCCTTCACACGTATTTTAAGGATTTTGAGTTAATGGTCAGAATCGTAATAATTAACGAGGGCGATTTTATCAAGTTTTAGCAGAAACTACTCCATTTATAATACAATCTCCATACAAAGAGAAGAAAATGGAACGCGTATCTTTTACGAATCCGTTACTTTTAAGTGTGTTTAAGTCTACCATTTTATCTTTTGCATAGTTATAATATATGAGTCAGAATCGCGTAATAATTAACGAGGGCGCCAGTTCATCTCTAAATATTACTATTGCGAACGATAAAAAGTCCAGACAACGTCGAGGGGACTCTAAACTAGCGCGCTATTATAATACCGTATTACATCAGCATATACACATGTAAATGCGCGACAGAGCGAATAACACACTTCCAGCATATTTATATCCACCCGCGAGACAAGCGCACCATATGCGGCAAGTTGGTACCATCTTGACTGTCACATCGCCCCCGGGTCAGATTCTAAAATCTCGATGGGGGCGACCTCGCGAGACGGAGAGAACGAGTGTCCCGATTTTATTCTCTTTCAGAATCTTCGTCGCGGAGAAAGACACGACCCTTTTAATAAAGACGCTTCGATCTACATACCCCAACGTACACCCTACACCGACCCTTACGCACAGTAGCTACGTTTCGCAAACGAGCCACTTTATTGTTATTCTCCGCGTTTGCCACGGTTTTCCACCAATTACGGCGGGGACGTGAGGAAACAAAAGAATAGTCTAACCGTACCATTTTTATGAAGACGCACGCGTTGCTGAGATTGTGCCGTCACTCTTCTTTATTAACGGCCAGGAGAAATTATTATTCGCGCAATAAGCGAACCGGCGGGTATTTACGCACGTGCGCGAAATCACGGGAAATGCTGCAAGAGAATCGGTCATGCGACTTGCAGGCGGAAGCGACGTTGTAGGAAGCATGTGACTCGAGGCACGGATGCACACAAGCAAATCCTACGCACTGGGTGTACTGCGAAGTCACAGGAATCATCGTCTCAACGAATCGCGAATAACCGATCTCCTTGCGACAATCTCGAGAAATCTGCCCGGTGACCGATCGATCTCATTGATTTTACGCAAAGAACACCGCCGATCGATCCTATAAAGCGACGTCGCTCTGCTCGCCTTGTCGTACGTTTTCCAGGCCACCCTGTGTCGATGTAAAGAGAGTGGAAACACGATGTTGCAGGAGGAAGTACAACGAGTAACGCAGCACGTACAACACGCGCTCGAGCGCCCTGGGAGATTGTCAGGCCAATAATGCATTTCTCGCGGAAAAATCCTGCAAAGAGTAGGTACGTTCGGTCCAGGGATTCGGTCATTTAAAATGCATAGAATTCATAACTTATTCCCCGACCGACTGCCACCGCGGAAGCTACGTATTCCTTGCAATCCTACGACGACCGCGTGCACTTCTGTCCCCTTGCACCTCTTACATTGAACCCCTCCAGGCTATCCGAGACGTCGCCGGCACGAGTCGCATTCGTTCACTCGGTCAGCGACACTTTCGTCCCGCGATTTTCATAGGGAATGGAGAACGAACGGGACGGCTGATATCAGATTTTCGGCCAAAGCCGATCGATCGTTTCCGTTAAAATTCATACGTCGGGCGCCTCGCGCGTTCTTTCAATTGGCTCCCACTCTCGGTCGTGCAATTTTCATGGGAAATGGCGTACGAACGGCGGACAAATAGGTAAGATAGCGGATACAGCGGCACGGAGAGTCGCGTTAGAATTCATAGCCCGATTCTATTGTCCGAGCTGACGTCCGGACTCGGTCTGAATGTTTTCGAGCGGAGCGCGGAGATTTTTGCGGACGGACGTTTTGAGCGAAATCAGAGACATCGCGCCGTGAAACTGGTCACGTTTTATCGCCGCGAGTGCGCGTGTTTCGGCAATCAAATAGCTTGCATCACCAGCGTCCGCTAGTGAGGATCATTTATAACCGGCTGTTTTCCCCCTGGGCGCGCCATCCTTTCTATCTCTCGCCAACCTTTACTCATTCACATGCCGCGTTTCTCCGTAAATCATGAAAAAGGCATTGGCCGTTGAGCAAAATAAAATTTTCGTTCCCACTATGCGGTCACATTGTCGCGCGGGCGAGAAACGGAAAAGTCGTTGGGGCAAAAGAGGGAAGAGAGAAAAGCGATCGTAAAATGAGAAGAAACGTACGTGCGGCGGGGAGGGCAGCATTGTTAACCGAGCGGTGCTTAAAAGTGCCGTGGAGCCCGATGGCGAGGCCCAACGTGCGGCAAATGCAAAAATAGTTGGAACCTGTAACGAGCAGGCCACGAAAAAGCATGAAAACCAGTTAAAACGTCGAGGCCGGCGGGAGCTGACGCAAAGGGAGTGAATTATTACATGCCGCTGAGATTTTATATTTCGCCTACGTCTCCTTCGCTCTTTTTTTCACCACCCCCCTGGTCCTCGCACTTTCACTCTCTCCGCTTCTTCTTTCCGTCCCTCTTCCTCGTATTTTCCTATTACAACGCGTGCCGCCACTGCGACTTTCTCTCTCAAGTCCGTTCCGTTCTTGGCTTTCTCTCGGTTTCTCCCTTCGCACCCACGCATAATGGTTTAATTGGACTCGCGCATGTGTGTCTAACAATTAACCGCACACACGGGACCACAGAGCACGGCACTCTCGACCCGGCGAGGCTGAATGTCACCATAAAGTCGAATTATTTTCAGGTTAGACCCCCACCTCCGCCCGTGGAAAATATATCTATTTTCCGCGAACTACCAAGGATCTACCGTCTGTCTCGGAATGCCGCAAGATTTGCTACTTCCCGATTGTGCGTGATTCGTCAAAAATTTAAAGGAACGTGGCACAATTAAAAATGTAAAGCGTGGATAGAGTTTTACTATAAATAAAATATATATGTAGGATCGAAAATTCTCGAAAGAATAATGCGTATCGAATGCGAATAAATTAGTGTGTGATGTGTGACACGTGGCGTGAGCGACGACGCATATAACAAAAGAAGGTTGAAGATGTTGTTCCATATTCGGCAGTCGAAGTCGGACGATCAAAGACGAAAGACGTATAAAGACGAAGTCCATCGAGCAAAGACGCACTTAACACTTTGACTGCCAAGCGTATTTTGCTATGTTAGAACCGCGATGCAATGAAATACTGTAGAGAATAATTAAATGGTACAAAATGAAGGTAATGCAGAATTGTTAGAAGTCAAAGTATTGAAGCACCATTCTAATATCAATTGCTTTTATAAGTTTGCAAATAGGCTTCATGGCGAATTTTTTGCATTTAATAAAATCTTTTGCGCCGGTCACCGGTGACCACCGTGGCAGTCAACGTGTTAAAGACGTAAAAGACGCGAACAGTTTGAAAGACGTATTTTAATGTTTTCTTAATTTCTGCCGTGTGTGCAAAATTTGTGTTATCTTTATATTTCTCATAATCAACTATTTTGTTTCCTTTTCTATTGTAGTAGGGGGAATCATTTTTATTCTAACCCGAAACTTTTCCCCTACATATATAAAAGCAGTATAAAATAAAAGTAATTTCAATCAAAACCGATAAATATATTGAGCGCTCTAAACTATGTCACCGGGATGAAATCGTTAGGAAAAACTTGGCTAACTTTACGAACTGTCTAATTCTGACATGTCTTAAATAAAACTGACTGTTGCAGGTTAGCCACATATTATTGCGTCACGTATCAAATCTATATGTGTCTCCTAGTTTCTTATATCGACGTGCTTAACTTGCTATTAGCACAGAATTAGCTTAGATTAGACAGGAAGTTTCTCTTCCGTCTCGAAAAAGCAGTACTTTTGCATAAATTAAACGATCCGTTTTCGTCCCGATGACAAACACAGCGTGATGAAAAAGAACCACCAACATATTTTAGGTTTAGTCCAGAAATTAGAGGATAATTTTACCAACTTGCGAACCTGACGCGGATAGACGACGACAAAAATATCATTTTGCACTTTCGGCCATATGAATCGTCCGCATTTTGTTCTCCGGTTAATAACGGTCGAATAAATTCCCCGATTCCACATACCGGCAGATAGGTATTTGCCGCTCGGTGGTTCTGTTATTCTCGCAACGATGTCCGCTTTCAATGCGTCTAACGCGAATTCATTCTCGTGTCATTAAAGCGACAGACGCGTGCCGCGTGAGGAAGTCATTATGACGGAACGTCGAAACATTACTCTCTTGATTTGTCGAAGTAACCCCATCACTAGTTGCCGCTCGAAGTGGATAACGAGTAAACTTCCAGGTCCAGCTTTTTGCCGTCGGCGTGGAAATTCAATGTACTCACATTCATGCAAAATAGTTTGGCCGAGCCCAACGTATGGGGCTGCGATGTGCGTGTACCGACATATGGGTGTATAGAAATTTCGTACATACGCGTATGTACCGCGAACGGCGTGGCACAGAGAAATATAACCGCGCAATTTGCCGCAAAAAGTTTGCCGTTTGCTGACGGAAAATAGCGCGTCGGCGGCGCACGAATGAATCGCAATTTCGTTATGATCGAAGTCACCAGGTCGATCGTTGCGGGTATCGACCGTACACGCAACGTGGTTAATTTCAATTAATAATAAATGTCACACGCCGGACAAAAGAGTCGCACGATAATTTTCCGAAAAAGATTGCCGGTCGTACGCCTGCATAGAACTGTGTCAGAAATATATTCCGAGGAAATTAATGAATATGGTCATAGAATTCTTCGGGTGACAAACGACTCTCGATCTCATTTTAATAAGTTGCGATGCGATTACAAATTTTTAGTTCGTAGAGGAATGGCAATTGGTCCCGGAATCGTGCGCATTCTATAATTATGCTTTAAATATTCTCGATGAATATGGTCATGGAATTTTTCGGGTGACAAACGACACTTGTCGATCTCATTTTAATAAGTTGCGATGCGATTACAAATTTTTAGTTCGTAGAGGAATGGCAATTGGTCCCGGAATCGTGCGCATTCTATAATTATGCTTTAAATATTCTCGATCCACCGACAATCGCCAATTTTCCAAAGAAGCAAATGAACGGTAGTGCTCATCAAATCGCGTCGATAATATTAACCCGGGAAATAGAACAAATATGATCGCCAATTTCTTCAGCTAAAAATGTTCCTCACTCTACAATCAACATTTATTGCCCTAATTTCAATTCATTTGTGTAACAAGATTGCTTATATTACAGACACCGATAGCATCTTACTGCACACGCTAAGAACTGTAGACATGTCGACTGTAGAGCAGTATTACTTCGTGTTCGAATTATAAAGCGACCTTTTTCCGTCACTGTCATTTAAACCTTCTTAATCCACCGACAGTTGTCAATTCATCAAAGAAATATTCGCATGATCGCGTTTATCAAATTATGCGGGTAATATTAACCTGGACAAAATAAATGGGATTTCAAACTTCTTCACTTAAAAACGTCCATCACTTTGCAATCAACATTAATCGTCCTGATTTCAATAAATTTTCCCAACGCGGTCGTTTATACAACCTCAATGACATTTACTGTAAAAATTTGAAGAGATTGATACACGTACTTCCCAAACGAATACTACTTCGCACCCGAACTATTTATCGACATCACTTCAATTAATTCTCGCACCGCGTTCGTTTATGCAGCAGCCGTCGGCGACATTTTACCGTAAACACTTCAAGAGATTTAAACACGTGCTTCTTAAAGAAACATTATTTTGCGCTCGCACCATTCATCGCTCTAATTTTAATTACTTCTCGCACCGCGTTCATTTATGCTACAGTCGTTGATGGTCACTGTGCAAGCTTCGAGATTCAAACGCGTACTCCGCCGCGTAATATCACTTTGCGTCCGAACCATAAATCGACTGTTTTCTAGCATTGTCCTTTAAATCTTTTCGAACCGCCGATGGCTTACGCTGTCACGAGATAGCGCGACATGATGTCGTAAAAAGAGCGAGCGGCGGAAAAAGTGCCCCGCAACTGACCGATTTTCCAACGACGCCGCCAACCTTTACGGCGCCGTTAAAAAATGACTAAACTTAGATTAACAAGCGTGCCGCACAGCCGACGACCCCGACTGAGACTCTCCCTGCTGGACGTATACCCGCGTGCAGCTGAAGAAGCCGATACGACGCGGACTTGTGTCGGGCAAGTTTTCAAAACTTCCCGCTGCGATAACCACTCGACCCCGTTTCCGTCGTTTCGCTTACATATAAAAACGGCACGCGGAATCCGGGAATTCTGTGTGTTATAGAATCCGAATCACCGTAGAGAGATTTACCCAAACTGCCAGACGGATGTGCTGTCTGTGATACAAAACATTCGAAAACGGTCAATCGTGCGTTATCGCGACATTCACGGAGAAAATCAAATTGCAATTACTTGCAACACTAAACTTAAATAGGGACTCCATCCCAACAAATCTGAAGGTAAGTTCGAAGTAAAAAAATTCTAATTTATATCGTCCGCTGCCGTCCTTGGTAGCTGAATGATGCGGTTTTCGTGATCACTCGTTGTCTAAATGTGCAGCGATAGTATTCAAGATAACAAGTGTAGCATCAGGAAAACGGCCGTAGATGCGTCGCATAAAACTGTCGCTGGGCCATCGGGCCCTACCGGATGAAGATAAGGCGGCAGAGGTCCGTATAAAACCGGCCCGATCTGCGTCGCGAGTGCAGTTTTAAGTTGTCGTTCAGTTGAAATTGAGTTGTAGATCAGTCTCAGTTAGATGTAGTTCGAAGTTTAGATCAGTCTTCGAAATCGAATTGCCATAGTGTTACCTTTATCTTATATTTACATTTATATATTAGTGTTTTCTCTTTATCTTTAAATAATTTATTCTACTCAATATAATTCCGCATCCCGCTTCGACGACACATAACATCTTATATCCCTACACAAGTAACCTTTCGATGCGAATTTGTAAATGACTTCATCCCTTTCTTGTTTTTCATTTTGTTTCTTTCTTCGTATAAAAGGCGGCTCGATTTACGACGCGAGCGCAGTTCAGTTTCAGTATTTGATCAGAGTAACAGTTGTCAGTTGAGTTTTAAGTTGAGTCTCAGTTATAGTTCAGTTTAGGTCAGTCAAGTTCAGAGTATAGTTCAGTCCAGTATAGATACGTTTTCTTGCAGTTTATCGAATCGAAGTCGAATTGCCATAGTTATACTTTCATTTTGTATTTATATGTATATATTAGTGTTTCTATTTATCTTCAAATAAACTTTATTCAACTTAATATAATTCCGCATCCCGCTTCGACGACACTTAACATCTTATATCCCTACACATTATTTCAGATTCCACTCAGTACCTAGTACTTTACACTTCAAAACTGCGATATATGATGCATCAATGAACTTTACCAACAAATATGAAATAATTACAAAATAAATAAATAAATTACCATCCTGACCGCGTATGGCACGTTAAACTCCTCACGACCACCCTTTCTTATCACAAAAACGCCACAAATTTTTCGTCCCGTCTTTATTCGCCATATCGTGCAATGAGTATATATGTATGTATGTGTATGTGAGTATATACATATTACAAATTTGAGCTCCAGTGCAGGTTGTCGACAGGGTGTAACGTGAGGAAGCAAGAATACGAACAAATGGAATACAGGGAAGGTCAGAGACGGAAAGCGTCGGGTCGTAAGCTACCGAGCACTTGTGCCGGAATGAACTGCCATACCAGCGCCGGTATTAAACGTTACTGCCAGATAGGGCGTCTTCTTTGAACCCTCTAGGTCAAGTGCGGAAGAAAAAGAGGCGGACAAGCGAAAAGTGGAATGGCGGGGTAAAGGTAGTGGCAGAGAACCAAAGGGCAGAGTTCCTTCTGAGACGAACAGTATTCTTCCGGAAAAAACAACACGCTGGGGACCAGCCAGTTGTGGATTATGGATCAGGTATACCGTCCAGCTTGACTTTGCTTCCGAACGGTGTGAAAGCTGCAACATTGACTCTTCATTTGACCGTAAATGTTCATGGCTTTTCGCTTTCACGGACATTTCACATTATTCTTAGAAAACAGTTGGTTAATTTGGACTAAGGCTGTATAGCTTGTCTGAGCAAACTTGGACTCTAGCTTTATTAGGGGTAGTGACAAAGGAGACACGATTGAGCCTCCTACTACTTGCATACCTAGATGTTTTCGTTTTCAATTAATTATTTCGAACTTTCTGTCTAGCGATAAGACGCAACTATTGTCTCACAGATGTTACCTGCCTAACAAAGAAAATTTTCGCGGTTCAGCTTTACATAATAGCGCGTCTGGAAATGTAAAAACGGAGCGGAGGATAAATTTGAAGTTTTCCACGGGAAGCACGACGACTTCCGGTGAGACGTAGTTGGAATATTACGCGTCTAGAGCCCAAGTTTGTCGAGACGCGCTATACCTTCGCGTTTTCGTAACGGTTAGTCTGTAAGTAACGCGGAAATCAGGATGCTCGGGATGAAGGTCTGGCGGGAGGTGAATTAGAAACACTTAGAAAACAGTTGGTTAATTTGGACTAAAGCTGTATAGCTTGTCTGAGCAAACTTGGACTCTAGCTTTATTAGGGGTAGTGACAAAGGAGACACGATTGAGCCTCCTACTACTTGCATACCTAGATGTTTTCATTTTCAACTAATTATTTCGAACTTTCTGTCTAGCGATAAGACGCAACTATTGTCTCACAGGTGTTACCTGGCTGGCAAAGAAAATTTTCGGGGTTCAGCTTTACATAATAGCGCGTCTGGAAATGTAAAAACGGAGCTGAGGATAAATTTGAAGTTTTCCACGGGAAGAATGACGACTTCCGGTGAGACGTAGTTGAAATATTATGTATTTAGAGCCCAAGTTTGTCGAGACGCGCTATACCTTCGCGTTTTCGTAACGGTTAGTCTGTAAGTAACGCGGAAATCAGGATGCTCGGGATGAAGGTCTGGCGGGAGGTGAATTAGAAACACTTAGAAAACAGTTGGTTAATTTGGACTAAAGCTGTATAGCTTGTCTGAGCAAACTTGGACTCTAGCTTTATTAGGGGTAGTGACAAAGGAGACACGATTGAGCCTCCTACTACTTGCGTACCTAGATGTTTTCGTTTTCAATTAATTATTTCGAACTTTCTGTCTAGCGATAAGACGCAACTATTGTCTCACAGATGTTACCTGCCTGGCAAAGAAAATTTTCGCGGTTTAGCTTTACATAATAGCGCGTCTGGAAATGTAAAAACGGAACTGGGGATAAATTTGAAGTTTTCCACGGGAAGAATGACGACTTCCGGTGAGACGTAGTTGGAATATTACGCGTCTAGAGCCCAAGTTTGTCGAGACGCGCTATACCTTCGCGTTTTCGTAACGGTTAGTCTGTAAGTAACGCGGAAATCAGGATGCTCGGGATGAAGGTCTGGCGGGAGGTGAATTAGAAACACTTAGAAAACAGTTGGGTAATTTGGACTAAAGCTGTATAACTTGTCTGAGCAAACTTGGACTCTAGCTTTATTAGGGGTAGTGACAAAGGAAACATGATTGAACCTCCTACTACTTGCATACCTAGATGTTTTCGTTTTCAATTAATTATTTCGAACTTTCTGTCCAGCGATAAGACGCAACTATTGTCTCACAGGTGTTACCTGGCTGACAAAGAAAATTTTCGCGGTTCGGCTTTACATAATAGCGCGTCTGGAAATGTAAAACCGGAGCTGAGGATAAATTTGAAGTTTTCCACGGGAAGAATGACGACTTCCGGTGAGACGTAGTTGGAATATTACGCGTCTAGAGCCCAAGTTTGTCGAGACGCGCTATACCTCCGCGTTTTCGTAACGGTTAGTCTGTAAGTAACGCGGAAATCAGGATGCTCGGGATGAAGGTCTGGCGGGAGGTGAATTAGAAACACTTAGAAAACAGTTGGTTAGTTTGGACTAAAGCTGTATAGCTTGTCTGAGCAAACTTGGACTCTAGCTTTATTAGGGGTAGTGACAAAGGAGACATGATTGAGCCTCCTACTACTTGCATACCTAGATGTCTTCGTTTTCAATTAATTATTTCGAACTTTCTGTCCAGCGATAAGACGCAACTATTGTCTCACAGATGTTACCTGCCTGACAAAGAAAATTTTCGCGGTTCAGCTTTACATAATAGCGCGTCTGGAAATGTAAAAACGGAGCTGAGGATAAATTTGAAGTTTTCCACGGGAAGAATGACGACTTCCGGTGAGACGTAGTTGGAATATTACGCGTCTAGAGCCCAAGTTTGTTGAGACGCGCTACACCTCCGCGTTTTCGTAACGGTTAGTCTGTAAGTAACGCGGAAATCAGAATGCTCGGGATGAAGGTCTAGTGGGAGGTGAATTAGAAACACTTAGAAAACAGTTGGTTAATTTGGACTAAAGCTGTATAACTTGTCTGAGCAAACTTGGACTCTAGCTTTATTAGGGGTAGTGACAAAGGAAACATGATTGAACCTCCTACTACTTGCATACCTAGATGTTTTCGTTTTCAATTAATTATTTCGAACTTTCTGTCCAGCGATAAGACGCAACTATTGTCTCACAGGTGTTACCTGGCTGACAAAGAAAATTTTCGCGGTTCGGCTTTACATAATAGCGCGTCTGGAAATGTAAAAACGGAGCTGAGGATAAATTTGAAGTTTTCCACGGGAAGAATGACGACTTCCGATGAGACGTAGTTGGAATATTATGCGTCTAGAGCCCAAGTTTGTCGAGACGCGCTATACCTTCGCGTTTTCGTAACGGTTAGTCTGTAAGTAACGCGGAAATCAGGATGCTCGGGATGAAGGTCTGGCGGGAGGTGAAAAGAGGGCAAACGCGGGGGCGCAAGTTTGTCTTGCGGCAAGGAACGGCAGTCTCCGGTAACGGGTCCAGGAATGATTTAATAATGCGTGGAGCATTAGCCCGCTTGAGCAACGTAAGTAGGGATAATCCTTTTAACCAGTTGTCTAGCAACCCCTTTAACCCCAGTACTTGGGCGACAACTAATTCCGCTAGATATTGCAGGATACCAGCGGGGACAGCGGCAGCAACGCTGGATATTCTCCCTTTGCCGGCACGCACTTGCGTTTGGGGCAGCGCACGGGGTATTTATATTATGGCAGTGCTGACGCGGGAGTGGTTGCGTAGTGTGGACTAATTAAACAGCGTCGGTGCTTTTACGTGCGTGTGTGAAGATAACGTGAACAGGAGACAATATGGACATATATTGTTGACGCATACATTGCTACAAGGCGGAATATCACTTTTGATATCCCACTTCTGATAACTGCAAGGCGGAATATCTATGTAGTCAGTATGTCCTATTTTGATCTTGATGTACGCGATCAGAGGATGGCACCAAAATGAACGAAGTACTGTATAACTTAACGTCGATATGTATTAACCCCTTCCGTGCCATTTAACTCGAAAGAATTTGGGTCCAAACGGTACCTTGCGACTGCCGGTGAAGCAGCCGTGCACTTATGTACTACATGCGATAATGCTTTTGCAGAATTCAAATAAATTTGAACCAAAAACGTTTAAAAAATTGTTTGATTTGTGTATTTGATTTGAATATCTATGTAGTCAGTATGTCCTATTTTGATCTTGATGTACCCGATCAGAAGATGGCACCAAAATGAACGAAGTACTGTATAACTTAACGTCGATATGTATTAACCCCTTGCCGTGCCATTTAACTTGAAAGAATTTGGGTCCAAACGATACCTTGCGACTGCCTGTGAAGTAGCCGTGCACTTATGTACTACATGCGATAGTGCTTTTGCAGAATTCAAATAAATTTGAACCAAAAACGTTTAAAAATTGTTTGATTTGTGTATCTGATTTGAATATCTATGCAGTCAGTATGTCCTATTTTGATCTTGATGTACGCGATCAGAGGATGGCACCAAAATGAACGAAGTACTGTATGTGTATCTGATTTGTGTATTTGATTTGAATATCTATGTAGTCAGTATGTCCTATTTTGATCTTGATGTACGCGATCAGAGGATGGCACCAAAATGAACGAAGTACTGTAAAATTAACGTCGATACGTATTAACCCCTTGCCGTGGCATTTAACTCGAAAGAATCTGGATCCAAACGATACCTTGCGACTGCTTGTGAAGTAGCCGTGCACTTATATACTACATGCGATAGTGCTTTTGCAGAATTCAAATAAATTTGAACCAGAAACGGTTAACAAATTATTTGATTTGTTTTCTCTTTTGCATACGTTTCTGATACAATATTCACGTATGGCCCGAAATTCTCATCGCGAGTCAGATTCGTTAAAGTACGACAAGGGGTTAACTATGTTTAATTTTAGACAAACGATAATATAACACAAAGCTGAAGTATAAATAAATTAAATTAATGAAACTAAAGAAATCTAAGCGCTTAACACAAATTCCCAAATGCCCAACTCACGACTGATGTGGCCTCACGCAAAACCTTCTCCTTTGCATCGCGAACGAAGTCCTAACCATTCCCTAAATTCTTACCCCTCTTATAACCATTACCCGGTCGCATGTGTACTTCACATGCCCGGAAAAAATAGAAGGGACAGGCCTGCGGTGTGACAATGCGCAGGCTACTCACTTATCTTACGGTATAAATACCCAAGGAGGCCAAAAGTAATAAAATACAACAGGACTGAGACAAATATTCTCACATTATGCTGATTTAGGATGGTTCAATTTTTTCAGGCTTCCAACGCGTATTGCGAGATTTCAATCGGGAACAACGTCTCTGCGAGAAGTTTTATATCCACTGAACAACAGGCAGTTCGTGAATGTAAATTGTAAATTAGACTGTTTTCATTCGTCGCAAACAATTTCCGCGAATTTTTTGAATCATAGATATAAATGGCCATCAACGTGAAGGTGGCAATTTCATTTTAATTACGTCGAAAAATGGCAGAAAAACAAGTAGCAGTGGAGAAACGGCGATTAAAGAGAACTACATAAAAAATGTATGCGTTTGTAGTAAATTCGTAAAATACAAGTGACCTGCAAATTCTGAAAACTGACTCCTGACCTAGATAATTGCTCGGAACTTACTACGTCTTACCGAAATTTCAGCGGTTCACGTTACAATTAAACTTGATACATCTCAGACTTTATACTCGGTGGCGCGATAAAAAGAATACAATTTTGAAGGTGGAGAGTTTTCTGACAACAAACTCTGTTGAGTGAGAGAAAAGAGTGAAGGGGAAGGTTGGATCAAAAAAGCGGTGGGTCATTAAGAGGATCCCTTCAACAAGTCGTGCTTTCTCACGTACTCAAACAGAGTTTCCTTGTCTATTTGGCTGAGTGCGCACCACGCTCCAGTTTGTCTTTCACCCCAATTGCGATTTCGAATCACGAAGGGGTTTTAAACGTTTCGAGACATTAACCAGTGGAACGCCGCGCCGGCAAATCGACGAGGAGACGACAAATCTCGTCTTAAGCTTCTCGAAATAACGGTGCACTTGCCTCGGAAGCAGTCTCTGGCTTACGTTCAAATTTTACATTGGTAAAATATTCCGTTAATACACGCACACACACACGTGCGCGTTCATGCGCTTAAATTAGACCGTATTCACGGCGATAATGCCGGGGCACATAACGCTTAACGTGACACGTTGAATGAAAGACACGCCGCATTCTCTACATTGTATGAAAATACTTGAACTTTGCGCATCCCGATCATCTGTAAAGTCGTAATAGTCCATTTATGAATATATTGGGTTGGCAACTAAGTGATTATGAGTTGCTTCGGATATCGTATTTCGATTGCTATTGCACGCGATTTCCATAAAGTGTAAACCAACGTAAACGCGAAATGATACACTACGGCGACGCATAGAGTAAGTAGACTAGAGCTGGAAATATTAAATCATTGTCAAACCATGAGTACGAATAAAACAAGTGCTACATAACCCAAACCGTTTGTTGTAAATATCCCACATTAACCTTTTACGAATAAATTCCGAATGACATCACCATAGCCTCAATGGCATTTCCAAGTTTATCGCTATTGTACACATTTTTCCAATTCCACTACTTCACCGTTTCTGTTACTATTGGGTTGGCAACTAAGTGATTGTGCATTTTGTCGATAGACGGACTTTACACTTTCTTTTGTATTGTTAACGTGATCATTGCATCTAACCTATATTTTTTTCTTATTATTTGGACTTCTACCTTTAATTTAGTAAAAAAATTATATCGATTAGTGCTTTAGTTTTGTTTTTGTCCCAATTTAAAAATGATAGAACAAGAGGTGCACTTCAGACATATTTTATTGTATTATTTCCGAAAAGGCAAGAACGCATCGCAAGCACAAAAGAAGCTATGTGCCGTATATGGAAATGAAGCCTTGAAAGAAAGGCAGTGTCAAAATTGGTTTGCCAGAATTCGTTCTGGCGATTTTTCACTGAAAAATGCTCAACGATCTGGTCGTCCAGTTGAAGTCGATGAGATCCATATCAAGGCCATTATCGATTTAAATCGTCATAGTACAACACGTGATATTGCGGAGAAGCTCAATGTATCGCATACATGCATTGAAAAAAAAATTAAAAATGCTTGGTTATGTCAAGAAACTCGATTTATGAAACCCTTACCAGCTTAAGGAAATTCATTTGACGCAACGCATTAGCATCTGCGATTCGCTTCTGAAACGCAACGAAACTGATCCATTTCTGAAAAGGCTAATTACTGGCGACGAAAAGTGGATAGTTTATAACAAAGTAAATCGGAAGAGATCGTGGGCGATGAAAGATGAACCAGCCCAAGCGACATCAAAAGCAGAGATTCACCAAAAAAAAGATTATGCTGTCAGTCTGGTGGGATTATAAGGGGATTTTGTACTTTGAACTTATGCCACAAAACCAAACGATAATTTCAAACGTGTATGTTCAACAACTCGCCAAACTGAGCGATGCAATGCAAGAAAAGCGGCCGGTATTGTTAAATCGTAAGGGTTTCGTTTTCCACCATGATAATGCAAAGCCCCACACGTCTTTGATTACTCGCCAAAAATTATTGGAACTGGGTTAGGATGTTTTATCACATCCACCATATAGTCCTGATCTTGCGCCTTCAGACTGCCATTTGTTTCGTGCCATGCAGAACTCCTTAAATGGTAAAATTTTTAATAACGCTGATGATGTCAGATCACATTTAATTCAGTTTTTTGATAGCAAAGATCGAAAATGTTACGACCGTGGAATTTTGACACTGCCAGAACGATGGCAAAAGGTCGACAAATACGGACAGTAGCTAATCGAATAAAGTTATATTTTTAAACAAAAATTAAGAATTTTCCTTCTTATTTGAAATCCGCAATCACTTAGTTGCCAACCCAATAGTACAGTTCTGTCGGCCGTCTTCCAGAGATTTGTTAGAAAAACACTTCGCCGTTACATTCATATTCATTAGAACGCAGCAAATCAAACTCCAGGAAAATTCGTCGAACAGGTCAATATGAATGTAATACATCGTAATGAACCAGAGAGCGAGCGAACGCCCTTTTCCGGCAAAATAATCTCCATAGAGATGACTATCTCCCGGTCGCAAACTTTTATCGTGCCGTACAATTTCCGTCGCTACATCCATATATGCATATCCGGCGCAGGTTGGTCTCATTACGTAAGTGGTACCAATCCTTTTTGGAGGCATGCCGATAATTGAAAATATTTACCGACGACTCGGTGGTCCCTCGTTGCTGGGTCGTAAAACATTTAATGAAAGTCGACTTCCCTCTATGCATATCTTATGAGTTCGGCGAAGCAGGGGGTGAGGGCGTAAGATAGAGCGCGAAAGCGTGCAAGAAAGAGAGAGATCGAGAGAAATGCGGCCGTTAACCTGATTCTGGGTATTTGCCTTCGTAAGTAGGTACGTTCAATCCTAACACGCGATAAGGCAAACCCGACTTATACCTCCGAAGAAGAAGGTGCAACGGATGGGAAATGCGCGGGAATTCGAAGAGTAAAGTGTGTCCAGTTTACCGTGTAAACAGGTACGTTAGCATAAGTTCCCTGGGCTTAAATCCATGCAGGACGTCTGCAATCCGCTTAACAAACTTATCTGCCATTCTATGCGTCCGACGTGCGCGAATATTTAACTGCGAGTCCAATAATCCCACAGAACGCCCGGAAAACTTCCGGACGCGGCGCCGGATGATTTATAATGGTGCGCTCGATTGCGTTAGGTTCGGATAAGCGATTCGCGTCCGCGATTATGGGGATGGGTTTGATTGTTACGTCAAAACTCAACGTGTGCTCACTGCCACTTACCATCGCGCGCATGGTCGAAATGATAAACACCGTTAACACTTTGACTGCCGTGATGGTCATTGCTGACCGCCGCAAAAGAATTTATTGAAGATCCAAAATATTCGCAATGGGTAGCAATAATTATTTTATAAATGCGGTTATTGTTAGAATAGTGATGCAATCCCTTGGTCTCCAATACCTGCACATTATTTACATTTTGCTTAATTCAATCAAACGCTGTAGTATTTCATAACGTCGCCGTACTAATACAGCAAAATACGCACGGCAGTCAACGTGGTAACACTTTGACTGTTGTGATGGTCACTGCTGACCGACGCAAGAGATTTTACTGAAGATCCAAAATATTTGCAATGGGTAGCAATAATTATTTTACAAATGCGATTATTGTTAGAATAGTGATGCGATTCTTTGGTCTTCAATACCTGCATATTATTAACATTTTGCATAATTCAATCAAACGCTGTAGTATTTCATAGCATCGCCATTCCAATACAGCAAAATAAGCCCGGCAGTCAACGTGTTACTTTGACTACTGTGATGGTCACCACCGACCGGTGCAAGAGATTTTACTGAAGATCCAAAATATTCGCAATGGGTAGCAATAATTATTTTATAAATGCAGTTATTGTTAGAATAGTGATGCGATTCTTTGGTTTTCAATACCTGCACATTATTTACATTTTGCATAATTCAATCAAACGCTGTAGTATTTCATAGCATCGCCGTTCTAATACAGCAAAATACGTGTTAACACTTTGACTGCTGTGATGGTCACCACTGACCGACGCAAGAGAATTTATTGAAGATCCAAAATATTCGCAATGGGTAGCAATAATTATTTTATAAATGCAGTTATTGTTAGAATAGTGATGCGATCCCTTGGTCTCCAATACCTGCACATTATTTACATTTTGCATAATTCAATCAGAAGCTGTAGTATTTCATAGCATCGCCGTTCTAATACAGCAAAATACGTACGGCAGTCAACGTGTTAACACTTTGACATCTGTGGTGGTCACCACTGACCCGCGCAAGAGATTTTACTGAAGATCGAAAATATTCGCAATGTTTAGCAATAATTATTTTACAAATGCGGTTATTGTTAGAATAGTGATGCGATTCTTTGGTCTTCAATACCTGCACATTATTTACATTTTGCATAATTCAATCAAACGCTGTAGTATTTCATAGCATCGCCGTTCTACCACAGCAAAATACGCATGGCAGTTAAAGTGTTAGGTATGCTTACAATGTCTGAGCGGGTTCGATTATTTTTTCCCATTTATCGCCTGCGGTACAGACTCACCGGGCGCACGCTCAGTAATTAGAAATTTGCTCCCGGATTATGTCGCCATCCACCTACGCACGTTTATCGTCGTTCAGTTTCCATCGCGTGCAAACGTTCATCCGAATTAACTAGTTCGAACCATGTGTCCCACGTGCATTCGACATCTGTTCAATAACTAGTTGCAAATTAGTTTGCACCCCTAAATAAGTACACCATAAGCGTTGGTCACCTACTGCCACGCACTTGCGTTAACTACCGCCGGGAATCCATATTCCAGGCGAATTCGCGTACAGCGGAACGACGTCAACGTGCAAGTACCGGCGAGCACAATATGTGCCGAATCGTTGAAGGTCGTCACTGCGAGCTTCTTCGCACTCGTCGTACTCCCCCATAAAGTCTCAGCGGGGTCGTGCTCGTTGGAGAAAAGTAATTTCACCGAGCCTCGTGGAAGTTGTATGTTCGACGGAGCGGGACGAGAATGGAGAAGCGCGAAGAGAGATGGGACAAAAGAGAGAAAAAAGAAAATGTAGTGTGAGCGTACGCATGGTGTATTGTGAAGGAAAAAGGAGCGGAGAGTATAAATATGGATGGGGAATAGAAAAGTGACAAACAAAGATATGGAAAGTAAAGTTGAAGAAGGAGAAACACGGAATAATGAAGTTATAACTTCACACCATGGAACATTAATTATTTATGGGACATCCGTGTACAAAATAATGTATGCTACTAGCAATGTCTGATGAACTGGGTATATGACAGGAGAAGCAAATCGGCTAGTGTAAATTTTAAGTATCAAGAAAGAAAAACGAAAGCTCATTAATATGCAGGAAATGGCAGTATAAGTAAGAAGTAGAAAGCATCGACAGAGAGTACCAGTGTCAATTTAAAGTATCAAGAAAGAAAAACGAAAGTTCAATAATATGCAGGAAATGGCAGTATAAGTAGAAAGTAGAAAGCATCGACAGAAAGTACCAGTGTCAATTAAAAGTATCATAAAAGAAAAACGGAAGATCATTAATATGGAGGAAATTGCAATGTAAGTAGAAAGTAGAAAGCATCGACAGAAAGTGTCAGTGTCAATTAAAAGTATCAAAAAAGAAAAACGAAAGCTCATTAATATGCAGGAAATTGCAGTATAAGTAGAAAGTAGAAAGCATCGACAGAGAGTACTAGTGTCAATTTAAAGTATCAAAAAAGAAAAACGGAAGCTCATTAATATGCAGGAAATGGCAGTATAAGTAGAAAATAGCATCGACAGAGAGTACTGTGGCGAAGAAGACGAAAGACGCAAAAACCCGAATATCAAAAGAATGCAAGAGGCAAGCAGCAACCGACGAAAAAAAATGAAAAACCCACAGGCCGCAGATCCTTCCATTCCCGCGAGATTCCTGGCGTACGTCGATAGTGCTAAAAGTTTATACAATAATCCCGACGGCGTTTCGCCGGGCGAAGGCAGATCGTCATGGCCGTTAGACGTTGACTGTGTCGTTATCTACGGCTTTCCGGTTTTATTTAAGACGCAGCGCCAGCGTCCTCGCTCTTTCTCCTCTCCCACCTCTTCCTTTTTCGTCCTCCCACGCTATCCTCGTCCGACCTCGCACCCCGCTTCTCTTTGCCCTTTCCTGAGCCCCCGCAAGGCAGCCAGGCATTATAATGCACCTGGCGCGGTATATGCCGAGTTTACGAGCCCATAAACCGAAACGAACCTTAATATAAGAACGTTATAGTTTGCTTTTCATAAATTTCGCGAGCGGCCGCGGTGTCGATCTCGGGCCTCGTCGATTTGCCGTCAGAGCCGAGCGGAGAAAGACAGTGTGAAACGTTGCTCGGTTCCGACGATCGTAAATCGATGTGCGGAAGCTCAGGGCGCGGATGAAAAGTTTCGACGGATCCGCTCGGCCTTAGTACCAGGATACAGTATGATCAGAAAGTACCCGGAATTTGTAATTTGAAAGAACCGCCGTTGACATATCCAGTACATTTTTTTTCTGAAATTGATACACCTGTGAGAGACATCTGTGCCAAGTTTCAAAAGATTCTGATCACTAGTATTTGTTTGGCATTTGTTTACATCGAGTCAAGTTTTTGTGCTTCGTCGTTTTTATAATGGCTAATTCTATCGAACAAAGAATTTGTTTGAAGTTTTGTGTTTCCAACGAAATTTCATGTGCCGAATCGTTGAAAATGTTGCAAAAATCATTTGGGGAGTTTGCTCTCTCAAAAACACAGATATACGAATGGTATACAGTAAGATCAGAAAGTAAACGAATTTGTAATAAAAGAACGTTATAGTACATTTTCTTTCTGAAATTGATACACCTGTGAGAGACATCTGTGCCAAGTTTCAAAAGATTCTGATCACTAGTATTTGTTTGGCATTTGTTTACATCGAGCAAGTTTTTGTGCTTCGTCGTTTTTATAATGGCTAATTCTATCAAACAAAGAATTTGTTTGAAGTTTTGTGTTTCCAACGAAATTTCATGTGCCGAATCGTTGAAAATGTTGAAAAATCATTCGGGGAGTCTGCTCTCTCAAAAACACAGATATACGAATGGCATACAGTAAGATCAGAAAGTACCCGGAATTTGTCATTTAAAAGAACCGCCGTTGACATACCCAGTACATTTTTTTTCTGAAATTGATACACCTGTGAGAGACATCTGTGCCAAGTTTCAAAAGATTCTGATCACTAGTATTTGTTTGGCATTTGTTTACATCGAGCAAGTTTTTGTGCTTCGTCGTTTTTATAATGGCTAATTCTATCGAACAAAGAGTTTGTTTGAAGTTTTGTGTTTCCAACGAAATTTCATGTGCCGAATCGTTGAAAATGTTGCAAAAATCATTTGGGGAATCTGCTCTCTCAAAAACACAGATATACGAATGGTATACAGTAAGATCAGAAAGTACCCGGAATTTGTCATTTAAAAGAACCGCCGTTGACATACCCAGTACATTTTTTTTTCTGAAATTGATACACCTGTGAGAGACATCTGTGCCAAGTTTCAAAAGATTCTGATCACTAGTATTTGTTTGGCATTTGTTTACATCGAGCAAGTTTTTGTGCTTCGTCGTTTTTATAATGGCTAATTCTATCGAACAAAAAATTTGTTTGAAGTTTTGTGTTTCCAACGAAATTTCATGTGGCGAATCGGTGAAAATGTTGGAAAAATCATTTGGGGAGTCTGCTCTCTCAAAAACACAGATATACGAATGGTATACAGTAAGATCAGAAAGTACCCGGAATTTGTAATTTAAAAGAATCGCCGTTGACATACCCAGTACATTTTTTTTCTGAAATTGATACACCTGTGAGAGACATCTGTGCCAAGTTTCAAAAGATTCTGATCACTAGTATTTGTTTGGCATTTGTTTACATCGAGCAAGTTTTTGTGCTTCGTCGTTTTTATAATGGCTAATTCTATCGAACAAAGAATTTGTTTGAAGTTTTGTGTTTTTAACGAAATTTCATGTGCCGAATCGTTGAAAATGTTGCAAAAATCATTTGGGGAGTCTGCTCTCTCAAAAACACAGACGTACGAATGGTACAAGTTATTTAAGGGTGGATGTGATATTGTCGAAGATTTGCCTCGTTCTGGACGCCCTTCGACATCAAATACCGAAGAAAATGTGGAAAAAGTGAAAAAAATTGTACTCGAAAATCGTCATGCGAGCCTGAGAGAGATAGCTCGTGAGTTCAACATTTCATATGGAACCGCTCAGAACATTATAGTGGATATTTTAGGCATGAGACGCGTTGCAGCGCGGCTTGTGCCAAAAGAGCTGAATTTCGTTGAAAAAGAGCATCGCAAGAAAGTGGCGGAAGAGATGATTTCTGAGGCAAGAAATGATCCAACCTTCATGAAACGGATAATGACCGGCGATGAGACGTGGGTTTACGAGTATGACGTGCAAACAAGCCAACAGTCGTCCGAGTGGCGCCTGGAAAATGAGCCGAAACCCAAAAAACCGCGCCAAAGTCGGTCCAAAATCAAAGTCATGCTCACAGTTTTCTTCGATTATCGAGGTGTAGTCCACTATCAGTTCTTGTCAGAGGGTCGAACAGTCAAGAAGGAGTATTACCTATCCGTTTTGAAGCATTTGAGGGATGCTGTGCGTAAAAAACGACCGGATTTATGGGAAGACAATTCGTGGATGTTGCACCACGATAACGCGTCGTCTCACAAAGCACGCATTGTGCTGGATTATTTGGCCAAACATCGAACAACCATCGAACGAGCACCGTATTCGCCAGATTTGGCACCATGTGACTTTTTTCTTTTCCCTAGACTCAAATTATCTCTTCGAGGAAAGAGATTTGAGACTGTAGAATACATTAACACTTTGACTGCCACGGTGGTCTTTGCAAAAGATTTGACTAAAAATGCATTCGCAATGAACTATTTGCAATCTTGTAAAAGCAATTGATATTGGGACGCTTCAATAGGCTTCTAGCAACTCTGGGTTACCTTCATTTTGCACGATTTAATCTCTTCATCGCATCGCATAGCAAAATATGAAAAGTGTAAACAAAATGCGACGAAGATGGAAGGATCTCTTCATGCTTATGAAAAGTGTATGGAGGAGCGTTGGCATATGTGTGTCGCTTCAGATGGATGTTATTTCGAAGGCGACAAAATAAATTTATCTAAAAATTAAAAACAATGTGTTTTAGTTACAAATTCCGGGTACTTTCTGATCATACTGTATGTCGAAGGTGTATGCCGGTGGAAGGAGTGTGGGTCGACGGTGGTTAGTGTGACGGCAGTGGTATCAATAAATATTTATGCGGACGTACCGGAGGTTAAACGAAATCCAATAATAAAGGCTTCGCGGATCTGTTCGATTGTGCCGATTATCGGCGCCGACAGTCGTTCGACGGTGCAAATCGTATCTTACAGGATACAGGTATTCTGAAGCCAATGGCGTCGTCAGTCGGTCACTGGCTCCGTGGCCTGGTGGATTAGATAAGGAGGCGGGTCGAAGTTCAGGGAGTAACGTCTGGGCGAGTCAATTTTCGGGGGACAAATTAATTTTGACGGTGGCGAAATTGGAGAGCGCGAGATCGTGGAAGATGACAGGTACTGATTCGCGTTATACGTATTGTATTGTAGTTGCGAAGTACGTGAAGAGGAAATTTAATTGCACGGGATTGGAAAAAATGTTCTACAAATGGACAGGAGTCGCTTTTTTCAGGAACTTTGTTATCGTTGTTATTTTCGGCGTTGACATTTCGCAACGATCAAATATTCCGCTACGCCCGGCATGCGATATTTAACTATCGAAATGTTTGAAAAAGTCTAAATATTCCAGTGAAACTAAAAAGAGTTGAAGTGAAAGTCAAATAAAGAAACGGGACGTTGACCGGGGCAATATCTATCTATGCGAGCCGTATTAAAAATTCATACCGGGTCTACATTTAATCTTGAATAAAATATTTCTCAGCTGGAATTCTGATATGTGAAAAGCGAAAAACACTCGATATCAATTTTGGACTGAAGTACGTCTGTGCATCCGAACAGTTTCATTCTACACTTTTAACTTTTTCAATTCGGCACGACGGATGAAAGTCGATAAACTTCCAACGCCAATTTTTAACTGAAGTCTATCCGTACACCCGAACGACTTCGTTCTACGTTCTTAGCATATTCCACCAGGTATTCAGTGCACGCGTCCATGTAACATAAATATGTAAAGATCCTGAAGCGACCAAAAATGTTCTAAAGTCATCTTCCAGCTGGCCTTAATCGACAATTTACCAGCGTAAGAGTCCGTTCGATCACCGGAATATTTTTCCCCCGCGGAATGAAGATGCATTCTTTGGCCGGTTAACCTGTTATCCAGTGCACCATGCAGAACGCAATAGCAGCGAGTCGGCTTAATCCACTTTTTCGACTCTTACGTGAAAACGATGACCCACATCGAGCGCCGAGCAACTGTGTCGTTACCGGCGTTACAGCGGGAAACGTTGCAATTAGCTATTTGTCAAGATTTTCGAGAAAATCCGCAACACCTATTGTCGGCCGTTCCATGAAACTCGTTCATGGCTTTAATGACGACGTGTTACTGTGCTTTATTAATTGGCCCGGTTCTGAAACGCCCCGTGTTTCGGATTTAAATGTATCCTAACGAATATGCATCTGTGCTATTCATTTGGTCGTAGATATGAATGCGCGATTGTTCGAGCAACGCGTATGCCTCGCTGATATTTCGTTCTAATAAAAAAAGCCGAAGCGCGTTGGATTTTGTACCGGGTCACTTGTAGTTAAATAAACAGCACATGTCCCGACAAATGGACGATTTTTTCGAAATGCTGCACGGTGAAATTTCACCGATTTACACCGCTGGCCCGATGTGAATCGACAATTTTCAGAATGTTAAACCGTATAGATTAAATTAATTTGCTTCAAATTAAAAGTTTTTATTTGCAATGATTTCGGCGATTGACCTCCCTACCGAAATGTTCAACGGCCCCGCCGACGGATAGTCGAAAAATTCGGGCGTTGCGAAAGGAACGGCAGAAAAATAACATCGCCCCCAACATTTGCCGCGCCCTCCCTCAATTGCGCACATATCAAACGCCTTCCGCAGCCCGCACTACGCTCGAATCAACTCGGTGCACTCTCGCGGAAACATTAGAATGCGCAACTCCGCTCTTCTTGGCGCTCACCAAAGCCAGTCATCGGACTCTGCAACCGGCAGGGTTTGAGGTAAACGTTTTCGTTCGCGCATGGAATACCACCTTGATCAAAAAGTTTTAGGACTTTATTCATAAAATCGAAAATCCAAGTTTATCCATTATAATTGACATCGTTCCGTCACTTTATACGGTGCTCCAGGCTCAAAGTTCTCTTTATGCGACCACACTATGTTACACGAGTCGAAATAAATAATGGCACCCAGAAAAATTGGGTAACTGACAAAATACTCAATAAAATTCACTCTTACCCTACTTTCATTATAAATACTCAATGTTCTCTCAACGAATTTCTTCGACATCTTCTCTATGAATTTCCCAAAACGACTGTCATCTTCAACCGATAATTTTCTAACACATTGACAGCCGGCCCCGCGAAAACGCGGGTTTCTAAGTCTGTCGCTTGAGTGGCGGCCCTACGGTGATGTGGAATATTTTTGCTGGTATGAGTCTTACATACCGATTTGTATTTACTTGCCATGTCTCGAGCAATACCACACTTGCCTTAAATATAAAAATTTTTGTTTTCTGGTTCCGTTATAAATGCAATAATCCACTATGAAATGAAAAACCATATTTCTAGACGTACCACACTTGCGTTAAATATTAAAACTTTTGTTTTCTGTTTACGTTATATACCACCTTGATCAAAAAGTTTTAGGACTTTATTCATAAAATCGAAAATACAAGTTTATCCATTATAATTGATATCGTCCCCTTCAAACTACTCCCCATCGACTGTAACCAGACTGTAACCAGATCTCTTATGTTATACGCAACACGAAACATATAAATTGGAAAAAATAAAATCTGTCCACCGAAAGGAGCCCCCTACTATTAATGATTTTCCGATACATCTACCTTCTTAGCCTCACGCAACCAAATATACCACATTGATCAAAAAGTTTGAGGACCTTATTCATAAAATCGAAAATACAAGTTTATCCATTATAATTGATATCGTCCCCTTCAAAGTACTCCCCATCGACTGTAACGCACTTATACCAGCGCTTGATCCAATCATGGAAACATCGCTGGTATTCAATTTTTGGTATGTCCATGAGAGCCGTCTCCGATTTTTGCATAAGATCCTTCCGATTGCTGTAACGCGTTCCGCGAAGCGGTTTTTTAACCCTTTCGCTACGGCAGCCCCGTCCGCCGAAGTACTGTCACTGAACGGAAACTCGCGCCGGAAATATGCACAGTGCGCGTGGTTTCTGTATATATGTTGTTCTAAGTCTTAAATCGGAACTGTGCCGAATACATCGGAAAGTCTCAAAAGTTTTAAGAAATTATTAACCCAATATGTCAATAAAATCAACGGAAAATGCTCTGCCGATAACGAAAAATGTTGCCATCGGCTATAGATGACACTTTTACAGATTATTTCGATGCCGCATATATGCGGCGCTCGTACCCAGAAGTCGTGGCGTGGATGCCGCGTATATGCGGCGCTCGTACTACTGGTCGTCGAATGGATGCCGCATATATGCGGCGCTCGGCGCGAAAGGGTTAAGTCGGTTAAACAGAAAAAAGTTGCAGGGAGCTAAATCAGGTGAATTCGGAGGCTGGTGAATAGTATTCGTATTATTTTTGGTCAAAAACTCGCGAATAAGGATCGCATTGTGCGACGGTGCGTTATCGTGGTGCAAAATCCACGAGTTGTTTGCCCTCAAATTCGGTCTTTTTTGGCGAATTGCTTCACGCAAACGTCTCATAACGCCCAAATAATACATTTTGTTGACTGTCTGTTGCTCTGGTAAGAATTCATGATGCACCACACCGTTGTAATGCATGAAAACCGTCAGCATCACCTTCTTTTTCGACTGAAAACAACGTGGTTTCTTCGGAAGCGTTTGTGCCACCAAAAAACGTTTAATCTCGAAAGAGCATCGTTGCCGAAACACTACTCCAACATTTCCACGTCTGCGAAACGTTAAATCCGTTTCTCACGCAAAATTTTGTGCAAATTCGTTGATCCAAAGTTGATGCCATTTTCAAATATGTAAAAAATCGAAAACATGCACAAAGGTAGATGTACTCAACACGGTATAACTTTTACAAATGTCAAGCTATGACGCTGAAATTTGGTGGGAACGTTAACGACAGATGTGGCAACCTAACAAAAGAAAATTTCAACCGAGTGACTGAAAGCGCCATACGTCGCCCGGTCCTAAAACTTTTTGATCAAGGTGGTATCGAGTGGCACACGTTATTACCTCGGTGTCCTGACACCGTGTATTGCCACGCACAAACAGCCGCGCACCACTGTGCAGGCGATGCACTTAACGTTAACAGTGAAGCAAGTAATGGCCCGGGGACGCGCCATAAAGGCCCGCACCGTCCGTCACTTCTGATAAAGCAGTGCCCCGTAACTGATTGGAATCAATCGCCGTTCCGTCCCGAATGCCAGAGCGAAAATGGCGCGACGAAAAATCGACGGGACATCCTTCCGCAGCGATGGCGAATGTTCTGTCTCTACGCGGTGTCGCGAAACTGCAGTTGCGTGAGTCGAGGTAACTGACCCTTCGAAGCTGGACATTTGCCGGCGAAATTGTCGCAGCGGCTGATGACGTTTGTGCAGCGCGATTTATAATTCCATGCGACTTAACCCTTTGATTGCTGAGTACACCGGCCGAAGTGTTTGCTGAGAATGGAACACTTTTCGCTAGTGTGAACTCTACCGATGGATTATGTAAGGCGCAACTAAGTTCTAATGGTAATTCTTCATTTACGGCGAATTAAATAATGCGTGAAAATTATTTGATAAAGAACGAATTTGTATTCATCTGATACATTTATAATTGTGGCTGCAGTAGGTGGGAAATCGAAACGATTGGAAAACGTATGCATGCGTCCATAGTCTACACTGATCGATTCCGGTGGATGCATATATGCGTCCATAGCAGTCAAAGGGTTATAGCTGGCGATACATTTTTTGTGCAGTTTATCGCAAATTTTGCAGGTCTAATTGTACCGCTTGCGTCATTGAAGTATGCAAAATGGCAATATTGATGTGTAGATGTGCGTGTACTAAGTTGTTGGCTGTCCGAGAGAAGTATTATACGGTTCATATGCTGGGTCATCGATTTTGAAAGGGTTAAGTCTGTAGACAGAAGATACTTGCGGCCACGCGTTTGTTTGATTATGTACAAAGTCAAGTTGTAGAACCTGACTTAACGACCGGGAAGTAACAAAACCTAAGTAGCTAAACTAAGTAGCTACATCGACCGCAGAAAAGAGGGAAAAAATGGGAGAGTTTTTTTCATTAGTGTAGGAGTATTTCAGTTACACACATGAACATCTGTCTGATTCGGAGAAAACATTACGGTAAAATTATGGCAGAAGAATGTTTAAAAGTTCTGGATGAGGATCTGACGCAAGCAAAAATTCTAAGGGTGCTTTTAAAAATGCTTGTAAACTTACTCGCAAATAAAGGGGTTTACACGAATTATTTTAAGTAATCACGATATCCACCGCAAAGCAGTGAGTTTTATACGGGCGCCGTCTGACCAATCACTGACACATTCTACTTAATTGTAATAAACGCCTAAAACGCACTAAACCAGCAAATTCTTTTCAAAATAATTTCACCTAGCCCCTCTTCCGCCTTCCTTCGCATATTTTACATGGTTTCCCAGGTTTATACGTATCGTCACGAAACACCGTGTAGAACGATGTTTTGTGCACTTCTCACTTTCTCTGCTATTTTCTGCTCTCTTCTCTTTCCCGCAGTTTAGCACTCTATTTTTCACTATATCCTTCTCGTTTCAACTTGCCACTTCTGTACTCATCTCGTGCAACACAGGCCGGACGATGTAGAGTCGGTTGAAAACGGAGTTTCGTCGGACATTTAGTAGACATTTCGGGCAGGCCGCGTTAGCCAGGGTCGGCGTGAAATCGCTCGCGTCTCCCCCTGTGACGCGCTTTTACAATTTTTAAACCGCTCACGGGGAAATGTCCCGATATCGATGGCTGCTACCATGCAAAGCGCCGTGCGTTTTACTCCTACCGGCATTGTTATATCGGTCTTGTCGAGGATTAAAAATTCTACAACTCGAATACAGTTGGGATCCTACGATAGACACGACCGACAGTTTGGCATCCTGCGTCCATCCAACAAGCGCGCAGCAATCATGAAGTTCTATCGCCAGGCCGTTTTTGGTGGAAGCGTAAAGCGGGCATCAGCTGTTTTTGCAATGCGCATAATGTCAAGCGGTAGATCTGGCCTTACGTCTGTTTCAATGCTTTTGTTTAACACTTTGACTGCCATGGTGGTCATTGGTGACCGGCGCAGAAAGTCTCACGAAAACTTCAAAAAATACCCAATCGGTCGCATTTATAATTTTGAAGATGCAATTAATATTGAATAGTGATTCAATTCTTTGGCTTCTGATACCTTCGCATTATTTTCATGTTGCACAATTCAATCATATTTGCAGTCAAAGTGTTAAACGTTGACCGCGACGCGATGAAATACTGCAGAGTATAATTAATACTTTGACTGCCACGGTAGTCACTGGAGACCGGCGCAAAAGATTTTACTGACCATCCAAAGTATTCGCAATGGGTAGCAATGATTATTTTATAAATGCAGTTATTGTTAGAATAGTGATGCGATCCTTTGGCTCACAATATCTGTATATTATTTACATTTTGCATAATTCAGTCAAACACTGTAGTATTTTATCGCATCGCGGTTCAAATATAGCAAAATACGCTTGGCAGTCAAAGTGTTAAATCGTGCAAAATAAAGGTAACGCAGAGTTGCTAGAAGCTAAAGTATTGAAGTATCGTTCCAATATCAATTGCTTTTACAAGATTGCAAAGAGGCTTCATTACGAATTTTTTGCATTCTTAGTAAAATCTTTTGTACCGGTCACTGGTGACCACGGTGGCAGTCATAGTGTTAAAATCAGACGCGAAATTTTGCGATGCGGCCGTTACCTCTTTACAAGACAGTGAATGCCTTTCTATTCTGAACTGAATGTGTGCTTTTGTTCCGTGCGTATAGCCGCAAGTAAACCTGTAG
This sequence comes from Cryptocheilus praepositus, assembly GCA_033815515.1. NCBI lineage: Eukaryota > Metazoa > Arthropoda > Insecta > Hymenoptera > Pompilidae > Cryptocheilus > Cryptocheilus praepositus. The sequence continues at coordinate 5,702,282 of JAWWQZ010000315.1, forward strand.
TTGTGTGAAGGAAAAGTTATCACGTAATAGCCATAATTTCCGAGTTTTTCACGAGATAAGATAAGACGCGGAATTTGCAGTTCTAAACATGTCAATAAAAGATAAATAAGGACAAACCGTATAATCACAACAACTGCAGCACTGGACTACACATACCATGCTTCAAGATTGATCGCATTTAGCCTAGTCACAAAATATCTTTCGGCATAAGAAGAAACACACGTACAATATGTTGCTTCCGTATTTCTATCACAAATTCGCTTTAATACTTCAAGCACTAAACTGTCTCATCGGGCGGCGCGGGTCATGGCGGTACGCATTCGATTGTGTTCTGAATTATTAGCCTGAGAATTAAAATAATGAAAATTTAACGTTTATTCGATAAAAACATTTATTTTTAATAATAATTATAATCAATAATTTATCAAAAACATAAGTTTTGTTCAATAACATAAACACAATATCATACAAAGTATTATATATAGTAGTAGTATATATTAAATACATAGTATTTGGTCTATTCGAATCAGCTAGTGGGTATTAGGGCGGAAGCATTGAACAGTATAATTTGGTGCCGCGCCGCCCCATGGAACGGACACCGAATATCCGCGCCGGCGTCAACGTGTTAAACCATCGAAAATGCGAACAACTCTCTACCTCTTCTTTTGATAACAATAGCGTTAAACACAGAAATAAACGTATGCAATTATTTCACGTACGTTCGCACATTAATTATTCCGTCGAAACAGCGCATTTGATCCTATCAACAATACGCGTATACGCGAGCGACTCCTTCCGCCATTCCGCAAGATGGAACCACATCCATAAACTCTTCTCGGCCGTAGAGGTGGAGAAAGCAGATACGTTTTTACGTTTTCCCGAGAATCACAGCGCCGTCGGGGCAAGAGCGAATCGCCCCGTATATTTTCGAGTGCCGGTCTCGGAGTATGCGTTTAATAAACGTACAATGGGCTTTGGGTGAGACGCCAACCATACGCGTAGACCCCACTCCTGTGCACGGGTGTATATGAAGCGGCGCCATCGGAGGGAGAGAGCGTGCGTCTCTTATGGCGGTGTGAAATTTGGCGAGATTAAAAATTCAGAAATATACCTACCCGCTGAGATTTACGCGCCGCCGAGGGTGGAGAGCATTTCGCAGAAGCGTAACGTTTCCCTTCTCTCTCCGCCGCACGACTAACAATTATGCCTCGTGGGTATCAAACTTACGACGCGTACCGGTGGAAAATAATAACGCGAGCGGGCGCACGGTGGTAATGTCAGAAATTGAGAGCGCGGCGAAGATATGGCAGGGATTCCGCTGTAAGTTACGAAAAATTTGTTACGCGGCGGCATAAAGTGCCGATGTGTGAGAAACGCGGGCGCGCGAGTTGGAATTTTCCATTTTCCGCGAAATGATGCTCGCGCGCCGAAAACGTAATAAAAGCCCTTTCCGGTCCATGTACGCGCGAGTAATCAGTGGTCTTAGGTTTATGAAGAGTTGCGAATGGCACAAGCGGCAGTGTGAATCGTAATAACGTAGATCGTTTAAAGGGTACCCTTTTGTAGTTTGCCATAAGGGACACAATGGAGACTATAGCAACGTGGACCGTATATATTCGGAGAAAATTGTATGACAACGTATACAGGGACTGTTCAGGCATTCGATTGCTGCAGGTAATTAAATAATGCCGTGCCATTTGACCGAAACTGTATTGAGATATAACGATACTGTTGCATCTGTGAAAACGTGCCCTTATATATTACATGCGACAGTAAAACTGTTGCAGAATTCAAATAAATTTGAACCAAAAACGTTTAAAAAATGATTTGCTTTGTTTTATCTTTTGTATACATTTCTGATACAATATCCACGTATGGCCCGAAATTCTCATCACGAGTCATACTCGTTAAAGTACGGCAAGGGGTTAAATAATGCTGGTGACGATGACCAAACTGTATTGAGGGATATAAATATAATTGTTATATTTATATTTACGAAATTGGAGAATGTCCATTTATCGGTGAATGTCAACATTCTTTATTCAACTTGATGTATGTCCGAAATATTTGCTAAGATAAGGCTTATTTCTGACTTACACCGGTTTGTGACATTCACTATGCACTAATGGTCGACACACACCGGAGAGGGTCCGAATGTACAACAATTTTGAAATATTTCTTTCACCGACGTATTTGGTTCTATTGACATTCACTAATTGAAAGTCGACATTCTCCAATTTCGGTCAATCACGGTAACATAATAATTACGTATAGCGTGTTCAGAAGTCCAATCTCGACTGATTCCCTGTTGCGTTGGACTTAAAAAAATATTCGCACATCAAGGCCCGTCATCAACGGATCCAATCAATCACTATTACTCACACACTAACACTCTCTAACAAGGAATTTGATATTTTCATCGTTTAATTAACAGATTTCGATCTCTAAGTAACTTATTTATGCCCCCCGACAAATTCCGATCTTCCCGACGCGTCTCATGCTGCGCGTAACAATATCTTATATTCATAGGTTGAGAGTAATAGCTTCCCTCCTGCTTACTGTAATATTGTCAATTCCACTAACCCTTCCTCAAAAACCGCTCGCATTCCGTCTCATCGGCACTACCGACGTAGGCGGGAGAATTACGGTAGGCACAATTAAACAAAAGCTTAATTTTCGTAGAGGGTCGCATTACGGCGCCCGCCCAACTTCTCCTTCGAAAGCCGTCCCCTACGCGCAACCCTTCGGTCGGTTTATTAACGCGCATTGTCGGCGTGCCGAGGTTGACAAAAATTTCACGTGCAATTTAGCCGATTTGTATTTCCGAAAGTGGATATTACGCCGGCCGGTACACGTGCATTTACATTTGTGAACAAGTCCCGCGCCGCCCGCCAAATTCGTCTCGCCGACCTAACTGTGCACCTGCCAATCAGATTTGACAACGGCGAATTGTGGAGATGAGACCGGATTGCATAACAACCGCGCCGCCCGTCCGAAACAAAATTCGTACCATAAATATCGCGTGAAAAACACGCCCCGAAACTGGCGTGTAGCAGTTCTCCTCTTGCCATGCCAACCGACGTGCCGCCGTTGTTAGTCAACTGCGCGCGGATCCGTGTAAATGTTCCCAAACGGTACGGCCTGTAAAATGCGCCGCGAGGCCGTTAAAACCGAAAAGTCGCGCATAGATTTACTGATAATCGTTCGGTTACGCTCGTCGACGGCAGACGTGCCAAATGTTCTGCGCAAAATTCGCGGGCACCGCGTATCGTCGTCGATTGTTTCTCGCATTGTCGTTTGACGCGCGCGCGCCGCCAATGGTTCGTTTTGTCAGGGAAAAATTGCTGAAAGGAATACAGTTTCCTTGCTTCTCACCCTCCCGTGAAACAGCGGTCAAACATTTCGACAAACGAAACGCTTGCCGCACGCACCTGCAATAGCGAACAAATTTTCAATGAATCGACCGTCGTGTCACGGTGAAAAAAAAACGAACATTTGTGCACAACTGTTAAACGGCGATCGTTAAAAAACATACGGGCGACCGTTATAGTGGCGGTGGGCGGTTTTTAAAAAAATGCCGATACACTGGCGGGGCGAAAATCAAATACCGAATGGAATTTATTTTTTTATTAAACCTCGGAGGGTAGAACGCTTGGAGCGCAATACTATTTCCCCGATGCAATTCGTTTGCTTTTATCGACCAACCGTTTCCGTACTGACCGCAAAAGCAAGGAAGTGACGTAGAAAAATGATGTTTTAACGTGTGTTGTACCCGTGCGATATTATTATAATGCTAGCACCCAAGTTTTCGGAAGTTTACGAAACCAAATTAATGAGCCAACCTCGAGAAATGTAGGAAATCGTGAAACTCGTTATACCCTACATTCAAAATGTAATTCACGTTAAGTCGTACAAATGTGTGCGTCTGTCGCGATTGAATGATCGCATAACCATTTGGCGATCGCTAAAAATTAAGAAAACGCCTGGCCGCAGACCCAAATGACCGCATCCGCGCAAAAACTGCAAGGAAAGACCCCATAGCGAACGCAATAACGTACGGCGTTCCACCAGGCGCACGCCATAAATTCGACGCTCATCGCTTAAATTCCTATGGTAATAAAATCGCCCAAAATATTTTCTATCGTATCGCGTCACATGAACCGCAAGTTTAACAGAGTCGCGCACCGCATATTATTCGCCGCGCAGCGTAAAGTCAACAGTAGCAAAATGCTCAATTTCCACGACAAACGAATCGGCCAATAGCTCAACAAACACTACGTCGTACGCTACGCAACCTGTTGTCGAGCTCGAAGCAACAAGCACGCACGTCAGCGCGGTGCACAGAAGCATCCGCACGAGAGGATACGTGATCGCAGTACTCAAAGATGCGCGTGTCTTTCCGCGTCTCGCCAGGTCGGGGAATGCAATTATCCAGCTGCGTCGAATTCGGGAAGCGTTCCGCAGAAAGAGGATCGCGAAAGGCGAGGTGCCGGCATTTATTGTGTGGCGTAAACGCACGTTGCGGCCATATCATGCATATAGCTTATCCTGGGCCTGCCGGTGGAAACTTTCCACCGGACACCATCTTTTTCCACCGAACCTCCTGTAGGATTTAGATTGGAATGATATATTAAACGGGTTTATTCACAAAAGTAATGGTTATAATGTTACTCGCACTGCACTCTGTATTAAATGCTGACAAAGATTCGCCAAAACTCGCTAAACACATTCGCTAATATTCTCTAAAGATTCGCTAAGACGCACACACTGTTACTCTTGAAAGATTCGCAAAGACTCACTTATTTTAATATCGCGCTCAACTCTTTTATACTGTTTGGTTTCCATGACAGTAAATTCTTTCGAGAACATTCCTAACACGTTGTCTGCAAAGCGTATTTTTCTATCTTAGGACCGCGATACGTTAGAATACTGCAAAGTGTGATTAAATCGCGCAAAATGCAAGTAATACAAAATTGTTGGAAGTCGAAGTATTGAAGCATCGTTTCAATATCCATCGCTTTTACAAAGTTGCAAGTCAGCTTGATGTGAATTTTTTGCATTTGTAGTGTAATGTTCTGCACCGGTCACCGGTGACCCCCGTGGCAGTCAATGTGATAAACCGAAGGAAAATGTCATTCTGTGAATATTAATCACTGAAAGCTTGGAGAAGATAGGAGAACCGAAGAATGACATGTGCCATCGATGTGCAAGATGCATACAAACAAAAGAAACAAGAATATCGCGGGGCCGGTGGTCAAGCGGTATCACACTCATCATCGCGTGGATGCCGTCTAGATCCGGCGCTCGTAACGAAAGGGTTAACCATTTGACTGCTGAATACTTCCGGCCGAAGCACTGGCTGACGACAGATAATGATAATTCTTCATTTGCGCCAACTTAAATAATGCAAGAAAATTATTTGACAAAGAACGCATCTGCATTCATCTCATACACTTAGAATTGTGGCTACAATAGATAAGAAACCGAAACGATTGGGGACGCATATATGCGTCTATAGTCGATACCGATAGATTTCCGCGGACGCATATATGCTTCCACAGTACTCAAAGGGTTAAAAGCGAGTCCGAACGGACGAGAGGCATAGTATTCTCTGAGACCCCCAACGTGCAACTTACGTATATTAAAATCCGTGAAAAGTGTAAACCAGTGTAAATAAAGTTTACCGATCTTTATATCCAGAACACTCCCAAAATTGTGTCGCTTCGGGACGGTTCCAGGGGGGTTTCGGGGACGTACGATAATGGGGAGAAATCGATGCCCCCGCGGTCCAGAAGGCACGCGGGGCTACGAGGTGGACGCGGCAATAATGCGTAATAATGCGCGCGGCTACATATGTACGAATATTATCCGTCGTGTATGACCCGACCGTTACGCTGTTGCCCACGATAGGGACCGCCTGTTCCACGCCGATATCTCTATTCTCTAGTGCGCCGCTCTCGCTTCCTCTTATAATGACTCCGTGTCCTGTTGCGGCCTTGATTAACTCTGTTTTGCTTTGCGTGTTACTAGCTTCGAGATTAGCGCGGTTATTGGTGTATCGATCGGCCCCCGGGGAACGAAAAATGCAGGCGCCGTTGTTCTCTGCGGAGAGTTGTGCGCGCCGGCGAAGAGGAAGAAGGATAGGCAGGAGCGCGCAATTAGTGGCGGGCTCTTTTTCGAATGAAACATTTCTAGCCGCGCCGGTTGCGTTTCAATTCGCGGTACACGTGTCCGGGGATGTGTGGCACAAAAAAGGGGATGTCGTTACTTTTGACCCAGACAGTACGACGCGGCCCCTCGATCGTTCGAGGTCCGAGCAAAGTTGAGTAGCATTCGTGCCCTTCGTGCATACATATTTGTCGAGAATTTCCGATATGCACATATTTGAGGAGGCGAAATCGACCGCGGCCGAGCGGAGAAAGCGTCCGTGAAAAATGTATCGGGAACGATGGCTGTTTGCTTGTTGGATTTACTCTTTCTTTTGCCGTGCGTGTCGTCGTACGTTTTATTGTCTGTCGGTTGAGAATCAAGTTCCGCGACGAGGACCGATCGATTCGTTCAAAGTTCGGAAACTAACGTCCGGTGGGTTTTGTCGATGCTTGTTACGTCACGATTTCGAAACGAGATTACAAACGGTTAATGATATTCCGTGCAAACGTTGGGACCGAACTAATTCGATAACAGGTCGCGGTGAATGTGCCATCGTGGTTCCCTTCGACTTCTCCGACCCTTCCTCTTTCTCTCTTTCTCGTTCTATCAGTCTGCTCGTTGAGCTCCTAGCTCGTGTTTCGCTTCTGCTCTTCACTCTCCTCGTACCCGCTTGGCATTCGATACAGACGGAGTTATGCGAATCCGAAATTTCTGCGGCTGCACCCGTTGTATTCTCTGCCCTAAACGAGTCGGCGCATGCTAATGTGATTAGTATCGACCTACGCCGCTGCACTTATTTTTCTACTTTCAAATTCTGCTAAATCAACACTGTCGCGGCGCAGGGCAGAACTGTGGGCGCAAAAGACTTTTTATATTATCGACGTTAAAGCGACCGTGACAGAGTAAATCCAATGTACAAACAGCCAACGGACAGACGAAAAAGAAAGAGTTTTATTAAATTTGGTTACTTCTGTGACGGGTCAAACTTCGAAGTATCTTACGATACAGTTAATTTACAAAGCTAAGTTTACCAGTTTCAAGTTACTCTATACAAATGTACCATACAATGAGTGTCGCACAGCCATCAAATATCACCCAGCCTCCATTATAATCGCCTGTATCTATTTTTCATCTATTATACATTTATCTTATCATTTATCTATTTCCTCATTATTTACTTCGCCAAATCTCATTCTTCATTACCATCTGTAGTAGGCTGAGGGCAGAACAATAGTATCGTGCGGGCAAACATGTGACGATCGGGCGCCTTAGCGACAAATGCGTCAGCCACGCGGTGCGCCCAAAAAGACAGACAGATTCGTTCGAGCTTTGAGCGAGAAAGCATCGAGTCTCCTTACGTTACGTGTCTTTATGTTTCACATCTTGTGTCTTATGTTCTTATGTTTATTAGTCAATTACTTTTGCATTTTGTTTTGTGTGCGTGTGTGTTTTAAAATATATATCTTTATCTTTTCCTTAACCACTTCCGCTATAAAGACGTGCCACGCACGTCGAGATGCTTTTATTCCAATGCCACCAGCGACATGTATACCACGTCGATAGGCATTTGTCGCATACACCAATAGCTGCTACTAGGCTTTATGGCGAATTGTTTGCATTTATAGTAAAATCTTTTGCGCCGGCATGTTATATTGTAGAGCGCGGCAGCCGAAAATTAAATCGTAGCGCAAGTGGTTAAACCCTATGTTATGACAAATCCCGTCGCCCCTACACATCTGCTAAGTCACCATCTTACAACCCCGTATATTCCTCTCACCATTACATCATCGCCTGATTTTCCATCTAGTACATACGCCATATTTGCCTTAATTATTCTTCCAATTAACCTCTTGTCTTCGACGCTTCTAAACAACGTACATCAGCTGTCCGTTTATTGTTCATGCCCTTCCTCTGGCACCTCATTCCAACTGCGGCTTACGCCTGAATCGCGTGAGGCGTCCAGTCGAATGCGTCGATATGGTCGGACGTCCGAACCACCGCTTTCCGGCATTAGCACGCGAAAACGCCTCTCCATTCGCAGAGGAAGAACCTCCGTCCTAAAACAACGGAACTGACGCGTGTGCAGACTCTGATGGAATTCTGTGCGGAGGGCGCCGCAGTGGGGAGAAAATGTCGTGGGGTCAGCGGGTTTCGTCGTCGTTACGTGCTAACGAACGCAGACACATATATGCGTGCGCTGACACATTCGCACGCTTCCCGAAGAAACGGATTGGCATCGCAAAACTCGTAAATACGGCGTGTCAGGGAGACGCCACGATTGAGCTTTTTTAATTTCGTTGCAGCAGGTTGCGCGACCGGCCGACGGGGGCAAAAATTTTGCGGATGATACCCGTTTATTTCATCGACGCAATGAATGCTCGGCTTCTGGCGTAATTGCGCCGCCTGAATTATGCCGGCGCGCAGGAAAACGTATTCACGGGCTTTCGGATGATCCGCGAAACGTCGATTGCCTTGAAAACGCATTTTCTCATTTTTCCTGATGCGGCAGCGTAAGTTAACCGTTTTAGTGCCACGGGTCTATTTAGAAACAGTGTCGAACGGGAGGCAATAATGCTTGTTTAATGTAACTGCAGGAAATGCAAAGCAATGCGACTGCATTTGCTTGATTTTATGTTGAATAACGTTGAAATCAAATTTGAGCCCGTCCTCAACCGAGTATTGCTATCGGACGCCGCAGAAATGTTTAACGCGCAAACTAAACAGCGCGATTACGCTGCGTGGCACTAAGACGGTTAATCAAGTGGGGCAAATGTTTTTGGACGACGCCTATCGCGCGTCCGAGCGTCGTCAGTAATTTAAATGCATGGATCATTGTTTCCGCGGTAATCTGTTTTTTTTTCGGTCGTAGAACAGGGGTGCGCTGCTATGTGTAGAACGACGTCAGCGCGCCGAGACAAAGGGCTTTTAGGGGCAGGTCGAGCTTGCGTTCGACTGACCGAAAGTCATCCGCGTTTGGGATTTACTCCCCGCTCGATAAGTTAATCTCAGCTGTCTGCTCCTCCGGGTGCCCGTGACACCGGTCTTTGATTTATTAGAACGTCGATCAGCGTCGCAGTACTGCGACGGCCAGCGGTATCGAATTTCAAAAGCGACTGTCGCTATCTATCGACCGTTTCTGAAGCCACTCCGTGATACGACGAAAGGAATCACGATACGGTTCTGAAACATTTCGTGCCACGGTACATTGCCTCGCTCAATCGATTTACGTCAAAGCGCGGCACGTGAAAATAGCGCGAAGCATTAACCCTTTCGTTATCGAAAAATGATGCCTCGTGCTACCTTTATTTTTTACTCCATTACACCGAACACGTTATGTGTGAGCACGTAGACATGGACATGGAGTTGATGCAGTTTGTAGTTTAGGAAGTCGGAATATGTATTGATTTTGTAATATCATTATAATGGAATTAATAGTGATGTATATGAATAGTTAAGATTTGCAGAGTTGCTAAATGACACGCGTATTTTTCATCGCTCTTTCACTTTCTTTGGCTATATTTGCAAAATTATTGAAAGTTCAGAAAGGGGCCGATGCAAAAAATATTAAGCTTTCCTAGCAGTTAACACTTTGACCGCCAAGCGTATTTTGCTATGTTAGAATCGCGATGCAATGAAATACTGCAGAGTATGATTAAATCGTGCAAAATAAAGGTAACGCAGAGTTGTTAGAAGCCAAAGTATTGAAGCACCGTCCCAATATCAATTGCTTTTACGAGATTGCAAATGGGCTTCATTGCGAATTCTTTGCATTTTTTGTAAAATCTTTCGCACCGGTCACCGGTGACCACCGTGGCAGTCAAAGTGTTAACACTCGCACGCCAAAAATGTCTACGTGGAGAAATTACTCCTTAGTCATTTTTAAGAAGTCTCATCGTATCAAACATCGAATGCCTTGAGACACTCATTGACACGCGTTGCAGTCTAGATAAGCTTATCCAGGAATACTACATCTCTATGAAATTAACAGAACATTTAGATTCAGTGCGAATCGATGATGGATTTCGGATGATAATTATCCGAATCATCCAGCAGACGAACGGCTTAGCGAAGAGCCGTGTTCCCGTTTGCGCGAGCCCTTCCATTTTGCATAGTTTCGACATGCTTGCGCCGGAGCGGCGAGCTCTCTACTCTCTAGCTCACTAGCACAGCGGCCCACCTGGAAAACTCATCAGGCATGTAGATATCAATAAAGGGAATTCTAGACTGGGCTCGAAGAGCATCCCGCGGATAGACTCCGCACGATACTCGCTCCTCTCTCTCCTTCTACCGAGCGGGCGCTCGGTTCTCAGCAATTCGCGGCATTCTCAGCGGCTGGCAATACCAGCCGAGAGGCAGGCATCATCGAAAGCCGGTAAGGGTTGGCGATATGCCGACCCCACCGTCGAAAGGGGGCAATAACATGCCGGTTGCCGCCCCTGGAGCACTACGAATAATGGTGCCTCTCGACTATCCATGATTAACGCGGCAATAACGATTATTTATAGGCCTAAAACAATGTTTCACGCTGTCCACCCTGCCTGCTCTGCCTTGTCCTGCCCTATCTGCGCGTGTCTCCCTCTCTCGCTCACTCTCCCGCTGTCTCGTCCACCCCTATCTCCGTCCACTCGAACCCACCCTCCGCGTCTATTGACTTCTCTTTGTCTGCCGCCCGCTATCGCCTTCTCTTTCACGCGCGCCAGCCGACCTGAATCAGTAGTTAGTACTTCACCCACGTCCGTCGGTGAAACGGATTTATGCAAAAATTCCGAAATGTCTCCGTGGGGTCCCACTCCGTGCCTAATTAATCGCGACCCTCGGACGATTCCGGGGGTGCCTCAGCTGCGATTGGAAAGTGCAAGATTTAGCGCGCGTCGATGGCAGAGAGTGAGAAGATGAGGGTACCGACGCGCGAAGCTCGCGAGACGGTGGCCTTCCAGCTCGTTTTCGAGTGTCGTAAATCGGCGCTGCGCGTATGTTGTTGGGATGCCGCGAGCTCGAAAGCTGTAGAACGTCGCGACTTTCGATAAACAAGATTATCGTCATTGAAGCAATTTACGAGAGAGGCGAGCTATTTCGCGCTTGCGCTTCCGAGACTTGGCTAACAAAGCGAATATTTTATCCGTTATCGAGTCATCCTCAATCTATCGCGCAATAAATACTTGATACGCTCCGGCGACTCATCCATTTTGACGAATTCGCCGGGCAAATCGATAGCGGCGACTACAATTTAACTTTTCCGATCACATGACGAAGGAAAGTTTTCGAGTGAGCGCAGCATCTGCCGTACTCCGCCCTTTTTATTTATCTAAATGATGAAAACTTATGATGCGAATAGAGAAAGGATCGGGAGTCTGGCATCGCAGCGCTGCGGTCTTTGACAAAACATTACGGCGTCCCTTTCGGACCGTAGCCAATGTGTTAGCGCCAGATTCGCGGCGTCCCTCGTTCAATCAGCTTAGCGAAAGAAGTCAAAGTAACGGCGGCCGATATTTTTCATCCTGTTTACGGGAGGGTTACGTTCGGCGACGTCATTGTTTGTACGGGTCAGCGGTGGCATAGTAATATCTGGCCGACTCATTTCGGGAGTGGGAATCGGCCGGAATAAGAGAATGAGACGTTCCCGGGAAAAACATATCCATTCTGGCGCGCGAAGGAGGAGTCCCGAGAGGGCAAAAGGGAGGATTGGGGGACGTGAGGTTAAGCGTAAGGGACGGAGGGCCAAATGGAAAAGAGGGAAGCCGAGGCCGGAACATTCGACTTCGCGCGCTCGATAATGCCGCACATCGAAATTCCATCCTGCCCGTACCAGTTCGTATACCGACCTTCTCCCGCTCTTCATCTTCTTCTTACTCCCGCTTACCCACGCCATCACTCTCTCTTGCTTTTCCGCTTTCTGACGCTCTCCCACTCTCGGCCTTCCATCCGCGAGAGTGCACGGGTACGATGATGAATTTTTATTCTCGATAGGAATTTTTCGTATTTCGTCGGAGAAGAGAGCGGAAAGCGATCCGAAACGGTCATTTCTATGCGGCAGTCGGACCATGTCGATGTTCCGTTGCTGCCGACCGGCCAGCAATTTCCCGAAAGAATCCACATACAGTATTCGATGCATATCTATGGGTGAGAATACATTAAGCGTACGGTTTACCGACGTTTGATTTAGATCTCGCGAATGCGCTGGAAGTAAATCTTCTGCAGTACGACAAGACGGATACGGCATATGATTCCATGTTACAGTGGCGAAGTGCTCTGTGCTTTACTTATGTTCTTCCTGTACGAATAATCGAACAGACTCAGAGTAGATGCGGAAATTAGACGTACACGGTTTTCACTTAAGTCGAATATGACAAATTAAGAGTTGTTGAAATGTGTAAATTCTAATTTTTCCAACTTGAAACCTACCCTTGCAAACATTCATATGATCGTAGCTGCGATCAATGGAAAAACAGTAAACGCACGTTGCCGCCAAATCATACATATAGGTTGTCTTGGGCCTGCCGGTGGTAATTTTCCACCGGACACCATCCCTTTCCACCGAACCTCCTATTCTTTACCTATCGGTGGGTATTTAAGGGCGAGTCCGAACGGACGAGACACCTAATATTCTCCGAGACCCCCAACTTAGATATATTGAGATCCGTAAAAAGTGTCAGCCAGTGTAAATAAAGCTCAGTACAAAACAGATCCGGCATTACCGATTTTTATATCCAGAACACTTCCAAAAGTATAACTCGAGACGCAAATACGGAAAAATTATTGACCGATTGCATTATCTCTGTACTATTAAAATAAATATATACTGCCAAGCAGTCAACCATGGAATAAAGAATTTATCTTTTACAACTCCAAGCTTTGTTGTGCCAGAAAGGCTTCAAAAAACTCGTGAGTCCAGCTCACGGGAAAATATGTACGACTCACAAATTTCCCGTCAAAGGTCCGATCGTCTCTGTGTAAGTCGTAAACGATCGGCTTGTGCGAAGTGTAACACGAACCGCGGCTGAAATGTCGGTCGACCCGGTAACGTTGCAAGCGTGTAACGCTTCGCGGAAGATTATCAACCGTTTTGTGTACTAACTGCAGCCGCGCTCGTTAACCCGAGAAGCCGGATTAAAAGTTTCCGCGCTCTGACAGTGTGCATCGCCGGGCAAAGGAGCGAAAGACAAGCAACGACTCCGCGGCGTACAGGGCCGACGACAAACGAATGTAAACGAGGTGCGGAGTGTGTAGAGAACTCACGAGACGAGAGTTTGGTACTTGTTTACATGCGTTTGCCTTCGATGCCGGAATAGCTACTTAAAGCGCTCACGAAACGCTCGGATGCAGTTGTTTCTCAATTAGGATTTTTGTCCGGGACGTTACACATCTTGACTCCCTCGTGCGAACGTGCGATAAGTTGCTCTGCTCTAAACGGCGAGTATTGCGTATTTGTATTGGGTTGGCAACTAAGTGATTGCGCATTTTGTCGATAGACGGACTTTACACTTTCTTTTGTTCTGTTAACGTGATAATTGCATCTAACCTATAGTTATTTTTTATTATTTGGACTTCTGCCTTTAACCCTTTCGCTACGGCGGAGTTTGGTGCGTATACACATTTATGATATGGGGCAGTATGATCAATATGGGCAGTTATTGAAACAATAGGACAGAGTAATGTCGGTTATTCTGGAGATAATGTAACATTTTCACGGGTGACTATAGTCATCAGTAGTACACAGCGAGTGCTTTGCGGTGGGTGACTATAGACACCGTTAGTAGCGAAAGGGTTAATTTAGCAAAAAAATTATATCGATTAGTGCTTTAGTTTTGTTTTTATCCCAATTTCAAAATGGAAGAACAAGACGTGCGCTTCAGACATATTTTATTGTATTACTTTCGAAAAGGCAAGAACGCATCGCAAGCACAAAAGAAGTTATGTGCGGTATATGGAACTGAAGCCTTGAAAAAAGGCAGTGTCAAAGTTGGTTTGCCAGATTTCTTTCTGGTGATTTTTCACTGAAAAATGCTCAACGATCTGGCCGTCCAGTTGAAGTCGATGAGATCTATATCAATTATCGATTCAAATCGTCATAGTACAACACGTGATATTGCGGAGAAACTCAATGTATCGCATACATGCCTTGAAAAAAAATTAAAAATGCTTGGTTATGTCAAGAAACTCGATTTATGGATCCCTCACCAGCTTAAAGAAATTCATTTGACGCAACGCATTAGCATCTGCGATTCACTTCTGAAACGCAACGAAACTGATCCATTTCTGAAAAGCCTAATTACTGGCGACGAAAAGTGGATAGTTTATAACAACGTAAATCGGAAGAGATCGTGGGTGATGAAAGATGAACCAGCCCAAGCGACATCAGAAGCAGAGATTCACCAAAAAAAGATTATGCTGTCAGCCTGGTGGGATTATAAAGGAATGTTGTAATTTGAACTTATGCCACAAAACCAAACGATCAATTCAAACGTGTACGTTCAACAACTCGCCAAACTGAGCGATGCAATTCAAGAAAAGCGGCCGGTATTGTCAAATCATAAGGGTGTCGTTTTCCACCATGATAATGCAAAGCCCCACACGTCTTTGACCACTCGCCAAAAATGATTGGAACTGGGTTGGGATGTTTTATCGCATCCACCATATAGCCCTGATCTTGCGCCTTCAGACTACCATTTGTTTCGTTCCATGCAGAACTCCTTAAACGGTAAAATTTTTAATAACGCTGATGATGTCAGATCACATTTAATTCAGTTTTTTGATAGCAAAGATCAGAAATTTTACGAACGTGGAATTTTGACACTGCCAGAACGATGGCAAAAGGCCATTGACAAAAACGGACAGTATCTAATTGAATAAAGTAACGTTTTTAAACAAAAATTAAGAATTTTCTTTCTTATTTCAAATCGGCAATCACTTAGTTGCCAACTCAATAGAATACAGCGTTTGGTCGCAATTGGTTAGAGCGTAAATAAAGGGTATCGCAGGGGCGTCAAATAAACGCGAATGGGAGATATCAAAAATATTCTCTCCGAGGAAACGGTAAGCGGCGCGATGTGTTCGGGTGCAGTTGTTTCTCAATTAGGATTTTTGTCCGGGACGTTACACATCTTGACTCCCTCGTGCGAACGTGCCATAAGTTACTCTGTGCTAAACGGCGAGTATTGCGTATTTGTAGAATACAGCGTTCAATTTGGTCGCAATTGGTTAGAGCGTAAATAAAGGGTATCGCAGGGACGTCAAATAAACGCGAACGGGAGATATCAAAAATATTCTCTCCGAGGAAACGGTAAGCGCTGCGATGCGTTCGGGTGCAGTTGTTTCTCAATTAGGATTTTTGTCCGGGACGTTACACATCTTGACTCCCTCGTGCGAACGTGCTATAAGTTGCTCTGTGCTAAACAGCGAGTATTGCGTATTTGTAGAATACAGCGTTCAATTTGGTCGCAATTGGTTAGAGCGTAAATAAAGGGTATCGCAGGGGCGTCAAATAAACGCGAACGGGAGATATCAAAAATATTCTCTCCGAGGAAACGGTAAGCGGCGCGATGCGTTCGGGTGCAGTTGTTTCTCAATTAGGATTTTTGTCCGCGACGTTACACATCTTGACTCCCTCGTGCGAACGTGCCATAAGTTACTCTGTGCTAAACGGCGAGTATTGCGTATTTGTAGAATACAGCGTTCAATTTGGTCGCAATTGGTTAGAGCGTAAATAAAGGGTATCGCAGGGGTGTCAAATAAACGCGAACGGGAGATATCAAAAATATTCTCTCCGAGGAAACGGTAAGCGGCGCGATGCGTTTGGGTGGATGTTGCGAATGGATGTCGGACTGTGTAATTGCGAGACATACTGCCGGGCCAAAAGTGATAAATCGATTACACGAGACGCGGCAGTTAGTCGCGGATTGTTGTACGCGGCACTTTTCCACGATTGCGCAAATTATTTCCATAATTTCTGGCCGCTTCGCCGGGATCCACCGTATTTTTACGATAATGGCGGCCCATTACTCTTCGTCGGACGGGCACTGACACGCGCACCCACGCTAATAACGCATTCTGACACGCGCAGCTTCGGCTGCCACCCAGTAAACACGGATACTCCCCCCATACGAGTGCCAACCCCTTCTATGAGTTGCTTCACGCCTCGTTTTTATTTATTTGTATATTTATTTTCCGCTTGGCCGAGGTGTCCCGACCCCTAATTGACATAAAGCTTACAATGAATTAGCCAATCGATGACCAAAATACGTATAAGTAGTCTCATACGTACACATTGGCGCAAAACTGAGAGCGCTCGATTTTTCAATGACCTCGATATAACAAAATAGAACGAAAATTGATCTGAACGTTCTTGCGAGTTTTCAGCTTTGAGTCATTTATTTTTAAAAACACCGACAAGTTGAAGTAAGGTCTCAACCACCGACTGCTCACGTAAAAACGAACGATCTAAAAGAAAAGTCGGTTGCAAACTAATCAACGTACCCAAAATTCCGTCCGATGGCAATTACCGCTACAAAACATTAACGCTATTTTTGGTTGCATTCAATTTACACCGCCACGATAACTGCTGACTCCGAAATCTATATCGAGCCTTCAACTAATTTCCTATACTCAATACCGAAAACGCTCCCGCACGGATTCCTACCTCTTCCCTCCGACCTTTATTAATTTTTTTCCCGCCCGCTCCGCTGAAAATCGCCCACCTTAACCGTAAACTCTCTCTCGCCAGCGCGGTTTGCGGTCCGCGGAAATTAGCGAAAAGTATCCGCGGTTCGCGGAATTCGACGGTAGCGCGCGCGAGCGAATGGAAATTAAAAATTTTCCAATTTTCCGCTCGTCTGGAGTGTAACGCCCGCTGACATTATCAAGAATTACCCACGCTCGCTCGGCCCCGCTGTTCATTAACAAGATCCGGCCCCGTTTATCCTTGCCACTCGCGACCAGTGTACACGGCGCGATGTTAATTCGTTTTCACGTCGGACGGCTGGCGCGTCGGAGCGGCGAGAAAATCGATGAAACCAATAAGCCCCGGCAATAACGTGCTAATATCCTGAAGACCATTCTCGCCCGCAGCGCAGTCTTCGACCCTTTCGACGCTCTGTTTCCGAATGTGGGTACGTACGAACGTCCGGATGCCGGGATGATTGTTCCCGCGTGACTCGTCTGTCGATGAACGTAAGCAGATTATGTGACCGACTTATTTGGTTAACACGTTCGCTGTCGCGTTCCGCACATAAGGAAAAGTGTTCTTTTGGATGGCACTTGTGACGAGTCATGAGTCAAGGGGAACCGATGGCGTCGATTGTATTCGTGGGAAATGAATTTATTGGGTTGGAGGGAAAGTTCTGTCGTATTTTAAAGAAACTATTCGAATTAATTGATAAAAATATGTGTTTAATATTAATCATAATACATTTAATGTGTTGTATGATGAATGCCAAACTCTTCTGCAATTTCTCGACTTGTTAAATGTGGATTATTTTCCAACATGGATCGTAAAACATCATTATCGATCTTGGATGGTCGTCCAAATCGATCACTTTCTTGGAGGCACAGATCCCCGAAACGTAATTTGCTAAACCATCTTTGACAAGTACGAACATTTACAATATCTCTCCCAAATACAGCACATACATTTTTACATGCAACCGATGCGTTGCTTCGGTGTAGGATATCATACAAAATGTAGTGTCGTAAATGCACTTTATCTACTGACATGTTTTTCACTTTAAATATCACAAGTAAATGATGAATGGTAAAAAAGGACTCCTTTTATTTTATACAGTAGCTATAAAAAACAAACAAAAATCCGAATGACTCACTAGGCAGATGTTTTTTTTATTTACAAGAAAAAAAAGCAGATTATGTGACCGACTTATTTGGTTAACACGTTCGCTGTCGCGTTCCGCACATAAGGAAAAGTGTTCTTTTGGATGCCACTTGTGACGAGTCATGAGTCAAGGGGAACCGATGGCGTCGATTGTATTCGTGGGAAATGAATTTATTGGGTTGGAGGGAAAGTTCTGTCGTATTTTAAAGAAACTATTCGAATTAATTTATAAAAATATGTGTTTAATATTAATCATGAGAGATTTAATGTGTTGTATGATGAATGCCAAACTCTTCTGCAATTTCTCGACTTGTTAAATGTGGATTATTTTCCAACGTGGATCGTAAAACATCATTATCGATCTTGGATGGTCGTCTAAATCGATCACTTTCTTGGAAGCACAGATCCCCGAAACGAAACTTGCTAAACCATCTTTGACAAGTACGAACATTTACAATATCTCTTCCAAATACAACACATACATTTTTACATGCAACCGATGCGTTGCTTCCTTTTTGGAATTCATACAAAATGTAGTGTCGTAAATGCACTTTATCTACTGACATGTTTTTCACTTTAAATATCACAAGTAAATGATGAATGGTAAAAAAGGACTCCTTTTATATTATACAGTAGCTATAAAAAACAAAAAAAAATCCGTATGACTCACTAGCCAGATGTTTTTTTTATTTACAAGAAAAATTACCTGCCTATTAAAAATACGACAGAACTTTCCCTCCAACCTAATAATTATCTCACTAACCGCTGCCTCGTGTGCTAGTCATTTTTATGAGATAAAATCACTTGAGTGAAGGCCGTTTAACACATTGACTGCCACGGTGGTCACCGGTGACCGGCGCAAACGATTTTACTAAAAATGCAAAAAATTCGCAATGAAGCCTATTTGCAATATTGTAAAAGCAATTGATATTGGAGCGGTGCTTCAATACTTTGGCTTCTGAGAACTCTGCGTTACCTTCATTTTGGACGATTTAATCATATTCTGCAGTATTTCATTGCATCGCGGTTCTAACATAGCAAAATACGGTTGGCAGTCAACGTGTTAAAGAATGCATTAAAATAAAATCTACACTATTGAAAATCGAACCACGGCGCAAAAGATTTTATTAAAAATGCAAAAAATTCGCAATGAAGCCTATTTGCAATCTTGTAAAAGCAATTGATATTGGAGCGGTGTTTCAATACTTTGGCTTCTAAGAACTCTGCGTTACCTTCATTTTGGACGATTTAATCATATTCTGCAGTATTTCATTGCATCGCAGTTCTAACATAGCAAAATACGGTTGGCAGTCAACGTGTTAAAATTGATTTATTTGCTGCGATGTGTACTGTACGGTGTTGTGAGTTTGAATGCTGGAAATAGGCATTGGCGGGATTTAGGGTAGGACTTTCGATGGAGGGGATAGCGGAATTGCGGTGTGGAATATTCTTAAAGAGCTGAATGTGTGGGGGGTAGTAAAAATTTGGAAGCATGGGTGTTTGGAAACTGTGTGTTCTGCTACCTAGAATATCGCACTAAAATGCCATCATAGTTATGGCCCAACAAAGATCATGATGCATTCCTATCAATCGGTAAGACGCTA
The DNA here is from genome assembly GCA_033815515.1 of Cryptocheilus praepositus. Classification (NCBI taxonomy): domain Eukaryota; kingdom Metazoa; phylum Arthropoda; class Insecta; order Hymenoptera; family Pompilidae; genus Cryptocheilus; species Cryptocheilus praepositus. The sequence goes on from JAWWQZ010000315.1 coordinate 5,721,857, forward strand.
ATAAGACGGACGTGGGTGACTCAAGACAGTTTTCACCTTATTTTGTTTGTCGGAGCCAATGAAAAATGATGTGCTGTTATTTTTATGTCAACGTGCACTCATGCGACTAATTATAAGTATTTTGGTAATCGATTGGCTACTTCATGCGTTTCAAAAGACTGATGTCGCATACGTGTGCCATTTATGTAGAATGCTTTGTTTGGATTATTCGGCATGGTAAATATGTGTGCAAGTGAACGTGAGTAAAGAATTACGTTAAGTTTGCAAGAAAGGGACACAATATGGCTTAAAAGAAGAACTATATGCGTTCTATAAAGCATTAATATTACAAATTATATTGTAAACAGCTACTGATCAAAATACTGGAGAATAAGAAAATTTGAGATTCATATTTCCGCAACCGGTCATTTCGTTGAATGATTTTTTAATCTTATAATATTAAATAGTTCCTCGTACAGAAGTAATGCTTTTTCGATACTTCCGTGTATATTACGAGAGAAGAGGTAGGACGGCGGCGCATAAAGAGGGAATAATGGATTTAATACCGAACCATGGCCGTTCTAAAGAGGATGTAGACAAAAAAACTCAATTCTCTGTCGTTTCCTCCTCGAAATGACCCCTTAATTGGGTTGCAGAGAACAGGGAGAGACATGTTCGTTAAGAGCCCTAATTCCCGATCGCCGTAACGTCCGAATGTTCGCCCCACAATGTGTCTCCGATAAATGGTGAAACGATTTCAACGTAGATTTCCCGAAAATTTTACGTCACCTCGTCTGTTCCGCTTTATCCGTCGCATTTCTGACAAACAAAAATGCTAAGAAGTTTTTTTTGTCCAAAATGATGATTACACTCTATCTTCCATTTATTCGATCGGACGTAATAAAAAGCGCGACCGTGTCGACATTTTTCCGATCGTAGGAGCAATTTTCGCTCTTTTCCTTTAAAAGTACGCCTCTCGCCATATTCAATCTGTCACGATTCCAAAACCGCGGGGTCAGGGTTCCACTTCAAAAAGCACTTTTTACCGCTGAGATGCATAATTTAGTCGCGGCTAAAAATGTTCCCTCTTTTGATCCTCGGAAGAAGACCCCTTCGCCGATGCATATTTAATGTCGCAATGGAATATGGAAAAGTAGCCGGCCACGGCCCATATTCCGAAAGCGCGGCCGGACTTCAACCACCGTGGCCGCATAACATCAAATGTCGACGAGTGTAACGTTTCTGTCACTTGAAATGTTTTACCGATGGCGCCTTGTAAACTGCAGCCTCGACGATGGCTAAAGTTGAACTGCCGTGTCGTGAAACTCTCATCCTTTCCTCCTCTCTCTCTCGCTCTCTCTCGCTCTCTGACTCTTGCTTTCCGTACATCATGTACATTGCAGCGCATTAGCTGTAAATTTCACGAGAAATCGTGTCCGCGCACATTAAATTTACTCCCGTCCTCGTACGTTCGTCCCGGAAATATCGTCTTCATTGTCTCGCGACGCTACACTCTGCAGCGTTCGCTCGCTTATTCCAGCGTTTTACTATCATCTTCTCGCAATCTCTGCGTCCTCATTAACGCACGCCGCCTTTCCCTCGCGCGCACTTAACGCTAATTTACGGCGGTCTTGCGCAGAACGAAATCTGGATACCAATTCCCCGATGAATATTGTATCGCCCGCGCAACATCGTGTATTTCACTCCACGTCCTTACGCCGCACCCTTCTTCTTTTACCCGAAGTTAAATTATTCTGTCTCGCCGAATCTAGGTTACCGAATCTTCCATTCTATTGAACAGCTCGCCGAACAAATTCGATTCCTCCGACGGACCGACTCAATAATACGTTCGACGGAGTTCGAATCGATCATTCGACGTGATGAAAAAAAACAACAACGTGCTCGCCGTCTTCATCTCCAGTGGCCCGATTCGGGGTCGACGCGTCGATTTGTCACTTTCCGTCGGATATTCGGCCGTGAGCCTGCAGACGCAGGGGCGGGCGCGTGAAAGTTTAAAAATTATTTTCTATCAGTATGCGGAATCCGGCGATCCGCATTGCGAATTCAGCGCGCGGCAGGCCTCCGTCGTCGTTTCCTCGCAGTCTCGACCCCAACAAAGTTACACACTCGCCACCCCCACTCGCTTCGACCCTCTCGCTCGCACTCGCACCCCCTCCTGTCAATAATGCCAAGTAACTACGCACGCCTGCAGGGAGTGCTCTCCAACTATGTGTTCCAGAACTTCCCGTCGAAACCCCGAAAGCCCCGGCGTCCTTGTGCTACCCGTATTTGAAATACGTCAGGTGCAAGGGCGGCTCGATTTAATTCCCTAATTCGCGGCATCGGCAACAACCGCTACGACGACCGACAACGTGTTTCGTCGTGCTCGTCTTGTTCCTGATTCGCGTAGTTTCGCGGTTCGGTGGGGTCACGTGTGTGTTCAGTGGTCAAACTCGTTCGCGGTGGCCTCTGACAGTAGTGCAGCTACGTACTGGCACATGACCGTTTCATATCGACGACAATGACGTTATTAGCAGGAAGGTCGTAACTTATGAAGCAATCGTCGAACCAACTGCGGATACGGAGAAGCGGAATATTAACAGTCACGAACGTTCCTGATAAATTTCCGCCAATTTCGCCGAACGCCAATTTCAGTTTTTCCCCGGTATAATTTCTCAGACCGCGATCACGAGATCGAAACTTCCGTCTGCTTTCAGCGAGAAGCTAATTCCTTCCACGAATAAATTGCAATAAAACTCGGCAAAGCAGGTGAGTAACGGTATGGTGTCGAGGAACGGGGTCCACTTAGATGTTTATAAATATAGTTGGCCGTGCTTTCAGCGGCAATTCCACGTCCGAATCGTCTGCTGTCACGCTTGCCGAATATTAGCGTGCATAAAAACCAACTGTTGCTCCTTACGGTCGCATGGTCGACCCAGATCGACTCGATGGATGTCCACCTGTATTGGCCGGGTCGCGGGAGAGGGAGAGAATTCTCGAACTGCAATCAATGTCCTGTGGGACTAACGTGCACATATCAAATGGGGAGAGTGATATTTCTATGCCGTTGATGCCCCTTTTTCGTGTAACTGTAAATATGCGAACATTACGAGGGTCCGATAAAAGAGCACGTATAAAAAGGCACGCTGACCTGAAAATCAAAACGCGAAGATTAATATCCTTGCACCTGATCTCTTACACGCGAACTAGCATGATTCCGCGATAATGGCCTCAGGGGCTAGATTCTTCTACCCGGCACTCATCAACTCTCTTCTTCCGTCCAATCCCAAACCACTTACTTGATAATCGCTTCCACGCCCTGTTCTCTAAGAATTTCTTAATTTTAATAAGCCGCTGTTCTAGCGTATTTGCAGACCGATGTTGAACAACACTGGATTCAATACACAACCACAATTGAAAAATTGATTTGTGAATTGTAATTGACGACCCGATGTTTAAGCATGTTGAAGTTAATCGTATGATGCAGTTAAATTAGTCATATAAACGCCAATTGCATCACTGATGGATAGCTATTTCCATTATGTAGCTAAATCTTTCGATACCTTTCGTTTCGTCGACATATTCAATATCAGCACGATCAATTCAACACTAATGAAAAAATAAATACAATTTTAATCATATTTCAACTGAACTCTAATACTGTGCGATTGCTTTTTCCACTCTGCAATTGACGTTTATTTCTGTTATTAACCTAATCAATTCACTATGTTAACCTGTTTATTTGATTGGAAGCCAACCCCGCCGCTGACCTACGCTTAATCGCGATAACTGAATCGTCGCATATATCCCTTTTTACCAACGCGGTCGAATTTTTCCAGTCCACACCGGCCGACTCTTGATAACAGACGCAATGAAATTTCAGCGAATGCTGTGCAAGTCTCGGAACTGCCGACAATTTCGTAGCAACGTTAACAAATACCGTTACACAGCCGCGTCTCGTCTACCACAGAACGAACTGAGACGGGAGCAGGCTTACGTATTCGCCTGCGAACCATCCAGCATCCCCTTCCGCCACCTAGCTACGTGCCGGAAATTAATATGAAATTGGTCTGTAATCCGGATAGTCTGCGCGCCGTAGACGCAAGAAAATGATCTTCGGGCACGTGGCATTGCGTGTTGGGGCCACTCGTTTAAATACGACCACGTGGATAATTCCTCCTCATCCTCCCGCCGTAAGTCTTCGATCCCCTTCCAACCACGCACGTCCCTCACCGTATTCTCGTCGGTGGGGATGTGCCTCGCTGGAAGTAGGAAACGAATTTTCGTTTATTCTCTTTCCTACATCCTAACGTTTTGGATTACCCCCATGTGGTGTCGGCGCGGAGCAATCAGAGTTTGAGATATATGGCAACACGTAATTATACCTGAAAATGTGACTGACCGGCTAATAGAATGCGCCTGTGGCTAGTTACGGGAATAACGATATGGGGGATGCGATTGTATCTTCGTGAATGAGAAACCTTTTAATTAATTTTCGACGTGTTTATGATGGCACGCGCGATATTCGACTTTACTTACGGCTCGATGTAATCAGGTAATAGGTTATCCGGTAAGGGTAGCGTAACTATGCGTGTTAATGCATTGCGTCCGATGGTTGACCTGATAAGTGAAGCGTCCATAAATAATGTATAACGTCAGCGGGTGCGTATTTTTGCGCCTGAGTCGGGCTTGAAATCTTCGATCGGGGCTCGCGACGATTTGAGAGCGTGCTCAAATTTACCTTTTGCCGGGGAATGAACTACCGTCGGACGACGGAATGCTCCGCTACGTGTCTAATCCTGTGGGAAAGTGGCGCGATGTCGCGTAATCCAGCCAATCCATCGGATAATCGACCAGAGACGTGCATACGCGACAAGAAAGAGTGTCGGTCTTGAATCGTATAAGTACAAAGCGACACAAGGGTCGTTCCAACAGTACAACACGCATTCTTTCTATTTTCACCAGAAAAACGCTGCTTTTCGGTAGATCAAATTTTATCGCAGGTCATATACGCGTAATCCAGCCAATCCATCGGATAATCGACCACAGACGTGCATACGCGACAAGAAAGAGTGTCGGTCTTGAATCGTATAAGTACAAAGCGACACAAGGGTCGTCCCAACAGTACAACATGCATTCTTTCTATTTTCACCGGTAAAAACGCTGTTTTCGGTAGATCAAATTTTATCGCGCAGGTCATATACGCGTAATCCAGCCAATCCATCGGATAATCGACCAGAGACGTGCATACGCGACAAGAAAGAGTGTCGGTCTTGAATCGTATAAGTACAAAGCGACACAAAGGTCGTTCCAGCAGTACAACACGCATTCTTTCTATTTTCACCGGTAAAAACGCTGCTTTTCGGTAGATCAAATTTTATCGCGCAGGTCATATACGCGTAATCCAGCCAATCCATCGGATAATCGACCAGAGACGTGCATACGCGACAAGAAAGAGTGTCGGTCTTGAATCGTATAAGTACAAAGCGACACAAGGGCCGTCCCAACAGTACAACACGCATTCTTTCTATTTTCACCGGTAAAAACGCTGATTATCGGTAGATCAAATTTTATCGCGCAGGTCATATACGCGTAATCCAGCCAATCCATCGGATAATCGACCAGGGACGTGCATACGCGACAAGAAAGACTGTCGGTCTTGAATCGTATAAGTACAAAGCGACACAAGGGTCGTTCCAACAGTACAACACGCATTCTTTCTATTTTCACCGGTAAAAACGCTGATTTTCGGTAGATCAAATTTTACCGCAGGTCATATATGCGTAATCCAGCCAATCCATCGGATAATCGACCAGAGACGTGCATACGCGACAAGAAAGACTGTCGGTCTTGAATCGTATAAGTACAAAGCGACACAAGGGTCGTTCCAACAGTACAACACGCATTCTTTCTATTTTCACCGGTAAAAACGCTGCTTTTCGGTAGATCAAATTTTATCGCGCAGGTCATATACGCGTAATCCAGCCAATCCATCGGATAATCGACCAGAGACGTGCATACGCGACAAGAAAGACTGTCGGTCTTGAATCGTATAAGTACAAAGCGACACAAGGGTCGTTCCAACAGTACAACACGCATTCTTTCTATTTTCACCGGTAAAAACGCTGCTTTTCGGTAGATCAAATTTTATCGCGCAGGTCATATACGCGTAATCCAGCCAATCCATCGGATAATCGACCAGCGACGTGCATACGCGACAAGAAAGACTGTCGGTCTTGAATCGTATAAGTACAAAGCGACACAAGGGTCGTTCCAACAGTACAACACGCATCCTTTCTATTTTCACCGGTAAAAACGCTGCTTTTCGGTAGATCAAATTTTATCGCGCAGGTCATATACGCGTAATCCAGCCAATCCATCGGATAATCGACCAGAGACGTGCATACGCGACAAGAAAGAGTGTCGGTCTTGAATCGTATAAGTACAAAGCGACAAAGGGTCGTTCCAACAGTACAACACGCATTCTTTCTATTTTCACCGGTAAAAACGCTGCTTTTCGATAGATCAAATTTTATCGCGCAGGTCATATACGCGTAATCCAGCCAATCCATCGGATAATCAACCAGAGACGTGCATACGCGACAAGAAAGAGTGTCGGTCTTGAATCGTATAAGTACAAAGCGACACAAGGCTCGTTCCAACAGTACAACACGCATTCTTTCTATTTTCACCGGTAAAAACGCTGATTTTCGGTAGATCAAATTTTATCGCGCAGGTCATATACGCGTAATCCAGCCAATCCATCGGATAATCGATCAGAGACGTGCATACGCGACAAGAAAGACTGTCGGTCTTGAATCGTATAAGTACAAACCGACACAAGGGTCGTTCCAACAGTACAACACGCATTCTTTCTATTTTCACCGGTAAAAACGCTGATTTTCGGTAGATCAAATTTTATCGCAGGTCATATACGCGTAATCCAGCCAATCCATCGGATAATCGACCACAGACGTGCATACGCGACAAGAAAGAATGTCGGTCTTGAATCGTATAAGTACAAAGCGACACAAGGGTCGTTCCAACAGTACAACACGCATTCTTTCTATTTTCACCGGTAAAAACGCTGCTTTTCGGTAGATCAAATTTTATCGCAGGTCATATACGCGTAATCCAGCCAATCCATCGGATAATCGACCAGAGACGTGCATACGCGACAAGAAAGAGTGTTGGTCTTGAATCGTATAAGTACAAATCGACACAAGGGTCGTTCTAACAGTACAACACGCATTCTTTCTATTTTCACCAGTAAAAACGCTGCTTTTCGGTAGATCAAATTTTATCGCGCAGGTCATATACGCGTAATCCAGCCAATCCATCGGATAATCGACCAGAGACGTGCATACGCGACAAGAAGGACTGTCGGTCTTGAATCGTATAAGTACAAAGCGACACAAGGGTCGTTCCAACAGTACAACACGCATTCTTTCTATTTTCACCGGTAAAAACGCTGCTTTTCGGTAGATCAAATTTTATCGCGCAGGTCATATACGCGTAATCCAGCCAATCCATCAGATAATCGACCAGAGACGTGCATACGCGACAAGAAAGAGTGTCGGTCTTGAATCGTATAAGTACAAAGCGACACAAGGGTCGCTCCAACAGTACAACACGCATTCTTTCTATTTTCACCGGTAAAAACGCTGCTTTTGGGTAGATAAAATTTTATCGCGCAGGTCATACACGCGTAATCCAGCCAATCCATCGGATAATCGACCAGAGACGTGCATACGCGACAAGAAAGAGTGTCGGTCTTGAATCGTATAAGTACAAAGCGACACAAGGGTCGTTCCAACAGTACAACACGCATTCTTTCTATTTTCACCGGTAAAAACGCTGATTTTCGGTAGATCAAATTTTATCGCAGGTCATATACGCGCACCGTCTCTTATCATCATGCGGCGTGACACTCGTGCAGTACAAAATTAACGAATATTACAGAAAATTACAGAGAAGCCTCAAAGCACTTTCTGAACCGTGCGTTCGCGGTGTAGAATAATCGCTGGAAAAAAGATCACGAACAAAAGCTTCCTCCGATAATTACTGGGCTGGGAGGCCAAAAATGCCGTGAGAGGCACTTCAGAAAAACGTTGCCGAAGGAAGTAAGGAAGGAAGGTATAACGAGCACCTATCCACTCCATAATCGCGCTACCTACGGAGGATGTTGTTTTCCCCCCTCCTATATCTGCCGTCCTGTGAACACGGCGAAAAAGTCGATTATCCGCGTACCACCAACCGGCACGAACGCTCTCCTTATCTGGAAAGCAGAGAAATTAGCATAAAATGTTGTCCGAGTTGCACGAACGTCAACGATACAGCCACGCTCTGTCTTCACAATTTTCTTCCATTTTCCTTTTCCCAGAAGCGTGGAAATGTAAATTGGCCCTATTGCGGAATCGTGGCTTAACAGTTTCTATCTCTGGTAAGCGGGAACTTGTATTACGATTTCGTTTCGCCACAGATTACCGAAAGCCTCTTCCGCGTAGAAGCTTGGTGTAGACCAGTGCGAATTTGATATTTCCCATTTTCGTCTCATATTCATCTATCCACTGCTTTTGCCACGCCTCGTAATATTGTTCTGTACACGGATAGTCGCCCTAGTTTTCACTGGAGAGGTCCAGAGATAAACAGGCATGCAAGTCTCGTACGTTGGTCAGCGATACAAGTTTCAGAAAACAAGCCTATGACCGTTTCGTCACCCAATCAGCTCAGTTCATCGTCCACCTGCGAAACCGACGTTCACTTTTTCCTTCTTTTGGCCTCTTCCTTCCTCGTCCGCCATCCACGAACGCAGCTCGTATTACAACTCCTAGCGGTAACCCTAGCCGGTATGCACTTAGAGCCTCCAACTCCTCAAACGACCCGGCATCCCTTCGGAAAAGTATTTCTGATGGCATTACTTTTCGCCGGACCCCCTACATCCGCTGAAAACCACCCCACGTCCTTCTTACCACGACGTTGGAATAAGTGAATTTCGCTCGAGGTGCCGTGTAAATGTCGACGTACCGGCGCATGAGCCGATTTATTCGATTAGTAAGCGAAAAAGGAAAGTTTCGGGCTTTCGTTATACAGGGTGTTGCGTATAGTATGTCTCGGTTCAAACGCAGGCTGCCAATGTCAGACAGATGTCTGTAAGTATTCAGGCAACAGGTATGATATGTACATTTGTTGTTAACACGTTGACTGCTAAGCGTATTTTGCTACGTTAGAACCGCGATGCAATGAAACACTGCAGAATATAATTAAATCATGCAAAATGAAGATAACGCAGGGTTATCAGAAGCCAAAGTATTGAAGCACCGTTCCAATAGCAATTTTTTTAGAAGATTGCAAATAGGCTTCATTGCGAATTTTTTGCATTTTTAGTCAAATCTTTTGCGCCGGTCACCGGTGATCACCGTGGCAGTCAACGTGTTAAATGTGATTTCGTAAATCATGAGAAAGTGCATGAATGATAATAAATAGATCCGTGCAGTAGTACAGGCACACGAGCTTTTGTTTCTTTATCGTATATTATTGCTCATGTTTCCAAGAACGTATTGAATTTCTGGGGTGAACTGATGAAGAAAGGAAAGAAATTTTCTCCATCTGCCTACAGTTGTACTTCACACAGCCTACTGTCACGCGGGTTAATAATATCTTTTGATATTTTTCGAGACACCCTGTATATACCAAGTTAATGGCCCACAATATTGTCTGTACGCGTGTATATACGTGGATGGGTGACTTGAGAGACGATGTCAAGAACAATATCTTCGTGGGTTAAGGAGATCGTGGTACTCCGTGTCACGCGATACGAGGGGACGTGTCGCGGGATGCAATTCGGCAAACGGGAGTAAAGTACGAAGGGTTGGTAATTGGTTGATGCTATTGGCCGGAAAACGTAAGAATGACTTTGACGTCTGGTATTATACCAGCGTTCGCTCTATCAACATTTCCAACAGTGACTTCCGAACGCAGAAATTGTCTGTGCAAACCTATTTAGCAAGGAACCATCTCGCAGTAGTGACGAAGTAACGACTCCTTTTCACGTTGTCACTTGATTTTCGATTACAGTTTGATGCCGCTCAACTGTCAGCAACGTCGACTTTCGTACAAAAGGTACTCTTGCCTCTTTTGCGTAAGAAGCATCCAGGCGACATGGCGTATTTTCAATATTTCCCTTTCTCCGTGGCGTCCGAGATGCCATCAAAAACCATCGCTGGGGTAGACTGATCCGTTGCGAGGGAAAGGCAAGGGTGAATCCACTTGAGACACCACGAGAGAACATCGCGGTAAGATAACTTCCAGCCTTGACGTCGCATAAAAGCGGTCGATAGTCGTGACAAGGACAATCAAGTCCCGGATATTTCGTTGCATAGATTAATTAGCGTGGTCCATTGTAAGGCTGATGTTTGCAGTTATCACGTAGTCCTGACGTTCAATATTGAAACATATTGATATCTTCCGTGTTAACCGATATACGGGATCTCGTAGAGAAACCTCCTAATACTGTGATATAAAAAAGCATACGCATTGACATATTTGGGAAGTACATGTCGGAATTTAATATGTGAAACTAGACAGTATAGCATTTATATAAAAATAACAACACAATCAAGACACTTTCGTCTTATTTCCTAATCTTTCGTCGTTTCGCCTTTACGCCGTTTTGTCTTTACGTCTTATCGTCTTTACGTCTTATCGTCAACTGACTCCTAAGCAAACAAATAACACGATATAACAACTGAGGATCACAAGTGACCTTTCATTGCCAATTAAAGAACCCTGTATTTGACATCCCACATACATAAATATCTTAACTACGTTACAACCGATCAACGTAAAGTTTCATCAATATTTCACGGCGCACCTGTCCTACAAATAGCGAATATCTGTGACCGCATTTGAAAAGAAATGTGATTTCATCAATTAGCACATTTCATAACTTAGACATTCATTTCCAAGAATTCGACCGTAAAATTTCATCAATATTTCTCGGCACACCTATTCTACAAATAGCGAATATCCGTAAACGCATTTGAAAAATGTGATTTCATCAATTAGCACATTTCATAACTTAGACATTCATTTCCAAGAATTCGACCCCCGAATTCAGCTTATGTCAAAAAGAATCACGTTTCTTCTGCAATAATCCAGTGTTTATTTTTTCCCACTTTGCTACTAATCTCCCTAATTCCTCTCGCAGCATCTTACAATCAACATAGACACGACGTACTCTCGCAATCGCGTCCGCGCTTGGCCCTGGCGGAAGCGGAAGCGGTCGAGAGAGTAAAACGATCCGTCGCCGAGTAGAAAGACAAGGCCGATTCGTCCTGGCACTTGAGACTGCCACGGAGGAACGTCGCAATCCCCGTGAGCCGGCCTCGAGTCGTACCTTTTCGAGTCCTCGAGAGTACTGGGGGGACTCTGGAAGGGAAAGGTGAAACTTGGGGGGTGGATCGAGGCTGGTGAGGACGAAAAAGCGGGTAAAGGAGGGTGAAGAGGGATCAGTGGGGTGCCCAGACAGGCTCGCAGACGGAGAAAAAGAGAGGAAGACATCGGTAAATTGGATTACGACATTCTCTCTGTCCCCTCTTACACTCATCTTTCCTCTTCTCACCCTTTTTGTCTTCGGCTTCCGCGCGCTCGCTTCCTCGGTTCTACTTAGAGCCTCTTCACCCCCGATCGCTTGCTCTCTTCTTCTACCGTAAAATTAATATCCGAAGATGAAAGAAGTGACGCCACGGCCCTTGTCCTGGTTCTCTCCCCATTTTCCTCGTCTCCCGTTTCCTCTTTCACTGCCCTGTGATTCCGTCAGTTTCTTTCACTCGCCTCAGTCTGCTTTGTATCCCTCCATCAGACGGCCGGCTCTCTTTCTGTCTTTGTGTATCTCGTTCGCTCCCTCGTCGTTCATTTGCATAATATAGAATAAATCGCCGGAATTCCTTCCCGCCCGCCAGTTCGTGAAACGAGGAGCTAATCATATGGGACGCCGAGAGAAAGAAGAGGATGCCGCGAGAAGCGGCAGTGAGTACGTCTGAAGGGTCTATGAGTAATTACTGCTGGCGCGCGGTTAAGAAAAATGCGACTTCGACAATTCGACGATTTATACGCCGCGGACGAAAAGTTTCCGCCATACACTCCCGGGCCCGTTATATTATCGTTAGGTCGCAAATTGTGTGATTTGCCTGCCCGAGTGAGCGGCCGCTGTGTGGCGAGGCAGTTATTTATTGCAGTTATCGATTACAACCGCCGTTACCGCTTTTTATTTTCCCTTCACTCCGACACTCGCAAACAGCCCTCCAAATAACGCTGGATGCGAACAGCTTCGTTAAGCACCAGCATTTTCCTATTTTTAAGAAAGTGTCGCCTGATTTCATGGCTTTTTATTACTTAAAAGGCCCCATTAGGGAAACGAAAAAAAACTCCCTGTTATAAAGCTCTCAATTGGCTATCTGCAAAAGTTTTACACGTTCAAAAAAGCAAAAGTATATATTAACACCCGCGTTTGACCAACGCGCGGCACTTCTTTACCAGCGATTTTTTCAGGACGCCTATACGATTGCGATTAAATTGAGAAAACGTAAGGGCAGAAAGATACGTACAATGCGCGGAACATTCCTCTCCTAGGTCACCGCTTTTCTCTTTCTCATTCTCTCGCGCCTCTCCCGCTCGACCGGGCGGTGTGTCTATTTACACGGAAAACTCGCCAACTATCGGACGTACCTTTCAAATAAACTTCTATTTGCCGAGCATCGTCCCGGAGAATTGGGGATTATTGGATTCTCGTTAGAGCGGCTAGCTCTCGCGTCACACCGAAATCCAGGAACGGCTTTTCACGGCTTCTGGTGGGAGTGTGACAGAGGGACGAAGGGGGTAGGTGGAGATGAAACGGGGGGTAAGGAAAGGATAGCTGCCGGGAATAGTGCACAAGGTAGAGATTATTGGCGGGGGTGACCTAGGAAAGGGGTTGGACCAAAGGAGGGATAGACTGACAACGAGAAAAAGAGAGACAGACGCAGAGAGAGAGAAGGGATGACTTCGTAAGACGCGCCCTCCACACCTTCACTCTCTGGTGAACGATCTCACGGGCGGTCTTATCGATCGGTGCTCGCGATAATGGCCAGAATAATTACCAGAATAATTAGGACGTCACGATGAGAGGCATTGAGGCTCGCTGGCGCGCGTACGCCACCGGCCAAAGCCACCCCTAATGCAAGCCAACCACTCCCTATTCGTCCTTTCACACGGAACGTACAATTCTGCACGCCAATATTCTCACCTCCGCGAATCCGCTGTTGGTGATCCCGTGCTCCTTCTTTCCTTTCCCATTGTTCTCTTTGCCAGCCCCGCTCACTCTTCTTCCACGCGTAGTTAGATCCCGCCGATCGACCTCGAGAAACACATATGTGCGCCCGCGTCGTACGCTTCTAATTTAGGGCAGATATATGGATTGTTCTTGAGACTCGACGAGCGGCCGATTTGCACGGCGTAATTAAAGACGAAGGCAATCACGCTGAATGCCGCGATCAGCGACTCTGGCCCGACTTGAATCTGCGAGGTTTTGCCTTCGAACGATCGTGGTTTTGCGTTGTGCCGAGGTTGCGGTCGATTTTTCTTCGGCGAAGGGCTTGTTGGCAAGGGATTTTAATAATGAGCGTCGTCTGGGACGATAGTGGGTTAATCGTCCGTTAGAGATTCAAAGAGAAATCGTTATTGGGGAGCAAGCTTTTCTTGGCTCGTGACGTAGACGTTCAGGAAAGTTGCGAATTGGCCCACATTTCGGCAGGTTTCCAATTCAAGGCGTATCGTCACATGTGTACAGAGTGTCCAATATATTGTGTGCCGCTTCAAATGAAAGCATCGTTCCGCGCCGAATGAATAACTAAAAGCGCCGCCTTACGTTTTTCGAGTGCAAGGCATCGACCGAGCATATTTACTCTTTATTATTGACTTACTCTTTTCTGAGGGCGCCTTCTTCCGCATTCACCGCAATATACCTGACACCCCGTATACAGCGATCTAGGTACCTACGCGTATCTGTACGGCAAAAGTTTACGATCGCATCTTTCTTTCACGATTGTCCCCGAAAGTTCGACGATCGTCGGCCATCTTCTTTCCTACAGGCCACTGTTATATTCATACGCGAACTCCGTAAAGCCTTACTCTCGCTATCCTGTTCTCCGTCCCGCTCACTATCCGCCTCTCCGTCGCTCTTATATAAGCTCCGTTGCCTTTGCGAACTTTCGAACGAATTAATCACTCCTCGCGCCTCGATGCCCGGCCTCGCGTCGAATTTTGAGAGAAGGAAGCACGGGGGTTGGCGAGGGAAGACGGTCGCGAGGTCGGCGAGGATACCGGGTCCTTCCTCGTACGGTCCATAAATGGCGCAGTGATCCGAGAATGCATTAACAACTTCGGCATTATCAATTCCCGTATAATACTGGCGGAGAGAAGTTGGTTCCCAACTTTGCCAGCCGCTTTGCCGTGAGCGTTCTCTCTTGCACTGGCTATGTACCCTTACTGACTGCCTCCCTGTCGCTCCAGCATTCAGCCTTTCTCTTCTCTTTCTCCGCATCGCGGCTCATACCTACGTGACACATTGCGTGACACATGCACATACCTACGCGGCGCATAACTGCTCGCGACGCTGCTAAATGCACGCACTGACGCGCGGACGCACCTATGGGATAAGCGCATATAGAGAAATTCAGACATGCGTGCACTTATGCATGCATATTCCCGATAGAAGGGTTACGCATTACACATAGACACGGCGCATCGGCACAAGTATGAGTATACCTTGATCAAAAAGTTTTAGGACTTTATTCATAAAATCAAAAATGCAAGTTTATCCATTATAATTGATATCGACCCCTTCAAAGTACTCCCCATCGACGTGTAACGATTTTATACCATATATGATCCAATCATCGAAACATCGCTGGTATTCAATTTTTGGTATGTCCATCAGAGCCGTCTTCGATTCGAATAGTATTCGTATTATTTTTGGTCAAAAACTTGCGAATAAGGATCGCATTGTGCGACGGTGCGTTATCGTGATGCAAAATCCACAAGTTGTTTGCCCACAAATTCGGTCTTTTTTGGCGAATTGCTTCACGCAAACGTCTCGTAACGCCCAAATAATACATTTTGTTGACTGTCTGTTGCTCTGGCCAGAATTCATGATGCACAACACCGTTGTAATGCATGAAAACTGTGAGCATCACCTTTTTTTCGACTGAAAACAACGTGATTTCTTCGGAAGCGTTCGTGCCACCGAAAAACGTTTGATCTCGAAAGAGTACCGCTGCCGAAACACTTCTCCAACATTTCCAAGTTCTGCGGACCGTTAAATCGAAAACACACGATATAACTTTCACAAATGTCAAGCTACGACGTTGAAATTTGGTGGCAACGTTAATGACAAATGTGGTAACCTGCAAAAAAAAAAAAAAGTTTCAATCGAGTGACTGAAAACGCTATACGGAGGCCGGTCCGAAAACTTTTTGATCAAGATGGTATAGAGAAATTCATACATGCGTGCACTTACGCATGCATATTCCCAATAGAAGGGTTATGCGTTACACATAGACGCGGCGCATCGGCACAAATATGAGTATATGCATGCACGTGGGTGCGCGGCAATCTGTGAACAAAGGCATCTCTATGTATTATCCTGTACCAATTCATTTTCGCGCGGAACCAATGGATGCGTACGTGGATTAGCACACAAGTGCGGAAACGTAACGTGGCGGATGCTTCTGGCTGCGGGTATTTCTGTAGGCTGCTGTCTCTGCGTGTGAGCGCGCGTGTAAGCGTAAGACACGGTACACCGGTCTATTTGGGCGGCACATTCGCGCGCGACTAGCTACGTGACACATAATTCAACCAACTCCATAACCAAGTTCGAAGTTATACCGCCTCCCAACAGCCTTCGACCTCCGTTCTCTTTCAACCCTCGCAACAGCATCCCTTTCCGACTCTCTCGCTCTTACGCCCACCTTCCCTTCCTTCCTCGTTCCCCTTCGATCGTGGGATGCAGGTTGTCGGTCTACGTACTGCAGGGTAAGTTGTTTTCTCGGCGCGCTCCTATGCGCACGTATCTAGTATACCTACAAGGCGTGCAATATTTAGACTCGAAATTGCAACTTTCTCTAGAGACGATAAATTTCATATCTGTAGGGAGAAAATATAGATTTCCATACTTCGCGACCGGCGCACGTTCGTACATTTATGGCGAGTCTAAACGCGTATCTTGCGGAAGATGAGGAAGAAAGAATTATTCCGACAGTGGGGTGGATACTAGCTGATATTTATCGAATCCGGTAGATTAAAAGTTTGAAAGCAGAACGGAATGGCGAGATCGAATTTTGCGGAAGTTCGATTGAAATCACGAATTAAGGGCTTATGGCGCGGGTTTACGCTGGAACGGGATAAGAAGAAAGTTTGCGGGGACGAAAATTACAAAGCAAACACAATAATGCTGTACAAGGGTCGGAAAGTGTAACAGATACGATTCTTTCTCGTTTCTGCCAATCGCCGGTAATCTACAGCAATTGCATTATGAATTTCAATCTTCGTACAATTTTGCGAAAAATCCCACGCAAACAGTTTCGTTTCGACCAGTATTTTTCAATTGGCGATTCGTTAATGTCTCCGCCACTCGCCATTAATCCACAGTAACCGTATTATTAACTCTGATTTCCGTACAATATTGGAAAATACGCTGCGGAAAAAATGTCGATCGACAAGTATTTTTCATTAGCGCACGTCATGCGAGTCAAATGAAAGAGAAAGAGTGCCGTTTAATTTTCGACTTAGAATACTTTCGCTCGCAGGCCAATATTCGCTGACGGAACGAACGTCGACTTTCCGTAGTCTCGTCACGACTTAAATCGAGTCACGGTGCGAAGTGGAACGATACAAGAGTTCAGTTTAAGGGGGTCCGTTGTGCAGGCGACCGATCGAGAAAGATTCGTCGACGTGGCCCGGCGTCGATGTGAAAGTTCGTATGTGAGAATCGCGCGACAAAGCGTAATTGATTCCGGAAGACAATGGAATGGGCACGTACCGAGCGACGCCGACGATTCCTCGTCCGTTGAATTAGTCCACGTCGATCGCGATAATCGCATTGATCTCGCTGGCCCACCGAAACTTTCTGCCTCGAATAGAAAATTGCGTCTCGAGTTTTCCCGAACGATGCACGATATTTTTCACACTAGTGCTCGCTGCGAGAAGACGAATTGTCTGACCATGCCAGCGAGGCGGTGCGATTTTCGAACGCGTTCGAGCGAAAAATTTGGAAAACGTCAACTGACGCGTAGGATGTCCTGTTTAAATGGCGGTGAATCGTGGAAGATTCGATACGGTGCCACAGTTTACAGTTTCCTACAAAAATTGATAGAATAAGTATCACACTTTATTAACTCTATTTTATTTTCCGGCCATGAACTTTTGTGCTTCAATATTGTAAAGCAATGACGAGTATACTGAATAAAAGCAGAGTAAGTGATGTCGTTGGTGTAAAATTGGAAACGCATTATAACGAAATTCTTACGAAATTTTTGTCAACTACACGATACGTGGAGCACAAATGATAATGGGGCTCTAGACCCTCAGTGACTGCAGTTATCAGAAAACCTTGCTACTTTGATCTATTCCGTACGTGGTCTGTGTATACGCTGCTACATATTTATTTTCGTTGTCGACTGAATTTCTTTCGCTCCTTACATATTTCGTGTTGCCTTTAAACATTCTAAAATGCATCTGAATTCCAAACATGTTTCTTGTTTAACCTAAACTTAATTTTTAATTGGGAATTTGTTTAAACAACCTATAAAACACCCCTTTGATTATGCAGTTATTAGAATATCTTGTTAGTCTGATCTAAGCCGTACGTGGCCTATATATACGTTGCTACATATTTATTTTCGTTGTCGACTGAATTTCTTTCGCTCTTTACATATTTCGTGTTGCCTTTAAACATTCTAAAATGCATCTGAATTCCAAACATGTTTCTTGTTTAACCTAAACTTAACTTTTAATTGGGAATTTGTTTAAACAACCTATAAAACACCCCTTTGATTATGCAGTTATTAGAATACCTTGTTAGTCTGATCTAAGCCGTACGTGGCCTATATATACGTTGCTACATATTTATTTTCGTTGTCGACTGAATTTCTTTCACTCCTAACATATTTCGTGTTGCTTTTACACATTCTAAAATGCATGTAAATTCCAAACATGTTTCTTGTTTAACCTAAACTTAACTTTTAATTGGCAATTTGTTTAAACCACCTATAAAAAAACCCCTTTGATTATGCAGTTATTAGAATACCTTGTTAGTCTGATCTAAGCCGTACGTGGTCTATGTATACGCTGCTACATATTTATTTTCGTTGCCACTGAATTTCTTTCACTCCTAACATATTTCGTGTTGCTTTTACACATTCTAAAATGCATGTAAATTCCAAACATGTTTCTTGTTTAACACTTAACTTTTAATTGGGAATGCTTTGATTATGCAGTTATTAGAATACCTTGTTAGTCTGATCTAAGCCGTACGTGGCCTATATATACGTTGTTACATATTTATTTTCGTTGCGACTGAATTTCTTTCACTCCTAACATATTTCGTGTTGCCTTTAAACATTCTAAAATGCATCTGAATTCCAAACATGTTTCTTGTTTAACCTAAACTTAACTTTTAATTGGGAATTTGTTTAAACAACCTATAAAAAACCCCTTTGATTATGCAGTTATTAGAATACCTTGTTAGTCTGATCTAAGCCGTACGTGGCCTATATATACGTTGCTACATATTTATTTTCGTTGCGACTGAATTTCTTTCACTCCTAACATATTTCGTGTTGCTTTTACACATTCTAAAATGCATGTAAATTCCAAACATGTTTCTTGTTTAACCTAAACTTAACTTTTAATTGGAAATTTGTTTAAACAACCTTTAAAAAAAAACCTTCTGATTATGATGAATACACTGGACATAGACATGGCAAGGGTTAAGGTTTTTGGTTGATAAAATCCCAGCCGAACGAAAACACCAGTCCTTGCGTGTCGTATGCAAATCTTTTGGCGAACGCGCGGAGGAATAAGACGAGACGGAAAGCATCTCCGTTTGGGAGATAAAATCTGCGCCCGGGCCGGCCACGATTTATGTTCGGATATATTCGAATGAGCGCATACAGTCTAGCAATAACTTCAGACATAAAATTGATATCCGCCATCAATCTGAGCGTCGAGCGAGACGGACCGATAGACACGCGCGCTAAAAGACGAAGAAGGACGTAGAGCCGGATGGACAAAGAGAGAACAAACGGGCGAATGGGCACGAACACGGGTGAGAAAGGAAGAGGGAGGTCGGAGAAGTTGAGAGAGAAAAATTTCATGAAGCATTCGTCTGTAACTCGCTGGCTTGTCTTTGATGTGTGTCAAACGCATGAGGGTAGCAGTCCGTGAAATCGTTAAAATCATCCTGCGCTGGCTCAATTCCCGTCATTTTTTATCCGTCCCTGTCTCTGTCGGTTGCGAGGAAAGAACAAGTCAGCATGCGGGGACTTTTTATCAAGACGACGGAGAAGACGGGACAGACTAAAGGAGCAAATCGTAGAGAAAGAGGGCGGAGAGACAGTCAGTCAGAGACAGCCTTAGTCGATTTCCTGTTCGTCGACTTTCTGGAAAGTAGGTCTCGCGGGGACGAGCGTGCGGCATAATCCTTACGTAATGTCTTTTTGATAGTTACAGTTTCTCCAATCGCGAGTGCTTCGGCGCTTGGCTTTTAAATCGCTACGACTTGGGTGGTACAGATAAGAAATTTACGTTCGCTAAAAGGATCCAAACGTTTGGGGGAATTATCGACTGTGGTAGATACAATATATATCGAGCCCGGAGCAATTTTAGCCGTCGTAAGAAAGCGATACAAAGTCAGCTTATTTAAGTGTCCGAAAAACCCAGGTTCTACACGCTGCGTAAGCATTTTACGTGAATTTTGAATGATCCTTGAACATTCAGTGAAAATTGATTCTCCATTATACGACCACCCTCGCGTATTTAAAGTCACATTTTTATATTGCTCGACCCAAATCGCATTTCACATCGCGAAATTCTATCACTTTGTTTAAATCCGCGCTGGCCCAGTAATTTTACGTGCTAACACGCGCAAGTTATTTCACTCCATCCGCACAAACTCTACACCCAGCAGGCAATTTCAGCATTTAGCCAAAAGTGTAGAGCGCAAAACGACATTGAAAGTTCATCTAATGTCGAAGGAAGGCGGTCGCGTCCGGCGAAATGTGAATTCGGCGATCCTCTGGAAATTCTCAAGTTCCGTAATCATCGCAATTTCGCCGTACGTGACGTAATTTTGAATGGAGATTATTCAAATTCAGCGTGTGCTCGCGAATTCACGGGAGTTCGCTGGCTGGCATCGCCTTCGTTCATACTCAGCGGTAGTAGTTGCTAGCAGGTAGGTATGTTTGGTGGTGAGCTTTGTGTCAGCCCGCTAGACTACCTGTCAAACTAAACTCGAGCAATGGCGGATTATACATAGCCGGGATCTGGAATAAAGGAGACGTTCCGCGGGAAGTGGGAGGAGTAGACGCGGACTCAAGAAGGAAGGAGGGATGTAAGTATGGGGAAGTCGCGGACAGAAGGTTCCGAAAGAGAAAGAGAGATCGAACGAGACGGCGACGACGCGAGGAAGAGGGCTTGAAACTCGTCCCTGTAACCGGCAAAGTAGTAATCAGGATGGTAAGGACGTCTTAACGAGTATATTCTGCCGTCGGAGGCGTAACAAAGTTTCCTTTCAACGATTCCATCCTTGCCGGGTAGCGTCGTCGCGCCCACTTTGCACGCACGTCCTCGCAGTTTCCTAGACATTCGTTCATTCGGCAACGTTACGACGCTCGCGAATTTTATACGCCGAAACGAAGTCCGTCGCGCATTAAAGCGACGTAACTGCGTCGCATAACGATGGAAATCCATGATTCATGGAAGCGTTACGGAAAACGGGCCGACAATTAAGTCGGGTGAGTATTGTTTCCGAACGATCGTTCCACGGCCGTTTCGCCGTGAAAATTTAAGAACCGAACTTATCCACTAAAAGCGCCGCACTCATCTGAAGTGCCTCTTAAAGCCTGCGAAATGACTTTCGAATCGGTGACACGGACGTTCGTTTCTTCGCGAGCGATATTTGTTCGCGGTTCGGTCGTGCGTGAACGCGACATTTCCGTTCTTTCGGGGAACTCGGCGAGATTTTGGATAAATTGTGTTTGGCGTGGAACCGACGGCTCGTATAGTCGAACTCGGTCATATACGCGTTTGAGTCAATAATGGCTGCCGATAATAGAAAGTACAAAAATGTGTTGACTGTATGGTACGATAGTACGACGATACTTTCACGCGGTATTGACTGCAAGTTTGTATATTTTGCCGTGTTTGTGTAGGACCGGTGATTTCTACAGTAAATTTACGACAAGAATAGCTACCGGTAATGGAAACTTGGAAATTTGGTTATAAAGCATGGTACCCCGATGACATTTGCACATGGCGATAATATGCAATTTTACATATTTTTCCGCGTTTGCACGGAACTAGCAGTTTTCAGAATCAAACTCAGCCAAACATGCATCTGACTTAATCCTTTGACTGCTGAATACTTCCGACCGAAGCACTCGCTGCGGACGAGATACTTTTCGATAGTTTGAACTCTACTCATTGATTATGTAAGGCGTAACGAAGTTCTAATGGTAATTCTTCATTTACGCAAAATGAAATAATACAAGAAAATTATTTGATAAGGAATCTGTATTTATCTGGTACGTTAATAATTGTGGCTGCAGTAGATAAGAAATCGAAACGATTGTGAAACGCATATATGCGTCCATAGTCGACACCGATAGATTTCGGCAGATGCATGTATGCGTCCATAGCAGTCAAAGGGTTAATAACACCAGCTAATAATAGGAAGTTGCAACTCGCCAACTACAAATCATAATACCGCTTCCTACTATCAGCGTACGTAAATTTAAAGATTTCTCCTACAACAACGACCACTTGAAAGTCTCCATGACGATGAACTCGTCTCTGAAGAGTAGCTGACGTCATCGAACGTAGACATTGTACAAACGATGAAGGTTTGGTCCGCAATATGAACTTCTCGCAAACGAACCAATCGTAAAAACTTTTCCAATAGAGTCCTTTAGCCGAACCGTGTCTCGGGCCAAAAGGGAGAGAAGACTGATCTCGCGAGAAAGGGTCGTCCGGAAGTTCTGTCACTCAGAGAGAAAGAGAGATCGTAGGATACAGTGGACGTTGGATCGTCCACAGTAAGCTTCGTCCGTATGGCTCGTAAAAGCAGAGACTTTCTCCGTGGGACTTCGCGCGATTCGGAGATTTCATTGGCACGCTCCTATCCTGAGGAGTCCGAAGAAGTTGCGGTACTCCGAACGATCGAAAGGTTTCCCCGAATTCTTGGACTTCGAATGATAACTTCGTCGCTGCCGCTGGCATCCCTGCTGCGTCGTTTATCGAACCGCGTTTGTTTGCATGGACAAAACGTGAATCTCGCGACTGGAATTCTCGTTCGGGTTTTCCACGGACGAGATGATCGGAGGCAACGAGCGGCATACAAATTTTTGCAAATACAACCCCCGCGCGAAGAAGAATTCCGAATTTAGCTGTGTGGCTTGTTTGAGATAGCGTGCATTTGTTCGGTGATCGGGAAAAGTGGTTCGTCGCAAATATAAACTGATGTAAAAGCAAGACTGCCGGGTAAACTATTACAAATTGGGGCGATAACATTATGATGATCGAGGGATACGTATCGTGAAATACTGACGACAAAATATTTCCATTTACAGAACTGTAAAATTAGTCGCGCAGATTAATGATACGGATTGGGCGAGACATTTAGTTATTTATAAAGCCCTGAATAATATCGAATCGATACGGATATGCAGCGGCTAAATGAACAGAAATGTTGAATTCGAGACTGGAAAGGTTAAATGGAAACGCGTTAATTTTCCTGTCAAATGTCTGATACCAATTCGTCTATTCGTGGGGTATACGAGGAATAATGCATGAAGTCTCTCTATCTATTGCCACCGTGTTCTCGCCTAAGAATACCATTGATATTGACTGGATGTCTACCATATTATAATAAGATTTATACGACTGAAAAACTGTAGCTAGATATGTTAAAGCTGAAGAGTAAAGTTCAGCGGAGTAAATAGAAAAATCAAATAAATTAAATCCAAAAGGCAAACACATTTTAAGCAGGAAAAACTCAGATAATTCTCCGGTAGTGTAAGTCTGGAAGACTTTTACGTAAACACCTCTTTTACGAAGCGGTCGTAAACAAGTTCATAATGATGGTATATTTATACATAACACATATTTGTAATTTCATAATAGCCATCCGTATCAGACGGAACAAATTTGCATTTTCTCCTTTCAGATATATTTGATTCATTATTATCATATATTAGCATAATTTTCATCAGATACATTCTGAATATAATTATATCGCACACTCCATTAATGATGAATATGGAAAAATGCCAATTTCCATATAACAAATACGCGATTAAGCATATTAGAATGCATCGATGTGACACTGGTTGCTAAAAAATACAACGTCATATTTTCGAAATTGGATATTACACAATACCATATATACTGAATATAGTTCTGTTAGCTCAATTTTCGCCGCATCACTTTTTAATGTAACTGTTTCATACAATATTAATGCTGAATGATGAAAACACACCTATACTCACGAACAAATACGCGACCGTGCGCAATAAAATGGCTTGCAGCTATGTAGCTTGCTAACAGAAAAAACATCGTATTCGCGAAATTGGCACGACAGTACTTAGCGCCACGGAATTGGCACAATTTTTGCGATATTAATTCTGAATATAACTTTGTTAGTCGAACTATTGCCGCGCCACTTTCGAACGCAACTTTGTTGCGTACGATATTAACGGTGGATGATGAAAAACCGAACCGGACCAAAGTGACTTTGCGCGTGTGCAGAAGAAGCAATGTATTTGCGAAATTGGCACGATATTGCACAATACCATAGAATTACCCCCGATTTTTACGATATTAATTCTGAACATAACTGTGTTATCTAAATTTTCGCCGCATCATTTTTTAATGTAACTGTTGCACACAATATTAATGCTGAATAATGAAAAGATGCGACCGTGCGCAATAAAATGGCTTGCAGCTACGTAGCTTTCTACAGAAAAAACATCGTATTCGCGAAATTGGCACGACAGTACTTAGCGCGACGGAATTGGCACAATTTTTGCGATATTAATTCTGAATATAACTTTGTTAGTCGAACTATTGCCGCGCCACATATTAACGGTGAATGATGAAAAACCGAACCGGACCAGAGTGACTTTGCGCGCGTGCAGAAGAAGCAACGTATTTGCGGAATTGGCACGATGTTGCACAATACCATACAATTACCCCCAATTTTTACGATATTAATTCTGAACATAGCTGTGTTAGCTCAATTTTCGCGGCATCACTTTTTAATGTAACTGTTGCACACAATATTAATGCTGAATAATGAAAAGATGCGACCGTGCGCAATAAAATGGCTTGCAGCTATGTAGTTTGCTAACAGAAAAAAACATCGTATTCGCAAAATTGGCTCGACAGTACTTAGCGCCACGGAATTGGCACAATTTTTGCGATATTAATTCTGAATATAACTTTGTTAGTCGAACTATTGCCGCGCCACTTTCGAACGCAACTTTGTTGCGGACGATATTAACGATGAGTGATGAAAAACCGAACCGGACCAGAGTGACTTTGCGCGCGTGCAGAAGAAGCAACATATTTGCGGAATTGGCACGATTTTGCACAATACCATAGAATTACCCTCAATTTTTACGATATTAATTCTGAACATAGCTGTGTTAGCTCAATTTTCGCAGCATCACTTTTTAATGTAACTGTTGCACACAATATTAATGCTGAATGATGAAAACATGCGACCGTGCGCAATAAAATGGCTTGCAGCTATGTAGCTTGCTAACAGAAAAAACATCGTATTCGCGAAATTGGCACGACGGTACTTAGCGTGACGGAATTGGCACAATTTTTGCGATATTAATTCTGAATATAACTTTGTTAGTCGAACTCTTGCCGCGCCACTTTCGAACGTAACTTTGTTGCGTACGATATTAACGGTGAGTGATGAAAAACCGAACCGGACCAGAGTGACTTTGCGCGCGTGCAGAGAAGAAGCAACGTATTTGCGAAATTGGCACGATGTTGCACAATACCATAGAATTACCCCCAATTTTTACGATACTAATTCTGAATATAGCTGTGTTAGCTCAATTTTCGCAGCATCACTTTTTAATGTAACTGTTGCACACAATATTAATGCTGAATAATGAAAAGATGCGACCGTGCGCAATAAAATGGCTTGCAGCTACGTAGCTTTCTACAGAAAAAACATCGTATTCGCGAAATTGGCACGACAGTACTTAGCGCGACGGAATTGGCACAATTTTTGCGATATTAATTCTGAATATAACTTTGTTAGTCGAACTATTGCCGCGCCACTTTCGAACGCAACTTTGTTGCGGACGATATTAACGGTGAGTGATGAAAAACCGAACCGGACCAGAGTGACTTTGCGCGCGTGCAGAAGAAACAACGTATTTGCAGAATTTGCACGATATTGCACAATACCATAGAATTACTCCCAATTTTTACGATATTAATTCTGAATATAGCTGTGTTAGCTCAATTTTCGCCGCATCACTTTTTAATGTAACTGTTGCACACAATATTAATGCTGAATAATGAAAAGATGCGACCGTGCGCAATAAAATGGCTTGCAGCTACGTAGTTTTCTACAGAAAAAACATCGTATTCGCGAAATTGGCACGACAGTACTTAGCGCGACGGAATTGGCACAATTTTTGCGATATTAATTCTGAATATAACTTTGTTAGTCGAACTCTTGCCGCGCCACTTTCGAACGTAACTTTGTTGCGTACGATATTAACGGTGAGTGATGAAAAACCGAACCGGACCAGAGTGACTTTGCGCGCGTGCAGAGAAGAAGCAAGGTATTTGTGGAATTGGCACAACCCCGTGACTCGGGCCGGCGCAGTGGTTTGCGGCATCCGCGGGAGCTTAAGTAGAACTTAATTAGAGACTTCGGAGCAGTTTTTTTCCTCGGGGAAAAGGAGGACACGGCTCTCGCGCCGCAACAGAATGCGAGAGTTGCTGGCTTGCCGCGGCTATGTTAATTGGGTTGGCATTAATGTGCGCGCACCAGCTAAATGCAAATGAAAGACACGTAAAGGGGGAGGAAATTGCCTTTGACTCTCGCAGCGCGCTGATGCCGCGCGCGAGCATCGAAGGGGTTGAAGGGGATGGAATGGGAAATGTCTTCGAGTGGCGAGCCTTTCAGCGTCGGCGACCTGATTTTCGTCGTGAGACAATGTACTATTTGCCACGTTTAACAGTCGCCGATGGCCACTCGAGAAATCCGCGACGCGATTTAAGCCGAAAGAAAGGGGTGCTGGCAATGGGCTCGTACGTTTACTTGACATGCATATCGGGCTAGTGCATTTTGATGCGGAGTGTGAGCTGCGATCGATTGATTGCTCAGTTTCTGCGTAAAGGTTTGCTTGGGGCTGGGAGATGAAAAATATCGTTAATGGAAAGGAAGTTACGGTTAGCGAGAATATCTAGGGACGTGGGGACGAGAGATTTTGTGACCGCGGATCTAAAAGCTGGAATTTATGTGGAACTGTGGATTGATGTCAGTTGATTTGCAATGAATATAAGTTATGTAGAACCGTAAAGAGGATGTCAATCTCCATGGATCGTTCTGATCATCGTTTTAAGCGGGCGGAAATCGAAGGATTGAATTAAATATTTATGAGCGAGGGAATAGTGATAGTGTGGTAGAGTGGCAGGCTGATATATCTACTAGACTCCGAAGGTATTCAATAAGAAGTTTGAGTGAAATTAGAATTGCAATCGGAAAAATGAATCTCGAATGAGAGGACGAAGGACTGCGGCCAAAGGAACCGGCGTAACTATCTTTTATTTCCTAGCATCAATTTAGGATCGTTGTCAAAACATGGCTTTCATTCTGGTCCTCTGGTCGCAAAGTTGAATATCGCATTCTCATCAAACATTCGTAAAGTAGATTCTTATAAACTGTGTCTAGCATCTCTATTTTTCTCACACATACATTAAGGAATTTCTACAATGTTGCAACTATTCCCCATCCTTGTTAACATTTTGACAGAGTGCTTTCACTTGTGTACAGTGAATTATATTCGACAGAAATTCTCGAAGTGAGATTGTGAATTGATGCGCAGGCTAATCTTATAAATAAAATCATTACCCTACTGCAGTTCTAGACAAACTCTGTTCGTCTTATGATAAGGCATAGTGTCAAGTTAGAATAACTCGAGTTCCTCATCTTTTTATATCTTTGCAGATACTCGTTAATTTATTTTTGCCGACAAGACATTGCATATAATGCAATCATTAATAGCCTTCTACTTCATGTGGTGTATAGATTTACTCTGATGCGTGGTTCCAGAAAGTGAGTACATTCAGAACAATTTGAAGATTTCCACGTCACTTCGCGAATTTGCTATTATGTCAGACCTACCGACGCACTTATTACTACAATTTAACACGTTGACTGCCATGCGTATTTTGCTGTATTAGAACAGCGATGCTATGGAATACTACAGCGTTTGACTGAATTATGCAAAATGTAAATAATGTACAGGTATTGGAAATCAAAAGATCGCATCACTATTCTAGCAATAAGTGCATTTATAAAATAAGTGTTAACACTTTACCGACCGCTGTTGACTGAAGATGCCACTCACTAACTCTGTTTTGGATATCGGGCAGGAATTGTGTATGTGCCTATTTTTAAAGCTTTATAACTGAAAAATACTGAATGTGTTGTTGAGAATCCTTTGGTTTCAAAGCAGTGCACTTTTATTGTCATTTAGAATTGTCATAATATGATCTGATATTTATTTTAGCTAATATAACCGTTGACTACTGAAAAGCCGATTAATCGGCTACCGGTAAATAACAGTTGGAACCAAAGAGTCGATTAATCGGCTAACGGTCATTAAAGTGTTAATACCCATTGCGAATATTTTGAATCTTCAGTAAAATCTCTTGCGCCGGTCAGCGGTGACCATCACAACAGTCAAAGTGTGAACAAAAATAACTCCTCATGAAGTTAAACCAATAGTGTCACTTCGAAATGAACACTCAACCGACAGTTCAAAGATCCACCTTCCTCTTTCAGCAATCCGTTCGTAGTCTTCGACGAAACCTCTGTTCACGTGCGCGTAACCATCTGAATCATTACGATGCGCAGGTCCCGTCCGTCGACACGAAAGCGGCGCGCGGAAATTCATTTCGCGCGCGCGATCTAAGTAATCTATTCGAGTGATTTAAATAATAATCCAATCCGATCTGGCTGCGTCGCGGCGCAAGTTTCGCCTCTGAGCCGGTGCCTCGCGCTCTTCTCGTCGTCGAGACAAAGCGAATTTGCGAGATTGCGTTTGTACGAGCCCGTGGGTCGAGAAAATGCCTGGGACGGAAGTGACTGGGGGTGGATCGGTGGATGCAGGATTAGAACGCGGCCCTCTGGTAGCACCGGCGGAAGGATGGAAGGAGAGATTGAGAGGAAGAGAGAGGGAGAGAAACGGAAAGACGTGATGGAAGGAGGATGGTAGTGGTAAAGAGGCAAGTTCCATTCGCGCGAGCCACGCGACGGATGGGCCGAAGTTTTAAATGACTTCGGTATTAAAACTTTGATGGCATTTGTCAGTTTCCCGGGGCTTCGGGAATTGTTTCGCAACTCTTAAGCCATTTTAAAGTGCCATTATTGACTCGACAACCCCCCCGTCGTCCGCCCATTCGCTCGAACCTCGTCGCGACGTCAAACTGGTTCTACGTTGCTTCCAGAAAAAAAAGACTTATGCTACGCCTGCATCCGCACCTGCGAGTGTGCCGGGATCAAATTTTCTGCAGGAGCGAGTCGGTGCGGTACTTCAGAATGTCGCAGTTGACGAAACTGCATAGCCGATCTCGGGGAGTCCCTTAATAATCGTCTAGGTTAGACGAAGTTGTTTGATCAACTTCGTAGGACGTATGAAGCGTAGTACGTAGATTCACGCGGCCGATATTTTCAAGAAAAATATGCATACGTGTATTTCGAATACTTCTTTCGAAAACAACATCAAGTTAGCCATTCCTACGGCATCGTGTATTTATCGGAACACACAATTGTGTACTGCCTACGCAAAGTCAGGATTCAGGAACTCATGTTTAACACGTTGACTGCCAAACGTATTTTGCTATGTTAGAATCGCAATGCGATGAAATACTGCATGTATGATTAAATCGTGCAAAATGAAGGTAATGCAAAGCTATTAGAAGCCAAAATATTGAAGCACCGTTCCAATATCAATTGCATTTACAAAATTGCAAATAGGCTTCATTGCGATTTTTTTGCATTGTTAGGAAAATCTTTTGTGCCGGCCACCGGTGACCACCGTGGCAGTCAAAGTGTTAACTCGAATTCCACATCCGTGTCGTCTAATCAGCGTTGTCCACTCCTCTGACATCAATACCCACCGTCTTAAGAGGATGAACATCCCGCTCATGAATATTCAACCGGTGTCTTTCGGAGCGTAAAGAACCGACCTGCGGGTCAGAGGGTGACCGGTAAGATATCGCGATAATTAGCACCGCGCATTAGTCAATTCACTTTCCTGCCTTCCGAATATTTCCCGCCACAGATCGACTCAAAAAGAAAGCACGCGAACCGCGAAAGTGCAAAATACCGGCGCACCTCGCAGGCATGTCGAACGACGAAAGAGTGGAGCAGGAGACTTATTGAAAGAAAGAAGAGCACGCGAGGAGGGAAGGAAGTGGCGTACGAGCGAAAAAGGTGGAGGCAAAGGATTAATCCGAAAGATTTACAGCGCGGCTCAACCATTATCGCGTTTCGTCGAGTGGATAAGAGTCTGCCCTCAGGGCGCTTTTAATTCTCGGCAGTCGTTTTCCCCCTTCACGTCCTTCTTCTTCTCCTGTTTCACCTTCCGAGTTCCTTGGCCGGAGCTGCCTCTTCTTTGGCCATTTTCTACTTTTTTCTCCCGACACTCGCGCCGGCAGCCTTAACCCCTTAACCGCCTTATTGCGCCCGGTGTGCGCCATTTCCGCCCGGTGCGCCTGACACTTAATTAGAGCCGTTGTGCACGAACGCGGCACGCACTTAAAGGGTACACCGCGATGGCGCGAATCAGGGAAACCGCAGACGCCACTTTCGCCGAATGTCTTCATCGCGCATCTGCGCAAACAAAAAGGTAGCCGAGCGATGCTTCGATGGAACGCGACCTGACGGGACGACGTGAAACATTGATTAACGATTACTGGTTGCGGTTATTGAGCAAGCGGCCTGGAGATAAACAACGTGATTATTGAATAACCGGGATGCGGTCTGATGTGTGCTGTGTCGAAACGCAACGGAGTTAGAGAAGGCGGATCAATGATTACTGGTTACGATTATTGGGCGGTCGAACTAGGCAGAAACGATTATGACAATAGAATAATTTGCGCGTAACTAGATGTGTGCCAGTTTGTTCCGAAAGAGAGTGGAGGAAAACATAGATGATTGGGGGCGCGGTTATTGAACAAATAAACGAGATTTAGAGTGAATTAATTATTGACGGTTAAACGGAATATTTATTTAATCTAAAATAATCTCGATCCTAAAACAATTACTTGCGGCTGCCGCAGTGACGATTACTTTGCTTGTTAATCAACAGTGCGATTAACAAATCAATTATATCGACAATCAAAAGGTACTCAATTACTGGCCAACGCCGATTTGCAACAGTCGCGCAACGACGTAATGCGATTACTGGTTTAGTCTGTATTGTTTTTTTAAACCGGCGCGTATTAACGAATAAAAGGGGTTGCGTCAATTGAACGTGTCCAGAGATGTTCGATATCGCTGTAATCTGGCGCACGGTTTATCGAGTACGATTTACCGGCGGTTGCGCAAATTTTGCATTTGCGGCGAATTTTGCGAAATTTCCGTAAAATCTCACGGAAATCGAGAGAGCGGACGCGAAAATCCCATGCGCGCGTTGGCGAGTGTAAAAGAGAGGCCGGCGATGGGAGAGGGTCGTCCTCGGACAGGTGAACGTTTTCGCGAGTTCATAAATTCTCATATCGATTCTCGTAAAGTTCAGTGAAACGTTCGCGCGGCCGGTGGAAGGAAAAAGACAATGTAAAAGGGGAAAGACAGAATGGGGAATGGGCGAGGTGAGAGCGCGAACATGGCGAGGTGGGGTCATAGATCATAAATTCCATCCAGGTAAACCGTCGTGGCTGCGCACTTCGGCCGGCAGTCAAAATCGAAAGGCTAATAGTAAATCTCAGCGCCGACGATGGAACTTTAGCAAAAAGTTTCTCGGGTCTTCATTGATGTGGGTGCTCCGAGTGGAAGGAGAAGAGCCGAGTCTTTCCGATCGCGCACTCGCTCCTTTCCTACCGAGCGTTGGATCTTATATTAATTAATTCGCCGGAATAATTAATTGCTTCCCCAATTAAAAGTTCCGTAATTTCTTCGGGAGAACTGGAGCCCCGCGGGGCTAGCATTCAATGTCGTTTAATGCCGATAAACCGACAGCTTGTAGCCTGTCTGCTTTGATCAGTAAATCCTGCCGGCAATAACAACATTTTCGCTACTTACGAGTTTTACTTCTAAATTTAGCACGCTGTAAATATGCCAGTTTCACGTACGGCGACTGAGTTGGTTTTTCCAGCTAGGTCGTATCGTAAAATGATATTCTTGTTTTTCGCGTTTAAATTCCGTTTGATGCGTATGCGCGATCGCGCGACCGACTACGTGCTCGCGAATCGAATCAGCAGAAATTAGAATACTCTGTTAATGGTATTAATATTGTTACCGGCAATTATTGCTATCGTTATTAACGTCAATATTTTAACAAAGCGGTCGCTCGCGTGGCAGATATCATTCATATCAATTACCGCGTTTAGAGTCAAACAAATCGTCATTATAATAATGTCCGACGCAGTAAATATCATTTACGGATAATTATTACACGCGGCCGCGCGTGTTCGTAAATCTTCATAATCCCTCCCCGGCGCGCCCGACGGATAGCTCGTAATAAAATGAGTATGGATTTTCATAAAAATTTCGAGGGAGTAACGGCGGGGTTCATAAATTTCGAGGGCAGAAAGACACGGGGCCGAAGCTACCGGTGAATGCGTCCGGTCCGCATCGTTTTATCTTCCGCGCCCTCTCTTTCTCTCTCGCTTTTATTCGCGTTCGTCACTCGCCCACGATACCTTTCCCTCACCCCTGGCTATATTTCGAGCAGGTGCGACATCGTCGATTGCACGAGTTACGATCGTGTCCGAACTGCGTTTCGTCGCTGGCAGTCATTACTTGTGTGCCGATGGGAGAGAAAGAGAAGGACAAAGTGGCGGTGGCAGTAGAGAGGACGGGGGTGCGCTCTGTGTAGGGCAGAACGAAGGGAAGGTGCGAGAAGGGTAAAAAAAAGTATAAATCCCATCAGCGAATGTATTTTCCGTCAGTGTCCACCGCCAGATAACCCAGATACGTTGCTTTGGGGTAGCGCATCGGCCGAGCACGACAAAGAAAGAGAGCGTTGGACGGCGTCGGGAAAAAATGCACCCCAACTCGCTTGGTTATGGCCGTTCGATTTAAAGCCAGCGACGTATCCTCCGCGAATTAATCCACCTCCCGACGTGCCAGTCCGTTATCTGTCGTCTCATTCTCCGTCCGCCTTCTTTTTCCCCTCGTCAATTCTCGACCCTTTTGTCGTCGCGTTTTTTCCCGCCGGATATCTTTGTGCCTATCCACTTTGTTGCGGAGACGACAGAGGATAACTGATAACGCGTAGAGCGACGAGCGAAAATGCGATTAACAGGCAGCGGATGAGAAAGACGAAATTAGGTTGCTACCTTGATTTACACGTTGATACGGATGCGCGATTCGACAAGTACGGCGTTGGGCTGCGTATCATTTAGCTTATTTGAATGCATTTACGCTGTTTCGAAAACCATGCTCCTTGCCGCGAAACGGACGCAAGCCCGATGCGAGCCCTGACCTACTGTGGCAGGCAAAGGTTTAACTGCCGTAGTAATTGAGGATCTTAGTTACACGGCAAGGCGAGTCGGATTACCGTAGCCCGTAGCTGTAGTCGCCCTTAACGAGAGGTAAGAACCGTAATTGTGGCCGACTCGAAATGTCACTCGTTCTATTAATGTCTCGTTGCGGATTATAATTGAAAATCCTTCCGCGTTACGTTCCGCCCTGAAACGCCCTGGAGAAAATCCTGGATTACGGTTCAGGTTGTACTAGCTTCGCCGCTGTCGGCCATCCTTTCTGTGTCGCTTGCAATCAGATTTGAAACTGCCCTGGGGTAAGCTATTATAACTGATCCCGGTCGCTTGGGCGATGATTTACTGTTAGTTCCTCCGTTTAGATTTTTGTTGCCGCGAAAAAAACTGCGCCTGTGCACGTGATATGATATGGGATCAGAAGCAAGTGGAAGTATTGCGGGCTTGATCGTTAACGAAAATCTCGTGAAAAATGTATATTTGGTCAAAACAAAAGCTGTTTCTACGTATTTCCAACTATTCTTGAATAGCAAACATCCGGCGTCAAATAATGAAACGCACGTGCTCGAGGAAAGCTGCGCTTGTTCACGTCAGATGACGTGGGAACAGAAACAAGAGATGTGAACTATCTCGAGAAAAATGTACATTTATTTAACACTTTGACTGCCATGATGGTCATCGCTGACCGGCGCAAGAGATTTTACTGAAGATCCAAAATATTCGCAATGGATAGCAAGAATTATTTTATAAATACAATTATTGTTAGAATAGTGATGCGATCCTTTGGTCTCCAATACCTGCATATTATTTACACTTTGCATAATTCAGTCAAACGCTGTATTTCATAGCATCGCCGTTCTAATATAGTAAAATACGCTTGGCAGTCAACGTGTTAAAAATACGAATTTCCTCTTTGTTTCTAGGTAGATAGCAACAGTTAGTATGACATCTCAAACTCTTTTATATTGTTTAAAATGAGCAAATTGCATACACGCGGCACCTACAACACGTCTGAATTCGTTCCCTGTCCAAAGATATCTCCACGTTTTGCGCGCCGAAACCAACTACCATCAATGTACAGCGTTAGCTAACACACCCGAAGACGCGGCATAAGCTTTATCGATTTACAACTCTGCCAGCCTATTTTTGGCAAAATTTCGCAGCGCCGACAAGCCCGCCGTTTAACCCAGACAAGTTTTACAAG
The DNA here is from genome assembly GCA_033815515.1 of Cryptocheilus praepositus. Classification (NCBI taxonomy): domain Eukaryota; kingdom Metazoa; phylum Arthropoda; class Insecta; order Hymenoptera; family Pompilidae; genus Cryptocheilus; species Cryptocheilus praepositus. The sequence continues at coordinate 5,756,277 of JAWWQZ010000315.1, forward strand.
CGCTTCGCATCTTTCGCCGGAAATTTCAAAAGCATACCGCGATCGTGCTTCAGTCTCTTTAAAGCGGAAGCCACGCCGGGATCAAAAGCGTGTCGTCGCCGGTGAAATCGGGAACACTGGCGTACCGCCAGTCGGGAAACAAAGAAAACGCGCGGGGCTAATTAATGATTTAATTATAAGAGGAAAGTTTTGCGGCCGGCCGCCGTCGCAGTATCTCCTTGGGGAGAAAACAGGGGAGAGCCTGGCCACTCCCGCGGATAATTGAGGATGCTAAGGCCAAGTCTTATGGGTAACCACCAGACAACTGGGGGGCCGGTCTAACCATGATCTATGACCGGTTCGTATATGAGTGACCTTTGTCCGCCCCATATCCCTCCGGGAATCGAAAGGGTCGCTAACACGCGTACTGGCGTCGCGAGCTGCCCTCGATAATGGAGAAAAATTCGACGCCGTCCCAACGGTGTTGGAAGAGTCGAATCGTTGGCCGATCGATCACTCCTAATGGTGGGATTAGCGCGGATTGAGTCGAGACGCGGTGCTACCTGATTACCTACATTCCTTGAGGACAGATCGGCGTTCTATCATTGCCTCTATCAGTACGAGAACGCTCATGCGGAATACGCCCCAATTTCCACTGGCACACTTTTCGAAGGTAGCCCTTATCGCCGCGAAACTTCATTCTTTCCGGGTGCGACGTGTAATGAAGCGGCGTGGAAAATTCTTTACAGCGCGCCGCGTACATTCGCGCCCCCGCCGCCATCGGAATTTACAACTTAATAGTCCCAGGGCACTCATTAATTCTGAGGGTCAGATCCGATTCCAAAAATTGCGCCCAATCAGTCACCGCGCGCGTTCGCCGATAATCCGATACAAATGAGGATAATAATTGGTGTCGTATATAAACGCCGCATCCCCACGGCAGCGTATAAAACGGCTGATTGATAGGCGGTGATTATTCGACGCGATCTTGGGCAGATTTCTTTCATCGGCAAACGAGGAACGCGATACCTGGACCGGCGCGTGCTTTAATTAACGTCACAGGACCCCTCGGCGTTTTCTAAGGGAAACTCGAACAGGGAGTGAGCCGAAAGAAAGGTTTCGATGATTCATCGTCACAATGCGGTATTGGGACCTCGCTACCCGCCAGATAATATCCCCTTAAACGAGCAAGAAGGTCTCTCGAAGGGGTACTTTGACTGACAGGGACTGGCTGGCGGAAAATCTTATTCTTCTGCCACGAAGGAGGAGTGGAACCAACCGGGACGTCGCCGGAAGAAAGACCCGCCACGGAGATATTTAAATCGTCGTCAGTTTCATCAAACGTCAGTCGTCTCGCTTACTCTAACTCAATTCCCGGTGCAGACAGCCGATAAATCACCTCCACTCACGCGTGATTTCGCTGTCGATAAATATTTGCACAGACCCACGACATTCGTTTGGCGACGTGTTTTCTTATATTCGCCGCACCCACGCGTTTCGGCCCGAGTTGTTCAAGTAAATGTTGCGAAAGGCGGAGTCCTTTTTTTTCCACCGCGTTCGATGAATGGAATGGATTTTAAATGCAGTACAAACTTCGTTTGTCGAAAACGTTATACGTTGCCGATACTCAATTGCATAGCACGTACAGGGATGCAGGTAGTGTTTCGTATGTGTTCGCGCGTACCGCAACAATTGCACGACGTCTCTTTCGATTACCCGCAGGGTCGGAACAAATCAAACGGGTCGTGTGCGGTATGTGTGGATATTCGGATGCATTTCCCACGAGGCGCGAGTAAGAGCTGTATCTCGGCGGACAAGCATTTCTTTGTTTGGCCGAGATACCGGTGGCGCTTGGTTTTACGACTGGAAAGAGAGAAGAAGCCGTTTTCTTCCCTCTGCTTTTCCGTAAACAAAGGAACAGCTTTAACTGCGAATACATACGGAGGGCTTAGGTACGGGCAATAATGTCGCGCGTTATTCATTCGCACGATAAACTGTGCGATTTAAATGCGCAGGGAAATGCGGAGAAACGTGTGGACAGGATAGCTGGAAGAAAGGCAGAGACAGTCGTTCATTATGTGGATTAAATAGAAATGTATAACGTAGAGCAAAAATCGGGATAGGTTGGTTACACCGCGAATCGAAAGTCGGCTGGAGTAGTTGAGCGCATTTACTGATAGTAGAGTGCATTTCCCATGTGGGACTTCAAAAGTGATGCAGACGATGGAATGCGCTCCTTTTGTTCATTGACGTAGATAAATGGCTTCGAAATGTATCAAATAAATTGTCTCTACTCGAATATGCTGAATAAAAATATTGTTCACGTGGAAAACGTATATCTACTGGAAACTGTGCCGAATTACGTGTTCACTTTTGTGGAAAATTATTTATCTATACGGGATAAATAATGAAAGGGTTAGCAAATTCTAATGTCATATCCGCTGACTTTGCATTAAAATTGACACCAAATAGCCCCAAATCAACGACAAACAGTACCAAGTATAAATATCTTCAATACCAAAATTCATTAGCACTTCGACTGCCGTGCGTATTTTACTATATTAAAACCACAATGTGATGAAGTACTACAGAATATGATTGAATTGTGCAAAATGAAAATAATGCGAAAGTATCGGATACCAAAGAATTGAATGATTTTTTAATATTAATTGCATTTACAAAGGTATAAATGCTACCGATTGGGTATTTTTTGAATTTTTCGTCAGACCTTTGCGCCGGTCACCGATGACCACCATGACAGTCAAAGTGTTAACGCGTTGACTGCCAAGCGTATTTTGCTATGTTAGAACTGCGATTCGGTGAAATACTGCGCAGTATGATTAAATCGTGCAAAATGAAGGTAACGCAGAGTTCTTAGAACCCAAAGTATTGAAGCACCGTTTCAATATCAATAGCTTTTACAAGATTGCAAATAGGCTTCATTGCGAATTTTTTGCTTTTTTAGTAAAATCTTTTCCACCGGTCACCAGTGACCACCGTGACAATCAAAGTGTTAAACTCCGACTGTACTCAAAATTGCCCGAACTCTTCTCAGCGTTCTTAATTTGCGAAACCACACTCTTTGACCAAACGGACGTCATTTCGTCTACTATGAATTGATAACCGGCGAAACTTAAATACACATCAATTTCAATCTGCTAATCAGTAACCGTCTGCTCTTCAAGATTCGCTCCGCAGCCATTTGCATCAGTGTCGGTAAACGTGGAGATGTTTTCCAGTAGCGAAATATGAACTGCTTGCAAATCTTTTGCACTGGTCACAAGTGACCACCGTGGCAATCAAAGTGTTAAACTCCGACTATACTCAAAATTGCCTGAACTCTTCTCAGCGTTCTTAATTTGCGAAACCACACTCTCTGACCAAACGGACGTCATTTCGTCTACTGTGAATTGATAACAGGCGAAACTTAAATACACATCAATTTCAATCTGCTAATCCGTAACCGTCTGCTCTTCAAGATTCGCTCCGCAGCCATCTGCATCAGCGTCGGTAAACGTGGAGATGCTTTCCAGTAGCGAAATATGAACTGCGCTGGCACGAGGCCCGAGTGAATTATCAGTTACGACTCGGGCCGACAGCAGGCATGGCAGAGAAAGGTTAAGCTGTCGCTTGACGGACGAGCGGCTAATGAAAGCTTAGCCGTGTAATGCAATCTGACGGAAAGCAACCTAGCCGTCTGACGTGATAGGTCAGTCGAGGCCGGTAGTCGTAGTTTGCCGGGGAAGACAAGTGGATTACTTGAGGCCCTGGGGATGGCGGCCATATAACAGACGATCTTCGACTTCTCTTTTGCTTTTGTTGCCCATCTTCCGCGCTGCTCGTGAGTGTCAATCCATCGAACTGGATATTCTTGGCCGTCGATGTCCGGTCACTTTCGTCGCCCTTCTCACTGCGTATTGTCCTTCCGATTCACCCCGAGGCCCACCGTCCCACTCGAAATCCATCGCGACAGTTATTGCCCCAAATTATTTGCCGCTTTATTTCCGTTATCACAATTTCAAGTTCCATTCACATTCAAGCGTTTAAATCAACTTTTAGTATTTATTTCGCGAACCTGGCATTTATAAATTGTCTAGCAAGTAAGTCACCTCAGTATTTAGAATTAAATATTCTCGGTCGGTGATGTCCGGCCAAAGTTGCAGCCCTTCTTACTGTTAGCCGTCCTTCCGATTCACCCCAAGGCCCACCGCCCCACACGAAATCCATCGCAACAGTTATTGTCCCAAATTATTTGCCGCTTTATTTCCGCTATCACAATTTCCAGTTCCATTCACATTCAAGCATTTAAATCAACTTTTAGTGTTTCTTTCGCGAACATGGCGTTTATCAATTGTCTAGCAAGTAAGTCACCTCATTATTTAGACGGTAGTTAGAATTAAATATTCTCGGCCGTTGATGTCCGGCTAAGGTTGCAGCCCTTCTTATTTCTAAGCCGTCCTTCCAATTCACCCTGAGGTCCACCCCCGTGACATCCCCTTTGAAACACGCGGCACACGACACCGCGACACCCGAGTTATTGTCGCAAACGATTTGTCTCCCCATTTCCGTTCTCCTCGAGACGTAATTTGCGAGTGCAGAAATCACCGTACCAGCCGTAATAGCATATAACTGGCAGGTGATTCGTATGATTACCGTCGTTTCCCACTGTCGGACCTATTCTATGATTGCCAGTTAAATGGTCACCAACGAGGTGGGCGTGTTAGAAAAATTTGCCGTAGGTTGTCAGACGATGAAATGTTTCGGTGGAAGAGAATATCAGGTTTACGTCGTTGCAAAGTTGACGAATGAAGAGTTTTGTCCGTGACATTTGTAGAAACAACAATTTATGTTAGGTAAAGTCGCAGTGATTGCCACATTCAACAAAAACCATCAACACATTTACTTTGGAAACACACAGTGAATAAAATTATTTAGTTTCCCAATGATTCGGAGTTAGAAAGGTCTTAATCTTCGACAAATTACCATGAAATCTCTACAAAAGTTAGAACAAAATTGTAATAATAATGGTCACAATCCATTAATGCATCTCAATAAACCAGAATCATTGATATTTCCATTGAAAATAACGGGCTGCGGACATTTCAAACGATGATCTTAAAGTTAAGACAGAAAGTATCGACGATTGAGCCGAACTCAATTAGCATATACTTCATCCTAGTTTCTGCCGATGTAACTAACATGAGTATTAAAAGCGATTATCAAAGTCCCATGTGTCTGAAGTTGAAAGGAAGAAAGGAGTCGGAGCACGTATAGGAAGCGTTCTTTTTCGCGTAAACTCGCCAGACTATTCCGTAATCGGATAGTGGCGACAATGATTTTCTTTTACATGGCGACACACGCGTACTTTTACCATTCGGATACTCACTCCGACATGCGGTTACTTAATTCCATTCGGCACGACAGCGGCGCTTTTCCCAGAAACGTTCAGACACCCGCACGATCGATGTGCTAAGTGCAGGAAGTCGAGAATTTCGTGCTCTAAAGTCGTGTTTCTGAGTACGGCGTCGAGTATAAACGCATCCAATCATTCGCCATGCCCGTATGTAATACATGCAGCGTGTTTTATAAGTTGGTCCGTCGGTTGAGTCACGGTTAATTCTGGATTGCGTTTATTAGGTCTGCGTTTGAGTTGCAGGTATCGGATAAGCTGGAGGTTATTTTTGCGTAAAAATAGCCTTTAAAGTGACTCATTGCTTCTAGAGGTAAGAATAGAGTGAAAAATGAACTAAAGGAAGTGAAAACGAGAGAGCCGCTTTTAGGTTGAAGTTGCTAGAAAATATGCGCAAACTGTAATTTAAACATTTCCTTACAAGGTCTCTCTTGTTATTTTTCCCAAAAATGATAATCTTTTTGAATATTTTGCACTACGAAAACTGAGTACGTATTTTTCCTATTTCGTGACCATGCTACATTAAAAAAAAAATTATTTCCAAAATACCTTCTGAAACGCCTTCGCCAGATAATAATACAAATGAATGTAACGAACGCACCTCGCGTGGGCGCATAAAACTCCCCTTTCCGCATATCTTTCTCGCCAAAAAGTGATTTCGAACCCGTGCAACTCGCAACCACTTCGCACATAGACGCGGGGCTCGCTTAAAATCGTTATCTCGCAATTTCACCGCCGCTATTAACAGAAATTGCCTGCCGCCCATGTACTTCACTCCCGACGCGCATACACGTTCTTCAGCGACCGGAGCACAAATAAAAGTAACGCGATAAAACAAACATCGGATAACCCATTTAAAAGAATGACGCCAGGACCGCGGTATAATGTCACACGTCGCCCCAAAAAAAGCCCAAGCGTAACACGAAAAAAAAATAAAATCGCGGAGCGTCCACGGGTAGAAAACAGAGCTGCGAGAGGAGACGGAAAGAGTCGACGAGGGTGCGAGAAGGAGGCGAAGAGCCGAGAGAAAAGGGAGTGGAACAGAAAGAGAGGATGGGAGAGATTGAAAAAAATCTCGCGCATTTTTGTAATCTCCCCCGTCCACCGTCGAAAAGGACACCGTTCCCTCGCGTATATTACGCGGTGCCGGGGCGAAAATTGATTTTTCAAATCCGCGAACAGGGGTGGGCCGCGCCGTCGGTCGCGTCACGTAAGCGAGTCCGCATTATACGAACGCCGGTCGGATATTTACGACGCAAAATGTCTGGTTTGCAAGTAAAATCGCCGCCGGTTGCCTCTCTGTCTCCCTCTCATTCTGTTTCTCTCGCGCGGCCACTCTCGGTCGGAGCTGACAACGTTTGACCCCTCGACGTTGGGGTGGATAGGTTATAATTGGTTTTATCTGACTGTAGCGCGGCGGAGGTGGCCCTAATGAAAATGATAGGCCGACACGCGATGTATTACCGCAGCAACAGCGAGAGTACCGGCGTACACTATCGTGCATAAGTATCCGGACAGTCACTTGCTTTTTGGAGCAACACGCGTTCCTATCGGAGAAGAACTAATTGGTGGCAAACTTTGCAGGCGTCAACGAAAACAGCCGTGAAAACGCGGCAAACTCTGCAGAAAGCTGAGAATACCACCTTGATCAAAAAGTTGTAGGACTTTATTCATAAAATCTGTAACTGACAAAATATCCAATAAAATTCACTCTTACCCTACTTTCATTATAAATACTCAATGTTCTCTCAACGAATTTCTTCGGCATCTTCTCTATAAATTTCCCAAAACGACTGTCATCTTCAACCGATAATTTTCTAACACTGTCCCTTAACACATTGACAGCCGGTCCCGCGAAAACGCGGGTTTCTGAGTCTGTCGCTTGAGTGGCGACCCTACGGTGATGTGAATTTTTTTGCTGGTATGAGTCTTACATACCGATTTGTATTTACTTGTCATGTCTCGAGAAGTACCACACTTGCCTTAAATATTAAAATTTTTGTTTTCTGTTTACGTTATAAATGCGATAATCCACCATGAAATGAGGAACCATATTTCTTGAAGTACCACACTTGCCATAAATATTAAAACTTTTGTTTTCTGTTTACGTTATATACCTCCTTGATCAAAAAGTTTTAGGACTTTATTCATAAAATCGAAAATACAAGTTTATCCATTATAATTGATATCGTCCCCTTCAAAGAACTCCCCATCGATTGTAACGCACTTATACCAGCGCTTCATCCAATCATCGAAACATCGCTGGTATTCAATTTTTGGTATGTCCATCAGAGTCGTCTTCGACTTTTCCATAAGATCCTTCCGAGTGCTGTAACGCGTTCCGCAAACTTTTTGATCAAGATGGTAATTTGTTCGACATAAATCTCAATGGGCGACACGCGTCATCAGAAATAAAAAAGTGGCTGATGTACACGGTGTAACGCCTGCTATACGACGCCTGTTTAAAATTGACCACCAGTTTGTTAGGGCACGGATATTTGTGCTGAGCAGTGTACGCGGCCTTACAGCGAGCTTTTCAGAGGCATAGAAGCGTAGAACGAACGAAGAACCGCGGTCAGCGCTGCCAGTCGGTCTGCACGATATTACTATTTGCACAAAATTACCTTGGCACAAAATTGCCGTACTTTGCCATACTTAGCGGAGCACTGGAGTCTCGATCAGACGGCGTCGTCGTTGTCGGGCGTCGTTCTCGACATAATCGCGTGCGTGATCCGGCGTGCACCGGGTAATAGGCTTTGCTTCACGTGCAGTTTGCTTCATTCCCTTTGCTTCCTACTTCCGCCTCTTTTCCTTCATCCGATTCTTTCTTGTTATTCACTCTTCTCCTTCGACGAGAAACGTTCTCCTCTCTCGTCGCCGTTTTCTCTCTTTTTCTAACGAGGTAATACGTGTACCGATAGGAATCGGCCAACTCGAAATTTCTCGCCCGGAAACGAATCCAGCTGGTATCGGTGCTGGTTTCGCTCAGTTCATTCGTAATTGTTCGCAGAAACAGGCGGGGTAATTTGTTGTTCATTGCGGCATTGCCCCGCCGCGGTGGCTTTGGCTTAATTAACGGGGACGATTAATATTCGGCGATTTATCTTCGCGGAGGAATGGATCCCAGCTTTTGGCCGAGCGGCAAACTCTGTGACGCCGGGGCCAGAGTTTCGGGCAACGAAATGCGTTGCGCACCGAGGAGGCGTTCTTTGCTCTCTCCCGGCGCGAAATTAAAGGCTCAAATTAAACCCCCCGGCGAAATGCCAGTTTTCGAGAGTCTACGGCGAGATATGACGCGATTATTTTCCGGGGAAGAAAGACGCACTCGTAAAAATGAGATTGTCCGCGTAATTCGTCAACTGTCGATGCCGCACGTTAGTCCTAAAGCGAGTCTGACATGTCTAATTCGTGGTACAGTCGGGTATTATTACGAAGTGAAATGTAACATGACACGCGGATACGACACGTTCCGCGTCGAAGCAATTTTTGACTCTACTGTGTTTTGAAGATCGAAAAATTTCGCGGTGACTTTTTTGCGCGGCAGACGCGTTATTCACCTCGACACTTCGCTTTTCTCATTTGAGCGAGGGAAAAAGCTGCTTTCGAGGCTGGCACTAAAACGAGGTCGGCGTACAGTCGTGCAGCGAGAAAATGTGATAGATGAAGCCTTTGTCCGTCCGTCCATCCAGTGAAGAAGTAGGTCTCTTTTCCTTCGTCCCCAGTCTCGAGTCCCATCCATCACGGAATAAGAAGGTTCCGGGTTACCTTCCTCGTATGAATATTCACGAGGGCGCAAAACAAAGGACGGCGTACGGTGAAGATTGCCGAAGGAGGAGACAAACCGGATCAGCGACTTTAATCCTTTGACCGGCGCTTAGCTGATCGCTCGAGCTCATTTGTGATTTTTACTCTACTCTTCGCGCCGTAAAACCAACGGAACTGAGCACTGACAAAGCATAAAAATAAATACGAAATAGATTTAAGCTCCGACCATTTAAAAACGTCTTTTAACAGAAACTGCGGAATGATAGTATTTGAAAAAATATTGAAATGAAAATCACTCTTTACGTCTAACGAACGATATACTCAAACAGCAGCTGATGAACTCACATCCGAATTAACAAATAACCGGTTAAAAACTGTAAAAATAAAAATTCTCTTGTAAGGTTCCTCTCGTATAGTTTACATGGTTTTATAGAAAAGCTCCCTGTTTACTTCAATAACTATCATTGCAGCGACCCTGCGCTTATACAAAATGTCACGAAAAATAGCAGCATGTCGGTGCAGGCATTCCGGCAAATTGTGAGGATACTTTGCATTCCAATTTGGCGTTTATCACGGACGAATGGAGACATTCGCGGGTAGGCAGTATTTGAAAAAATATTAAAATGAAAATCACTCTTTACGTCTAACGAACGATATACTCAAACAGCAGCTGATGAGCTCACGTCCGAATTAACAAACAACCGGTTAAAAACTGTAAAAATAAAAATTCTCTTGTAAGGTTCCTCTCGTCAAGGTTCCTCTCCTCCCTGTTCACTTCAATAACTATCATTTTAGCAACCCTGCGCTTATACAAAATGTCACGAAAAATAGCAGTACGTCGGTAGAGGCATTCGGGCCAATTGTGAGGATACTTCGCATTTCAATTTGGCGTTTATCACAGACGAGTGGAGACATTCGCGGGTAGGCACGATTATGAGCGATAAGCAGTCGAGCAATCGAGCAATCAGACAGCTACCGCGGCGTGTATAGTGAGCGGTATAATATGAGCGCCATTGTCGTGATGTTCGAACGACAGCGCTGGTCGGGCGTTATGTCGGGTAATGACGAGAGAAATACGGTTATACGCTGGTCCATCGACGGTGGCAAGCGTGCTTCCGTACTTTATTACGTTTTCTATCTGAAGTATGCCATCTTTATTACCTTATCGTGCTGCGTGCCGGCGACCAGTTTACTCGTCGTGGCAGATTCGACCGGGCGATATCCGCCCGTAAGAGTAATAATTAGTAGTTTCTTTTTCAATTTTAATATCGCGCTAATAAGCAGCACACAACGGATGATTACACGCGTGCCACCCGTCCGCCTCCCTTTTACGCCGCGTTAGGCGTCCCTCGCTCTAGGGACGCACACGACCGTGAGTCCATTATCTGCCGTACTAATATCACTCGGCACAATCATGCGTGACGCATACCGCGCGCAGTCCCACTTTTATTCGCGGCATTTTAATGTTGGTTTTGTGCAATTATCCGGGGCCGAATCGAAAGTTGCGCCGCGGCGGGTTTTATCCGTTTAACGTCTGACTCAGGAAAACGCGGGCATGCCGACGGAATAATTGAAACTTCTATCAGCGGGAGTGCGAGAGGTACGGACTGCGGGAATAATTGATGACGCGGCGGAAGTCAAGCTATGCCGGAGAAATATTCGCGACGCGCAAAATGCCGAGACCGCCGTAACTTTCGTTTATTGAGTGTTATCGAGCGAAACACAGGTTCGTACTGCGACGTTCGCGGCGCCTTCAGCAATTCGAACATTTCCAGCCACGCGTCGCGAAGGCACGAATATCGCGTACACTGGAACGTGTACATGCCTACACGTGCTTGCCCAGACACATTCGCACGCGTCTGTGCAATGTCGGGCGACATCCCGGCAGTGTTCGACACGTACGTACACCTTCAAAGCTCCAGCGTCAGATATTAATATTCAGGACAGGTTTAACGGTTATTTTGTGCCCCGTTTTTATATTCCATAGAATCCGACCGGGAATATTCAATATATTATTGCCGAGGCGCTGTGCCGCCGCCGGTGCCTGCCTGTCTCAATATTTTATTGAAATATATATCGCAATATCGTCGGGCGGGCGGACGGCGCGTGCACGCAGGGCCGCCTCGTTGGATATGCACAATCGGCGGGGGCGTTTAAATCTTCCTTGATCCCACGAATGGGCATTATTATTTTTCGAAAGTCACAGCGTGTGGGGTCGTGCACGAAGGATTTCGTGGCGGCACCTTTATGCGTAACGCGCACGTCTGCGGGGGCAGAAACAAACGCGGGAGCGTGTTGGGAAATTAATTAGAATACTATTATGTGAATGTAGCGAAATTATGCGGAATGTCGTAAATTCGGTTATGGCGGCTTAGGGGTATCAATCTGTCGAAATGGAACGTCAATAGCAGTATTAAGTCAATGCATCAATACCAGATGCAACGTCTCCGGTTGAAGCTCTTCGGATAAGCAATAGATACGGCGTAAGGACATTCTGATAATTTACGGCTCTCCATTTTCTGGAGAGGGATAGATCATCGATGCTTGTGCCATTCAGAAGGGGCAGACCGTATTCGACGAACTCGCCCGACCCTGCACACGCACAGAAGCGGGAGAAATGCCGAAATGGCAGTATGCTAAAAAACGCTGACACTGACAACTGAAAGCCCTGGTGCGAGCGAACTCTCTCTCTCTCTCTCTCCCTCTCTGCCTATTATACGACTTGCCCACTATGAAAAATCACACACCCCCTGATTCCACTTTTTACTCAGTCTGCTTAGGCAATCCTGCATTCCACATGCTAGATTCTATAATGTTTTTATCATAACTTGCTCAACTGTTTAATTAACGCGCTTAAAAGTTCGTTAGGCGACTATACAGCCATAAAATTCTAAAATCCAAATTGTGTTTCTGTGTCGCCCTACTTCTGATTTCACAATCCTGTATCCTGATCGATTTGTCACCGTAATATAAATAAACAAGTCATACGTAGCACATTAATCTGATAAAAAGACATAGTTTAATATTCATGAGTTTCCGTGCAAATCATTTGTCGGACACAAAACTGTTCTCCCGTATAATTCAGCAAAAGCGGCGGCGCACATCGAACGATATAATTTATATCCGTGGCATTCAGAAATATCATTACTCCCGGCAGCAGTACCGGTGCCCGCGCGCGCACTGTATTCTGATGTACAAGCACGGATAATACATTTTGCGACAATGTACATAATTCGTCGCTCGTTAGTCTAATGAACTACACCGTTAACTGCTTCTACAAATGCGAGGCATCATGTTTGCGAATAATTGTGCCGTGGCGGCAATCAATATTGTCTGCCTCGACGGCCGTCGTCGGTAAAGGCGGCAAAGGGACCAAAAGGATAATACGCGCCGAACTATCTCTATATTTCGGAACGATTGACCGAGAATAACGACCGAATTTTAGCCGCACCGCCTCCGACGCGCAAGTTCTAATTTTGAAAACGGTCGACGACCCTTCGACGCGTGAACTTTACGGCGAAACGATAAATTTTTCGCTCCCACACGAGCGCATTCAAACGGGCATGGACACTTCGAGGGAGAAATATTCGCAGTTTATCGTCCCGAGAAAACTCGCCGCTTCTCCGCTGTCGGTATCCCACTTTTATATCGGCACAGATATCGGGAAGTGTCTTTCGACGTGCGAAACGTCTCGATCCACGCTCACGTCCCCGAGTCAATGCTCAGGCAAGCATTTCGCGCAAAGTCCTTCAACGTTCTGCCGTTGAATCACCGGAAACATATTCCGACTGCAAGCACCTCGACGCTTCTTCTCCTCGCGACGAAATACGTTGTATAATGTGCACATGTATTATACATGCCCGGCATGTACGTACATATATAATTCCTTGGCGCATTTTTCGCTGCGTGCGAACTTCGACAGTCCGTGACGAGTCTCTCGCGACACCATCCAGGCGAGAGATATTAAAGCCGACCCACGAATTCTCCAACAACGTTCAACCATACGTAACAGGTACAGGAGTGCATGAGATCAGACGAAAATAGAAATCCGCTTATTGATATCGGAATACGAAGAGTTCCTCCGACGTTAATATTCCACATGCCACGAGGATCCGGCCGCTGACGAAACAATTACGCGCAAATCCCGTGCAGTCAAACGGCCGCTTAAGAACAACTAACCCACCGCGGTAAATTAAAAACGAGCTCTCCAAAGGAATGAAGATGAAAGCGGGCGAGGCACAGACGTAACCGGCGCGGTAGCGGCGGAAAAAGAAGAGTCGGGGAAAAAGGAAGAGATAAACAGAGGCAGGAGACAGCAGGGGAGGGAAAGAGATCGGCGTCGGGGTTAAAGCTATGGGTGGGAGCGCGCGTGGAAGGGGCGATCGAAGGGTTGAAGGTTGGAAACGGGACAGAAAGTCGTGTCGGGCGTCGTACGTGGGGCAATAAGAAGCCGTTATACGAGAAGACATTTAGGAAACGGCGTCCTCTCGCCTGTAAGAACGACTTCGAACGAGGAGGACCGACTACCGGCGCCATAGCGAAATCCCCAACACCCTCGGCACCCCCTTCCACCCACGACACGCTACACGATCCCCCGTGAGATCTCTCCGAGCAATTGCATCGCCTCATCCCGAAAGCGATCACGAGAAAGTCCCGGCCACGCGTTGTCGTGTGAACGTCTGTGTGTTCGTGTCCACGGACACGTGCAGATGTACACGGGACATTCGTGTGGGCACGGACCCGCTTCCGGCGTCGTTGTGTACGTTTACGTGAGCGCACTGTCACGCGGGGGCCGGAAATGAAGCAGTAAAGGCGCGTAAACGCATGGCGGCATTTGTCCCTTACGAGCACCTTCCAAAATTACGAACGTCCCACGCGCGGCATGCGCCTTTTCACTGCCGCAGACCGTCGGAGGCGTGCAGATTTATTAACGCGGCGGCGCGAGGTCGTGCGAAGTGCACGCTTATCGAGAGGTAATTAGTTCAACGTTGAAGTATCGAAAAATCGAAGAACCGCAGATTGAAGGTAGCGAATTGGAGCAGAGAGGCTAAACGGAATCGGGAATCAATAATTGTAAAGTAGCCTATCGATGGAAATTTAAATAAAAACTGTAGCTTAGCTAGTCAACGCGGCAATTTAAATTTCTCCAGTCCGCGAAGCTGAAGGTATGAAACGTCGGGCGGTGAAAAACATTCGCGTTTTATCGCAAGATACGGCGCGGAAAATTCATCGGCTGTTATCCGAAGGAAATAGCTGATCGACGATGGTGTTCTCCATACTCCCGTGACCCGGATACGCGAAGAAGCGAAATCCGGATGCCTGAGGCTAACCTCAAACGTATGCGTCTTTCAAAGTACGCGCATACATACGGAAAAGCAGAGCAGACCTGACGTGACAGCCGTTTTCATGCCTTTCGTGCGGGAAGGGTATACACTGACCGACCGTAAAAAAACAGAGCTCCACCGAAGGGCTGTAAAAATCGAACGTAAAATATTTAACGAGAGTAACGGCCGTACGCTTCGCGCGTATCGCACTGACGCACGGGCGTGTGTTTGCGCGCGCGTACGTGCATTTTTATTGCGTTAGGTGTGACGGGGTAAGATCAAACCGATACAGCGAGCGGGTTAACATCGCTGTTACAGGATAGCTCGATGCCGAGAAGAAACATGTCCATCCTCGAGATTGAACAGACCAACGGCCGAGAATTAATCCTGCGGCAAGCGGATCTCTAGTACTATCGACGTTATGCCACGTAACGCGATGTTCCCATCATAATGTTTTACGCAGCTACATAACGGAGCTATTACCGGCTGTATGCATTTAAAACGATATTTTATTTTGATCTTAAAGCAAAGATTGACGCTATCGGAAAATTCGTATATTTTATATTGCGCGACGTGACTCTTCTCATTTTCCGGCACAGTTTGAAGGAGCGCGAGAATGCTTGACGGAACAACGCCGGATATTGGGCCACCAATGTGATTGTTCACCACCTCGGCTCTGGCACAATAACAGGAGAGTAGGCGAAAGAGGGCAAAACGTCCGAAAGGCGGGAAGAACACAGAGAAAGAACTACTCAATGGCGGCACGAATGGCTATTTCTATATCATCGATCTCATCCATTCATAACGTTGTTCTGAAAAATTCGCGAATAATACCGATAGCCCGCGGAAGTAGCGAGTGCCGGCGTTGATGGTCCACGATACGGTGGAGCAGTATGATAACTGTGCGACCATTTCGAAATGGGACGCGGATAGATCATTCTCGATAGCTCCCGCGTCCGTATGTGTCTACATTTGGCATGGATGACTGCTAGGTCGCGTTGTGATTCATTCATCAAACGAAGAAGGACGAAATTCACGCTCCTGGGTATTTTAGACGGGCGCGTTGTAGTCAGAGGGTGACTGTGATACTCGTCGCTCCGGAGACGAGATATCGTTCGCCCTTTTTCGAAAGTGCCCCCCACGAAAATTCCCCTTTCATCGTAAAAGCGGATCGCCCTCGCGATACAATGGGACGCCGATGGTTAACAGTGGAAAACGCTTCGGCGTGTTCCGCGAGAAGCCAGGAGTGGCGGCGTCGTAAAACCTGACACGACCGCACCGCGGAATTAATATTTCAGGCCGGGAGATTACGCGGTGCGTTTTGGCACGAATTCATGAAGATTCGATGAACAGAGTGGCGCGCGCGCGCAAGTGAGACCGATATCAATGCTTCCAGGGGCCCGCGTGAATATTTCAGACGAACGTTATTTAACACTCTTGCCACGTTTATTAGACGGAAAAATACGAACGCACCGAAGTTCTCTCTCTGTCTCTCCACGACTAGCCGCACCAGCGACAGCACTTCGCGCGACCGCAGGTAAGTGAATTTATTAATTCATCGGCGACGAATCGATATTTCGATATAAACGGGATTGGCGAAAAAAGCTGCAGGTCGTGTATTTTGTCCCGGCCGCGTCATCTATGCAGGCAGTTCAATTTTGACATTAAATGATACGAATCGCTTTGTTGCCACGCGCGCCTCTCTCGTTATCGCCGCGCATTAATTGCATTTCGATAACACGGAATTAACTCTATCTCCTCGGCGCATTTATCACTGCGCTCGACTGATAGAGAGTGTCGCGATCCGAGGCAATCGTGGATAATGAACGCGTCATCACGGTCCCGCCGTCATTGTCGGCCCGTTTTATACACTCTAACTCTTAATAACACACCGACGTCGCCTGTTTGCATTTCGCGACCCTCGCCTATTGTCGATTCACGCCCGGCTAACGGTGACGACCACCGATCAGCGGCCACATTTTGCTAAAACGGAGGCATTTAGGCCGAAACGGTTCGATTCGCCACCGGGTCGAATTTAATCGCCCGTTCACACCGCCGTGAACAATTTTCTACGGCGATGTCGAGCGATACCATAAAGGGTGAACGTTCCTGCGGTCTGCCTGATATTTTAAAACTTCGCCGATCGCTCAATACTGCAAAGCAGGAAGCTTGGCTAATTCGGTGACGTGCCTGACCACGCGGTCATCTGTAATAAATCTAACTTGACAAGTTATAACGGTTGCTTATGCAAGTGCAGATTCGTTGAATAAATATGAGGTGACGTACCGAGGCAATTTTGTGGTTATCGGTTGCGTTAAATGAGATATATTGAAATTTTCTATAATTAGTTACTTCGATGAATTTGATTTCCCAGCATCACGGAATTAACCAAATTTCCCTTACTGTCGGGTGTGAAATAGTTTTCCAAGATGCACGGCAATAATTTTTCGCGCCGTCCCTTTTTAGCATTGGTTCGATATTCGCAATGTTCGCGCAAAATCATCGTGTCATATGTTCTTAGACCTTTTGTAAGTTCGCGCACATGCAATTTTTATCGCAGCCTTTTCACGGGCCTTTTACGAAAAAATGAATTCTGACGGGAAACAGTTCAATTCAATTCATTATTAGTCAACAGTGGGCTTTCACGTACTAATTGCAAAATCGTGTTCGGGACAACGACAACTGAGTGGCTAGTAGTTGCCGAGGGCGGCAGTAAACGTTTGCCTAAAACCGCCAGCACCAATTTGTGACATTCCGCTGCGCTGAGCACGCTCGCCGTACGCGTTCTTTTCTCAGCATAATTAATGACTAACTCTCGTCGAGCGCGGCGGTGATATCAACAGGTACATCGACGGTTATACTCACAAGATTGGATAAAAAACGATCGTCCAAAAAGAAGATGTGAGATGAAAAAATGGAAAGTAGGTAAAGTACCGCAGGATTCACCATAAAACGATTCAGTTTACGTTTTCACAGTTACTGGTACAACGCTTTTCCTGCGGAACGTCCACTTTATAAACTGTTAATATTAACGTCCGTGAGCAATGCAAATTCGCGTACGACATTAGTTTCCCGGTGATAAAATTCATTCCTTGCAGAGTAGAGTCAACGGCAGTATGCATATTCTACATCGAGGAAGTACGTCAAATGGATGAGCCTTCAGTTACTTCGTGCTTTTTTGTCTTCCACCTTCTGCTCCTTTTCACTCCGATAGTTCCCTATCAGTTTCGTGTCTTGAATGTCTTGCCGTGCCCTTTCGCCTTCTCCGACTGGATTAAGGTCATGTGCGAAGTGTGTCGAGACAGGTCCTCTCTCGAGAGAGATTGATAATTATCCGTGTTACTGAACAATCATTAAGTGAGACGCTTGTTGAACCAAGATATGTGAAGGTAATTTATCTTCAATATAAATTCCGCGTGCTTCTCACGTAGCCCACAATAGCAATACCGACTTCCGCTCATAGAAAATATTATAAATTCTTTGTGCGCGCTCGAAAAATATTAACAGGGTGAGCGGCACAGTTTTCTCACCCAGAAGCGGCACCGGCACGCGCTAGAAACGATTTGCCGACTTTAAGAGTTGTAAGCGAAATAGAATTGCAACGGGGAACGTGATCGACTGGATGATAAACGGATTTAACGTTCGTGTCCAACTTAATGCGGCTTACGACGTGGTTAAAATACGGAGCAACGAAGTCGGCAATGCCTTTTCCACAGACGACGAAGCACCGGAGAAGTATCGATTCTGGCAAGTGACATGGAAGTTACAATATTTCTTGTCGGCTGCACACCTGTAAGCGTTTAACCACCACATTGTCCATCCATACAAATTAAAAATACGTATCCAATCAAGTGCACCTCATTCAACTCGTGCCGTTTTTAACTCAACCTCCTATTATCTGGATACAAACGATTGTTACCACCGTAGCTCAACACATCAGTTAACGTCAACATTCCGTTTACTCCGCACCTACACCATTCCGCAAAAGATAACTTGCATTCAAGACACATCGCCCCGCGTCCGAGTGAACCGACGGTGTAGGTAAAATTTCGCGACAAAACCAGGTTAGCGGGTCACCGCACACTTTTCATATATTGCGCGCATTGCGCAGTCTGCCAACAGCTGACAAGTGTGCAAACCCGAAGAAATAAACCGAAGACGTAGCCAAGAGCGAAGCGAAACGTAAATCCGTCGTCCCGCGAGTCGGGTGCGCGTTACATATGTAGCAGGAGTCCAATGTCGGCGGGTGCACATTTCACTTATGGTGCGGCGTAAAACACGCTGTACTCCGTTTTCTTTTTACTGCCGCCGACGCGGCACCGTCTCTGGTATCGCGCAACCGCAGTGCTATCGAAACGAACCATCGTACGGAACCGTACGGAGAATGGCAACGACGAAACAACAACGGAATGGTCATTGCTCGTTACTTTTATTTGGCCGAACGACGTACTCTCGTTTGTTCACACATTTATGGCGCGCAACCTCACGTCGTCGCGTGTACGTGCACGTGAGCACGTTTCTACGAGCGTACTCCAGTATGTAAGTGTGCGTGTTTGCGTGGACGCTCAAGTATGTAGACACGCACGCGTAATATTGCGCGCGGGAACTGCGTTTCATGCGTCCAAGCGCTAATTGCGATATGTCGGCCTCGAATAAGCGGTTCGCCGAATTTAATTTTGACACTAAGGTAGGGATGGCTTTGTTTGGCTTGGAAAAACTGACACGGTTTCTGGTGTCGCCTAAAGCTAAAACTATGATCATGTTGGCTATGGTAATTAAGGGGTTTAAAACAAATTTCAATATTCGCAGATGCACACTATCATATATGTAGGAATTTAACCCTTTAATCGACTGTGTTTGAGGGGACACGAATATACTTCGTGTTATTACTGAGGAAAATGTATGTACAGAAAACGTTTGTTCAAATATTTGTTTCCTTAATATTTTTCCGGGGAGTTATAAGTTAAGGCAATGAGATAGAATTAATAATCTGTGCGCTATTTGATATTTAGTAAATTCGTGGTCAATAAACTGAGAGCAGAATTCTAGCGACTGCAAGAACAACCTTCTATATATCCCTGCAATAGGCTGAATGATAAACTGCAAGTTACCGTATAAACAGTGTGTATGCTTGGAGTAAAAAAATGACACGTGAAAGATCATAAACAAGTTAGTACTGCGATATGTGTTTGAATAAACCCGCAATACACATTGGTGAATGAACTATGACGCATTCGAAAAGAATAGACTATAAAATTTCGATTTTGTTTCAACATAAATGTATCAGCAAAGTTGTCTGCAAAACATGATTTGAGCACAGTATTTCTTTCAAAATTATACCATTTTAAACGAAATATCATATATGTAGGAATTTAATACGTGAAACTAGATAGTATACTATTTATAAACAATAATAACACAATGAAGACACTTTCGTCTTATTTCCTAATCTTTCGTCGTTTCGCCTTTACGCCGTTTCGTCTTTACGTCTTATCGTCAACTCGTAACTAAGCAACCAAAATAACACGATTCAACAAACTCGTCACCTATAATACATCAATATAATAAATGAGGATCATAGGTGACCTTTCCCCGCCAACTAGAGGACCCTGTATTTGAGATCCCACATATATAAAGGATTTTTCAGTGAAGTCTATCTCCTTGTAATCACTAGGGGACATTGCGTGCAAAATTGTATTTTATGGGTCTTGAAGCTAATTGCGATATGCCAGTCTTAAATAAGGGGTTAATTCGGATTTCATTGTACTGCCGAGATAACGATAGATGCATTTGCATTCGACATATTGTAGCAGTTTACAGGGCTGTGTAGAACTGCAGATGTAAAAGCTACTGTAGGTTTTATAATTAATTAGCACAACTACGTTCCATACTTCATAAATGTTGTTCGCATGCTTGATGCACGGCAATCTACAACACGGAAATATTTTTCGTGAAACCGATCTTCATCCAATCGCCCGAGGATATTGCGTGCGGAATTGTGTTTTATGAGTCTTTGCGCTAATTGCGATATGCCGTTCTGAAATGGGGGCTCCTCGGATATCTTTTCACCTTCCAGATAGCACCGCCTTTATTTACATTAAAGCAATAGAAGCCCGTAAAGTCGTTTAAAACTGTAGATGTACAGCGTACTTTTCTGCTGTAATTGATTGACGCAGCCGCATTTCAATATTGACGTGTATTTGCCGCGCATTTCCGTTGCATCCCAATCTTCGAGGCAAATCAATTTCTCGCGGAGCCGATTTTCATTCCATCTGGCGGCGAGTCATTTGCATCGCGCGACTCCCTTCGCGCCCTAAAGAAACCGATGCTTCTTTACGACATCTCGTTGCTTCTGGGTCACATCGAGCTATGGTCGCGTGATTCTATCGTAAACCAACTTTTATGCGCGCGAAGGTACGCCTCGACGCACGACGTCAACAGGACGGAGCCCTCAAGAAAATCGAAGACAAGAGATGTACAGGATACTCCCACTGTTCTTTTTGCCCTTTCCCTGCCTTCCTCTCCCTCTCTCTCTCCATCTCCCGGGAAAAACTTCCTGCTCCTCTCGAGCTTCTGTATGCTCAAGCATATTGCCAGTGTGCATAAAATATATTTAGGTGAGTACATAGCGCGAGAACGACGTCGCCTCGTACCTGTGCGTCGTACAACAGACTACAACAGGCTCTAGAGTACCAGCGCGGACAGAGACGCGATCGACAAAATATTATTGCACGCCGCGACGTGGCTGTTTCCGAAGGGGTGCCGTTGTTATTTTTCAACATTCGTCTGTCCCCTTCTCTCTTCTCAATACGTCCGTTGTTACGCGAACATCAACAGCGTGATCCCTTTGACGATGTGCCTCTATGATGTTCACTGTGCGCAGAGTGCACATTTATCCCCAGACATACGAGCGGGACCATATGCGGGATGTGAAGTGAATCGCGATATAAACGGGGGATAACTTTTCGCGGTCGTTCGCGACTTTTCAAACAAGCCACTCTCGCCGCGGCTTCCGGTGCAGACGGACGGAGGAACGTCGGAGGGTGGATTTTCAAGTTCGTCGAGTGGCGAAAGTGAGCGTCCGTGCGGAAGAGAGTGTCGATATTCGATGGGTGAGAGGTGAAAGTTGGGGTTTGCTTCGTTTGTTTTCTTTTACCGCCGGGAAAATAGTGATCGGAGATAAAGCAAATGGCTTGATATGTTTATATTTCGATGCTATAACGGAAAGCGATTAAAAATAGCCGTCGTTGCGACGTGTTGAACAATGGATTTTTTCACAAATAACCGATAACCGACAAAAACGCTGTGGTTAATCATGGTACCATGCGTAATAAACAGAATAGTGATTAACACGTTGACTGCCGTGCGTATTTTGCCGTATTAGAACGGCGATGCTATGAAATACTACAGCGTTTGACTGAATTATGCAAAATGTAAATAATGTGCAAGTATTGGAGATCAAAGAATCGCATCACTATTCTAACCATAACTGCATTTATAAAATAATTATTACTACCCATTGCGAATATTTTCGATCTTCTGTCAAATCTCTTGCGCCGGTCACAGGTGACCCCTACGGCAGCCAACGTGTTAAGCGCTGTGATTTCTTTGGCTCGAAAATCATGAACGAAGCTAAGGAGACAAGCTTTCATGATCCATATCTTATACGCGAATCAAATAATCTTTATGAGTATCAAACATGGTGATCAATCAAAGAATACAATTTTCGTCCAGCTAAATTATCGTTCCTTGAAAGACAGTAGGCAGAATAGTGATTAAACGGACAAAGAAGATGTCTTAGATAACGACAGAGGCTTCCGGAGAGGGCCTCCAAAATATTTGACGCAGGATTCACGCTCAGATAAGAGCGCAGTGACCCAGTGGCGTGTCGTAGAATCGTCTGTTGAGCATTAATGTTTATGCTACGTCAGGGCGGGTCGCTCGTCGGGGTCGTAAATGGATCGTAAATCTAGTATAACGGCCGCGTTCCTGCTTCGCGATCAAGACGTACCCGACATCTGCCGTAGCTACTGATATAACAAAGTGTTAATTTCCTTTGGTAGTTGAATGTGCACTATTGTTGTCGGAATGTACTTCGGAATCTGCACTATGAGAGACGAAACAACATCGTCCTCTAACAAATCCAGAATTACTGTTTCCTTCCCGAGTCTTCATATTCGGTGAAACTTTCTAGATCCGCGTATTTTACCCTGTCTGTCGGAAGTTTTGCCGACCAAAAGGGAGATGCCGTCTTAAAGTGGGAGGCACGAGGACGGACATTCGCTGTCCAAGATTATTACCGATCTTGTTACCGGATAAAGGTTACAGCCTGGCCGACAAAAGGTTAACGCCGTAGCGGGTCGTTTACTCGCCCAATGCACTACAAGCACGTTTAAGGCAATTTACCATAATGAACTTTAAAGGTACAAAGCGCGCTACCGGTGCTTTTGAAAGATGAACCGAATGTACGGGAAAAGGTTACTGGTCTTTGTGCGCGTCCAACTATTTTCCATGACCAATCAAGTTTTCCAAAATCAACTAGCCGCGGATAAAACGTGATTCCGGGCAGGGTAAAAATTGAATCAATAGAACGGTTTCTAACGCATCACCCTGTGCATGTAACGTGCGTTGCTTTCCTGCGCCGCAATTTCATAGAGTGGAGATGATTCAAGCAATTCGGTAACACGAATTTGCACAACTTATAAAAGTTAATTCCATTGACATTGTATCGAAAATTGTGTGAATATCGCATCAAAAAGCGAAGGCAGCTACGGGTGTTGATTGAGAATATGAATGCCATGTCGAAAAAATAATAAAGTAAATTGATTAAGTATCAAGTTAAGTGTGTAACGCGCGTTGCTTTCCTGCGCCGCAATTTGATAGAGTGGCGATGATTCAAGCAATTCAGTAACATGAATTTGCACAACTTATAAAAGTTAATTCCATTGACGTTGTATCGAAAATTGTGTGAATGTTGCGTCAAAAAGCGAAGGCAGCTACGGCTGTTGATTGAGGATATGAATGCCATGTCGAAAAAATAATAAAGTAAATTGGTTAAGTATTAAGTTAAGTGTGTAACGCGCGTTGCTTTCCTGCGCCGCAATTTGATAGAGTGGAGATGATTCAAGCAATTCAGTAACACGAATTTGCACAACTTATAAAAGTTAATTCCATTGACGTTGTATCGAAAATTGTGTGAATATCGCATCACAAAGGGAAGGCAGTTACGGCTGTTGATTGAGGATATGAATGCCATGTCGAAAAAATAATAAAGTAAATTGGTTAAGTATCATTATCTTGTCATGATAAAAAATCTAAATAAGCTTCCTTTGTTTGACCAACATTTCGAGGGATACCAACTGCCTGGAAAGTTCCGAAAGGAAATATTAATGGTCCGCACACGAGCGAACGTCCTGCATGAAATTAATACGCGACAACGTACTCTAAATTAACGTTGGGCAATTAGCCGACTAGCATCGCGTAATATCAATATCGCTGCTCTCCGCAGACGAATTATGTGCATTCTCGCGCTGTCTATGCGTCCCTCGCGGACGTTTATGGTAATATAATTCGTTGCCTGGCATATCCTTTATTCATAAGCTGCAGCACCGGCAAAGGAGGTGATCCATGTTGCCGGGTACGAGAGAAAACGCCTGAACTGCTAGGCGAAGTCTTCCACCGAAACGTCCTCCTTATCCCAGTCAGACGCATTTCCCAGTTGGCTGACTATGCGCCACGCTTGCATGTGCAGCATGCAGCGTGCATTCGCCTGTACATGCCGACGTCCGTACGTATTCGCGTGAGAAAATGTACAGTGTGACGCTTGGATGGCGGCAATCGTTTTGAGGAAGATTGGATTATTTTAACTAAATGCAGAACTTCTCATCAGCGTTCGTTATAATTCGTTTGTTACGAAAAACACACTCGCCTGCGCACCGAAATATCTCGTTGGGTAACAGAATTTCAACGAGCTTGAAATTAATATTGTGGGATCTAAAAATAATCGCACCAGTTGTTCTCATAATCATTTGTCTTCAACTACGCTTGATATTTGCTTTTAAGACGAAGCCTATCAAAATTTCAACTAAGAAAATTGAGTTTCCGGAATTCCTCAAACCCCGTCAGTAGAAAATTTCAACTGTGTTTTATATCGATCTTTATTATGGATGTTCGCAGAAATTTTGTTCACGCTCCCTTGTGTGATAAAAAGCTATTCGAAAGTTCTACGACTTTTGAACTTCGTCGACGTTCACCACGTTGTAATGTAAGACTTTTGCCGTACCATTCTCGCCATTTCGTTCCATCAACGAAGCGTGAACGTTGGCTGGCGCGAAAGAATCAGTAGTCATGGGACTCAAACATTTTTCCCAGTCCGAGACCTCGGTTACATTCACTCTAAACTTTAATATGTAAACATGACCACGTAAAATAATAGCAATCAAATATTTCATACCCTCAATTTTGCTTGCTCTAAAAGAAACCAATAAATTACCCGTCCACTTAACCACTCCTCCTGCAAAGATCAATCAGCTAGTTGGTCCCCAATTCCTTTGTTTGGCAAAAACGGAGAGAGATTAATTGGCAATTCAGTTTTATTTCCTTTTCGGACCAACGAATTGATTGTGTCTGGTCCTTGTTTTGTTGCAATCTTTCCCACAAAGAACCTCGTAAGTTTTGTCGGTAGACAGGAAAGACCTATTATACCTTCGAAGAACTTCGTCGACTTGCGAACTTCAGCTACACGTTGTACGTCTTTGCCGATAGACACTATTTCTCCTCGTGAATTAAGAAACAAGCAAGTGGTTTTGTGACCTTACGAATATTCCTGCAGAAGTGAGTGCACCGAGCATATACTTCCTCCTCGCAACGCTCCCAATTACACTATCCCGTTGCGCGTTCTCGCGAAATTGCGAGGAACAAAGACACCTTCGTATTGCTTAAAGATAATTTCCATTTGTATTTCTCGAAAAGCGAGAGTAGCCATATGGTATTCGTTCCCTTGTATCCGGAGCGCGGCCGTTATCGTTGTCCTCGTTACAGAAAACGTACTCGGGCCCATTCCATTCGCTGAACGTGGGTCAGCAGGCGTTGGCGGGGAAAAAAGTGGCAGCAGAAGACGCGCAGCGGCCTGAAATTTATCACCCGCCAACAGCGGGTTATCACCCGCAAAGCGGATTTTTCGTGCAGTTACGAGGCGGCGAGAGAGGAGAGGCATGGCAAGGGAGAGTAAGAGAAAGACGGGCACCCGTGCTTTTCACGTTAATGGCGCAACTTGCGGTCGGTGAAGCGAGCATGGCGAATGGGGTGAAAAGTAAGTGTGAGCGAACGAACGAGAGCGCGAGAGAATGGCAAAGAGGTACAGATGGGTCGAGAAGGGAGGGACGAAAAAGATCGGGCGAACAAAAGTGGCAGAGAGAGAGGTATACAGCCACGAAACGTCGTCCTGTTATAACAGTCACTGGCCAGGTTGAAAGAGGAAACAAGGCGAACGAACCGTCGGAAAGTGGGCTTTCCTAAGTAAGGCACTCATTTGAAGAAGGAACCAGCGGCGAGATGAGGTTTCACTGGGCCCTCGTAACCGTCTAATTATCCGGTAGATACTCTTTCTGACCCGCACTTAACAACCCTCTCGGCAAACTTTTTAATTACTCATCCCAACCCCCTTCCTCCCCTGCGTCTCGTAGCCCATCACCCCAATCCTCCCTCTACTCCCACATTTACGTCTCTAATTCACGACGAATATTTACCCGAACCTCCAAATTAGTCGCGGTCTCTCTCGGTGTATTATTATCCTCCGTGGAATCGCGTATGCCGCCGAGGAAATGCCATTACGCTCGCCGGATCCGTCTGGAAGCAAAACTGTGGCATTCTCTGAGAGCATCTTGCGCGGAAGGGCAAAAGAAAGCGGCCAGCATTGTGAATTACCAATTAGAGCCAAAACAATTGGGTTACAATTGCCATTTTGATATGGCAACGTCACTCCGGCAGGCAATTCTTTTATTTTCCTTCTTTCGTGGTTTACTTCTACTATGTCCAGGCCGATGGCCTTTGGTCTACGCTTTCTGGATCGTTTTACTGTTGCTGGCCAGTCCCTCGTCCGCGACCTGGTGCCACAAGGGATCGAATATCTCCGGTGATCGCCACAAAGCCGACCGTTCGGCCTCCGACACGGTCCGTCGATATTCGAAAGAGAAAACTGGACCACTTCCCCGAAGCCGGACGCGTCCACTTCCGGCTTTACTCCCCAAGTGATCGACGTATATATGCTACCGTTATCCTACCGGTGACCTTTCAGAAGCAGGCGAAAGAGAATGGAGCAAGATGCAAATTACGCTGTTGCGCGTCTTTGACGGCGGAACGATAAACAGCGTCTTCAATTAATCGACAGAGTCGGTTATCCAGTTTCGTCTGTGCCAAAGGAAAGATATCGGTGTTGACGAGTTCTGATTCTAGATGTCCGGAATAAATCTGGCGCTCTGCAGAATCAGTCTCATTTAAGTTGACTATCTTCATTAGTTTTCATGATACGAAAACTTGTGGCAGAAAATAGTCGCTTGTATCGGACGGGCAAATATCTTTACTGTGGTAATGTGTTTTCTAAGGTCGTGGCATTTGAGGTCACAATGTATAGAATGTCTCTTTATAAACAGGAGACTCGACATTTTATCGGTGTTGGTGAGTTCTGATTCTAGATGTCCGGAATAAATCTGGCGCTCTGTAGGATCAGTCATCTAAGTTGACTATCTTCATTAGTTTTGATGATATGAAAACTTGTGGCAGAAAATAGTCACTTGTGTCGAAGGGGCAAATATCTTCATTGTGTTAATGTGGTTTCTTCTAAGGTCGTGGCATTTGAGGTCACAACGTTTAGAATGTCTCTTTATAAACAGGAGACTCGACATTTTCACATATTTGAATATGTCTGACAAAGTGTCAGGATATTTAATTGTAAAATTGTTCATACGCCACTTAGTTCAAGAATTCTAATGAGGAAATTTGTTTCACGAACGGGACTCACTCGGCACACGAAACTGCGCAACCCGCCGTGCATATCTCTTTATGGCATACGCGACAACTCTTTCCCGAGCTTGAAAATGGCCACTTTTAATCCCGAACTTTCGGTTAGCTTGACACCGCAGGAATGACATTTTCAACTGACGGACAAATTGCTCCTCTTTTTCGGAGTTTTGCCTTAATAAAGCGCTGGCGCATGGGTTAATATTGGCGCCGAATTTCCTCGCGAGGAAGCTTGGTCGAAAATTAATGGATGCAGGCGCGGCGGTATGCCGCGTATTTATCGGCAATTTCGGCATCGGCATGCCACCGGCGCCACATATTTCCAGATACCGTAACGATTTTTCGACCGGTATTCGGGACGACGCATTCTTTCACGCTGCCGATCTGTTCGTAAATTTTCATTTTATGCGCGTTAGTGACACCCATCTCCGCATCCCGTCCTCCCTATCCTTCATTCACTCGAATCCGGCGCCCAACATCTTTTTCTGTCGATATTACTTGGCATGTTTCCGCCACTGCTCCTTCCAACCCTCCACCCAGTCACGGGAAAATATCGACACATCTGTCGAATAAGTATCCAGCACATCTGTTGTGACGTCTCTATCTTTTCGGCGAATTTACTGACGACTTCATTCCCATTCCCTTCTTAAAACGCCACTACAATTCTTTCTTATTATGATATAGGAGAAATTAATCGTATACTCTAACACATTGGTATTCAATTTCAGCTTTGGTAACATGTCTGTAGCGAATAAAATTATATATTAGAAAGTGACGGTCACCGTGTTTTAAACAACTGAACACAGTTACGTCCGAAAAATCGTCAGCCCATGTGCGTATTTATTAAATCCTGCTAATTTCTTTCTCATTCCATGCGACGGCTAGCAGGGCCGTGTTCTAGGTGCAATGTACCACCTTCTCGCGAAATGGTAAATCCCTTGGCACGAAGGGAAAGGAGAACGTCGGGAACTGAGAAAGAGAAGCTTCAGGGACCGTAAGCTCGCCGTCTCCAGGAATTACTCGCTCTGTCGTGTGCGATCCCATTTCCTGTTCTTTCCTAGCACGCCTCATGCTCGCGATTTCCGTCCAACTACGCTCTCGTTTCCATGGGGCGTGCACACCAGCATTCGTTCTGCAGTGGCAGTCTGAGATCATGTATTTCTTCCGATCGGGTCTTAGGGTTGAAGCGTTAAGCCACGCAGGCAATCTTTACTGCAACCGAAGCGTCACTTGTCTCCGGCCGCCACGACTTTATGAACAAGAAAATGCGGTTCAACGTAAACTGAACCGCAATGTGGTTAACACTTTGACTACCAAGCGTATTTTTCTATATTAAAACCGCAACGGGATGAAGTATTACAGAATATGATTGAATTGTGCAAAATGAAAATAATGCGAAGGTATCGGAGACCAAAGAATTGATGCATCAAAAATAAATGCGACCGATTGGATATTTTAATTAAATCGATGCAAAATAAAGGTTAGCGCAGAGTTGTTAGAATGCGGTGGCAAAATGATTAATCAAAATGAAGGTAACGCAGAGTTCTTAGAAGCCAAAGTATTGAAGCATCGTTCCAATATCAATTACTTTTACAAGATTGCAAATAGGCTTCATTGCGAATCTTTTGCATTTTTAGTAAAATCTTTTGCACCGGTCACGGGTGACCACTGTGGCAGTCAAAGTGTTAAAGTAAAATTATAGAAATACATATAGATATACGGTTATACGTCTGCAGCACGCAATTGATCATACATAAGACTTGCGTTACATAAAAAAATGCCTGCTTACTGTAGCATCAGAAAAACGGCCGTAGATGCGTCGCATAAAACTGTCGCGGAGCCATCGGGCCCTACCGGATTAAGATAAGGCGGTAGAGGTCCGTATAAAAGCCGGCCCGATTTGCGACGCGAGTTCAGTTACAGTTGTCAGTCAGTTTAAGGAGAGTTATAGATCAGTCTCAGTTCAGTTATAGTTCAGTTTAGGTCAGTCAAGTTCAGAGTGTAGTTCAGTTCAGTATAGATACGTTTTCTTGCCGTTTACCGAATCGAAGTCGAATTACCATAGTTATACTGTCATTTTGTATTTATATTTATATGTTAGTGTTTCCATTTATCTTTAAATAAACTTCATTCAATTCAATATATCCCTACATTACTATTTTGCCTTAAACTGTACTGGTAAGGATAACCGGAACGAATTTAAAATTTAACGTAGCCTTCCAATTAGTGTCGCTGGGTACTTCAGGCAATATTTATAGCAAGGGAATTCCATACACAGGTCCGCGTAATATGAATTTTCGTAAAACCGATAATATTCTCAAGAGTTTTGATCACTAATGTAGAGCACCAGCAAAAGTATCGTCCTCCATTAAGCACGAGGCAGGTTGAAAGAAGAGTGACTTGAAAAAGGCAGGGGCGTGTATGACGGTTGATGCGACGGGACAGACGACGCCTCACGCCTAACTCCGCGCCGTAAATCCACGAGGGCGGCAAATGAGTTTAATTTTAGTTGTATTTCAATGAAAAGGGCAATTCTCCGGTGGCCCTGCATCCATCATGGAGAATAACGCGAGCCGGCCGGTGGGATTAGCATGGATATGACTGAATTATACAGACTATGCGCCAGACTGCGTGTACCATACGCCACTTTCCGTCTCTCCGTTTCTCTCTCTCGCTCTCGCTCTCTCTCTTTCTCTTTCTCGGATAACCATATACACACATTCTGTACGCGCGTCTTTCTCCTTTCCTGCGCTTTCCCTCCTTTCCCTCTTGCCCGCGGCGTCTCTTTCTGTTTGCTGACGTTTCTTACTCTTTCCCACCCTCGAACCTCCAGAGTGCCGTCATTTCGAACCGACCGTAGGATGTTTAATATGGCCGTAATGCGGCATGGTTTCCTGCTGGATGTGCTCAACCACGTGAGCGGGCGATGGGACAACGAAATAGCCAAAAGGAGTGATCTCTCGTGATTGAGTTTGTCTACGTCCTTGCGAGCACTAACGCAAAT
This sequence comes from Cryptocheilus praepositus, assembly GCA_033815515.1. NCBI lineage: Eukaryota > Metazoa > Arthropoda > Insecta > Hymenoptera > Pompilidae > Cryptocheilus > Cryptocheilus praepositus. Next base: position 5,786,776 of record JAWWQZ010000315.1, read on the forward strand.
AATTGCCGGACGCTTCGCGTCGGAAGAAATTGCGAAATTGAGAGTACTGCGAATTTATGTTCGGCCGTCACTATCGATGCTACGTACATCTGGGGGAATTTTAATTAAACGAATGTAACAGCCATTTAAAAAGTACAACATTTGAAGTCAGCTTATTAGCTGCCAATTACAGCGTTGACAAGTCTCGGGTGTATTCATAAAATTTAATAAATGTAGAGTTGCTAACAGCGCGCATTTTACTAATCATTTTTTTGAATGTAACAAATGGTGGTGGAGTGTTTACTGCTGCGTGTGGAAAATATCTGCAGTCTGTTATCGCAATGAGTCTACATTTCTGTGAAGTAGATAGTGGTTTAACGAATTCTGTTACACGGGAGACTTTAACGTACCGGACTGTGGGTAGCGGCAAGGATTCAAAGTAGGAGAGCAGGTACCTTTCGTGATTGAATTTGCCCGGTAACGCTGCAGGGACTAATAAGTATAGTCTGCCCGAGGGGAAGACCAGGACATTTTGTGAACCTTCGCCACTCTGACGAAGGTGCATCGGATGCAAGTGAAATTTCACGACAATGCACCGCGCCAAATTTACGGCGACGTACTCGACGAGAAATAATGCCATTTAAGATAACTTCATTCCGCCCTGAACTTTGCAAATTTTAGATTATGGGGAACAAAAATTTACACCCACCTCGTCTCAAACATTTGCAAATTTTAATCCGACTATAATTTCACTCGCTAACTTTCTCCAATAACATCAGGTCTTGCACAGGTCTTTCTCAATGTAATACTCACTTAGAGAAGCAGTTCGCAATCAACGATACAGTGTTTTCATGCATGTTCACTTCGACTCTACCATTAACTTACGAATCTCTTACTTTCTTTTTCTCTAGTTCTCCATGTCTTTACCGTGTCACCCGTTTTTTTACATCATAAAACACCAAAACGAAGGACACGAAATAACGTTATTTTATAGCCTCTTTTACGCGAAGCAACTTGAAATGAACTTCCTCTAATCAGTACATGCCTTTACTCTTCACCTGTACCAACTTTAATTTATCTTTTATTTAATAATCACAACGTAAAATGTCCAAACGAAAGACACCAAATAACGTTATTTTATTGCCTCATTTACGTGAAGCAACTTAAAATTAACTTCCTCTAAACATCACATGCCTTTACTCTTCATGCGTACCAACATTAATTTATCTTTTACACAATGATCACCTGTCCGTGCATTCACAACGCATAACATCAAAACAAAAGACACCAAATAACGTTATTTTATAGCCTCTTTTACGTGAAGCAACTTGAAACGAACTTCCTCTAATCATCACTGTCTTTACTCTTCATGCGTACCAACTTGAATTTATCCTTTATACAATGATCACCCATCCGTGCATTCACAACGGATAACATCAAAACGAAAGACACCAAATAACGTTATTTTATAGCCTCTTTTACGTGAAGCAACTTGAAATGAACTTCCTCTAATCATCCGAGCCCCCCGACGTAAATCATGGCACCCTTTCTATCGTACATTCGAACGGGCCGAAAAAGCCCACCCACACCAGAGCGAGTCCGATCTTTTCTCCAACAAAGCCCCGCGCCACTTCGGAAAGTTCTCGCGCCTCGAGCGGCGTGCGAGCGTGTAGAGAGCCGACTTCGTCTGTGCCGGCGACGGGGAAAAAGTTCGGTGGCCGGGTCAAGAGGATCCGGCATCGGTGAATGCTGCGGCCGCTATTGGCACTGGTGGTGGTGATCAGAAGTGGGCTGGCAGAGTCGGTTGCAGGGCGTGGGCGGGTTTATCCCTTATCGTAAAGCGAGTTTAGACGTAGACGGGGTCGAAGCCGAGCGAGCTCTGTATTTCCCCGAAGCTTCGCAAAGTCCGTATAGGAAATCAAGTTAAATTTGTTGGGCCGATAAGGGCACGGGCCTGGCGGGGGTTGGACGAAGACCGGGAGTACGGTTCGATAACGGGCTAAGGTTGTCTTTATGTTACCACCACACGAACGTGGCGCGCCGTCGAATGTCGGGCCTGGCCTGTGTCACGTGTGGGAATTGCAATGTGGCGTGTCGGTGCCGGCGGTACGTACCAACTGCCGTTGGAAAATCCCGATCGGGCGTGGAAAGCTCGATCTGCGGGGCATCGATTGATTCTCGCTGAATTCTGCACGTCCGCTCTACGTACACGTGTGCGAGCGCGGGTGCGTGTGGATTTGCGACAGAAGTTTCCTGCGGAATCGCTCGACGCTTCTCTTCGGGACGGGACAGTCGGACGTCTTAACTCGTCGGAAAGTCGTTCTCCGCGTCCGTCGTTTCATTCTTATCGCAATGTGCACGCGTCGTCTGCGCTAAAAGATTTCGTTCTCACGGATTAATCGGGTCTTTGCTCGGTTGTTTCGATACTCGAGGACTTCGCGCGTGAACACCTTCAATATGCACTCTTTAACACGTTGACTGCCAATCGTATTTTGCTTGTATTAGAACGACGATGCTATGAAATACTACAACGTTTGACTGAATTATGCAAAATGTAAATAATATGCAGGTATTAGAGACCAAAGGATCGCATCACTATTCTAACAATAACTGCATTTATAAAATAATTATTTCTACTAATAAAATAATTATTGTATAAATGCAGTTATTGTTAGAATAGTGATGCGATCCTTTGGTTTTCAATACCTGCACATTATATACATTTTGCCTAATTCAATCAAGCGCTGTAGTATTTTATAGCAAGAGATTTTACTGAAGATCCAAAATATTAGCAATGGGTAGAGATAATTATTTTATAAATGCCGTTATTCTTAGAATAGCGACGCGATCCTTTGGTTTTCAATGCCTGCACATTATATACATTTTGCATAATTCAATCAAACGCTGTAGCATTTTATAGCACCGCCGTTATAAAATACGCAATCAGAAGCCGTTCTCATAGAATAAATTGCAGACCTAACGCCGTCGCCTGCTCTTGTCCAGGAAACGCAGTAAAGGCGCGAGGAAAAAAAATATCTGCATTTTCCGTTTTATGATAAAAGCTCCTAATCTCGCGAGTGTCGTGTATCGTTTCACCGACCGTTTCCCGGCTCATCTTTCCAGCGCAATTTTCTATCGTCTCGTTGGTAATTACAATGATCCGTCCAGCGCGACGTTTCCACGCAAAAAGCGGTGCGACGTAGCACAGATGCGACCCGTTATCGGCGAGCGTGGCCTTTAATTTTTGCCGTAAATCCGGACACGTCGGCGTGCCGCCCGTGTCACGGGCAATCGTTCATCCCGGCGCTCCGGTAATTCCCGGTGATTACGTTACATTTGTCGTGGCCAGGATGAAAAATTTATCGCGTTGAGGAGAGCCTAGCACGCTCCGATATCGATCGAGTGCTTCTCTCTTTCGCGCGTTCGCGTATCGACTCTCTGCCGTTCGTGAATTAATAATTTGCTGCCGTTTACTAGCGAATAATGGCGATCTTTACCTTGACGCGGATATGGCCAGTTTATTCGATTGTTCGGCATTTTTGCGAAACGTCGGTATCCGGAATGATTCGATTTTTCCGAGCAAATTATACGAACAGACTAGTATGGGGAGAGTAGGGAATTACTGTAGTAGCAACGGTGAGTAAAGAGGTTTTCAGGTTGGAAATTGTTTTCTTTTTTATACATTTACTTCTTTTAGAGCTGAAGGAAGGACGCGCTTTTCATGCTTTGTTTAAGTGAAAAGTTTTGTTGAATGTTTTCGTACTTTTGTTCTTCAACGGTCTCCGCTGGCCGGAAGTAAGAAGGTACCGTTGTTCTTTTTCCCGTCCTTAATCCGAACGTCTTTACAATTCCGATTCTGATGTTTCATTCATGATCGCCGTGACGACCTTTATCCAATAAGGAATTTTATCCGCGATATTCACGCACGGCTGTTTAAGAATAATCGATCATATATTATCTGCAATTGGATGCACCGAATATTTGTCACCCAAAACGTTCCTATCACGAAAATCATATGCTATTTATCACATTAACAGCGACGTAAAGTTATAATCATTTTCTTAAGAGTTACAGTGAAAAATATATTTTAATGTGCCCGTCTCTTATTCTATTTTTTATAAGAACTAATGTAAATCGAATCAAAGTCTATATTTGATAATTGGTTAAAATAGTATCTGCAGAGTAAGTGAAAATTGTAAAAAAAAGTCAATAGTCATCTAGGCCCACTACCAAGGACTAGATCAAATACTTCAAAATATTTTGCAAAACCGATAGCAATTTTTTACAATCTCGCCCAGTGACATTTATCCAATGCAAAATACGGTCAAACAATTTTAAGTATCAGCATATACATTATACGTTTGCAGTATTTTATACAATCGAGGAGGCAGTTAACGTGTTAATACACGACGTTACGCGCTAATCACTTAATGTGTTACAAGCTAGGATACTTTTACAATCCATATATGCAGCCCACATAACTTTTATTGTAACGACTATTCGGTAAATCATGGTGTCACGTGGAAGCAGGTAATTCTTTATAAAAAAAATAACCCGCAAACGTAGAATAAATTTTTTCCATACGCGATTTTAGTATTGTAAACTACCGGCGCTAAAGATTTATCGACATTGTGCATGTCACATATGCGGTTTATAGTTATTTTCGTCGAAACGGAGGGCCGTATAATTTTTTCCCGTGGCGAATCACCGACTTGCCGTTAGCACAGCGTTCGACCCGACACCCTGTGCAAACATTATCATACGAATATCGCGAAATTATTGTTATGAATTGCGGTGACAAAAACGGTACATTTTACAATTAAAACCGGGATGCCGTCCTGTTGCATGCGCAAAATATTAAATGAGATCAATACGCGGCCCAGATGATAACGGTGTGTGCAGTTTGTCATGCCCCGCAGCGGTTTACGGGAACGGATGTCGCTGAAGCGCGCGGGTTACGTCCTTTGTGATGCAGGATGCAACATTTTTGACAGAAAACCGGAGAATCTAGAACGATCTCGTGCAGACCAAACCAGAGCGGACCGCCGCACACAAACGCACGCGTGTCCGCGGTTGTTGCTGGATTCGGCGTGACACATTTTCCGGGGCAGCGCCGTGAAATTATCATCTCCTGGGAATATTTGTAACCGGTTAATTAAAAAGCGCGGCCACGCGACGAAAGAGGAAGAGTGCCGTTGTCATTGAAATGTTGCCAAAAATTTTATTCCCGCCAGCGCCGCAGGCCGGCCCGAGCAGCTTCCGTCCATGCAAACATCGGGAAACTGCGGTTCTAACTCGAACGCCGAAATTCGCCGCCCCCCGCCCCCCTGAAACGCAATCGCACCGGCACCGCCATCGTCTATTTACGTTACGCAATGAGGGATGAAAATGTGAAATCGGCGTACCGCGGGCAAACGTGAAATAACTTCGTCCCGGCCGCGAGATAAGAATTTTTCTTCCACTTCCGCTCGCGTCGAAATATCACTTCTGACGTGCATAGTCGGCAAACGGAAATCTCATCCGTGGAGTTAACGATAGGCGCAAGGTTATTTTAAGAAATCTCATTGAAAATATAAGTTATAACCTATATGAGAATCTAATAACATTATTATACTGTGGAATTCATGAATATGGAATACATCTTATGTATATATATATATTTAAGGTTCAACGATTTTAACGCGTACTAGTCCCGTAACTAGAATTCCAGCTCGACATATGATCCTGATAATAACTACGGAGTCCTTCAGTAATTATTACATAAATTCAGTTAATCAGTATCTAAATACGTGTCTTAATACAAATATTGAAAATCTTTGAACCTTAAAAATATATTATAGAATATATATATATCAAATATATATCAAAGTTCAATGCTTCATTAAGCTATTCTATAATATATTATATATATTATATATATATATTCTATAATATATTTTTAAGGTTCAAAGATTTTAATGCGTACTAGTCCGGTAACTAGAATTCCAGCTCAACATATGATCCTGATCATAGCTACGGAGTCCTTCAGTGATTATTACATAAATTCAGTTTATCGGTATCTAAATACGTACCTTAACACAAATAATGAATTCAATTGTTTATACTGTACTATGTATGCACAACAATGTATGATTGAGATATTAACCAAAACGTAATTATATTGAAAAGAAAATCTTAACAAAATTTATACAAGAATTATTATGTGGGCTACATGTTTGGTGTAAGATTGAAATTGAACATTTGCATCAAAGGAAAACGGTAAAGCACGGATTATTTCATGGGCTTGCGGCATTCCATTGCGAACACATCGGTCATCCAATTTAAGTCATACATACTCAGTTGCGCTCGGTCGGCAGGCTGTCCACGTTACGTACGTATGCATATGAGAGGCTATACGCGTAAAAGTGCCGGCTGTTCGTTTTTTTTTTACTCCAACCTCCAGAGCAGCTCGCTACATCTACTACTGCGGTGCTTTTTGTACTCGTCCCTTACGCGGATTTCGTTCCGAGAATTTTTATAGGTCACTCGGCCTTCATTCATCTTCGGGTACTTAAACGCTTAAACTACCAACGCTCTACCACTGGAAAACACATCAGCGCAAAGTGCTTTTTAAATAACACGACGCTTCTGTATCGTTACACAATTTCATCATTTCGGTATCAGTTTTCCATTCACGCACGTACGAGGTCTGAATGAATCAAACTTTACAATTTCCTGCAAACGTTCATAACCGAAGAAATCGACGTGAGCCTCGGAAATTAATTTGATGCCCGGAAACCGATTAATAAAACATTTCCATTGGCGCAGTCGTATTTATGTGCTGCTGCACTTGATTAAACGGCCGGCGAAATTGCGATGGACTATATCAAACAAATTTCTTAACGAACTGAGTCTTAATACCTTTCATGATTACATTGCGCGCTTGTGACCCCTCGTGTACATCTTTTTGGCTGGCGTTAGTGCAAATGCTGTCCGTTTTCAATAACCAATTCAGTAACGTGCATGAAGCACCAAAAAAAGCTTGGAAATGTTGAGGCCTCTGCTAACGGCCAGACCTAAGATCAGCGAATGCGGCAGCTGGCCAGAAAAGTGGTCAAGATGAGTGAACGGAGTGCAAGGGTGTGTATGCACGAAGACAAGAGTGAGGGCGAGCGGATCGCAGGGAAGAGAGGGAAGGAGTCATGGGTCAGAGAGAAAGAGGGAAGCACGAAAATACGGGCGAGCCACTCGCTGGGTATTTGCCCAACTTTAATTAGCATAATGAACTATGGCCCGAAGTGCGGTTACTAATTCCTCTTCTCCGTACGAGGCCGCGTAATCCGCAGACATTTTGGAGCTGAAGCACTTGAGCGGGTCAGCCTATGCGCGCGAAGAATCCGCGAACATACTTTATGTTTCGCGCATACGAAACTTTGTACGGGGCTGTGTGATCATTTCGAGCTCCATAAAAGGCAGCACATTTTGTCTCGCATTTGTAACGCTCTATTCCATCTCTGGGTTCAAAGTGCGCGCGCAATAAAGGTCTCCATCCACTTAATGCGTTTTGAAAATCATCGATATTTACGATACGCATTTTCGTTATTAATTTAATAAATCGGCGGAGTTTATTTGAAAATGTACGACCGTGGATAACGCAGCGCGTGTGACCTTTCTGTTAATCGATTGCGCGCTACAATTTTCAGGTCGTCGCCTCGTCCGTCGATCTAATTTTTCGTTAACTAACTGTCCAGCCTCTGCGCTCCGGAATTGTATTTGTCGGATCGTGGCATGTCAAACGCGTTAGTCGAGTTTCCATTGTTCATCGCTGTTTTATACGCGACGATGAATCCGCCATGACGGACACACGAAACCGATAACTGTAGGAAAAAATATTATCATCAGAAAAAGGCTTGATATCTCCTATTTTAGAAATGATTCCGCTTGAAGCGAGTAAACTTTTCCGCGCCGTCGGTATAAATTCTTTGAATGCTGCGTCGCGATACTTTAGTTCGGCTCAGGTCTGCTTTCACGTGTGCCTATGTAAGGTAGCGATGCAGGCTTTTTCCCGCAGGGATTCGTTCTCCTCTCTATCTGCAAATTTCTCCCTTGCTCGTTTTCTTCGGAACGTTTCCTTTTTTCCTTCGCCCACAGCCCTTCACACAAAAATCTTGCGCATACATTATCGCGACCGAAGTTTGCCGAAAGAGCCGATCTTTTCTCCCGGCCGAGATCTGCCGATGAAAATTCCTCGCGCGAGCTCGTATAACTTTCTGTAATAAGTTTCTTCGCAGTAGTGTCGACGACGAGAGTTTCACGTATCATGTATTCAATTTACTTCATGATGCATTACAAACGTATATACGTAACCGTACCGTCAACATGTGGTTCATATCGAAACATGATGTAACTGGAGATATTAACACTTTGACTGCCGTGATGGTCACCTGTGACCGGCGCAAGAGATTTTACTGATGATCCAAAATATTCACAGTGGGTAGCAATAATTATTTTACAAATGCAATTATTCTTAGAATAGTGAAGCGATCCTTTGGTCTCCAATACCTGTACATTATTTACATTTTGCATAATTCAGTCAAACGCTGTAGTATTCCATAGCATCACCGTTCTAATACAGCAAAATACGCATGGCAGTCAAAATGTTAACAAATGATTGAAGCTACTATTCAACCGAAATGGAAGTAACTGTTCCAGCATGCGTACATGCACAATTGCGAGTAAACTGGGAATAAGATAGTCGGCAATATGAACGAAAATCAGTCGACTGCAATTTCTCAAGTGTGTAAGTAACTCCGTTCCGCACCATACGTTCTTCACATTACCAAAGTGGCTTTATCGATATACCACGAAGTTTTTCTAAGCTCCGCTGTAACGGATATTGGAATGTACACATATGACGCAATGCACACACTCTACACATAACGCGTTGTAACACAAGCGTATCACATTACGCGCGATATAAAAATGTGAACCGATCGTGTTCGTAGGTCCCAGCGCGGAAACCACCAAAGTGCAATTCAAAGCGCGAGTCGATGGGCGAGCTCGCAACAGTCAGACTCAGAAGAAAGATCGCCGGAGCGGAGGACTCGGCGGCGGATAATGCGCGCCGGGATAAAAGTAAAATGCAAGCGAGCCCGGTCTGTAGACGGCGTGACGGGGAGTTACAACCCCTTGCAGAAACCCTTCCCAGAAACGGGCGCTTCTGCCGTAACGTTCTCCTTCTATCCATCGTTTGCAAGCAGCATCGTCGGCGCTGTGTTACCACACCCTGGCCTTAAGTTACTGCGACCTGGCGGTCTATGGGCCGTGAAGGCTCGGGAACGCAATACTCTAACCTTCTTACCGATCTTAGTGCCCTATCCGTCCATAGGAAAGTCATGGCGTACGCTGACTCGCGTAAATCTGGCAGCCAAACCACTGGTGCTGGAAGTCTTGATTGTAGTCAGGGCGTTCGTGTTGAGAGTAGAAAGGGAAGCCCGTCTGGTTAGTTTTCGTTCTTCTCCTCGGGTAGTTTAATTGCTAAATTGGCCACGGTAGATTCACTGGACTCGGCGCCGTTACGCACCTGGCACGACCTGTCTCCGTCCGTTGTCCCTTTTCTCGTTCAACTCTTCCCTTTGTCGAGACTTTCTGTTCTGAACGCTGCTGGTGTGTGCGTGACCCTGTCTCGGGGTGGGTAACAGCAGAATATAGGGTGGAATGCTTCGGGTATAAGGAGTCCTCTTTCGCAAGTAGGGGCAAAAGGGCGCATACGTAAGGAGGAGTGATCGAATCTCGACGTGAATGAGCAATAAAGTGATCCCTTCAGTAGATTTGTGACGCGTGTGACGGAATGTTGATAATGCGAAACAGAAGATTTTGTTTTAAGCCTTATCGTTCCTAGTGTGCCTCCCAGGCACTAGCGACGGCCGGCGTTCTACTATAAGTATGTCTCCTAGGCACTAGCGATGTACGGCGCGCTACTTCGCGCGTTTGTTTACAAATACAAAATAATACTGCACAGTCAGCATCAGTCAGTCACAAGCGATCAATAAAGAGGATCACGTCTGAACCTGTTTTATTGTATTCGGAGATAAATAAAGATTATTTTAAGTGACTAATATTAATATTTACATGTCATTGTAGCATTTAAAATCTGACATTTATAAACGCGCGTGCCGCGTATGTATGCTGAAAATAAGTCGGAGTTGGCGGAAGGGTTAACACGTTGACTGCCGTGCGTGTTTTGCCGTATTAGAACGGCGATGCTATGAAATACTACAGCGTTTATAATTATGAAAATGCAATTAAATTAAATAATGTTCAAGTCTTTGGGAAACCAAAGAATCGCATCACTATTCTAACAATAACTGCATTTATAAAATAATTATTACTACCCATTGCGAATATTTTAATATAGTAAAATCTGCGTGGCAGTCAACGCAGCCAACGTGTTAATCATCGGGAGTTCTACTATTTACTGGCAAGAAAGTATGACTACTGTTTAATTTATAACGAATCTTCTGCTGATGTAAACATTTTAGTTTCTAACAATCCCTTTTCCGTATTACCGATTAACTAAAACGACTCCATTCATGTTTGACACGCATGTATGCAAAATATCGGACTTAGTCATAGTTCATTTAACACCAATGTAACTAAGTTATGTTCCGTGTAATGTAACGATACGACATACTTTCGTATTTACTTGGCATAGGGCCGCGGTAGTTACATGCAACTATTACGACTGAGACTACTACGACAGTCCTAACATCCAAGACCGTCGTTAACGGTTCAATGGCACGCGCAATGTACTTTATTATGCCCGCCTTATTTCGTTATGGGTAATATACAAAATCCTGCCGTAATGGGAATGGGATCCCGGTTCACGCGACACACGAGATTTGTGTCTTTCCTGCTTGGCGAATAAAGACGATTTCCGTTCTCGTTTGGCACTAACAGTACCGCGTTGCCGTGTAACGTCTGACGATAAGCTGTGCTTCTCGTAATGGCGTACACTCTGCCAGTATGACGTTCACATTGGCCGCGCAAAGGCGAGGCATAATTCGAAAAAGTTACCTCAAACCCGCGCAAATATACGAGCTCGAAAAGACGTTGGCTGCCGGAAAAAAGTTATAACCTCCGGCTAAAATTCATCGGTGAACTTCAATTCCGACAAGATTGACGGCGCATGTAAGGGAAGGTAGCCTAATTTGGACCGTAGCCTATTTATTCAATTTAGGAAACTGGTTTCCTAAATTGAACCGATGACACGATTTTTTTTAATTCATTTTTCACTGTTTAAATAATTTTTTAAATTTCATAAATGGTTCTATTTTGAAGGTACAGTTACTGAGTTTATTTTCTACTACTTAATTTTTATTGGCACTTCTTCCGTCCTTCTATATTTGAAAAAATACAAGATTGGTCCAAATTAGGCTACTCTCTCCTACGTCGCGTTGTCAAACATAGAATGTGGCTGAAAAAAATGCGACCGATCGGAACTCCGGCCGTTGGTCGATAATTTTCCCGTAACGTTTCGCTGAATTTAACGGCAGCTCGTTACACGCGGATAAGACGGCACCGGTGCGATCCATTCTCCGTGACGTTTCATAACGTATTCGCACGAATCCCGATTCATTCGATTTGGCTTTCGCGACGAGAAACGGAGGCGGAACTTTGCCGGGAAGTTCGTCGGAATTACGATCCGGGGTATGACTAACTGACGACGACTTTTCAGACGATAGAATTTTTACATTTCTCTTTAATCGACGGGAGGTAGGCTCTTCGCGAGAGGCAGTCGTGCGTAATTTTCAATTACGATAGATTGTATCGCCGATCGGCTTATATCCGGTCGAAACGCGTCGCAGTGTCTGGAGCGCTACGAATACTCAGTTCCAACGTCGCTAAATATCCCGAACGGAAAGGTGTTAAATTGAAACGCAAAGACTTAATCCTGTGTAACAGTGAAAATTATTGAACAGCCGATCGATGATTACGGAATACGAAAGCATAGTCGACATTAAAAATCAGATGGCGAATATTCATATTTAACGTCGCTAAATGCAGCCGACGGGGAGGTGCTAAATTGAAAAGTAAAACGTCTATCTTGGGTAATAGTGGAAATTATTGGAAAGGCAATCCATAATGATGGTACGCGGAAGGACGGCCGATATTAAACGTCAAGTATTTTTATGGACCGAAAGTTATATTTATCGTTCGCATTGAAAGAGTAACTTGAATGCGCGACGGCTGGAAGTGGCTAAAAATGACAATCGACATGGGTGATGAAGCGTCGCGGGACAGGGATTAGAGTTTGACGGGAAACTTTCGCCGACGTCCAACGAACTCGACAACTGGGTCAAGCTTCCGCTATTTTTAACCATTGTTCAATTACGTAACGTTCAATGGTGCGACACTCGGTGACGCGATATTTCACGCCACGCCGCTCGCCCTCTCGTCAACAGTAATGCGGACGTGTGAGTGGGGTCATTAACGATGGGCGTGATCGCGCAAAAAGTCACCGAAACTCCTGTGTGCCTCGTTCTGCGCAGGATATTAATTAAACCGAGTGGCGAGGAAGTACGGGGGGATGAAAATCTGCGACAAATGACTGGCGAAGCGAAAACAGAAAGAGAGGAGGAGCGAGTGAAACGGAAAGTCCAGGAAACATTAAAAGATGGGGGTAGAAAGAGAAATTGAAAGAGACAGTGAAAAGAACAGTCGCGCAAAAGAAGGAACGAAAGAACGGGAGGGAACTTTGATCGTAATACCTGCGCCCGCCGAATTACGAACGATCGCACGTTTCCCGCTCTTTGAATTATGAGCGGGAAGTGTGGAACGATCGTAAAGAGGCCGTCTGGTACGTACGAACGCGGAAATGGAGAGAAGTGTTGAGGAAGGGAGATCGCAGAAGAGAGAGTGAACAGGAGAGGTGATTTTGTATGCGCGTATGTGTGCAGTTAAACGAACTCAGGTCGAGTCGACGCCGATGGCTGGACTGGTGAGGTCAATAGGCGGTTAAAAGTCTGCAGAACTAGCGCGATAAAAGCGTCTGTCCCAACTCCGAGTTCGCGTGGCGAGTGATTGCTCGGCAATCAAGCAGAAAAAATGACACGTTCGTGACCGTTCGTCTTGTCACACGGTTTGTCGGCCTTGACGGGTTCCCTGAATTGTTTCGTAATTTTACATTTGCTCAAGTGCTCGTTACTGTTTGACAGTTTCACGATATCTGCAGCGTATCATGCTGAGAAGTGTGTCGCCGAATTACTTGTTCCTCCAGTTTTGTTTTACTTGCTGTTAGACCGTTTACACACATTTCGCACACGTCAGATTTTGATTGAATCCAAGAACGAAATGAGTTAGTTTGTAGGTTGTCAGAGTGAAGTGTAATTTTGACATGACGTGAGTGCTGCGAAGCGAATCTCTGGTATAGCGTATTTGTGGACGAATTAATAGGTTCTGTTTACTGAATTTTTATCGATTATAAGCACGAGTTTGATCCCTTTTAGGTAGTAATTAAAAGGACGGGAACATGTCGATCGGTGTCCCCCTTTGCAAGTATTCCGATGCTCTCCGAAACAATGAAAAGCTATTCATTTGGTGCTGCTTGTCCAGGCTGCCGTGCGAATAATTCCTGCTTAAAAGGGCTTTGCTCAAAGCCCTTTCTTTTATCCTACCCGCCGCTCCTAGCATTCTTTTTTTCCTATGAAATTTTCAATGGAAATTCTCCTACCCGAGCACGGTCGTTTAATCGTGATTTACGAATATTTCTTCGATAAAGACTAGAAGCATTGTGGTGCAAAAATTGGAATACAATTTCTTAGATCAAACAAACATCGCCAATGATCCTCATTATAAATATCATGTGAGACTGACAAGAAGTAGATGAAACACCCCATTATAATTCGTTTAAATTACGGAATTTGTAACAATTTGAATGTTCTAGCCGTTGTTTCATCCATTTAAGCGTTATCGGATATTAATTTTAGCGACGGCCTGGTCTTAATTCGAGATTTGTACGGAATATAGGAACCTCGGAGAAGTGGAATAAGGAGGCACAGTTGGGATATGCCATCACAGTGGAAGGTCCCCTCGCGCGGAGGGGTAATATCATGCTAAGATCAATTTTGTATTCCGTGCGTCACTTCGCAGACTCAAGTTAAGTACGAGCTTTTCAAAATTCCGTCCATTAACGCTCGAGCGCTTCCACCTTCTGCCGGTCTCCTGTCAGCGTCTCGCCGTACACTCATCTTCGCCACGTCGATTTTAATGGAAAGCTCACATAACAAGTCGTTGTTCTGAAATTCATCAATCGCGCCCGACAAGCGTCTTTCATTTCTAAAATCAAGAAATAAAAATTTCAAAATGGGCACCGTCGAAATCAGCGAAACAGATTGACGCACGTCGCGAATGGGTTGATAGCAATGAAAATTAATGGAATTTCCGAAGAACGTCATCGGCAAAAATGACACGCATTACGTCCCGTAATTGCAAGCGAGTGTAACGAGTCTGGATAAAATTGGTCATTGCGGCTTTCGGGGAGGGCCACGGTTAAAAATTCCATTGGCACGGATTAACGAGCACGCCCTCCTCATTTACACCGAAATGCGTATGCATTAATGCCAATCAAGCGTGGCGAGTCGGTTGTTAATGTACATTCGTTGTTAGCTGTTAACGTTATACAGTCGTCGATAAGAAGCAGTATAGCACGCAGGAAACGAGCGTCCATTGGTCAAAACTAATGGTTCTCGTAATATGCATTTCTCGTCAATGATGACTAACTAAATGTATCAAACTCCAATATGTGAACCGACCTTGTCGAATAATTACTGATTACTCTTTCATTGGTTTTGTAATTGCGAAATATTATACTGGTATAACTATCATAACAGACGGTGATAGTAACTAACAGCGTAGAAATTTGCACTTCATTTATACTTAATGTAACTTTATCAATACTATTTAACTCTCTTTTTTATCCATTTTATACGCGACGACGACTAAACCCATAAAATAATCGTTCGTAAAGGGTTACAGGCGAAGTGTTTTGACGTTATGCGAAACGTATCAATTGTTGATAAACAGTGTATGCTCTGACACGGTTAGTATTACACCATCCAAATACACAAATAAACCCTTAACACCGAATTCCAACGTGTGACGGCGAAATTCGCGTTTAGCAATTACATCTACTAAACTATAAAATTGGCATACTAGCAATGGAGCAAAGGTACATTACATACATCCAAATACACAAATAAACTCTTAACACCGAATTCCAACGTGTGACGGTGAAATTCGCGTTTAGCAATCACATCTACTGCTTGAACTATAAAACTGGCATACCAGCAATGGAGCAAACGTACATTCGATTAGACTTTAACGGCGCGTTCTTTTCGTAGAAACAAGCGCGGGCACAAGCTCGCAAAGAAACTCCTCTCACCGTAACGAATGGCGCTTTAATAGCGAGTATTAAGAGCCACTTGACTCTCGGGCGCAAGTGAAGGAAAGTTCGCAACCCTTCCGCGTAGATGTACACAGCGAGTCGTGAGCGCGATTCTTAGTCGGGAGCACGCTCGCACTCCTTGTATCTTGGTAGAAAGTTAACGCGAAATTCCCCGAGCGTCGCATGTGCCGCGAAAGTGTCACTTCCACCATGTCGGTACAGTCTTTTCCGGTGTTCTCTAGGAAATTCTTATTCTCTGGCGCTTTAGCGAGCTTAGCATAGACCTTTGCATAGACAAACTCATAGTTTACGATATCAAGTATCTCCATAAGCGTACAGGTTGTTTTGGTTTTAACTGGACTCGGTACTTTGGATGCAAAGCTGTGCATGTGGAATGAATAAATGACAAGAGCAACATTATTTGCACGTATTTTCAAACCTAACCATAATTGTAATGCATGCCATAAGTGATAGAACAAAAACAAGTGTGGGGCCCCAAGCATCCGGGTGTCTACGAAGATTAATGCGAGAAGCTGATAAACAAATGATAGATAAACAAATGACATAAAATGCGTGCGTGTAGGGGATGCAGTGGCGGAAAAAAGTGTAGAAACGTAAATGACAAAGATAAAGGCAAAAAGACGTTAAGACGCGAAACGCGAAAGATAAGGTACTGGTTCATAACTCTCATTGTTATTAACCCTTTGACTGCTGAATACTTCCGGCCGAAGCGCTCGCTGAGGACGAAACAATTTTCGCTAGTGTGAACTCTATCAATTAATTATAATATAATATATAATGATAATTCTTCAGTTATGACAAACTAAATAATGCCAAAAATTATTTGGTAAAGAACGGATCTGCATTCGTCTCGTACATTGATAATTGCGGCTGCAATAGGTAAGAAACCGAAACGATTAGGGAAGCATATATGCGCCCATAGTCGATACCAATAGATTTCGGTGGCCGCATATATGCGTCCATAGCAGTCAAAGGGTTAACAGTTACATGTTAAAATACATATAGTTACAATTTACCTCATCCCGCTCTTTCATTCGAGGCCGCGCATGTAAACATATAAAAATTTCCGATAGACGCCTCTCGAAATAATCACACACAGGATTTACTAAGGTCTGCGAATGACCCAAGCTACTTCCATTATATGACTACAACCACATGAACTAAAGTCGTGTACTGTATTTATTAGTTACTGCCGTTCGGTTTGTCAGTAAATGCCAGTATACGCCGTATTTGCCGAACATCAGACTTACACCCAGTCGTGTTAGCCACGACGCCAGAAAGAGGATCGGGAGAAACAGGAGAAAGACGAACTCGCAGAAAGCTGGGAAACTTCGGGCTGGCTTTGGCAGTTTAAAAGTTGCGCGAAGGCGTCGCGACGGCACGGGAAACCTTATCGCGAACACGTATATACCGCGGGCACTGCCGGCGGCGATATTATTTCCGGTAAATTCCAAACCGGAAGGTGCGGTTTGCCCCCACGGGGTCTGCCGCGACGGAAAAGGCGTAAGCCCCGACTTGTTTGGGAAAGCCTTCTGATTCGTTGTCCGGTCCAACACGCGTAGCGAAGCTTAAATGGGTGCGAGGCCGTGGATTTAGAAAGAAAACCGAGCGAGTCGCACGAAAAACAGAACCTTCACAAAATTGACTTCGAGTTTAGTTGGGTCGGTATCAAACGCGGATTTCCTGCATCGTCACGCTAGTGTAGTGCAGGAATTTTGTTTAGTCTGATACGTGAGACGCGACGCGGGCGAACTGGCTTATAAAAAGATCGCATGAGATAAGCAAAAGGTCGCATGCATGAGTGAATACGTGTGTGAGCGCATGGAAGATGAGGAGCGGCGGAAGAAGACAAAGACGGGTGCTGAGTGGGCACAGACATCGACATTACGGTCTTACAATTACATTTTTTTTTTTTTTAATACGCCTGACAACATCTGTGTTAACATCAAACATTACTTTGCAAGCAGTTAAATATATCAGGCAAATAACATTAATATATTAAATGGTCCGAAAGTTGGAAAAAGGCATGTAGTTTGCATGTGATACGGCTGGTTAGCATAAAATGATATCAGTGCACATACACTATCCGCCACGAACTTGTTTATAACTCGGGAACTTCATACATCACGCGCTTACGTAAAAATGTTACGGAATTGGAGGTATCACAGAATTAACTGAGTTCCCGTATAATTTCCTGCTTTTACGGAAGAGCCCGCGAGCAAATGCGGCTACGTTAATTAAAGCAGCGCATGGAGATAGCATCGTCAGATTTAGATATCATGTATAATTCTGTTATATTAGGCGAATGCGAAGACGTCGTGGCACGATTGATTATAGAAGACGATAGTTAGCAATTCTTTCTGCCTGCGAAAGACGAATGATCGACGTTAGCGCGGTGCTGTTCGCATTAGCAGGGAGACATAAAGAGATTTCATTACAAGCGTAGCTCCTTATCACCCGAATCGCATTAAATCGCCAAGATACTCGTCGCTTAATTAAGGACCACGCTTACTGCAGGATTGGAAGGAGGGTGGACGGTACGAGACGAAGGCAGACGGCCACTTTACGGCCAGAAATTCGTATTAATACGCGAACTTCCAGAAGGCACGATGCGCTTACCGGCCGCATAAAAATCATAATTAATATACATGGAGACCGTTCTGCCTTTAATCAACTTCTAAGACCACCCGCAGGAAATTAAAATTGTTTATAGTTGATAATTAGCCCCGAGGCTAAATGGCGAAAAAAGCTGGGCGCAGTTAACGTCGCGGACCCCGTCCCGCATCTCGCAATTTAATTAAGCACTTTTACGGCGTGCTTAAGGCAACTTTTCGTTACCACTTTCAGACTTATGATCGATGCCAGCCAGTGCAGCTTCAACTTTGGCCTTGCAAACGGCTCGAAGCATTTCGCGAAAGTCGCACTGTCAATACGCGTTCTGGCCAATTTAAGAACATTTCTTCATCGCTATGCCGGTGCTCGGGTTACACAATCAACAGTCGATAGTTCCTAGACCGTATTTGGATATTCGATACTATACCGATTCCTTCAACTTACATTGCGGCCGATGTGAAAGCTGAGTGCGTCTAGCGAATTCCTTTCTGGCGCCACGTCGCGGTAAATAAGGAAGGCATAATTGAAAGAAAATATTTCCCTCGCAGGGAATGGCGGAATTATCGACGATTGGGTAGTGACGAATGGATATTCGGGGCGAAGTTTAAATCGAACAGCCTCCCGCGAACGGGTCGAAACAAAGGTCGAGCTATCGAACACCGCCGCTCGTCGAGCAACGAGGCACGTCGCCCGGAATTATTTTTATCTCTGAATTTCAGGAGTTTCCATGGAATTCAGGAGGGCGTGAGCATCTCGAGAAGGGGCGACATTCTTACCCTCTCCGACGTCTCTCCGCATCGCGCGTCGTCGGCCATGCCCCGAGGGGTGGTAGAGTATAACTTGATATTACAAATCCGGCAATCTGCCTGAGTAAATCCGTCTCACCGGTGGATTTCGTTGAAATGCCGTTAATAAATGGCTCCCCTCCCCCCCTCCTGTCACGTGTGTTGGGCTTACGGCGAGAACGTTTTTTTCTTTTGCTAAGTAACGCTAATGCGCGAAACGGTCTCTGTTGCTTGAAAGCTTTGCGGAGCTTTCTTGAGAGGTTTGGGTAAAAAGAACAGCGTCGGTAAAAGAACGGCTCTTGTTCGTTTGCTGTAAGGACGAGTTGTGGGTGTTACTCACCGGTTGAATACCGTAAACCACTCCACTGTCTCCGTGCTTTTAAGCTTTTCCCGTTACGATTTCGGCATCTGATCGATATCAAAATAAGAAAGCCGGAAAATTGCACACAGTGCATAACTCTCTGATACCGTTACAAAGCATTCGATCAACTCCATCCCTTTCTATCCGCGATCGCCGGAAACGTCGGGGCGATGGTAGTTGTGGATTCTCGAAAATCTCCGGAAGATCTCTAAGAATTACAAGCCCGACGGGCAAAGGTATCGAGTTCACGGCAGTCGGAAGTAAGATAGAACTGGCGTACTAGGGGTGGTATTTCAGTTTCGCCTTGCGGATAATTTCACAGTCGACGCCGGTCCAAAGGGAACGTCGGGTGTTCTGTGCTGGCGATGTTGAATTGCCAGGTAACCAAATCCCCGGTATAAGTTCAAATATTGGAAATATGAGGTTAGTATGTGTGGGATAGAGAGAACAACAATCGATGGAAGACTGAATAAGGAGATTCGATCAAAAGTTGGAAAAAGCAACGTAAATATAGAAGGGCTGAAAATACCAGTAAGCAAAATATGCAGTGGACAAAGAAAGAGGAAAACGAAAAGACGTAAAACCGTCCCGAACCAAAAATAAAAACAAGTGATCATAAACAGAATCCTGATAAGGTACTTGAAAATAACACGAATTTTCAATGTGGACTGTTCCCTCCCAATCTGACACATATCAGTATTCTTTAAGTACGGAGTGTTTAATATTACCTTACGAGAAGAACGGATTTGTAATATTTTACGAGAATTTTCAATTCCCTTCAACAAATACTTAATCTTACAAAAAATACCACTGTAACATCCTGTTCCACGTGGCTAATTACTGAGATTTGCATGTCATATTAAACGTTTAACAAAGAGAGTCAAATAGGAGATAAAAAGGACGTAAAAAATTAAGAGTGATAACGAACAAAGGAGCAAAAATAAGTAAGAGAAGGCGAGATGGATTTCAGAAGAATGGCAAAGAGACGAGGTGTCCGACGAGAGAGACGAAGAAGAATTTGCAAGAGCGGCGTTACTGGAATACCGTGCGCGATATAGACGGCGCAGACCTCGCCCCAATCCACCTCAGAAACCCCCTGCAAACCCTCTCGAAGGCTCTCGCCTACCAGGCGCTTTCGAAACGCGAGCTCGCGCCGAGAATCTGCCGAAGCATTTCGAGTCCGCGTCGTAAGCACGTATGCAACGTTCCGCGTTTATATCGTGCTGGATCGAGCAACCTGGCCCACACTTTACTAGAGACGCGGGAGTTGGAAGGAGTTCTCTCTCTTTTCCTCTGTTCTCTTTAGCGTGCGCCCCCGCGCGCGCTTTCCTTACTTTCTTTTTCGTCCTACGCGTCCTTGCGATCGTTCAACTCACACCCTCCCTTGCAATTTCATACTCGGCCTCGGCATTTTGTGCTCTTGAATTTTCCAGAATTTCCTCTCTCAATGCGCCCCGTGAGCGCGTACCTGATACTTGATATTATCGAAACTGCGCCGATGTATGCATGCGGAGGCGGCAAAATCGTTCGTCCATAAACTGAACGCTTAACGATACATTCGCGAACTCGGTCGTCACGTATACTTTGCCGAAGTGGAAGTTTAAGTTTCACTTTAATTTGTCCCAATTAGTGTGAAACCCGCGGATACTTTATAAGTGGATCACGAAAGAGCGGCGCTCATGAATATTTGAGTCGTACAATAATTTCCTCGTTTCGGGCGCTATTGTGCACTCGCGGCACTTGAGCGAAAGGCAAACTTCAATGAAAGTTGAAGACAAACCGAATCTAAATACCGCGCTTTTGTTGTGTCGAGCTAAAAAGTACGAAACAGTCAAGAGCACTGACTAAAATTTTGATGGGAAGCGGGGTTCGATAAAACTTCACACGGAAATGGGAAATCATATTGTGAAGAAATATACATATGCTTGGGAAAATAAGCTAAAATAAGTTTTTCCTACATTTACGCTTGAGGGTGCCGAAATCATGTACTCTATTGGGCACAATCAGCTGAAAGGCCCATTGTGCGTCTTTACATGTGTATGCTCCACTCTTTAGAGTAAATAATATAGGCCCACGGCATTTCCTTTTTTTTGTCATCGGTACGACCTCATTTCGAGAGCATTCGCGCTTTCATCAGCAGCTGGAAGAACCGATTCGCTGGATACCGAGCCAAAAGGGAAATTCTAGAAAGCAGCACGGAGGCAAGAAACGAAGCGCTTCTAATATAACGACAGGATCCCGCGCTAGAACAACGATAAGTGACACCTGACAACTTGTTCAGAAAAGTTCCCAACGGAAGAAGGTACCTGCACCGTTTCTCACTATGAAAATTACAATCCTAATATCCTAAAACAATACAGACGTGTGGAATGTTGACCGCATATATATTGTGTAAATCTAGATAACCCGCAAAATATCTCGTATTTCTACACATGCTTGGAAAGCGAACCGCATTACATTTCATACGCAGCAAAAAATATAACTTCACTGGAAATACGACTTTGAACAGTGCGGCCCTAAAAAAGAGTAATTTCATGGATGACCTAAATATGAAACGCGTCAGATTTTCTAGCTGGCGCAAGGTAGCGCCGCTTTTCCCAGGTTTTACATCTCGTCCCGAATGCAAGCGGAACAGGTGCGTACTCGCCGCGGCAAGTCGTTAACAAACTTCAACGTCCGGCCCGGCTAATCAGCACTGATAAGACATTTACGACGCGCTCGTCGCGGAACAACGCGCCAGGCGTCGGGCCGTAAAATTTCAATCATGCGTCGAGTAAGTAATAAAGTAACTTCATCGGGTTTGTGTGTCAAGCCGCTCGCAATATTTCGAGTGTCCTGTAACCGGGAACTGGGTTCTGCGCACCACGGTTCCTATCGCAGGATAGTTTCCGCGTCGACATGACGAAGTCGGAGGAACTCGGGAGAATGGAGCAACAGCGACAGATAGACAACTCGAACGGAACCAGAAACCGAATGAGATCGCTGGGGACAAAATGACCGTAAGAAACCGCGGGAGAGGTAGAGAAAGAGACACACTTGTAGACAGAACTCAGAAAGAGGAACGGGGTAGTGGAAACGACACACAGTAAGAGCGAATGGGCCAAGACCAGAGCAAGAGACAGAAATACTGGGTGTCCGCTAAAGTTTTGTTACAGCAAGGAAGTTGTCAATGCAGAAAATAAATCGGAAACACGTTCTGACTATATACCCCCCGTTCCACGCACTTTCTTATGAAGCAATTTTATTCCGCCAGGTAAACTATTTATTCTCAAAGTTTCACCCTTTGGATTACCTAACGTATTATCGAACACCCCCTAGTGTCGGTGTGAGTAGACGACGGCTGACAGAACAAGGAGAGCTGAAAGGGTTCGTTCGGCAGAGTTATTTAGCGACGGCGTTGTTCTGGCTCGCATAGTATGTGGGTCGCCACCGGCTTAGTACCGGTGAGGTAAGCCTCATGAAACATGAGTACCCACCGGGATGACACCACTAACTCCTTTATGGAGATGGAAGCTTATGCATGAATTGTGAGGATAGCTGGATCCACGGCGTTTCCTTGGACGCGCAAGCGGCACCGTCTTCTTGCGGTGTCCCGCTTGATGTTTCTAAGTAACAGTCGCTCCTTCTGCTTAAGAAGCTCGCGTCGTGTGCAAGAGAACCTCGCTACTTGTCGGGCAGTCGTTCCACGTCTACACATCTGCACATTTTCATACCAACGTATATGCTACAACATATACAGTTGGTTGCAAAAGCGTTTGTTCATCAATTCTGGTCAATGTATATGGGGACGATATCGATGCATGAGTAAGAGGAATATTACACACGTGATGGAGAAATGTCTAATTACTACGAAATAATGAAACGCTTGCGAAAGTCGGTTATTTTTAAGTGGTAGAAAGAGACTTAATTGGACTGCAGCGAGTTTAAAAACGCGTCTACTATATAAAAATTCTGACATTTAGCGAGAGACTTTCAATTTTATAATAGCATTTAAACTGTTCAGCATTACTTTGTCAGCTTTTTGGTTAAACTCCGTGATAGCGCGTTTCATTCTTCTTCAAACCGCGTTCTTATCTCGTCATGATCTTTAAGTGGCACGTCTCTGGCCCTTTTTACTTCTTTCTATAAGTACGTTATTGGAATAACATTTGGACCCTGGACCACTGTTTTCAACACACCGGGGATATTATAGATGTGCCATTCTTTGACAACCCAAGCGTTAGAGTAGATGGGCGAACACTTTTGCAACCAACTGTACGTTACATACATACGTATCTACGTGCGCGTGCATTTACACGTGTGTACACGTAACACAGCTTCGGCACTAAAATCCAAAGTGTCGCGCGCTATCCTCCTTTCGCCGTGGAACGTTCGACTGCGAAGTTTCGGGCTTGTGCTCGTTACGCCTCGAGGGACGATCGACGAGGGGGAAAGGGAGGGCGCAGTATAAACTTCGAAAATTTCAACCGCGACTCCTCCAATTCTCTTTGTGCCCCGCACGACACGCGCGCTCTCGCGCGAGAGTAACTTCCTAGGCGAGTGGGAAGTTTTGCGCTCGGTTGCTGAACGTGAGCGGGATTTAGGAATGAAAAGATTCGCGGATTTGTGTGGGGAAAAGCGGTAACGTTTTGTCGCTTGCTTTTGTTACGCGCTCTAACAATAACGTTAGACTGTTAAAAGTCCCGAATGCATTGAAATTCTGCTTCCACCGGGTGTGTTAATATTTGCTGTGCACAGGCGTGACAATATTTCTTGACGTGAGACGAATGAATATTTTTCAACGGAGCGTCGATAGCTGTGAAGTTTGTTTCAATGAAAAAAGGCGAAGGAGCGAAAGAGTGAAAGAACGGGTGAGTAGTGAAAAAGTGAGGGAAGGCCGGAGTAAACTTGCCGGCGCTGGTGGGAGTGAATTTCGTAAATTAGGATTACTTCTGAGCCCATTTAATATGCATTAAAGCGCACGACCGGGTTAATCGCTTAGAGCCCTCGCGACGTTTCATAATTCAGCGACGAAGCGGACGCCCATCTTGAATTTACTCGGATATTAAACTTGATTATTAATTCGTGGGAAAAAGACACAGTGACACGTTGAGAAAAACTCCGCTGTCACGTGCCCTCCTGCTCTTAAATCAGTTATCTAAACGTAAATTGGCCCATTTTCTGTCTCGTCGTCCTTACACCATGAAAGAAGAATGAATAAGCTACACAGCCGAATACCGCGCTTACGCTAACGTGTTAAACAGCGTGCGATTACGTCTGTGCTCGACGTTCTTATTAAAGAAATTGGAAACGATGTGGAAGTTCTAGCATCGCGAATGGTGGAAAGAGATGATGGCGCAGAATCAGTAAAAACGTAAGACGGGAATCTCTGTAGCGCTGTAACTGATATCATCTGTATACGACGTTAAAATTCTCGTACGTCAAAGGCGACGAAGGATTTCCTGCCGCCTGCGAATGTAATAACGACGGCGTTTCCCCGCTCTGGAAAGTAATATGTAAGAGGAAATAAGCTCTGCACCGTACGTTTTGCGATATCTGATGCCCCCATCTCAGCCCCCGGGGGCTGTTGAAAACTTAACTCTCCGCCTAAAACCCTCTCCGAGAGAGCCTTATGCTCCGGCTTCAACGTGACATTTATACGACTTTTCGCTTAATTGCCACCACACCGAACGACCCACTCCAGAAAGAAGTTAGCGCCGTAATTATCGCTATCATTCGTAAGATATCGTCGACATTAGATTACAGCGATAGGGCTACGTAAAATTATTCAATAACCTCAAGGACGGCGACGCATAATTCTGACGTATTTCTCTTAACACTTCACCGCGACTTAATAGACAAATTTTATTCGCCGAAGACTCTTGCTGGTTTGAATTCAATTTGAGGTGAAGTTTCAGGAGAAGTTTGTTGAGACCGCTCAGTCACTCAGATTTTTCCTTCAGCCTATTAACATGATTTTCCATGCGATGCATTACTCACGTTGCAGGAACTAATCTTTTAGCGGGCGACGGAATCATTGAATATAAGTCGCGTAATGCCAGGCAATCGGGCGAGAGTGCCATCTAATCGGTGATTTAAATTTAAAGCCGTAATCTCGCGCGTCCTCAGGAGATCTTTCCACCCTTCTGCTGAACGAGGGTTGCTGCTCGGCAGGGGTTGCTCTGGTGTCGTAACACTATTTCGGCAACGTAAAAATAAGCCATTACAAGCACGTGTCCTTGTCGATTAGCATAATGGCCGGACTTTTTGTACTTGCAGACATGACTCTCGCAAAAAATGTTAATACTGGATGCCGTCGCACGCAGGTTCTGAACAAGGGTGGCCAGGTGTGCGGCATGTGCTCACGAAAGTCATTACACTTCGTCGCCGTTGCTGCTCGGGAGACACTTCTTTCCACTTCGTACCCTTCTTTCTTCTCTCTCGTTCTTGCATCTTGCATCCTAACTCAGTACTTCTCTCTTTATTTTACTATCTCTTCACTCTTTTCTCTCGCTCTTAGTAGCGCACTATCCTCATTTATTTTTCTCCCTCGCTCGCTTGGCTTCTCCAATCTCGCCGGTCGTTTTTTGCCTTCAGCTACGATGCAGAAGTCGGTAGATCGTTGCCGTTGACCCACTTCTGTCGACACTTCGCTCGCTGTCGGAGTGTCAAAATTTTGGCCGCTCCTAAGTGGATACGATACGTCAGTTCATTTTGGGCGGGCGAATTTGCGCGCGCGCCCGATCTACGACGACGATGGTGCCACTTGCAATGAGAACGATCGTCTTTGCGCAAGTGTCAACGCATGTTAGCGATACAATTGCGAGATTTTAGAACATAGCATATCCAACGTAACACAGTTTGCAAACTTCTTACTAACTGCTCATAATATTTTAGGAATTCACGTACCTATACCTTGATTTGTACTACGCAATAACAACTGCGTTGAGAAATGCGAAAAACATTGTCTAACAAGCGTGCATTCTATTCATAAACGTTTGTTTTACGTTCCCCATTCACTCAGTTGAAGAGCTCCGTGTCGCCGCTGATCTCGTCACGTTTGCCTTCCACCACTTTCGCCGAAATTTGCTCTCCTCTCCCCTCCTTCCATCCCGCTTCATTTAGCGTTTGCCACGGCGAGTGTATAGCGACCGAATCCGCCGGCGTACAGTTATTTGTTTATAATTAGCGACAAACTGTCACCGCGAAGCAACAAAGGGAAACGCCGGTAGGAAGGCGGCTTTTGCCGTCCCGGAATGACGGTTAAACCGTAGAATGTGGCGGTCGGTGTGACATCGTTAACAACTTTCCGGCATTGTTTTCCGTGCGGCCGGTAAACTGGGCTAATTGCTTCAACTTCTGACCTATTCCGAGTACGGCATCTAACTGGCTGGCTAGAGCTGGAGCTGTAGAGACTCGCTGCTGATTTTCGCCAACACTCGTGGCGCGCCCCACGCATAAAACTCACCTCCTTCGTGTCCCTCTCCTATCCAACCGCCCTGGCAACGAGAGCACTGCAATCGTCGCGGCTTATTAACTCGACGATAATTAACCGTAATCGCGGCGACGCGCACCCGCAGGTCCACCTGTTCTCTTCCCAACCGGCAATCGTTTCATCCGACTTTCTCTATTTATTTGTTCTCCCCGATACCCTTTCTATTCCACTTCGTTTGACGCTTTTGTTTCTCTATTTTTGCTCGACATCTTCCCTGTTGCACTTCTCTCGGTTTCTTTTATTTGTTACGGAAAGCTTTTCTATCTCATTCTCCGAGTCTACGGCATCGCTACTTGGCGAACACTCGTTCTAACTAATTTTCAACTGCTTCCTCTGTTTCGATTGACACTCTTCCTATTGCCTATGTACATTCTTTCTCTTTTTGTAGATAGCTTCACTAGGGCACTTTCTCTCCCATTGCTCTCTACGTTTTTTCTCCTTCCGACGACTCTACGTATCTAACATGATTTAACTGCTTCTTCACTTCGCCATTCCCTTTCCTCGTGCGCTTGAGCCAGTGCGTACGTCGCATATAAAACCTTATGTCGTACGTGGCTTCGTTTTTCGGTCCGTTGATCACGGAAATGTTACTTCGTAATCAGTGGCTCCCGCGACCGCTTTCGTGGGATCTCCTTTGCCGCGCTGGATGCGGAATGAATTTTCCCACTGCGCACTTATTACTTCCAGCTGCGAGTTCGCACACGGTAATTTTAACTTCTTTGCAGGCGGCAGACTGAATCTAATAAATGCGACACCCCGCGATGATAGCGATAATTTTTAACATAACGGAGGCACGATATTATGAAATTACTGTTAAATGCTAATGAATGCGTTCGTACAATGCGACTAGAGATCTTTGCACTCGAAAGATTCGCAGAGGACATGTAGGATCTTAAGGATTAACAGCGGTCAGACTGACTATTCACGATGGTTACAATTACCGTGGGTTATTCCAGGTCCAAAGACCAGCAATATAAGTCATGGCGAGCCAGGGGGTTGGTCGAAAAATGCCACCGTTTTTTTCGTCGCTGAGTAGACGTAAACCGTGCCGAATTAACTTCGTCCCGTCGACGTTTACGTCTGACCCAGAAAGTAACGTTCCACTTCGCGGGGAAAGTAAAACTCGTCCGATCTCTTCTCCGCCCCCGCAACCCCTTACGGTTTTTCTTATCCCATTCGACAAAACGAATATCCAGTCGTACGTTTTATCCCGGCGTCTCTGCGAATAAAGCCCGACGATTTCTGGTATCCTAAGGTTTTCGTATGTACATACGTATGGGCGTATACAGGTGTGCGCCGAGCGTTCAGGCTGTCCACACATCCACCCCTGCCAATACCTATTATTCCCTTTACGCGCGAGATTGCCGCCGGCGAGTAAACGATATCCAACGGCGCGTAGAATCCTATTAAGCTCGAACCGTCGGATGTAAACATCCGTCTCGAACAAATAATTGCAACTCGCGAGAACAGAAATGGATTGCCCGCATTACTTTCCACCTTACACCGCGCAATTTCGCTTTAACCCATTATCGCCTAACGTTCTCTCTGATTCTCACTCTTTCGCACACTTGCTGTCTATCGCTATTTTTAACACGTTGACGGCCTCACAATTTTTGAGTAATGCTTCAACAAAGGCAATAGGGAATTAGAACTGTTCACGTTGTAGTCGTATACCTGTATTTACAGTATCGAGCATTTATCCGACGAAAGACTACTGATAATAGCATGTTCGAATGGAAATAAAATCGTCCGAAACACGACACGTTAACTTGCGAACACGAGTGTCACTCAATTTGATTAACTGTACTTGATGCGTTTAATTTCAACTTATTAGAACTTACTTGGTTAATGAACGAATATATAAAGCTCTCTTATGGTTGAAAATGCTTGGCTTCAGAAGTTTATTATTAAAACTCTCGACATATTTCGGGTTCACTAAAACCTTCTCATCAGGATTCTATAAAAGATGTATGTGAGTTGTATAAAAGATTCTGTTCTGCGCAATGTAAGCATTATTCTGACTTGCGGATAGCAATTGTGCCAATCATTCTTTCATCCCACCACTTTCGACATCGCTTTTATCGATTTCCAAAATTACATGTTTGGTGTTGTTATTCTCTCTTTATAGCCTGTTATCCCGAAACATCCGAAGAGTTTTAATAATAAAATTCAAGAGATGAGCATTTTCAACCATTACCCCAGTAAACTCGGTTAATGTTTAATGTATTATTTTCATAACATCGATACCCGACTTGTTTACACAATTATCAGAAAGCCGTCGCTTTGAAGACTAACATCATAATATACGAATCATAAGTACATACCCGTCGTTTTCCCAACGTTTCCTTCCCATTTTAGCAAACAACGACGCGACATGTAAATTTTCTAGTATGCAACGCATGACAGGTAACATCAAGGTGTGTCGTAATTGTGCCCGTGCCGAATAAATCGGTTAAAAAGCAAACCCGTAAATCGAATGTGCGAAATGAACTTTAAGCGTTAAACGTCTGCTGCGATGCACGCGCACACCGTCAAACATTCTGCGTCTACATATTCACGATGTACTGTAACGATGGAGACTTGCGACCGCGGGCGCCTCGTTTACGCACGTTTTGCATCCACTCAAGTTTCGTTTGAGCGCTGAAGATTATATGGAATATTATTTTGCTGGTGAGGCGAGCGACGACGCCCAATGGATGTCGGTGCCTGAAAATGTAGGAGAGTTGGAGGAGAGATGAGGATGAGAACGACGCTTGGAGAGGACCTTTTTGATGCGTGACGAGAGGAGAGTACTTTGTGTAACGTCGACGTCAAACTTAGCGCGCACTTAAATGTAATCTTCCGCGGTTTGGTGAGCCGAACCAGTGCAGGACGAATTTTTAGCGTATCACGATTATCTTTAATTAGTTCTACAGAGTCCAATATTGAGATTTAATGTAGCTTGTAGGTTCACCATTCTAGCTGGTAAAGACTCCAATTGATCTCATTCGAATTTTGTGTAGTTACTTTCTAGAACGTAATGCACATATGAACTGGTGTAACTGTATTCGATTATAGGCTATCAACAAATCCGGAAAATGAAGATCTTTCTAATGACTACATTAAATGATGCTAAATTGATTCACTTTTCAATTAATTAAGTTTGATCCAGTCTTATATCAGCGAGTATTGCATAATTAGCGAAACCGTCAGTTAATTTAATCCTTTGACTGTTGTGGACATATTTATGCAAGCGTCAGAAGCTATTGATGAGAACTATAGCCGCATATATGTGCCTGTCAATTTTTCGATCTCTTACATACTGTAGTTACAATTATCAATGTATGAGATGAATATTCGTGCGCCCTGTACCGAGTAACTTCATTGCATTATTTAATTTAACATAACGGAATAATTATAATTATAACTTAATTACCCCTTGTGCAATCAATCAATACAGTTCATACTAGTGAAAATGTACTATGTCTCTAGCCAGCGCCTTGGTCGAGTATAGCGATGAAAAAGTCAAACATATTAACTCAAACTATAAAAAGTCAAGACAAAGCTGGGTAATTTAAGTTAGATATTTTTCATCTAGTAGACGACTTTTGAAGAAAGAAATGTGAAAAACGCACGAATATCATAATGCAACTTCGTACACCCCTCCTCGCGTTTTGTTTTTCCCATCTCTTAATACATTCAAATCGAATCTCTCTTCTACGAATTCTTTCTGCGTTTCTTCACAACCACTACATTCCTAACTCCTATGTTCAGGCTCATTCGCAATCTCGACATGCCCTTGGATTTAATTAACTCAGGTCCAAGTTTCATTGAGTTATGTTAAGTCACGTACTCAGCGTAATCTTTGTATCACGCTACTCGAAATGTATTTCTATATAGACTGTGTACGGGATAAGCCTCTAGGGGACTATGTGTTTTCTAGACATATCGACCTTCGTCTCAACACGTGTCGTCCAGTTGCTTTTCAGATGATCCATGTCCATCATTTCAAAAATCCTTAACATTATCCCAAATTTAAATAAATATGCGACGGAATAGACATAATTTGTTCCGATTCCGGAAGAAGACATTTCAGGTTCCAAAGCAGACTGTTTATTCTCGTTTGTCCAGTAAATACTTCTGATGTTGTAAAGAATCGATTACCAAAGAAAATGTGACGACAAATTCTCGATAGCCCGACGTGCCTACGACGTCTGGAAAGTTCCGACAACGTTGTACTCGATGAGTCATGTTCATTGAGTATTTTATATTCCGAGCCGACTTTTCCTGGCGATTCCACAGAAACGATGAGAGAAATTCTTCTTCACTTGCCCTCCTCTCTCTTCCTCTTGAGCTGTCGTCGCCTCCTTACGTCGGTACACGCAGCTCAAGGATTCTCCGTATTTGAGAAACTTTCACTTTCACTTTTGAGGGGGCAAGAAAAAACTTTCAAGTACTTACGAAGACTTGGTTACGGAGTCTATTACAGCCGCGTTGGGGGGCAAGGAGGGTCTTTATGCTCGTCGATACACCCCGTACAACGCGAACGTTTACCACCTTTATCTCCGCGCTCGTAGAATGTCGCGATTTAATGGCCTTTACCGCGAATATCAACCGCACTCGGAAGTTCAATAATAAATTCCATAATAAACCCCACACGTCGTTCCCCCGTGAACGTAAGATCTATAAACGACGTCCTGTAGAAACTTTTGAGGCTAAATTAAACTTCTTCCTAAAACGGAAAGTAATAGTTCGCTCTAAGACCGTTTCGGTGAAATTCTAAATTTACAGACCGTTTTTTCTCGCCCCACTGTTTTGACCAGTGAAATTGTGAGCTAAAACAATTATCGCGGCTCTTTTCACGCCCGCGAAAAAATTGCACGTTTGTAAACGGTTTTCTATTCACTCCGGAAACCCCGAGCGAACGATAATGATCGAGCGATTTTCGACGCGCGCTCTCCGGCGGTCGTGATTAAGCGTTTCGTGTGTTTAAACGCCGGTAGAATAATGAAAAAATTCCTGCGTCGCGTGACGTGTAACGGGGAGAGCGGGACGAACCGGGAACGTTGGGAAAGCGGGGCAGATCGAAAAACGTTCGCCGGGCCTAGGGAGTTGACTCGAAAATTAGTCGACATTTTTCAGGTCCCGACGACGTCAAGCGACGAGGGTAAAATTCGGGCGCCGAAAATTTGAATTTCTTTTTTCGACGACCCGACCGAATAAAGTGACACACCTGTCAAAGGGTCGCCATGTCGTTAATGCTCTTTCGTCGTGTCCCTTCCTATTTTCTTCGATTCGGAATGCGCAGCACGTTCGTTGTCTAAACCCGGCACGAGGAGTGACGATGATAAAACACGGCTAATAGCGTGAGATTTCCTGACTAAAGGATTTTAAAATAATGCTGTAGAACAATTGAGCTCTACGAAGAAGCGGTAGTCAATAACAATTAAAAATTGTGGAAAGGGCAGCAGTAATTAAAAATTTGGAATCGTTTTAAATCATGACCGACAGATCAATTACGCTTGAAAGGAGAACCTTTTTACATCTTGAAAGAAGACATCAATGGAAAGTGCAGTCCCTGATCACGTCCTTTTACCTTCCCATTTTACATGACATCCTCAGCAAGCCTGTCACGCTTGAGAGAATTACTAGCAACCGGTGATGTCGTCAAGATGACGCAGTTGATAAATGTACGTTTCCTTAGCCTTTGGCATCCTAAAATTTTTCCCTCGCTCGATAAAAGACGACCCGAATAGATTCGCGTTTTATAACAACGATAGCCGCGGAATACGTATAGGAAGTCTGCGGTGGGGCAAATTAAGAACGAATGTCGAATTGGAACGGATAGGTTCGCATAGAAAGATCGAAGGATCGATCAGATCTCTTCTGTCGGAGAAAAAGAGGCGGTTACTTGCTCTCCTTGCATACAAAGTAGTTTCCCTCAAAGGTTCATAGTTGAATACGGGTTATCCATTGCGAACAAAATCATTGAACGAGAAAAAAAAATGTGACCGTTTCTCTGTTGTTATCGCTATCACCATTTACGTAAATTCCGTGGGAACGTTTATGGAATGAATGCGTGAAGTTGTTTATATCGTAATAACACGTTAAAATTATATGTTACACGTGTGAAAGGATGGCACGTAAGTTAGCTGTCAGGAAAAAAGCTGAGTAATTTCACAACACGAACGCGCTGATTGCCATGACGTAATGGTACAATTACGTTTCCAATTTTATACATGGAATCTTTGAAACAGCGGAAAATACTGCGTATGAACATATCAAAGGTGCAAGTGGTCGGTCAAGATATATTACACTTCCCGCAACAGCAAGGGTATCGCGAAATTATTGTTATTATCCTCGGCTCGTACTTTCATTACGAGATTCCAAATGGGATTCGGTGAATATGTACACACGACCGGTAACAGGTGGATACTCAGGCAATATGAGCGAGCGAAATATCCGCGTAACGTTCGATCCACTTTCGATATGCATTGGCCGATGGCTGTCGCTAACGTCAAATATGATGGGTGCAATTTTCATAAACTGACGCGTGCGTGTATCGCAATAAACGTACACACATTAACACATTGACTACCATGTGAGCCACAAATAGCTGATACTTTGACTATCTGCAGCAGGTATAGTGAACTGTACATTCAAACTATAATTCTATTATGGTATCAATAACACCGATGTATACTGGCAATTTTGTTTCTGTACGAAACTTTCGAGAACGCGTGGACGCTTTGAATGTGCGATTTCAAACGGTTTATCAGGTGTTAGCTAACATTTTACATAAATGTTGTAGAATATCATGATGGAAGTTTAAACACTATTACGTGAGTGGCAGTCAATGTGCTAATGTAGAATTCCGATAGAACTGTCGAAGCTATGCATTATACGGTTTCATTAAACATTTTTAAATATTCTATGCAGATTTGTTTTCTTTTGTCTACCTAATTACCGATGTACTTTTTCATATCATAGATAAAGGTAAACGCGAAAATGTTAAAAGCTATAGGTGTATATGTCACACATGTGATATGGCGACATTGTTTCAGAATACGAATAGTCAAAGTACTCTTCCATTACGACGCAAGAATTAAACTTTATCTCGCTATACATTAAAACATGCGAAATTGACCACACGGAAATATGAAAATAAAATATAAATGCAAAGCACATGCAACTCACCTAGGAGATGTAACGGCTTGTGAAGTGTAATGGTTAGATGGCAACAGGATAATCGCAGGATGATGTCTGGATGATAACAGGGTCGGATGACAGCATTGGTAGAAAGCGTTGATGTTGGATGTGGAATCGTGCAGGATATTCTCGTAGATGAGCAGGTTTTTGATGGACTGTGTTATGAGGAAGTTCCAATAACAGGCACTGGATACATGATCACAGTATCATGCATCAAGGACAACTAACACAGAAAATAAACAAACAACGATATAAGTACATGTGAAAAAATATTAAATATTGTACAGAACATACAAGCAATAACCAAGACACTAAATGGGGAATATAGTAAAACATAATCAAACGCAAATTAAGTATACCTTTAAGATGTTGTCTTGGACAAATTAACGAGTAGTCGTGGTGAGCATCTACTCATATGTTTTTGACTCAGTTTGTTGTCAACCCCCCACAAGATTTCAACTCTGGTATAACTCCAGAAAGTCCAGACCATCTATATAGAAGATTGTTGAATACATTAGCCATGCAACACATAGAAATAGGAAAGTGCTCAATAAGTAGACTTACCGTGACGACTTCTATCAAGCATCGTGGTGTTACACTATTTTCGTAATGAACTTATAGGTTAGTTACTCGGCCAGGTCGATGTGACGTGGAAAGGGAACCCAAGGATAGGCGAAATGCAGAATTACAGTCTTCTTACTATTTCATAAGCATGAAACGCAAATTTTAATTCCATAACAGGATATCACAGAATACGCTTGGGTGCTCGTACATACAAGTTAAAAAGTCCTTACCGAATTAATTCAGCATAAGCATCTCCGTCGTGCTCCATAAAACCATAACCTTCAACAGCGGACACTGCCGCCACATTCTGGACGATCAATTATGCGGCTCGATAGAAGATGAAACCGCCAAACTCGACTAGTTTCATCTTCGCAGAGATCTGATGCGAAAAAATTAACCATCCGATAACACGACGTCGCCTCATCCACTTAGTCAGTTATAGATACTAATAATGATGTCCTTACAAAAATTCACTTGCCGCGTGAATTTCCATCGTGCTCCGTTCCATCTTGTTCACGTAATGGCGGACATGGAAAGTAGGTCAACGACAGTGCCCGATCAACTATGCGAATAAACACAAGATTAAGAAACAGCTCTGCACAGACAATCGGCTAAATTGATTCGTCTCACCTTTCCGCAGAGATGGAAACCAAATTCGGACACTTGTCGAACCTTGTTGCGGCGTAAAATGTGGTGAAAGCACGAGCGGCGTGGATCCGTGTAGACAGCGGCCATGATCCCACGGGAAGAGAACGAAGTGAACGAGTCGTTCGACGCGCATGCGCAACTTGGTGCGCAACTAAACGGCGCATCGACGATCGCGCGGGAAAGAAGTGCCGCCTAGTGACTGCTCGAAAAACTAAAGAGAGAAATTGGCGGTCGCGGAAGTGAACGAACGGTCGTACAACGCGGTGTTCTTTAGAGACAAGTTGCATAAAAAGTGTTGATTAAATGTATTGTGTCTACTTCTGAAAGGATGTTGAGCACCGACGTACCTGAATCTAGGACACGGTGTTGGTTGTGGCTAGAATTATGGCAGGATCGCAGCAAGTGTTTCTTCGTGCGCGATTAGGTTAGGTTAATACGAGAACTTTTCGCGATCGCGGCAGGATACGGAAGAAATAATTAATTTTCTTTGACTGATTGTATTTTATATACGTACAATGTTGTGCTATGTGTTGTGTTGTGATAGAATGATCATTCATTCATCCGGCGCTCGAACTCTCCAATATATGTATATATATATATATACTCGGCTTCCTTGTGCAAGGTCGGAGATGAGCTAAGATGCCTAAGCCTTCCGTCACAAAAAACTCGGCTTCTCAGTGTCGGTGGTTTGGGAGGATTAACTGCGTTTTATTTGCTTGCGTTGCAATAAAGGGGATAGGACAATCGGCATATTCTTGGTAGAAGGGACACAGTGCCGCGTGTTTACTTTAAAAGACAGGTGTGTAAAAAATGGACACTATAGACTTGTATATATGTGGTAACGAGTGTGTGTGTATATATGAAGAATCGCGCGACTGTGGTGGGGCTGGACACATCGCAGAGGCCCTTGTTCATCCCATTTGAAGGTCAAGGAATGCATCCGTGTGTGTGAGCAGAGGCCTGACCCATACGAGCGAGTGGGGTACTTGATGTGGGCAGTTTTTACGTAGGTGAGTACAGTCACGTATTATATTTGTAGCGCTTCTTTAATATGTAGCTTTTATCGAATAAACTTTATTTAACCCTTTGCACTCCGCTGTCCCCTGTCAGGGGACATTAAAGTTGATTAGGGATTACAGGG
The DNA here is from genome assembly GCA_033815515.1 of Cryptocheilus praepositus. NCBI lineage: Eukaryota > Metazoa > Arthropoda > Insecta > Hymenoptera > Pompilidae > Cryptocheilus > Cryptocheilus praepositus. Next base: position 5,822,974 of record JAWWQZ010000315.1, read on the forward strand.
AATTAACTTATTCCAGCGCAACTTTTTGAGACGTGCATGTTTGCCTGAAGTTTTCTCTTGAAATGGCACAAGAAATCAAATCAAAATATAGTAAAATTTCTAAGATATATAAAACAAATATCAGCCGGTTTTGTTATAACTCACCAATCACCGGACCTTGAACATTTTAATCTCCATAGGCCGCAAAACCGATGTGGGACAAAGAAAACGGGATTGCATTATTTGTTCTGATAAAAAACACCTGATGGTAGGCGTCAAACGACTTATTATTGTTAAAGTGCATAAATCGGCCTGCAATGCATATTGGGGAATGTTATAAAGTTAATCACACTGTACGAATTATAAAATATAAAAAGTAGAATACTAATATTTTAATTTGAAACAGTTAATTTTTAATTTTTTCTTTCATTCTGAACTTTAATTTTAGCTAAAATTAAAAAAAATTTAAGTGATAAAAAAATTAAGATATTAAATAATATTTTTTATATATATTTCTCGATGTCAACCAATTCATATAAATTCAATATCATTATAATACGTTACTTGGTTCCAAAACTGTACTAAATAATATGAGAGTCCATAAATACACGTTTCTGCCAAAAAGTCGCGCTGAGTAGCTGGTAGCTACCTCCATAATGGTTCGGAGTGCAAAGGGTTAATACATCATACTTCAATTCTACATACACGCACTAACAACGCTCCGTGTTGCATGAGATTTAATTTAAGTAAGGATTATTCATAACAACTAATACATAGCTACGATCAAGCGCGCTTCAGGTTTTTCCTAATTTATTGACTCTATTTAGCTTTCCACTCGTTAGGCTGACTTTGGTAGTAGCGTTTCAAACTTTCCGAGGTGTTAGTTACATTCCTACTAATACGCGAAGAAGGTACGATTAGCAGCGTTGATGAACTATTACTTTACATAACGGATAGTGTGTTAAAAAACAGTAGTACACCCGATTAACAGGATTTATGGGGCTAAGCCGTAATGTCACTTTTTCATATCAACTATGGAACATTCTGTTTATGTCACGATAACTTCATGTTACACTCCACTTAGAAGCAGTAATTCGACAAACAAACTTGATATAACCCAACGCAATTTCTATGACCGTTCTTATCGACGACTCTTTTTCACTCGACGAGTAACGAGACAGCAAAGAAAACGGCCGAAACGAGTCCCTTTTATCAATAACATCCACTCCATTCGTACCTCGAGACCTTCGGCGCGTCATCGTAAACGGCACCACGTACATAGCGTAATTTGGAATTTCACATCGGTGAAGAACACTTCAGAAAGAACTACACGCAAATCCAAGTCTGAGGGGGACCTCGGTGGTCTTTTGAACCGGTATCGCATTAACGGCTTTCTTTCTGTTTAATATAAGTTCAATATCATATAATACGTTACTTGGTTCCAAAACTATTCTAAATAATATGAGAGTCCATAAATACACGTTTCTGCCAAAAAGTGGCGCTGAGTAGCTGGTAGTTAACCTCCAGAATGGTTCGGAGTGCAAAGGGTTAATACACCATACTTCAATTCTACATACACGTACTGACAACGCTCCGTGTTGCATGAGATTTAATTTAAGTAAGGATTATTCATAACATAGCTAACATCAAGCACGTTTTAGGTTTTTCCTAATTTATTGAATCTATTCAGCTTTCCACTCGTTAGGCTGATTTTGGTAGTAGCATTTTAAACTTTCCGAGGTGTTAGTTAAATTACTACTAATAGGCGAAGAAGGTACGATTAGCAGCGTTGATGAACTATTACTTTACGTGACGGATAGTGTTAAAAAACAGTAGTACACCCGATTAACAGGATTTATGGGGCGAACCCGTAATGTCACTTTTTCATATCAAGCGTGGATCATTCTGTTTATTTCACGATAACCTCGTTTTACACTCCACTCAGATAAACAAACTTGGTATAATCCAACGCAATTTCTATGACCGTTCTTAAAGAAAACGGCCGAAACGAGTCCCTTTTATCAATAACATCCACTCCATTCGTACCTTGAGACCTTCGGCGCGTCATCGTAAACGACAGAATGTACATGGCGTAATTTGGAATTTCACATCGGTGAAGAACACTTCAGAAAGAACTACACGCAAATCCAAGTCTGAGGGGGACCTCGGTGGTCTTTTGAACCGGTATCGCATTAACGGCTTTCTTTCTGTTTAACGTGTTTAACGATACGTACGAGGCGGCGCTTAAACGAAGTAACAGGATCACACTTGAAATCCCTTCTTCCACGAAGGACATTACGTCCTCGTCGTGTCGCGCAAATGCTCCGCTCTCGGATCTCTGTTACACTCGTTTTCGTTCTTTCACCGTTTCACAGGCGTGTAAGCGGCCTGTGAGGAATTTTGCGAAATACTCGACGACGTTCGAGTTAACTCGTCCGTAGCCAGTCGTGTATAGCCGGCGTAACGGGGCCATAAACCCGCGACGCGTTCGTTTAAAAGGCTCGAAATGCCGCGAATTTCCGACGCGTGCGACGATTTAGCGAAGATTACGTCGCGCTAGACGACGTAATACTCTGCTCGTCGTCTACCGGTTGAGCTCTTGCTCCAATGCTCGCCGACGAATGTAACAAAATAGTGGAGCGTGTAAGCGAAAAAGGAAAAAGCGTTCGGGGATAGAGGTTGAGAGAAAGAGGGAGAGAGAGGAACAGAGTGGTGGCCACCAACCATTGCATTAATCGGATAAAAGAACCGTACCGCGTTTCCGTCATCGCTTTCCGATAATTCGCGGGTCCCCAGCAACGAAGGAGAGCGACGAAAAAAGAGCGAAAAAATCGTCCGGGTCCATTCAACGGGCTTTTGTCGCTAATTCGTGGCACGTCAAAAAGATTTCCACGCCACCTTATCAGGCGTGTTATTGCGTTTCCAGCTTTGCTCCTAATCGTGTTACCGACACGATCGACGAGTAGCTGTATAGATCTCTTCTCTACCGTGCTCGAGGGTTATCGAAGTAATCTTTCGTACTTCCGTCACGCGGCGGAAATCGAAATTTAGCTCTGTATACTGAACGCTGTTCCGAAGGGAAGAACTAACGGCGCACGAAAATAAAAGTTCCGTAAAAATATCGGGCGCAGCAAACATTCGCGGTGTAGGAGTACAATTATTTCGATACGCTAATATGACTTTTGAGAAGCGAAATCTGTATGACGCGATGTATTTGATTCTCGCCGATCATCCCGCCATAATAATTGAGCGGAGATTTAGAATGACGTGATATTGGCGGAAATCGACGTAACGGAAAGTCTGTCATCTTCCCGCCTGTATAAACGTCAGGCGCAAAGTGTCAATACTTCGTCCGTGGAACTACCTCCAAGGTGCGACGGTATTTAGTGTCAGTAAGGCTACGGCTTGAGTTACCGCGACATAAGATGAAATTCGCTATTACAAACTTTGTACAGTCTACTATGGCACAATCTATGCGCCGCGTTCGCGAGAAACCAATTATCCTTTCGCATTCAATATCGAGCTCGAGTCAGGGGAATATGACGTTTTAGGCCCACTCGAAAAGGCCCTGTCAATCACTCGCCAATTAATCCTCTGGAAATCATTACTTGGCTCAGGCCTCAAGCATCTAACGCACCTGACAACCGGATCAAGTGTGCAGAGTACACTGCATCTGACTTCGAGTAGAGTGGGAAATGCGGAATAATTGATTCTCACGATTTAGAGAGCGGGGAGGAAATCGAAACGATGTCGTAATGATCAGTGAAATATTGCTCTGATACATCGTAAAGTGAGTGTTGAGAAATTTTATTAATTTAATATGCCTGTGACTGTAGGTGATAGATCAGTAAACTTGTAACTGAAGCTGGCGAATGTTTCTAGAACGAGGGACATCGATTCACTTAGGTTCTTCTCGTAATTGCAGCAATTAGCTCGGTATGTTACAGTATCGTCAAGTTCGTATAAATAGACAGTATCCAGGTCAGTCCTCATTATGCGTAAATAAATACAAGAGCGTCTGTAATGTATGAGTCCAACGTTTCTTTATCAACTGAAGCACAACGGAATATTTGATGAATTCAATTGAGTGTCCTAGATAGCATTTGATTCCAACTCTTATCCGTCAAATACCGCAATAATAAAAAGGATCAGTATTATCTTGTTTAATTAGCTCGATAATTGGTTTATTGTTGTTAATACATCTATCGTTAGCTTATTTCAATAGACTCTCTGGTTAAATGTCCAGAGCTCGCGATTAATAGGATCGATAACCGTTAAGCTAAACCTTCAACCATTGCCCCTATTACCATTAAATATTTACTACTACGGAATGTGTGTTGTTTCACAGGCTTTAACGCGTGCAAATAAAAGCAAAAGTTTCATTATACACTCGAACAATTAATAAGAAATTATTGATCAACGGAAACTCAGCGACTATAGCGCCGAGCTGCAATTACAGCGTACGTGCCTATCGTGCAAAATCGAATCGAATGGACTCGCTGTATAGCCAGAAAACGAACTTCATAATGATCTCGCGTGGTGCTGCAAGGAAAGGTTGAAAAGTCGAAAAGTCAAAACACCGTCTTGCAGCGAGTCCACACGCTCCCGAGGAAGAAAGTAAACACGCGCGCGGCGATAAAGTTTGCGCGTTATTTTGCCCCGAGGTCGTCGAAGTGAGGTTTTGAAAGAGAACGAGGCGCGGCGTTGGTCCATGTTGAAAGGGGAGAGGTAGGCGAGCGGACTGAGCGATTTCAACGACGGTTCCCTGTGCCAGTTAAGTCGAATCAATTGGAAAAGTTCGATTTCCCCTCGTTTAGAACCACCGCCTTCCTCTCGGCTTACCATGATTTCCTTTCTCCCTTTTTGCACTTCTTTTACATTTTGGTACGGAACCAAAACTCTGTGAAATACTTTAAACCCGAGGAACACGACTGGTCAGATGGCTAGAAACGAAAGGTCAATCGTCACCGTCTCTTACTGTAATAATCGCAACGCATCCGGTCTTTTAAGTAAATTAAATAATACTGAATTACTTTAGTGTTTCGTTCGTATGATTCACATTAATTACAGATTTCGCGCGGTAAATGAATATACAATTTTAATGGGTGGGCATTAATCGTTATTGTAGCCTTCGGACTTTAGAAGAATTAGTATCGTACTTGAAAAAAAGTGAAAACTGATATGATAGACTAGACAGCTTTGATCTTTTCAGTACTACTGGTAAATACAGCCGATTTTTTGTACAACGGATGACTATGATTTCTAGAGAGGAAAACATTCTACATAACTCCAGCCCCAGTTTGTAGCATATATTTACTGTAATTAATAAATTTGTTGCGCCGTACCTGCGATTGGAGTATAGTGCGTAATTTCAAGTAACAGAACACACGGTGCTTGCCCTTTCAAATTTTTCCTACCCCCACACCACCATTCAGCTCTTTAAGAATATTCCACTCGGTACACCTCAGCTTTCCCCTCCACTAACCTTTCCTAAAACCTGGCAATTCCCATTTCCATAATTCAGACTCACAACACCGTACAGTTCACATCGTAGCAAATAAATCAGTGTTAAACGGCATTCACTCAAGTGATTTTATCTCATAAAAGCGCTTAGCATACACGATCGCGATTAGTGGGATAATTAAACTCATCTCCCGGGAATACGGTCGAAGCACACGTCCGACGCCATCCGTTCCCTTTGGCTCATGACAAATTCGTCACGAGTGCCGTCCAAAGCAAAATTAAACATGTTTAACTTTAAGCAGAGATTTTTTTCTTTTTACAAAAGTCATTATTCAGCTAAGAGGTATGAAGCAGTCTCAAAAGTGACAGAAATCGGTCACCGATCATTATTGCACTTATGGCATGAAGTTCGATTCCGCGGTGACGTACTAGTGGCCAGTTCCGTCGCAGAAAGGGTTAAACACTGACGAAACGCTGATGGCTCGATTTCTGCCTTACAGTCAATTGACATTCGCCGCTGGTATTTGCGGACAGAGACAGAAATTCGGTTACGCGCCTGTAAACGCGCGGATCCGCTCTGGCATTATTGATCTAACGTCGCGCGTGTCGCGTCCCGTGCAATTCGGTATATCGCGTTGTAACGACGTTTCCGTTGATTTACACGTGTGCGGTGCACCGTTCGCTGATTCGTGTAATGCTGCCGGCTCGATTTCTGATACTGCTCTAAATTACGGTGTGAAAGTAATCCTTCGAAAGTCTCCCTCCCCGGTTCGCACATTTTGTTTTACAAAACGCGAATACTTAACGAAGCGCGACGTGCTTGTAATTCAAGGTGTTCCGCGGCGACTTTTGAGATTCGACGGAAGTTTATTCCGCGGAGTATGTCATTTTATTTTTTTTGTATAGAGTGGTTCGCCGTAACGAACCGAAGGCTTTATTCAATCGATGCTTCAAGCTCGAATCAGAGTTCGTGGTCGAATGAAAACCGTACCGCGCTGGAAATCTAAATTGTAAAACGTACTACTTCGATGTATAACATAAAATCGCTTTTATTCGAGCAACATGCATCGACATGCGTGTTAGACTGCCTGCCTCTTTTATCTTTTTCTTTATGCATCTATCAGCAACGCGAGCGAATGCGTTGCTTTCATTATCCCAGAAATGCAAACGCATTGTTCGATCGGCGTGACTCTGCAATGACGTCAAACCCTTCGCACAAAAAGCAAATTTATTTTATTCTTCCGGGGTCGCCAAAGCGATTCGTCGAGAAACTCGGGAATTAAAAAAAGAGTCGCGACCTGATTGAACGGCACCGTTACCGGGCACCGCAACGGTCACACATCCGGCGTGCAATTTACCTACGACCCCGCCTTCGTTCGCGCCTCAGAATCAATAGGACAATTTCGTTAGCCACATCGCCTCTATTTCTCCACCTACCGATCGACCAGCGGAATTCGCTTCCCGTATTTCTGCCGACCACAACAGTTTGTTCCCTTCCAAACGCGCACTTTCAATTCTCTTCCTATTCCGCCGCCCTCCTGCTCCCGCCTTGGTTCTTCAATTTCCCTTATACCACATTTACCACCACTATTGTCCCACATCTCGGTATCCGCACCTTTCCCTCTCCCCGTTCTTCTCACTTTAACGTCGAACCCTCGCGCTTCCTCAGGGGCGAAGTCCTCAAAACATCGCTCGCAGCGTTTTTCGCGATGTCGGGCAACTTTGAACACGCATCCTGTGCCGGCTCGTGATTTGTGCCGTTCGACGCGCGGCGCCTGACAAAACAAGTCGTTACGGTTTTTGGCGGGAGGGTGGCTGACCCGTCCACTATCAAGCGACGCTCGTAAAAGGGCGACGTTTATCTCGACCGCGTTCTCCCGCAGTCGTCAAAAAGTTCAACTCGTTCCCTCTTATCCCGCGCACCCCACGTAAAACTCACTGTTTGGGTTAGATCTGCCACCCCTGCAAACATGACGCCGACTTTAGCCCCGCAAATCATCCAGGAAGTCTGTTCCATTGTTCTCTTTCTATCTTTCCGCAGCCAGGCATAAAAGTGTAGAGTTGATACAAGTGTCAGTGGTACATTTTGTTTAATAATTACCACGTGTGTTACGACTTGTTTATCAAAGTGGGATGTATAGTAATACTAGTTTCTATATTAGATCATAACTTAGCATCATCATTTTTTATTGTCAATATCTTTCTTCTTTATCGCGACTTCCCAAACTTTTTGGGTAACCCTCCTTTCCTCCTTTCGGTGCGTAGAAGACAAGCTTCATCCGTCTTCTACTGAAGAGGCAGTACCAGGCGATGAACTTTTCGTCAAACACTTAACGGCGTTTTAGAGAAATTTTCAACGAAAACGAGCGTGACAGCGCGGAGTCGCTCTGCCCTTTCTATCTCTGTCCATCTTTCTATTTCCGTCTGTCGAGCGAGCGAGACTCCCTTTCGCCATCCTTCTCCAGGTCTCCCGTAAACTTCACCAAGAGCGAGCAGCGAGCTAGTACTTATCAGAGCACAAAGTAAAAAGTTTAGCGTAATTACCGTCTTCGCGCGGTGGTGGTGTTTAAGTTTCGTCGACGGTTTTCGCGGGGTCGGCTCGGGAGACGAAAATGGAAGTTTTAGGTAGTCTCCGTGGGAACCAGAGATAATACGTCATAGTCGGACGATACCAATTTGTGGATTCAGACGTGCGGCAATCAGTGTAACTACTGAATGTGGCTACCGCGCACTTACTTCTGCGTGTCTTTACATTGCGTATGTGGAATCCAGAAATTCATGAAATTTATCCCAACTTAGACTTCCCGATGTGTGATAACGAAATTACAATTTGGTCGCGAAACACAGGGTACATGATCTTCGGTATAAGCGTGAAGTAAGAAGAATTCCAAACATTCTTGCAATAGATAGTTCCACGTGTCATATTTATTCACCTGCCATCTTTGAAAAAGCACCGCTTTACGCCGTATTGAGTTCCGACGGGCAATCAGTGTAACTACTGGATGTGGCTACCGCGCATTTACTTCTGCGTATCATTATATCGCGCGTGTGGAATCCAGAAATGCATGTTATATTTATCACAACTTAGACTTCTCGATGTGTGTTAACGAAATTACAGTTTAGTCGCGAAACACAGGATACGTGATTTTCGGTATAAGCGTAAAGTAAGAAGAATTCCAAACATTCTTGCAATAGATAGTTCCACGTGGCATATGTATTTATTCACCGCTTTACGCCGTATTGATCAACGGGCGTAACTACTGGATGTGGCTACCGCACATTTACTTCTGCGTGTCTTTACATCGGGTGTGTGGAATCCAGAAATGTATATTATATTTATTCCAACTTAGACTTCCCGACGTGTGTTAACAAAATTACAGTTTAGTCGCGAAACACAGGGTACATGATCTTCGGTATACGCGTGAAGTAAGAAGAATTCCAAACATTCTTGCAATAGATAGTTCCACGTGGCATATTTATTCACCTGCCATCTTTGAAAAAGCACCGCTTTACGCCGTATTGAGTTCCAATGACGTTCCGACGCTAAATTGCACTCTCCCTTGCGCCCTCGGTTCCTCGCGAAATGGGAACGACCGCCTCTGATTCCATGAAAAATCCCGGTTGTCGATTCACAGTTCGTTTAACAAATTCCACGGTTCCCCGCCCATTTCACGCCTCTCAATAATTCAGAAATCGGTAGCGGCGAGGAACCCGACGCTGGCCTCTATTCTGCCCCGCTCGGAGATGAGTGCGCAGGAGTTGGGTAGGGGCATCGGGAGGAGAGGGTAGGGGGTGAAAGGATGGAAAGCAGGAGGGGTGAGGAGGGATCTTCTTTCATTAAATCCCATACAATTCTCGCCGGGCGCATTGTTTAAAGTACAATGGCCATTGACTCGACGCAGTCACTGGGCGTGGAAACATGGCACGGCCGAAGATCGAATTTGGCCTCTCTCGATCCCGTCGACGAGGCCTTGAGAACTCGCGGGCTCCTTCGAGGGGTAGTTTGGCCAAGACTCGGACCGGAACTGGCGCGAGACGATAACGCTCACATCAAGGAGCGTGGAGTTCGGGGATTAGAAAGACTCGATTTCACCGATCGGTTAACATTACGCTCCACCCCGGTGAAAACTTGTGTTACGTAAACTCAGTAGACGAAAGGCGGTCGAACATGGACGCGGTGCTTTATTTTTAGTGGAGGAATGGACGTTGTTGGAGATAATGATACGGTGCGAACTTATGGTATGACTCTTTCTTTAATTCAGACTCTTTGCGCGGTTATTACCGCCGACGTGTCAATAGAACTTACGGCGACCCACTTTTGCGGGGACGCACGACGACTGCTACGTCGATTAGACGCTCGAGGCCTTGAACAAACGCTTACAATGCAGAACAAAAAATAATCTTTTACCGTCTGCCACAGGGATCAAAATACCATAAATATGATACATCGCACCAATAAATAATAGATAATCTGACAATTCTTCACATTTCAACGCCGCAGCTTCTTTGACGTCATATATAACGTCGCATATACTAACTGACTCAACAATCTTCGAAACCGTCCTCATTCGAACCCCGCAATGCGCTGGAACGTCTAAGCATTCAGTGATACGAGACGCATCCGGACATTGGTGTCGATTCTTCGGTTCGTCGAACTCGCGGCTTCATCCTCAAGGAAATGTCTCGAAACCGATGCATCGCGACGACGTGCGTCGCTTCTGGCACCCAGCTGAGCCCTCGCCTCGACGCTGGCGGAGCGTATAATATGGTTTTAACGAACTGTTTTCCATAATGCAAGTAAAGCATTATCAGGCCGTTGAGTGTAGCACGGCCGTACGACGGCGGATAGTGGAGCCCGTTAACTTTAACGCCGATCCTTGTAGCCGGAGAGCGGTATTATAAATTCCACCGCTCGATATAAAAAAGAAATGAGCACGGACTTGGCGAGGGATGAGCGAACACGAGAGCCAACGGGGGACAGAGGAAAATTGACGATTGAGGGGAGATGAAGAGGGAGGTTGAAGGTTGAGCATCGGTTGAAAAAGGACAAGATGGAGGACCCTTGTAAACACGCACGGCATAAAGCTCACTTACACGGGGCAGACCGTTCTTCTGTCGGCACAATGAGTCCGGCCAGAGAGAATGTAGCACGCGGAAGAGGATGGGAACGATAAGGACGGTAAAGGGTGCGTCGTTTTAAACAGTGGAAAGAGCGGTGGACGAAGGGCGGCCATCGCGAGAGCGGAAATTTAATTAGCGCAACACACTCGTTGGATCCTTATTTTCTTTCTCGATCCGCCCTTCCTGTTTCGTCCCACGCTGGCGCAGAAACGTGTGACACACGAAATTGAGAACGTGTGAGATAATTGAATGACAACGACGCTGCCGCTCAGAGCCAAAAAAATACGATAAAGTGTAAGTAAACTAAAGCACTTCACGAGAGAGAAGACCTCAAGTGAAATTAATGCATCGCTGAAACGAATTCGTCAAGCAGTAGACTGAGTGAGTGATACCGTTCCGTAGTGAGAATTATGTGATGGAATCGGTTAATATACAGTTTTTATTCTGACACGATATTATACTTTCAATTAAAGGAAGTCAATTATTAATGTTGCCTATTACGGGGAATAAATTGGACGCGACAATTTGCTATCAGTTACTGTCGGGCGGGCATTTAGTCGGTAGTTGTGGAAAATTCATGACAGAAATTGTCGGTCAGGCGCAAGAAAATAAACTGTCTGCCAACTACCCCGCAATTTCTTACATGTGCGCGCCTTCGAACGGTTTTACAGTAGCTCGGAAAAAATGCAGGACATTACGGGCCCACGCCCTTGCTCCTTGTGAATATTTCAGTCATTCGGGAGTCATAAAACGAGCGTGATAAAATCACCGAAACGGCCCAAGTTTTAATGGAGTCGGCCGATCCGCTTTAATTAACTATTACACACTTCCACGAGTTTCGAAGTAGACGAGCCATCGTTGGAACTGCGCACTTATTTTGTCCTTCTCGCGCTTGCACTCGGAAACGATCTGGCATACGCACGTGCGGCCTCGTGAAAGTTTCGCGATATTTTTGCTAATTCATGAGCGTTTGCCACGCGCCCGCGCTCTTCAGAATCGTTACCGACTCGAAATACGACTCGTTTAACCGGCTCTCAAAGTCAGCCAGACGGTAAAATTAACAATATGGGCGCTAATCGACCGACAAATCTTCTACACGCTCGATAAGCTCATTCTGTGCCAGTTGGAACTCGCGTGACATAAGTCTACGAGAGACAGAAAGTGTATCAAATAACATCGTGTTGGAAGTGGGAATATGAACATCTCGCGCTGTACTAAATATCCCCCAGGGGTTGTGGGTCTTTCTGGACCCCAGTACAGGAATTGCGAATCTGGATGCCTGAGCTAATCCTTCCCACGGTGTGCGGGAAAGCATTGTACACTCGAAGTAAGGAAAGCCTCTGGAATAATGAGTGAATTTACTGGTCCGTGATGGTAAGAGGCTAACATGGCTAAGATGTAAATAAGCTGTTGCTACGGGTGAGTGTGCTTCGTTTGCGTTGATTACTTGCTGTCATATCGAAAGTGATATGTCTCGGTCTGCACGCAACAGACATAATAATGACATGAATGAATATACATAATAATGAAAGTGCACAACTGATCATATTTAAAGCACCCAGTGCTTATGAAACACGGATCCAGCATCGTAGACTGCACCAAATATAGGAGACTTTTGAATACCGCGCTATGGTAAACATAATGATAAAAATTAACAATATGGGCGCTAATCGACCGACAAATCTTCTACACGCTCGATAAGCTCATTCTGTGCCAGTTGGAACTCGCGTGGCATAAGTCTACGACAGACAGAAAGTGTATCAAATAGCAACGTGTTGGAAGTGGAAATATGAACATCTCGCGCTGTACTAAATATCCCCCAGGGGTTGTGGGTCTTTCTGGACCCCAGTACAGGACTGGCGAATCTGGGTGCCTGAGCTAATCCTTCCCACGGTGAGCGGGAAAGCATTGTACACTCGAAGTAAGGAAAGCCTCTGGAATAAGGAGCGAATTTACTGGTCTGTGATGGTAAGAGGCTAAGATGTAAACAAGCTGTTCCTACGGGTGAGTGTGCTTCGTTTGCGTTGATTACTTGCTGTCATATCGAAAGTGATATGTCTCGGTCTGCACGCAACAGACATAATAATGAAATGAATGAATATACATAATAATGAAAGTGCACTACTGATCATATTTAAAGCACCCAGTGCTTATGAAACACGGATCCAGCATCGTACACTGCACCAAATATAGGAGACTTTTGAATATCGCGCTATGGTAAACATAATGATAGTACCATGCGTATTTGAAATACTTAGTGCTGTTGATACTCTATGTGTATATAACAGTGCTATTGATACACTATATCCACTATACAATGGTGTATATTGGAGAATCGACATAACATTGAGGCATACAGCCTCCAGTCATTTTCCAAATCCGCTACTTTTTGGGTGTTCTGGCTGATTTAACTAGTAAACTGGGCTTCTCGAGGTTTCTCGCGTGAGCGGTCGAAATTTCATGTTGTTTCGCCGGGTGAAGTTCGCTTCGCTCGGAGAGTCGCTTGGGGTTCGGTCGTGACCGAACAATCTATCTGCTCAAGCATTGCTAACAATGTTGGTAATGACGTCAATGACGAACAAACTTTGGTGTGTGATGACTTGCGGGCACCTAAGGATTTTTCGAAGGCGTCGCCCGGGGCTGGTGTGCCAAAATTGAACGTAGCCTAGAAAGTAGTTGGCAAGGTGATATAGGGGAAACCCTCAGATGCATCGCGTTCTCTATAAGAACATAATGCCAGATACTAAATATACTAAATATCCGTAAACACAGAATGATACAATCATTTATTATAATAAGACTCTTTGATAAAGAACTTTATCTTATACAAATTTCGTTTTCACGCATTTATCGTCTATTCGTATCGTAAATTTTCAGAAAATCCCGGTCAACAGTCAATTTAAAAAATAAAACGATAATTTCATTACAAATTAACTCTATATTATACCAGCCGTGCATAATCTCCATTTGACGAGTATACTCCTTATCACTTACCCCTCGCAACACATTTTAGATATACACTTTCCGCAGAGGTCGCAAAAGCTAACGGGTTAAGTGTGTAGTGGCATAATCTGCGTCGCACAAAAATGTGCAAGATTAAAAAAATATTGAAATCTTATTGCACCGCGGTAACGTGGGCGTCTTAATCACAGAACGCGAGCATCGCGGAAGTAAAAGAAATGCGGAACGACGTCCTGAACGACAGAGAGCGAAATAAACGAAAACAAGAAGAATACCCAACGACGTCAAACGATCCTCGCAATAAAAACGTTCGCGATTTATTGTCATAAAAAAATCCGCGTTCGCGAATAACCTAAGATCTTCGGCATCGTAAACTGACTCTCCCGGGGAAGCTATTACTCAGAAATTGCCGAGGTTCATCCGCCCACCCGTTCAAAGACGTTTAAGTAAGCGCCGTCAATAAAAAGAGATGCCCTTCCGGAACAAAGCCGATATAAGACAAATGACGCGGAGCAGAAGAACGCGTGCATTCGGGGGCAATCAATTGCGGACGATCTTTCCGGGGCAGTTGAGCTCGAGGCAGCTTCATATCGCGCAATAACTCGGGATCTTTTTACAGTCGAGCAATCGCGGTAATTTTCGATCGCCATAATCGCGGAGCAGTGCAAGCCGCGGGAACGGAGAAAATATGCGCGGAAACAAATAACAGTTTTCGCAAAGTCACCGGCTCCCTTTTATTGCCGATTAGTCACCGTAATGGTTCGGCCAAAGAGCAAAGACAGACCTTTATCGTCGTGTTATAAGCGGATTACACTTGGACAACGCAATACCACGGCTCACGGTATGAAAAAGTCTTTACGTAACGGTATCCAGATTTATGATACGAGTGGTCACGAGTGATCTTGCAATTTCGGACCGCGATTCGGTTGCAGCGTGGACCATACGCTATCGACGAAAATGGGTAATCAATCTAGAGTTTATAGGAATACTGCTACGACAAGTTAAGACGCTCGATTATCTATTAACGTCACGGTTCCTTTTACATGCACGCAAGTCATCTAAAATTTAGTTAACTTCTCAGCCAGTTCTAATCGTGCGAGATGAGAATTTAGATCACTGAAAATGTCCATACTGCGCACATATCTAAAGTTCGACGTAACCAATTTCATACTGGAAATCCTTCGCTGGCACCGCACTTCAGTTTCTACACGATCGACACCGGGTCCAGACATCTCACAGTTCGGATTTGTGATAGACACATTTTAGGACTTTGACATAGATAGCTTGACAACGTTGTGCGTATTGATGTCGTGCGCGGAATGTTGTATCCCATCGCGATGGGCATTCGATGACGTTTTGACTGACACCTGACATTTTCCATCGGAGCTGAGCTATTCGTCTGGCGCAAGAAAATGGCCCCGTTATATTTAATCTCCCACCAGTCAGGTTGAACCTCGACAGATGTCCATTCTCACGACCTTTCTCTGATACACTATCCGGGACTACTTTGAAGTAGTTACGACCCGACCACGTCATGGAGTTCGGAAAGAAGTAAATACCATAGATGCTCTCTCTCTCTCTCGCACAATGCTACGTGTGACGTCATATTAGACGGTATAGCTCTGGAACTTGACTGGGATATCGATTGGTGCGAGTCGTTGATGACGTTCGACTGCATAGACCTCGAAAGGGTAAGCGACAGTGAAGTGTGTGCGAAATATCGATAACGCAGAACGAAGCACTTAGGCTACTTGTGGGCATAAATATCTTAAACACCGTACACAGCACACGCATCTATTCTCACGTACGAAGCAAAGGGCAGGCATTTCTGTCAGAGCAATTCCTTCCGTCTAATTTTCAATGAACAACAACCCATTTGCATCTTATACGTGCAATTATTTCAAATAATTTGCAGTCTCTACGGTCCTTAACTTGCGCTAACGAGTTTTCTTTCTCTTTTTCTCTGCCGTACTCTTACCATACAGTTGTCTCAGCTTTTTGTTTCGTTACTTTCTCGCTTTTACTTCACTACCCTCGTTTCCCGTACTATCGTCCCATCACAATCACTACGTCTGTGATACTTCCTCATTCCTCTTCTTGCCCACTTTCTCACTCCCTCAATCTCAATCTCGATCTCTCCTGTTACCGCTCCTATGTCTCAGTATCGCTGCTTCTTCCGAGAAGTTCAAGTTACTCTATCGACCCGGTCCGAGAGGAAAGTATCGAGGGGCCGTTCAAGCTGCAATCCCTCACCTCGAACTGCCCGTTGTTTCTCGCAGATATCGCGGAAACTTTATGTAAACTTTAGTGCCGCTACCGCTTTACGTGACGCTTTTTTTGTTCGCTCACTACCCGCTCCAGATAAGCGTTAGATCGTGCAATTGCTCGTGGCATTATCGGAATAACGCTAATAATAGACAGCGCGATGTATCGCATATAATAGCGTGTGACACGTCACTCTGAGAATGGTTCGGTTAACTTTTGCTATGGGCAGTTCTTGCTATCGGATGTTTTAAATTTGCACGCGACTACGTAAGATCAGTACTTAAACCGTGCCGTTACAGGAGTTCAAAATGTACAGTTAGCTTGATACTTACCTTGATTCACGTATCTTCGTCGCAAGGTGAATAAATGACTCTTGCTTTAAGACTGAAAAGATTGAAAGTAATTAATAGGATTTCTGGTAGACATACGAGTGACAAATACGAATCGATCGTTTATTAAAGCAAAACTTTATTATAGCAATAGTGAACAATGGATAACTATTAAAGATTTTTAACATGTTTTTTTTTTGATAAAAATAGCGATTGGATGTTTAGGTTTAGGTAGTAGGTGAACATCTAAAGGGTCTTCTTACACCGTACGAAATTCCTTCGAAATAAAATCGTATCTCTACGGTAGTGTTCGTTTAACGATGATAATCGCGCATGCTTCCCGATACGTGTAAAATATTCAATATCTGCAAATGGGGGACGCGCGTGAATCGTTCAGCCGAAAGTACATCCGCGATTTGCATGAAACTATATCCAACGTATCTAATCTGAACGACGAGTGGATATGTCAGTCGTTGGTGTACAAAATGTCGATGCGCCATTCGTCACTCTACTATTTCCTATTTTGTAAAATCGCAAGTCCGCGTACCCGTTCGCTAAGTTCCGATATGGGAAAAAAAACACCGCAGCAGAGTTGCAGCTTTGACACGCTCGATTTTTCGTTCGAATTACTGAAGCCCTTTTATCCGCGAAGTCGCATCCCGGGGAAGGAAAATCGACAGTCAGACTTTACGAACAAAAATTGTTGAGTTGTCGATGCACGAGCGCGAACGATTTCCCGGATTCGCCCGATTGCGTTACAGTCAAATTGAATTCTCATAGACAGAATACGCGACCCTTTCGGCGTTAAACGATTCATGTCGCGCACCTCCAGCTCTATCTCTTAATTTCCACGCCCCGCTTTCTGACACTGAAAGCGACGCGCAGGCTCGCAGAACGCAAGAAGCAACAATCGGCTATGAATAACGGAAGAAGACAATGACAATAATCCGAAATGACAGTCGAAAAACGATTGAACACAGCTCGGGTAAGTTTCCCGCTTCCGGATGTTCCGCGTTACGCTAACAGAAATGCGTATAAAAAATATACTAATGATAAGGCGTGCTGAGGAAATAAACCGTTTCGACGATCGCGCGGTGCACGTAATCCTAAAGGTGAAGAAGTAAAAAGTATACTCGATGAGTGTCTTACAACCCCCCATTCCTCTCATGTGTGATACCCCGATGAAAAATAAAAAGAACAAACGAGTATCGTCGTCTCTCTATACCCAAATCTGGAAACCTAAGACAGTCGTCGCGGCTAGTTCTAATGATATATTTTAATAAGTCGTTATCGGCTACCCTCTCGCTTCACCTTGTCGTATCGTAGTAATAAGTCAGTTTAATTATTCACTTAGAGCGTCGTCTTTTCTCTTATCAATATCTCTCTGTCTGCATCGTGTCCTTTATCATCGTGTCGCTTAATACCTTACGGGAGTAACCGCCATTATATCAAGGTCGTGTTCGTACAGCGCGCGTGTGCACTGAACCGAGCCTATAGCCTATTCTCGCCATTTTTCTCGACCGAGAGCGACGTGACGATCAATTAGGATTCACGTTTTACAAGGATGGTCCTGAGACGTTGACTCTTCGAGACGAATGACGTTTATCATATGCCTATCATTAGAGGTGTTGACTACCATAGAAGCACTTCGTCATGGAGCGAAGATCGATACCTGGATACACAAGTAACCCAATAAACGTAATCAACTATTAAGTAATCAACACACAGAGTAGTACTGACCAACAGAATTTGATTTACTGGTTAAAACGATAAATTCCATCGTACACTTCACAATTTCGGAAACGTAGTAATAAAAATGAGTTAGATATAGGATATAATTTTATCATCAATACCCCTAATACGTATGTATATTATCTACGGAGGGTCCCGTTATACGATCTACATCGCCATTTCGATCCTTCTCTCTTCATCCCCCATTCTCGACACAGCGATCGTCTTTTCCTCTTCACTCATCGTTTCGACGTCCCGTCGCAGTCGGTCGCGCCTCACATAACATACAGTATCCGAATAATCTTACAAATAATATATCTAACAACTTTAGGTTTCATCTTAGATTGCTTTCCGTGATCACGCCGACTCTTCCTGAAGAGTCTCTGCGCGTGCATTCGCCGACGACAAGAATGCTCTTTCTCCAGCTTCAACTACTGGCACTTGCCCTGCCATCCACCCTCCCGGGCACTCAGATTATTTCTAGTTTCATTTCTGTTCTCCCCGTGAACGTCGTCCGTCGGAGATTGCACGCGGAGCTCATAGCCAAAAAACATGTACGTTACTATTTTTTTTTTATCGTAATATTATGCTTGCTTTTACTCTCTTATAACTTTCTTTAGACGTACGATAGTTAGGTTATTATTCTTTACGTATCGATGCACAGCGCATCGCACACATCGCAGTCACACGCGACGAAGCACACGCATACAGTGAGCTCGTGATACATTCTCGCATGAACAAAACTCAGGCATACACTGTATCGAGTTTCCGTTTTTTTTTCGGGATATTTAATTTCCGAATGCTGGCAGGTTAGACTCTTTTTGTTACAGTTATAGGTAGATTACACGAGTTGTCATCTCGACGCGCTCTCTGTTCGTCGGCTCGATCGACAGTTCAATCCAGCAACGTACGGCGGTTCGTCATCTTCTTTCTCTCATTTTCTCTCATTCACTCTTATCGGCTACCTCCCTCAAAAAGTATTCATCTTAATTCGAATCGTAGTCTTAACGTTAAGTTCGTAATACTATTCAATACTTGTTGAAGCTCATAATAAGTACATACTCGAGGATAAGATTACCGATTATTGTTATTATACTTACGGATGTAGGGTCGTCTTTGCTCTTTAGATACATACTTAGTGATCTAGATCATACGCTCGGTCATTCATACGATTTTATGCGCTCGTTCTCTTTCTCACATGATTCTTAACATCCCCTGACAAGTACATTATGAGACGGTCGACGTTCAGGATATAGGTACAAAAAGTAAATCGTCGACACGGCCGATTGGACTAAAGCCAACGGCCACTGTACAGAAATTCCACTAAGCGATTACGCGCGTAAATCTATACTGATTACCCTCGATCGCCCTCTGAAAATCGCCTGGCTCTCTCGAAAGTCCTCTCTCTCCTAAACGGCTAAGTCTCCGCGATTTGTCGGGCTGCAACCAAAGCGACGCGAAGAAAAATTCATCGTCGTTTGTCTCGTTCGCGAACGAAGGAGGAAAAAAGTTGATTTTTACACGTGGACGTCGTCCATCCGTTGCGATTTTATTCTTGACTCGCTTCGGAGAAGATCGTGGATGGAGAGACATCGCTCGGTTTTCTTTTACAGGCTATGCTTATCTATTACCGGAGCTGGAGTAATAAAAACTACACTATATACCCAAACGAAGCAAAAACAGAAGTAGAAACAGAAATTATAGGAACATCTAAGGTCCGTTTTAAAATTAGCCGCTAATTGATGACGTTTCACGAAGAAACAGTGATAAGATTTTCCGAAAATTTATTTGATTACATCGGACAAAATTACCAGCTCCGTCTATTCCTAGGGTGGCGAACAGCGCCGTGTTCGATACACGTTAATCACTTGACGTGTATCGCATTTAAAAGAGCACCGGTAAAGATCATCCTCAGAAACTGAGCTTTAAACGGCTCGGCAATAAGAAAAGGTCATCGCGTCGACCTTTCATCGTATCCGCGCTCAGTTTCCAATATACAAACATAACTGTGCGAAATAAGTAAAACGATCCGACGGATTCGAAGCAGTCGTTCCAGTAAAGACGACCTTTATAAAAATATTACTCCGTCACGGCGCGCCTCTATTTACACGCAAAGAATGTATTCCCTCGAAAATTCATAAAAATTATACTTTAGTAACTACGCGAGATCGACGGGATTTTACGTTAAATCGAGTTAATCCCTTCGGCGCTGTCAAATTTCATATTTGTTTCATCTGGAAACACGTTACGTTCCTACAAAATTTACCTGCACTTTCGATAGCACGGATTATTCAAAATACTTTCGTAATGTAAAATATGCAGTTCGTGCCGATTGGGGAAAATTGTCATAGATTTACCAACGAAAATAGCGATATTCTGTCATCCGGTCACATTACGCAGTACGCATAGGATTCCAGCGCCGAAGGGATTTAAGTCGAACTAGCAGACCTTCGGAAAACTGACGATCCGATATACGAAGGACAAAATAATCAGTCCGCACTTACCAGAAATACGACGCATTATGTTCTACATTCCTCACATCAGCGTCGCAATTGATCAATTGTAGACATCTGACGATTCGAGAACGTGCCACAGGGGAAATGAGATTTATCGAAAGAATCCTCCTAGCATCCTGTACATCCTTTTAAATCCTCATACGCGAATGGGTAAATATTACAAAAAATCTCGTTACGGGGAAATTAAGTTGAGAATAAATTCATGGACGAGGATGAAATAATCTGCAAGGGGGAATGTTCGGGAATATATTTAAAGACAATCGAAATCCGTGCCGTGATCGAATCGCGCACGAAGAGTAAACTCAAAGGAACCGACAAAAAAAGTTCGTAACTCGAATAAAGCAGAGAAGGCGGAGCGATGCAGCGAAAAAGTAGACCCATACAAGAAAGGGTGAAACGTGACGCGAAAGGCTAACGGGTGCGCGTACGTGTGTGTATTTATATAGACGTATACGTAGCTGTAGACGTATTAGTAGAAGCGCGTGCGCGGCGCCTCGCATGAAAAATACCGTCCGATAATAATCTCATGTGTAACCTGCGTGACGTCGTAAAACGCGTCGTGATGGCCGGCACATTTTTTCCGACGAAACGATTGTTCCCTCTTTCATCCCCTTTACCACCCACTTTTTCTCTCATCAATCCCTTCCCACTTTTTCTCTCCTCCTGTTACCACTCTTTTTCACTCCCCCAACCTTTCAGCACTCTTCTCTCGCACTCTCACGCACTGACACACTCATCCTCACATGTTCTCGATGCCCGATATACATACGTAACATTTTCTTCCGTCCGATTTTCGATAAGATCATCCAGTTTAAAAACAACGTTCCCGCTCCTCTGATTGTACATCTTCTTTGACTTGTTTGGATTCCCCGAGAAGGAACGATAAGGGTCGTTCTCGTTCTCGTCCTCGTTCCCGTTCGTATCGTACCGATCTATGAAAAGCGACGGAACATACATATAACGTCGCACATCATGGTTTTCGACTTCCAGTCGTGAAATTCGAAGGTTCCCATTTTGTCCCTCGGCGACAGTGAGACTCCGACGGTATGTTCTCTATTGCCTATGAATAGAACACGTAATATTTCCATTTTACTTCGATTGTCTGCCTGGGAGCCCCGGTATCGTCAGCGATAAAAGCTCCCAACTTCTTTAAATTCGATCTCCACGTCGGAGAATATTTTTTTTATGAACACTTTATTCTTTCCTACGCCATCTCCACGATAACGTGCGATTTCTATTATAGACTGATCGTCCGTCACACTCTACCCGTCTTGCAATTCTTCCAAGCCAACTTTTATAGACTCGAAGTCGAAACGACGTGTCATGGCTTCCGATTCTATTCACAATTCGCCCCAACAGAAACGTCAGCCCTCGTGCTCGTAATCGTCGCGACCATCGTCGAAGGCCCGTCCACGTCGTGCTAACCTCTATATTTACAGCGAAGCGCGTACAAAATACAAACATCGCGCGAAAGAAGGAGAGTCGCCGTTCGGGACCGGATTCTTCCGAACCTCCGTTGCAAGCTGCTTCAAATTCGCACTCCGAAGATGCTTGACCAATCCGGTAGATCGTCGATCGCGAGAGAGAATGTCTCGAGAGAACCGTTATGCACAGCGTTCAAGTCCAAACGTCTTCAACATCGAAAGTCACTTTCGCGCGTCCTGTTCGACAGCGTGCTGGACGAGCGTGACTGATCACTCGCTCGGAAGTCTGCCGGTCGCGAGGAAACAAACGGCAAAGAAAAAGGGCAGGATCGTCCTGTGACCCATCAACGACGGGCCTTGATTCCTCGGCAGAACGCTGATGCGAACCATCGACTCGTGATCCCGACTCGACGAGGGCTCCAACGATCGGCTCCATCAGACCAGGGGCGTGCCGTATACCTCGTTCGTGTGCAGATTCTGGTTGCTGTCGTTTTGTCTCGAGGCGCATTGCTGTAACAGAAGGGTTGCATCGCGATCTTCAAGCAAACGGATTCTGCGGAAGCCGGGGAAACTTTTGGGGCAGGTTTATTTGACACGTGTCAGTTTGGTTCTTTGAGAACCTCTGACATTTGTAGTATAGTATGCGATTATTTGACGTGACTGACACATCACTGGAAATAATGAGTCGGTTGGGTCTGTTTAGGGTGGCAGATGAAATGCGTGTTTTTCGTCATTTTGTTTACATATTTTTGGACCATAGGTTTTAACCCTTTGTGGACGACGACTTTTTCGGTTCGGTAAGGTAGCAGGCCGAGGCGATTTTCGCAGATGTGTCGAGTGTCTTACAGGGTACAATAAAATCATCTTATATTTATGTAATTCATTGGCTAAAAAGTAACTGGTATAATACCGCCTTTCTATCAGTTAGAGGTAACGAAATCTAACATAAACATTGTAACTTCTCACTTGCTACTCGTCCTGATGCACGAAACACCGTGGCGACTGAAAGTCGCCTATCGTCCGCAAAGGGTTAAGCTGTGAATTTGGTGGCGCGATTACGATTTTTCTTAGTCTCGTTGTACTTGTGAAAAGGTCGAATCAGTTAGAAGTTTCAGCTACACGACGAAAATATCGCTCACTGTTGATTGTTGTGATTTTATCAGAAGTTGGTTAAGTAGTACTTATATTGGAATGAATTGCGGGCACGATAGCTTGAAAACTTATTTTACGTGGTAATTAATTCCTTTATAATGTATTGAAATAATTTCAGCATTATTTCCATCATTTTATCGTTACGAATTAATCAATGTTAATACTCATTATATGCTCAATACATTCTCGTCATATAATTTGCAATTGAAATGACAATTGAATGTCTACTCACCGCTTGTTTCCGCTCCCAGCTCTTCATCGCCGATTTGTACTTCTCGAACTCGTGACACCAATCCGAGTAAATCTTCTGATAGTCATTAGACTTGGCCGGTGCTGAGCATCTATGCGCGTCGACAGTGATGTTATATGAGCAGAGTAAAGCACCTCCAAGCCAGCAATCGTATCTGCCGGCATCCTGTTCATTTACCCCCACGATCACGAGGCCTTTTTCTGACGTTTCGATGAACTTATCACCGCCGGCACCGTACTTGTAGGCTATTTGGTAGGGACCCTTTTCTTTACTGTAGTGGTACCATCTCACTTCCTGATTCGCCAGAACTTCCGGCATTTTCACGAAGCAGCCCAGATGAACCGATTGACCCCATGTGACGACTAATTTTCGTTTGCCGACACTACTGTCGCACACGTCCGCAGTGCTGTTTGAAACGTCTTGTAGGAGACTGTTTAACAGAAATCACGAACCGCGCGGTCAAAATCAAAGGTCGTTATTTACAAACAACTTTGGGAAACGACGAAACAAAATGATCGTTATATCGAATACGTGAGGTTTCTTCATTTCATTTCGCCGAAAACTCTACGTATTGAATTGCAAATGTAATTTGCTGATGCAGCCAATTATGAGCCACCCTTGCACAGGGTAAACGAAATTCCCGGACAATAAATCGGTAGTCTTAATATACCTAAAAGAAGCGTCCAGTGCTTCGGACGGAAATTGGTGAAATTTACGACGCACTTACCCAGGCTCGTATGGCTTGCAGGTGTTGGTATCCTTGTCCCAACCACAGTAAGGATCATGGACGCAACGCAAACAATTGTCGTAGCGCCGTGTGCACATTACCAGATCGATCTGCTTGATTCGATGGTCCGATGCGACGTAGAGTGCCTTGTGTTCCTTGGAGATTTCCATAGCTTGAATTGGCTCGCCCGGCGTTACGTCGAATACGTCCAGCAGGATCGACTGAGAATCCCCATTGCTGTCGATCCATTGAACTACCTTATGCACACGTCCATCGCCTGTAATAAAACCAAGGTGCTCCTTTAAGTCTCCAGCTAATCACGCACGTCGTTAATTTGTTGACGTAAGAGAACCACCGTGACGCTAACCGAGTAGGACATTGACCGAATATTTGATTTATTTACGAACGACATCTTCAAGGACGGTGTGACACGATACCAGCGGTCAGGTTTTCTAAATAATAATATTCGTAATGTAATGATCACTCACTCGACCCGGCATAGTACACGGTGTAATCCAAGTCAATGCCAACGAAGTCGATGCGAAGTTTGTCGACGACCAAACGAGTAAGCATCACATCCCGCTTGTAAAAGACGGGCTTCTCGTTCTCGTGCGAAATTGCCGAGTCCATTAGCGGATGAGACCTTATGAAATTGAGGACGGTATCCGGCAGCGTCTCAGTATCATTCACGCACTGGCCCGGACGGGGCTCTGGCACTTTATTTGAAAGAACCGGAAGCCAGGCGCTGCTGCTGGTCGCCTGTTCCTTGAACTTTCCACGGAATGCCTCCTGGATGGCATCGATGTGGAAAGAGCAAATTGCCGACCCCATGAGACCGTTCGTCGAGGTCGTGAATGTTCCGTAAAAGTGCGTGTCATCGCCTGGTACCTTGTAGATGCTCTCTGGAACAATAAGAAACGCAACCATGAAATTGAAGTCTTGGCGTCGTTGTTACTGAAATTGCGAAAAGTCACGGAAGAAGACTGTAATCTATTGCCTCAATTAACACTTTGACTGCCAAGCGTATTTTGCTATATTAGAACCGCGATGCGATAAAATTCTGCAGAGTATGATTAAATCGTGCAAAATGAAGGTAACGCAGAGTTGTTAGAAGCCAAAGTATTGAAGCATCATTCCAATATCAACAGCTTTTACTAGATTGCAAATAGGCTTCATGGCGAATTTTTTGCATTTATAGTAAAATCTTTTGCGCCGGTCACCGGTGACCACCGTGGCGGTCAAAGTGTTAACATTGGTGGCAAAGTACGCATGCTTTTAGTAACGCGGACAAGAATTAAACATTTTTCTTTCAACACAGAATCTTTAGTACGCAATTGACTTTGGAACAGAAAACATCTTCGATCCATAAAAAGTGTACTTGAAACGTTATCATCTGCTAAATGCTTTTGGGAAACAAGGAACGTCGAGATTCCTAGTCCAACGGTTCTAACTATCAGTGACATATTGAAATGACTCTGTTGACTGTCCGTATCTGGAACAAGGATCCATCGAAGGCTGGAGAATGCACCCCAGTCAAGGGAACATGTCAGGTCCACTTACGTATCTCGTTGAAGTAGAACGGAAATTCGCCCGGTATCGAGCAGTTAAGTCTGGCCTTCAGATAGGTGGCCCAGTTCTGCGATAGAATGTTCTTGCCGCCGGTGTCCCGTTTGCAGACTCTGGCCACACGGGAGTACACGCTCTTCCCGCAATTTATGTACTCGACAGCGGTCTCGCGGAAAAAGAAGAATACGTGGCTGCCTATGTCGTATGATCCAACGAAATTGGGTTCTGCAAAAGAATTACGGAGTGTTTCATTTAATTTAGTGCTCTATCACCTCGAAGGGTATTAATGGTTTTGCGCATAAGCCACAAGAAATTATGTAGTGGCTTAACACGTTTGGAGCTAATGTGTGTAAGGTATTGATGATGATCCTGGTCAGAGTGCAGCACTGACGCAGAATTTGTCTAATGTGACTATACCTAGAGTAAAATCGTGCTTGCAGAGAACAACATTATATAGAAGGACGTGCTATTTCACAGTTGATAGTTTACATGTATCAATTATTTTTTGCCAACTCGCTCATCTATCCGATGTACACACGCACGCTTTCACACTAATTCCATAAATGAGCCGTTTATTTTGAAAGTGGCCTAACTCCATTTATCTTAATTCAAAATTCAATACATCAATCTTCTCTTATTCAATATTCTACTTCTATACTTTGAAAAGCTACTAGAAACTCTGATAAAATTGACTTACAAATAAAATTTTATGATAATTTCTTTAAATAATTTTTTGAACAATTTTCATTAACACATTGATTGCCACATTGACCGCCAAAGGTCTCACAAAAAATTCAAAAAATATCCAATCGGTAGCACTTATACTTTTGTAAATGCAATTAATATTAAATAGTCAATAATCAATTCTTTGGCCTTCGATACCTTCGCATTATTTTCATTTTGCCCAATTCAATCATATTCTGTAGTATTTTATCACGTTGCGGTTTTAATATAGTAAAATACGCACGGCCGTCAAAGGTGTCACGAAAAATGCAAAAAATACCCAATCGGTAGCATTTATAATTTTGTAAATGCAACAAATATTAAATAGTGATTCAATTCTTTGGTCTCTGATACCTTCGCATTATTTTCATTTTCCCAATTCAATCATATTCTGTAGTATTTCATCACGATGCGGTCTTAAAATCGAGATAAATAACATTTACTGATAAATGACATGAATTTGTACATGTAACCATGGTAACCGGAAAATATTGAAAAACGGAGTTAGGTTACTTTCAAAATAAACAGCTCAAATACTGATGTCAATCTTGTCTTTTGTCGCTTTCGAGAACCAGTTCTCAATTCAAAGGCTTGTATATCCGCATATCGAATTTCATACGCGCGTTGTCAGTACTTTAAATACATTTTTTCAAAGTCAACACGGGCCAACTATGTAGCTCACACGTACGAACAGTTTGAAGGCCACGTGACATAACGTTGAACGAGTAATAGCTCCAATCTCACACCGACAACTTATTCTACGACCGAAAGAATTCATCGTACGCCGAATGGGTCGGTCGTAATCCCGAATCGTTGCCAATCAAAATTTTCCTAGAAATTGCGCGACGACGGAAATTACGATGCAAATTTTTTACGCCCGCCACCCTCGCCGTCTCCCTCCGGACGTCAACGTCGAGCAAGATCAGCGGAAAACACTACACCGCCGACGTTGCATTCGGATTAAGAGGGAGTCGGTGAGAAAGTGAGATGGAGGCGCAGTGAAGATGTTTTACGATTTCCTGGCAATTCTCCGCGAGTTTCGTATCCCCCGGCGCAATCACGTCGTAAGCAGATATCAGTACACACCGTCAAGTATATAAATATAAAGGTGAAGTGCTTTTTCATATGTTCGCTACATGAGATTTTCTATGTTCCGGTAAATGTGAAAAAGTTCTCAGAATCAAAGTTAAACATTGTTTCGATATGAATTCTTCTTTCGACTTTAGGTTAGCTCTGTATTTACTGAGTTCATGAGGTGCCGCTGTTAGTAGCTTGAAGTTCTCCTTATGATATGACTACTTCCTCGTCGCCTTTCGAAATTATGGAAAACGATCGTTTCACTAACACGACTTTCGCAGTAAAAATTTCCGTCAGTCTCTTTAAGTAGTTACTTCAACGACGGGGCGCAATGATGTTAGTGTTTGAATTAAATTACCTTTACTTCGGTATTGTTGTTCGCAGCTTCTTTAGAATACGTGCTGTACAAACATGTAGGTTTACATTTCGAGAGTGGGAGTACTACTTTGTATTTCTTGAAAAGATAACCCACGCTCGTTTCTTCCGAGACTATTGCAGGTATCGGTAAACAACTGGAACGAACGATTCGTTGAACTTTGAGGGCGGGTTCGGAAAAAACCGTTGCCGATGAAGAATGCGAAGGAGAGGAACGGAGTAAACGGGGCGTGCCGTTATTGTTGCTCTTGCCACGGGAAACGAGGTACAAATTGAGGTGCAAGTGAGCGATCGATAGCGTTAGTAGGTCGCGAAAGGCAGGCCACGAAGAAATTATTTTTCAAGACGACCGATTCTCTAAACTGAACCCAAAATTGCATAGCAACAGTGTTACAGTTTTCGATTCCCGTCAATGATATCTGTTAATTTAGAAAATGAGATTCACGGACGGACAACACAAATATTACGGCCGCCGAAACATAAAGTGGTCGGGCCGCAAAATCTGATGCTTTGTAACATAAACAAAATTCGTCAACACGCTGGATCGGATATGTAATTAAGCCGCCGAAAGTGTTACAAACATTTACACACGCGCATCACAGATATTGTCCGCTACAATTTAGCTTGGATTTCGAATGTTTATTGACACGTTTTTGTCTGTTTGCGTAAATTGGTCAGGAAATTATTCTCAATCTGTTATTCCGAACTGTTAAATCAAAGTTAATTATTGTAGGACCTGTGATTACCCAGGAAAAGTATACCCTTTGCTTCGTATATTTTCCGGAGTGAACCGTCGTGTTTTATAGCATTTACTCGAATTACTAGCAAAAACCAATGACTAATTGCTAACGGAATCCTAGAAATACAATACTCGACGATTACCAGAAAGCTATTAAACGCCGAAAATATGATTTAGCTCAAAGAGACAAATTTTCCTCGGAATTGCGTCTAACCCCTCTCACAGATCAGCAAATTGTTCCCAATCCGTTATTTCGATTTGTTCAATCAAAGTTAATTCTCACAAAAACTGTCGTTGCTCAGCAAAAGTACACCATCTGCATTTTTACCGCAGTGACCTACCAAACCCTACAGTATTTATCAGAGTTACTAATGAAAACGCTTATGAATAATGGCGAACGGAATTGCGGAAAACAATAATTACTCAACGACTAGCAGCGCGTGAATAAACGCGGAATATACGACTTGCCGCAGAGACATATTTTGCTCAGAACCGCGTCTGAATCCGCTGGCACGGTATCTCTGCACTTATTCCCGTTCCGTACATGCCAATCGGCGTCTCGCATCAGTGAGTCTGCCAACTTAAGCCGTTATCCGTTAAGGCATGAGAGTACCGAGAGTGCCGAAGCCGCAGTTTCTTCGCTGTCCGCGGGCAGCAGTTTCGAAATTCGAAGGGCCGATAGCGGGAGCACTTCGCGGAAGCCGTAAAACAGACGCTCGGCGCCGCGACGCTCTTTCGCGCTTCGCGAAAGTGGAAAGAAGCGACGCCGAAGGTGTTGGCAGACGACGGGAGTGCGCACGGGGGCGCGAACGACTTTTGTAGTTTTCATTTAGAACTGCAGAAGCGCCGCGGGCTTAACGCAACTTTAATGAGCATCCACTTGTCGCTTTACGATCCGCCGTCGTAAAACCGCTTAACGGTTCACTCGTTACGAGCATCGGGACGCTAATAATTCGCGGTTTCGGACGAGTGCCAAAAATCAGAGGCGGAGACGCGCTCGATGTTCTTTAC
Organism: Cryptocheilus praepositus; assembly: GCA_033815515.1. Lineage (NCBI taxonomy): Eukaryota > Metazoa > Arthropoda > Insecta > Hymenoptera > Pompilidae > Cryptocheilus > Cryptocheilus praepositus. The sequence goes on from JAWWQZ010000315.1 coordinate 5,852,383, forward strand.
GGAATTAGAAGCTTTCGGCTTTGGTTGTGGAGTTGGGCTGATGAAGGCGTGGATCTTTGGGTAGTGTAGGGATACGCGGATAAAATGGTAATATACTTAATTCTGTGATAACGAACTCGCCGGTATTTCATTTAATGATTATTGGAGGGGTATAGGTAGTAGCATGAAAAAGTTTTTAACACGTTGACTGCCACGGTGGTCACCGGTGACCGGCGCAAAATATTCTACTATCAATGCAAAAAAATTCGACATCAAGCCTATTTGCAATCTTGCAAAAGGGATTGATATTGGAATGGTGCCTCAATACTTTGGCTTCTAACAACTCTGCGTTACCTTCATTCTGCATGATTTAATCATACTCTGTATTATTTTATCCCATCGCAGTTCTAATATAGCAAAATACACTTGGCAGTCAAAGTGTTAAGTAATGCGATAATCGTTTTTCTGATGCGGAACATAAATGATTTAAGTAGAGCTAATGGAAGCTGGCGGTTTATGTGATTGTAGATCGCATATCTGCTTGTTTGCTAAATCACAGGAATTTTTTGATATATAAAAAACTACACAGAGCAACGCAAAGGTAACTTCGTAAATTTTGCGATAAAATGACGTTGAAATGTCGAAGACTAATGAACGGTGATAGGACGGCAATGTTCGCCACGTCATAAAGTTCTCTTGTGGTAAGTAATCTTATTTCACGTGGTTAACATCACTTCCTCCACACATTGGTATCGCGGATCGCCACACGCTCGATTAAGTTCGTTCATTCCGCAGCCGCCATCCTAATGCTCTGCTCATGGGGCGGAACGCTCCATTTGTACGATAAAAACGCTAGTATCGAGAGCGGCAGATCGAAGTTCTTTTTTCCCCGTTTAAATGTCAGCGGGCAGACGCAGGGTGTACTTTCAATTTTACATTATGCAGGGAACGGCAGGTAGGAGGGGACGAACGAGAAGAAGGAAGCCGCAATCTCTCTCACAGTTGAGCGATTAAATCGATTGTCTGACGCTTCGACGGTGGAAGTTTGACGTATCGCGGGAAACGGCGGGAGGGTGGCGAGACTCCGTTGAAAAGAGACAGGTGGCCTGTAATATATGCGCGGAAAGTTGGGGAAAATAGCAGAACGAAAAAGTGTCTCGCGGAGGAAACGTGAAGCAGCCGACGAGTTTTGATTGGACGCCCCTCTTAGACATTTTAGTGTCCGCTTCAGGGCTCGGAGGGCGAAGAACGCTTCATAGCGTTTTCGATTTCGCGCTCGCATACGAAAGAGGAATAATGAAATCACTCTTGGAGGCCAGTTTCATAAAGTTCAGCCGTGATAGACGTACGAAATTCTATTTGCTCTTGCTAGTCTGGAAACTTTGTTAATGAAAAAACCAATACGCTTTTCGTTGCTTTTAAAGCAATTAATCTGGACCGCGGTATGAATGACGACGGCAACGCAACAACGTCCGGCGACTAGCGTAGAGGAAAGTTGATAAACCGGCGACGCGCAAGTGCCATGAAATCAGCAGGTAAATAATTATCAGGAATACGACTTCTGAAATGGTGCATTACCGCTGTCTAACGTTCAACCGCTCGCGTGTCAACTAACGGGCAGCGGCGGAACGACATATCAGCGTTATTTCACGAAACACGGAAGTAGGATTATCGTTTCCTCCGGCGAGGGTGGAAAAGGAAACGGGCACGCGACGTCTCTGCCGAAAGTCATTTCGCATGCGCAAGGACCCGTGAAAGTGGACGGTCGTCAGCCAGTTATTCAGTGCTTGCTAAGCCCTCCACCCCCTCTGTCGCTCTCATCCACTCGTTCTCCTCCTCCATTGGCTGCTCCACACCAGGCTCCCTGACTCTTTATCTCGACACTACTGCCGCGAATCACATCAGTCTTCATTGTGCGTACTACTTCACCGGCGTCGAGAAGTGCAGAGCACGTGAACTCGCTCGTTCTTCTCGTTTCCCTCAGCGGCGTCGTTCATTGATATTCTTCTCTTCGCGCCTCCGCTATTTTTTCTCCGGGCGTATCTTCCGATCTCTGTTGTCATAACGTCCTGTCGGTCAATTACATTTTATGCCGATCGCTCATTTTTCTGTTTGCGCCAGTGTTATTTTGCCGACGCGCTTTTAGCATTTCTTGCCTTCCGACGTTTCTTCGTACCTTCTATTTACCTACTTGAAGTTCGCCCCGCCATTCCTCCTTCATTTCTCACCCCCGTTCACATTTCCATTCCCCGTGCATCGCGACCCAGGTCGCTCGCGCATTTAATCAACGCCTCTGCTAATAGACAAACTCGCCTGGCAGAATGGTTCTTGATGGTAACGTTGCAGAGCGAAGGGCTGAGGGTGTCGGGAAGGCAGAGCATGGGAAAGGGGTTCGCGAGAGAGAAAGTAGCAGAGAGATGGAGAATGAGAATGACAAAGCGGGAGGAAGGAAGCAGAGCGAAAGGGCCGGTTTCAAATTAAACGACGAAACAAATGGCTAATCATGCATCCCAGGCAGAGGAAGGGGTGGAAAAGACGGGGTAGCTCGTGATGATACCAATTTAGAATATGAAGTTGATAGAGTAGACAAAACGTTAACAGAACAGAATAACGCGGACACTGTTATATTGATTGTAGCATCGTATATGAATGGAAGCGGACATTTGAAAAAATAAAATGAAAATGGAAGAGCTTGAAAAGTAAATTGTCAAGAGGTAGTTTTGAAATAAAATAACGAGTGGATGCTTCACATTTGGCTGTTCTTGAAAATAGACGTGCGTGTCATGTAGTTCCACATCTATTTGTATCGCATCCTCAAATTTTCAATATTTCTGTCACGTCCTTTCTTTGATTTTCTTTGCTTACATTACCTATTTCATGTTTCTTATTTCCGCACGTCTTTGCTCTATAGCATTTTACCCGCTCATTCCCCGACCTCTAAGGAGTCAGGAAACACGTGCTGTTTTTTCTTATCTCGCGGAGGACAATGTTAGAGGGTGGACTTGTCGCAGTACAAACGAGGCCATTATTTTCAGTGAACAATTCCGTGACGAATACTTAATTGCAAGTAGTAACGAGGTACAGAATATTATCTCCCGAATCGGCAGATAATAGCGAATCAATGCGTTGAACAAGGCCGCTTTAAACGGAGCGTGCAATTTAAACTGCGGCCAAGAAATCATGCCATTCCCGCCCCGCGAATTCTATGTCCCACGATATCGGCGCACGCGACGGAAGTAGTAAATCTCATTGTCACAGATATACCCACTCCCTCCGCCAATTGTAAGTGATATCTACCAGGCGAATACGTCACCGCGGCGCATAATTAAATTTCACGTCAGTTAGTACATCTCCGCGCGTACGCGCATTTACATTCACCGCGCGCAATCTACATTTTCCAATTTCCTTCACGAAAGGGGACTACAGGGAGGGAGGAGAGGGGCGGATCAGTTGAGTTTTCCACTTCGACCCCTTCTTCGAGCCCTCTCCTCCTCCCGATAATGAAAAATTGGAAGGATCGGGATAATCCTCCCCGCCGATTGACGACTCGGTAAAACTGATTAAGTTTCGGCCCAAGAAAGAGGCTCGGGAGATATCGCCCAACTCCCTCGCCGAGTTTCGACTTTTTCAACTTTCTCCGCACTTTACCAGCGACAGAGACGGAAGACCATTTCGAACGGGACGTTTAGCCGGCTCTCCGCGAGGCGGTGTTATTTTATTACCTCGCTCGTAGATTCACCCTTATGGAAGATTCGTACCTAACATCAGCGCCCCACGATTTCTCCCTTGTCTCCCCTATCTCCTTCGCCGTGCTCTCCTTCTCAGCCAGAAAATAGGTAGGACCGTGACATCGGCTTATGCGCCATCATTTAAGCCCGAAACGTGTCCCCCGCAATACGGAGAGTCTACTTCAAAGTGGTAACTCAGCCACGCCACCCTCCGACGCTCTTCATCTTTCACCGATTCGCGTCCCTCTCCTCCGATCTCGTCCTTTCGTGACCCTTCTCTAACTACCCTCCTATTCGTGTCGTCGATCGTTTGCTTTCTAGCCAAAGGATCCCGTCAAAACTGCGCTCTAAGCCTAATGGAAATTTCATTGTCGCGAGAACACGGCGCAATTATCGAGTGGCAGGCGTCTTCGAACGGATATTCGACAACAAGTGGCCCTCTTTGAGGTTCCTGGGCGAGACGAGTTCGATTAAAATGCGCTGGGGGACGGTTTAATCGAATCTGCCCATTTATACAATGCCTGCCTTCAGCGCATGCTATGCTACGTTTTTTCGTTGCGTATTCATTTGTATCACACGGGCATTTCGCACGATAGCGAGGACACTTTTGATATAATGCGCTCATGCAATACGAAAAGTCATTTGTGTGTTACGTGAATGCGAGCCTTCGACTTGCGGTATCGTACGTTATTCATATCTCAGTAATTAGTGTTTTACGTGCGTATTATATGAGAGCGGGTGCACCATTGATGTAATGGGCTGATAAAATAAGAATAATCAGTCGATGACCGCTGTGGGCGATATTCCAGTGCGTTGAGTGCTTACCGATAGAATTTGCATGCGGAAAGGTACTTACTGTCGAGCCACTTTGAATCGTACTTCAGCGTCCTTTTAAAGCTGAATGCCTTTCGGCCAGTGGTCAAATTGTAAAGATCTGTACGGAAGATGACGGTATCCGCTTTTGTGAATTCGGCGTTGGTGCCGGAGTAAAGTGCCGGCAGGTCGCCAGGGTTGCCTTTTTCAACCCAAACCGCTGTGGAATTGTCCGCGGGATCATAAGGGCACTTCGCTATGCCCATACCGACCCCTGGAACGAATTCGTGACGGGGAAGGTGGGTGAGGTTGCTCTGAAAATAAAAAAATTGGACGGGTTGAAGTCAAGCCACTAAATTCGTTTTGTTCCTAAGTTTTTCGCTGCCCTTGTGGCGTAAAGCAAACGTTTGTTAACAGTGCACGTACTTTTAACTTTTTCTGGCAAAATGTTCCAAACAACGTACCGTTTTATTAGCAAAGAGCAGTTCAAAATAATTGAGAACGAAAATTGCATTGAAAATTGAGAGTGGTTTAAAAAGTATGGTTTAAGAAGATTAGCTATTGTGTTAGAACTCAGCTTTTATACAAAAACATGTGTACTCGAAAATTTCCTTTGCAATTGATTAAAAGACACTTTATCGAAATCAATCCACCGGACAATGTAGTATATATAATTGAAACGTAACCCTTAAATGCGTGCCACTTAACGAACAATTAAATGATTTCGCGTTGCAATACAATACGATTTTTAGCAAACGGTTATACTGACAAATATACATTCAATATATAATTCTCGCGTCACCTTTCAACTGAAGGCCGTACTAACCGCGTCCCCACAAAGATATAAGAAATGCACGAAAGTTCATGACGAGATATGTTTAATGTGTCCCCATACAAAATTGTCCCCATCGTTCATTTCCAACTGACTTATCTTACTGCACAATTCCACGGCAGAAGTTGCACACTTCTGTGTAAGACGACGTTCAATGTGTTACAGAAATTTTCGACTGCCGTTTGAGACCGTTTTTAATGCTTGCACATGACGTCGATGGTAGAAAGTCTATGGTACACGCGGGACTCGTACCACAGCGAAGTAAGACCCGTATATTCCGCGGCGTCGTTACACGGGTACTTGAACGCACGATTCATTCACCTCGGCGGAACATTTTTATAAGGGTCATTTCGTACAGTATACTGCGTTTATGCGCTTCCCCCGTACTCAGAGTTCCTTGCTCACAAACACGCGGAAGAAAAAGGACAGATTTCGCGCCGCGCCGTAATCTGATTAAAAAACACGGATGGAACACTCCGTGCTCCAGGAAGTTTCGAAAAAATATTGACCCCGTAACTTTTAATTTTGAAGGCAAACATTCGAGAAATGGGAACCGGGATGTACCCCGCGGTTTACCGAATACACGGCGTGTGAAATGAGTTGAGGAAGAAACTTTCGGACAGCAGATATTGCCTTGTCGTGAAGAGGCTGTGTTTATATGTTAAGTAATATATTTAATTTCTCTGCGCCACTCTGGTTTTGTAGTGTAAGTGTGCGTTTGTCCGCATTCAATCGGTGCTTTTTCGGCTGGTTACGTTAAAACAAATTTCATATTTTTCGCGTATTTTCAGCCAAACTCCGAACAAGTGTAGGACTCTCTTTTTTTTAATTTCTAACTATTTTGAAGGACTATTGATGACGAGTGAATCATACAAATATGCCGGTAGTTTCGAACTGCATTGTTATAATAGATACAGTACATTCCCATAAAGTCGGCTTTATTTTTATATGTCGTATATCTATACTATACATATATCACAGCTCGTCTACTTTTATCAACCGTTTTCACCGGTCGCATATATGAGTCTACCGACCACGCCGATGGGTCACTATAAACACATGTACATGTCAATCGTCCGCAAAAGGTTCAATAGGTCGAAAGACATGGCAATATTATACAGTTTCATAACTTTCTTTTTTTTCCAAGAATTAAAAAATAAATGACTTCACGGGTCAAACCATATGCTCATGTTTCCATCGGCAATATTATACAGTTGCATAACTTTATTTTTTTCCAAGAATTAAAAAATAAGTGGCTTTACGGGTCAAACCATATGCTTATGCTTCCATCGGGCGCAACTATATAATTCTGCACTTGCCGCGGGCAAGGAAATTGGTATTTGCACAAAAGTTTTAACATTGCATCTTCTCAAGAATTTTGTATTGTACTATACGTACTAACAACACATTTTATGGAGAAAATAAAAAGTTACGTGGTTGAGATTTTAAACATTCGGAATTAGCAGTTTATCATTAATTTACGGTACAGTATTATGAGAACCCAACATATGTTTCCGATCAACCGAGCCTGACTACAGATTGAGAGTAACATAACACAGTTCGTTTAACATCTTGATTGAGAGTTATATAACAACAATTTATACTTACATAAATGACCCAATCCTTAGGAGCGTGGGCGTTGGTACCGCACATATAGAGTCTGTTACCGTCGCCCATCGGCTGTATCACCCTTATGTGGTTTCGGCAGTCAAAATGCTGCAAGAAGGGAATAGAAAATTGAATTTCCGGCGGAGACGCGATACCAGGAGGCAGATGCTGTGTGTAACGTTTCGCGGTGGCGACAAGAGTTCAATATTCTGTCGCGAATTTCTCCGCTTTTTCAGCTCCGCATTTGTCTCCTTCCATGGGAAGCGAACGGGTGAAAGAGAAAGAGAGACAGAGAACCCTATAAAAAGCCGCTTCGATCACGTCGTCGGCGTATTTCGCTGCGAATCAGCGCGCGGCAAACAAGTTGGCTTTGTCGTCACGTAAAGAAAATTTGCGCGGACCTTATGACTTCGCAAGGTGAACGCGATGCATGCCAACGACGTTAAATCGACATTAATCAAACGGTTTCGACGAAGAATGCCGATAAAATAGAGCGTCTTTTCACGGGAATGCGGCGACGCAAATACTTTATAACGATAAGCTGAAGTCACTGGTACGGAACTTATTTTGCTTAATGAATTTCGATGACGCTGCAAAGCGGAACAATGTAAACGACTCTGCAGCGCCGACTCAAAGCGCTCCTTCCTCAAATTCTCACACGGCCATGCTTCTCTGCCTCGTTTCAATAATTGCGCCCCCTTTGACCAGATCGTTTCTCTTAATAAACGTCGACGATCCGGTCCAATCGAAAGTACAGGCCTTTCGGGTGGCAGCTTTAACGACAGCAACGAAATAATTCGAGCGTCCGCGAACTTTTTAACCCTTCTTTGCATGATGGTGGAAATTTCCATCATAACATTGAATGTCCAAAAATTATATAAAAGAACAAGTTCACTTTAATCTAACTTTGCGTGATGATGGAAATTTCCATCATATTGTCTTTTGCTAAATTTATACTATAAATATATACTAAGATCTTTTTAACCATTTTTCCTTTTATTTTGAACATGAATTACATCACCTTGATTTATTTCACCAATAAAGAAAAAATCATGCAAAGAAGGGTTAAATTAGGAAATGTAAAAAAAACTCCCCCGTTAGACCGTTCTTGGGTACACGCTAAGGTGTCACTTTCGCATAAACAAATAGTAAATTCCTTGCCCCGAACCGAATGACGCTGCAATGTCCATTAAAGCCCTTCCGTTACCTTCGTCTTTGAGCTCTTCTTCAAAAGAACTTTGTTCCGTAGTTTCTTTCACTTCGGCATTCGAGCTGCTTACCGCTTTTTTCCTCGCCGCCTCTTTTCTTTCTCTTTACCTTTCATTCCCCCACCCCGCTTTCTTTGTAATCACCATTCTCAGGTTTGTCCCGTCTCAGGCGACGCTCGAGTTAGTTTACGAGTACCGAGTATTAGGATTCTTTTCAAAGACGACGCGCGCGGGGAAAAGGAAATCGAAGAGCGAAAGAATCCCGGAAGAAAATCGGCTGTGAGCCTGAAACGAGAAACTTACCTCCGATTTACCCTTCGACACGCAATTCGCCACGTTGCTCGGCTCCAGATTCAAGGCATCCCTCTGTAACAGAAAAATAAGGGAAGTTAGTTGAGGGAGTACGGGCGCAGGAGTTGATTAAAATGAAGTGACCTACTCGGGGCGAAATTGGATATCGGAATCCGTATCGGAGAGGCATGTAATTAATTTACAATTGAATTTCCAAATGAAAATCTCATATACTTCAGTTGGTACACTTTCACGATTTTGTTACCTTCCGCGCGTTCATCGTGTTATCCCATCATCGTATGCGGCTTAACGAGTAAATTAACGACACATCATTTGTAAAATAATTAATTTACATTGACCGACTTTCGAAAGACCGTGTTTTGACTTTCCTCCCCGCTTCAAGTGTCCGCCCAGTTCGGCCAACTCAGTTTTGTACCGCAATCACATCAAACCAGTTTACTTCGCGCCTCCATCAGACAGTCATTCACATCAGCGATTCTAATGAGGAAATATTCCGTGTGTCCGGGTCTTTCAGTAGCGGCATTACTTCTTTTCGCACGTTCTCGCCGTAGTCATCGCGGGTTAGTTTCTTCAGTATCTTTGACGGCGTCGCTTTCTCGCGCCTTCTTCATTCGACTACTACATTTCTCATCTTCCCCACTTCACACGCTCTTCTCGTATCGTCGACCTTAGAACGAGTTGAAACCTCGGGAGAGGAGAGAGGCGTCAAGAGTGCGCACTTTACATTTTGCAAGCGCGAAGAGGAGGGCGCTCTCTCGTCGACTGGCATGCATTGCATGGATACTGCGAGACAACTTGCCGACTACGAAGACGGGAAGACGCGAGCGTCTCAACACTCTCCTCATCCTCGAAATAAGGTCAACACCCAAAGACGGAAAAGAGATCCGCCGCAGTGGCAAGCAGTCGCCGTCGTCCGACGTTATTCCGCGCGTGGAAACGGAAAGTTTCCCTTTATCCGCGAATCGCAGCGAGAAAAGGACGCGTAGAGAAGCGTGACTGAATTTACCGGGGCTGCGTGAACGGTGAAATGGGAATAAGATGACGATCGTCCGTACGGGGTTATCGGGGATCTCAATAGCGCAAGACCGGGCTCGTTCGAAATTCTATAATAACTCGCCTTTTATCGGGCCCGCACTAGCGGTGCATTGTTACGACGTTAATGTCGTGGATACGGAACAATAACAGTGGGATGACGCTCTTTGCTATAAATTCGCGGGATAACCACTTCAATCTTGCCACTGAATCTCGGTAAAGAGATAGCGCGGCTGTTCTAGTACACAAGCTCGGTTCCCTATGATAAACAATTTCCATTGACGTAGGCAGCCGCTGCGTTGTTTTTTTTATTGGCCGACGAAGCGGATTGGGGTATCGTACGAGTGCGGACAGAGGCAGGTCCCATTTGAAAAAGGTCGGCTATTCGTCCATCTGCCCGTGACAGAATTAGGCCCGGGCGAAATTGGATGGCCCGGAAATTAGAGTCTAGCTCGGTGCATATATTTTCGCTAGGCAGGGACGCGTCTTTCCGGACGGGCGTTCGCGTGGCCAAGGACCGGAACAGGAAGTGGTTCGTTTGCACGGTCAATCGTCCGTAAAGCATTAAACTTAACGATCGATCTCCTGCGAAGGTCGCGTGTCGGTCCTCAGCACTGTCGCAAAAACAGAAATGGCGCCGATCGGTGAAATTGACGTATGACTAGATATTGTCGAAGAAATTTCACGTTATATGCGACTAAGAATTATCGGAAAACAGTACAACACTTAACACTTTGACTGCCACGGTGGTCACCAGTGCATTTGCAATCTTGTAAAAGCAATTGATATTGAAACGGTGCTTCAATACTTTGGCTTCTAACAACTCTGCGGTTCTGACATAGCAAAATATGCTTGAGCAAAATTCGCAAAACATTGTACTAAAAATGCACAAAAATCGCAATGGAGCTTATTTGCAGTCTTGTAAAAGCAATTGATATTGAAACGGTGCTTCAATACTTTGGCTTCTAACAATTCTACGTTACCTTCATTTTGCACGATTTAATCATACTCTGCAGTATTTTATCGCATCGCGGTTCTAACATAGCAAAATATGCTTGAGCAAAATTCGCAAAAGATTTTACTAAAAATGCAATAAATTCGCAATGGAGCCTATTTGCAATCTTGTAAAAGCAATTGACATTGAAACGGTGCTTCAATACTTTGGCTTCTAACAACTCTGCGTTACCTTCATTTTGCACGATTTAATCATAGTCTGCAGTATTTTATCGTCTAGCGGTTCTAACATAGCAAAATACATGGTGACCGGTGCAAACGATTTTACAAAAAATGCAACAAATTTGCAATGAAACTTATTTGCAAACTTATAAAAACAATTGATATTGGAACGGTGCTTCAATACTTTGGCTTCTAACAACTCTGCGTTATTGATTTAAAAGGCTGCGTTCTAACGTAGCAAAATACATGGTGACCGGTGCAAACGATTTTACAAAAAATGCAACAAATTTGCAATGAAGCCTATTTGCAATCTTGTAAAAGCCAACGGTGCTTCAATACTGCTTCTAACAACTCTGCGTTACCTTCATTTTGCACGATTTAATCATACTTTGCAGTATTTTATCGCATCGCGGTTCTAATATAGCAAAATACGCTTGGCAATCAACGTGTTAAAGAATGCGAATGGATTAAAATCGAATATGCACTCTAATATATCGTTTATTGCATGCTCTTGTGTCTATGTAACAAGATATATACGGTCATCCGTCAATTAATGTTGACATATGTGATGTTTCGAACTATCGAATGTTTTTTGAAGATTGTATTGAATAAGTAGTAAAGTAATATCGAATATTGTATCGCGAAACAACTGAGATACTGTATAAATGCAATACAGTCGTTATTAATTTATTGCATTTATCTGGAAGCGTATATATCTTGTTAAAAACTGTAATCCGTACATTTCTTCAAAGTTGCTACATCGCAGCCTCTAATCAGTATTTCTGTACTGTATTACCACTCTACGAAACTTCAATGCATATGCAGCCGAACGTTATCAAAACGAACACAAAGGGACTGTCCGTAACGACATTATAATTTTCTTCGCCACCAGAAAACGTAATCAACCGCTCTTCTATCGCTGACCCATTTAATAATCGAACATTCTCGCGCAAGAACTCGTGCGTGGAGTAGCGAATAGTTACTGCGATAGGCAGAAATATCGAACATTTTACAATAGACTCCTTTTCAGTTGCATCACAGCAACGATACTGCGACGGAAGTCAGATGTTTCGTTGTCGTATCGCGCGTTTCGATTTCTGCGCTGAGGTATTTTAGTTCAAACCGAACCAAAAGTGTATGTCAGACAACATAAACTTGTACCAGTCGAACCTGTGCTATTTTACTAACATCCATGCACAATAATTTCCCTACATTTTCAACCCCCTCTTTCTCTGTTAGTTTTTGTTTGTCCTCGTGGACACAAGTGGGCACTTGTATGTAACCCGCGGTGCCAAAATCGTCTTCCTGCTTATCGACACGCCAGCCAGGGTAAGCAACCAAGAGGAAGAGTTTTCCCTGGTGAACGAGGTCAATACTCGGGCAGTAATATTCGTGCAACGGAGCTCATGGTGCGCCTTGTTCCGTTTTATCTTTTTCCTGTAATAATTAAGTTCGACGCAGCTCATGCGTGCACGTACGTACGTGTGTTTTCTTCATCAAAGGTGTGCCAACATGCGTGCAGGAGTGTGTTTGTGAATCACTGGCAGCACGGGTGCTTATCATGGAGGTCGAGTACATAGTGGAAGGTAGTGCACGGAGTACACTCGCGAGTTACGCAGACGAACAGAAGCATACCTCGTACGACATGTGTCGTCACGTGTGTTGGTTCATGATTATGCGCACACACGCACGGGGATTTCTATATATTGTACTATATCTGCATATACGGCATCGCGTATTACTTACGTACGCGAAACTTTCGTATCCGGCGGCCTGTACTTAACGTGTGTGCTCAACGTATGCGTAGGTATCGTTATGCGCATACGTGAAAATGTGATGTGCTTTATTTTGCCGCAGAAAATCGTAATGCAGGGAAACGAGTGTGCCGCAATTCTTGGCACACGCGTTCAATTTTGAGCTGATCCTTTTTCGTACGCAGTCGCGTGTAGCTTGGAAAATCGATTAATTTTACACGCCGTCTGTGCCGTATGACAGGTCGTGCGGGTGTTCGTGCGTTTAATTACATGATTACATGCACACATCCGAAGCTGCGATCGCCCTATCAACCCGTTCGTTTCGTCACTCTGTCATCTTGTTTCCCCAGCGCGGACTTCATATTATTCCATACACGCCCGTTTGACGTACCCAGTCTTCTTAGCCCTGCAACGCGAAACGAACCGAGATCCCTATCGCTTCTGTACGCCTTAATGAACTGTTCCCGATGCCCAACCGACCACCATCGAATCGAGGCTATGCATGAAACCGAGAGTCGGAAACCTTTGCTGAGGTATCTTTCCATCGTGGGTGCGATTTTCAATGTATCTCGTGCGGTAGATTGAGATCGACTACGAAATTAGCTTTCGGACATTCCTTTCTTAGAAACATTTTGAACTCAAAGAGTAAAAACGCGAGAAAAATTCACAGAACGTCACATGATTCATTAACACGTTGACTGCCATGCGTATTTTGCTGTATTAGAACGGCGATGGTATGAAATACGGCAGCGTTTGATTGAATTACGTAAAATGTAAATAATGTGCAAGCATTGGAGACCAAACAAATGTATATAATGTACAGGTATTGAAAATCAAAGGATCGCATCACTATTCTAACAATAACTGCATTTATAAAATAATTATTTCTATCCATTGTGAATATTTTGGATCTTCAGTAAAATCTTTTGCTATAAAATACTATAGCGCTTGATTGAATTATGCAAAATGTATATAATGTGCAGATATTGAAAACCAAAGGATCGCATCACTATTCTAACAATAACTGCATTTATAAAATAATTATTGCTACCCGTTGCGAATATTTTGGATCTTCAGTAAAATCTTTTGCTATAAAATACTATAGCGCTTGATTGAATTATGCAAAATGTATATAATGTGCAGGTATTGAAAACCAAAGAATCGCATCACTATTCTAACAATAACTGCATTTATAAAATAATTATTTCTACCCATTGCGAATATTTTGGGTCTTCAGTAAAACCTCTTGCGCCGGTCAGCAGTGACCATCACGGCAGTCAAAGTGTTAAATCACATTGTGTCTTCTACTTACTAATGCACTGCTGCAAATTTTCTTTCACCTGCCGCAAGAGTAACAACATAGCAGAACATAGTTTCAACAGCGGATTCCGACTAAGCGCAATCGTCTAGCGTACCATACTAAAGATAATCGCTTTCATAACAGATTTAATACCGCTCCCACTATCGACTTAATCTCCTTAACAGCTTCTCCGCCGTTTCATCCGGTATTATTCCTGCGCACTTCCTGTGACCGCGCGCAACGCGATCACTAAGATCAGCAGCGAAGAAAGTTTCGATGCGTCATTTTCGATGCGTCATTTCCGATGCAAAGCGTCGAGCGTGTAATAACAGGACCTTCCTGCCTTGTCTTAGCCCGCCTCAGGCTGAAAGTCCGATTGACCTCAGGGGTGAAATTAGGGGTTGGCTCAGGCTCGTCAGAGAATCGTTGTAAGAGCGATGTGTCGCGATTGGCTTGGACGATTTCCACTTGCCGGGTCGTTAAAATCATTTAACGATCCCGACCTGCCGCGCACCTGCGCGTGGGCGTTGATAACGACGCATTACTCGTTAAGTACCGCGGTGCATTAAAGCTCCACGCGGTGTACATAGGGATGATGCCGATGGTGGCGATGGTGGCCCTCGCCGGTAATTAAAAGCGAAGCCATTCCCGGTATCCGTACTTACGTGGAAGCTGGCGCGGTTCTCCTCGTTATACTAATCAGTACTATCCGGCCGTGAAGCGAGAGATGGAGGTAAGTAGGCGGAGACCTTCGAAGTAAGGAACGGAAAGGGCCTGTGCAATGTAATGGGAAGGGTACTAGAGGAAGAGTGGGGAAAATGTTAGGGAGCTTACTTAGGTGAAAATCAAAACAAACGTGTTCGACGGCGTATAATTATTTTCTTTACCTAGCGCGAGCATTCGGTTATCAAGATAGCGGTTGACTGTTTTGTACAGGCTATATAGGGGGCGGGTAAAAAAGTAAGGAACGGGAAGGGCTTGTGCAATGTAATAGGAGGAGTGGGGAAAATGTTAGGGAGCTTACTTAGGTGAAAATCAAAACAAACGCGTTCGACGGCGTATAACTCTTTTTTTCCAAGCACGAGTATTCGGTTTTCAAGATAGCGGTTGACTGTTTTGTACAGGCTATAGCGGGGGCGGGTGAAGAAGTAAGGAACGGAAACGGCCTGTGCAATGTAATAGGAAGAGTGGGGAAAATGTTAGGGAGCTTACTTAGGCAAAAACCGAAACAAACGTGTTCGACGGCGTATAACTCTTTTTTTCCAAGCGAGAGCATTCGGTTATCAAGATAGCGGTTGACTGTTTTGTACAGGCTATATAGGGGGCGGGTGAAGAAGTAAGGAACGGGAAGGGCCTGTGCAATGTAATAGGAAGAGTGGGGAAAATGTTAGGGAGCTTACTTAGGTGAAAATCAAAACAAACGTGTATGACGGCGTATAACTGTTTTCTTTTCCTAACGCGAGATTATCAAGATAGCGGTTGACTGTTTTGTATAGGCTATATAGGGGGCGGGTGATGAAGTGTGTTAACGATTTTCCATTTGAAAACAATGTGGCCCGTACATTTCCAAGACATCCACCTCATCATCGCGCATCAGTCATCTGTTCGTTTCGTTCAGTAAGAAGACCGGAGCGTAAGAGTGAGAAATGGGGAAGAACGTAACGGCTGATGAATTAGATGTTTGGTGGACTTTTTGTTGCAGTAAGCGAGGTGGAGTTTCCTCCTTTGCGCTTTCCCATGAAAAAAAACAGCGGGCTGGTAATGCGCGGTACTTCTGATAGTAATCTATTATCAGTTCAATAATAAATAGTTATTAATAGGATGTCTGGCAAGACAAAGAATTTATGAGAAACACTATTATTGTACATAATTCCATACATAACAATATTTTCCCAAAAGGTATAATATTAAAAATACATTATTCTACTTCGTATACCGTAATTTTAGCGCGATGACATTTTGCAATGAAATTGATAAACTTTCATATCAGAGCACTGCCATATAACGACTTTGCGTGAACAGCGTAACATGCGTTCTTTTTTAATTAACCGCCGTCTGCGATATCAGTGTATTAGGTGCTACATCGCGCGTGCGTCTTGCTGGCTTTCACGAACTTTGCAAAACTTTACTTCACGCCCACACCTCGCTAAAGAGTATTTACGTAGCGGGCAAAAACGATCTCTTTTAAGGGGGCGAAGTATGAATAATGCGCGGGCCAGGAACAAGATGCCGGATAATTGCTTTCACCGTAATAACTTGCGCACTCGTATCTGCTCGTAAATTATTTAAGCAGAATTTTTGCGGTCTATGAGTGAATTTGCAGCAACGCAACGAGACGTTCTTGGGGGCAGAGAGGTGTAATCGAAATTCAGCGCTTCATCGACCTAAAAATCCTTTGTTCTGACGACATCTCTTGTCCAGGAAAAAAAGGAAGGACGCTTCGCTAACGATCCCGTGAAACGAACTAGAGAGAGGCGCCTTAATTCCTTGTCGTTGCAGATCAAAGGCAGCATCGCACATGGCCTCAATACGGAAGTGATAGTGTGGAGAAGAAAAAGAGACAGGCGAGAGAAAGGACTGAAAATGGCCCAGTCGTCAAGCGTGTAATCGAAAGGTGTGTCAGGAGTGTAGAAGCTGGACGCTGATGAGTGCACGGTACCATTCTGCGAGCTTTACAATGAAATAAGCATATAATAGAAGCACTCGATATGTAAAGCATGCCTTTGAAAGGCGTCATCAAAGCTACCAATTAATAATTATACGATATCCGCCCATCAACGTAAGCATAGATACGTATACAGTTTCGGAACAGTTTGTTTTACTCCACCATTCTTTCATTTCGTCTTCCGACATTCGCACGAACGCAGATTGACGGCTCCCGTGAAATCGGGAGCTCTCGATCCCACAGGATACACATAGATTACAGCAGCAGCAATAATATTGTCGCCGCGGCGCGGTGCATCATTTTATCGTGCCGCCTACGACGCCATTAACTTTACGGCCCCGGCGTGCCTCCCGGCATGCAAACGCCTCGACTTCCATTACCGGCACGGTACGCCGACTATTAAACAGAAATATCTCCCGTCCCTTCTCCACCTCTTTCTCCTACATCTCTGCTTCTACCTCTGTCTCTCGTCCCTTCCCCCGCATTCCGTACCTATCCTTCCACCCCCTTTCTCTGTCTCTTTCCGCATACGACTGTCTTCCAGCCTAAACCACCAACGAATCCAGTTTCCGCGAATTCCGCCCTTTCACCCATTTCCGAAAGGCGGAGGGAGAGAAAAGCGGAAATCTGAGCAGACAGTGCACGTTGAAGTGTTCCTCTAGTAGGGCTGCCAACGCAGTTGCCCCGTTCCCCAGAAGCGGAAAATCGCGATGCTTGCATTTCCGACAAGTAACAGGCTCGGGATAAACTCCGAGACACGTAAGACGTAATGCTGCGTTGATGAGAGCAGAACTGAGTAAAAAGGATTGCGTGCGGCGTAAGAAGATTTTCTGTACCCCGTGACGTGTATCTCAGAACATTGACATATTTGCCTCCCATCTGTCAACGCGCCCGTAGACCGATCGAGGTAAAATGATCAACGAGACAGTCGGGTACATAACGACGTCACGCGTTCGACGTATGTGAGTGGTAACCCTTTTCGGACGTATTAAAGTTGGTCATGGGTGTCGTACTGGTCGGAATTAATTTCCGTTGAAAAAGCAGTGATACAGAACACGAAAGATTATGAAAAATAAACAAGATTTATGAATTTTTTTGTCAACTTTAGTTATATGTTTACACAATAATGTTTTAATGTCGTGTTTTCATGTAAAAATTATATTTTATAGCTCTCCATTGTGTGGTATTTTTCAAAACAGTAAACTTCTGTCGTTAACTTTCTTTTGGCCATATTGGAATATTATTTTGAAATATTGTAAGAAGCGAGAATGACTAAATACAGTTAAATACAATTTGGAAAATATTATTTGGAATTTTACGGAGTACCTTTGAACTGTGTCCATATCTTTACGCACAAGAGGCGTCTTGCACGACGAGCGAGAGGTAACAGATATTGTTCGCACTGGATTTCGTTATCTCCAATTGATAAGAGCACCGCATAAGTTCGTCAATAGGTCCATTAGATATTTATGATTGTACAGATAAATTGTAAACTGATACATGGATGAATACAGTATAAGATTAGTACGGTTTCTGTTGTTGTGGCTGAAAGCAGACATACGACCGGAACGATAAAAAGGCTTTGGTGTCTGAGAATAGACATACGACCGCAAAGGGTTAAATATTGGAGAACGCCGAGTCATGGCAGAAGAGTCTTTGCCTGCTAAAAATTTGAGATTGGACTATCGTTATTTGTAATGATCTCCGATGACAATGCAGTCAACTTTTGCAGTGCTCTTAGAAAAGGTTGGAATCCGTAGTCAGACTTTTTCTCTTCACCCACTTTGGTAACACTCCCCGTAGTTAGACCCTTTTTGCAATCTACAGAGTGTGCGAGGGTATATTTGAATGGTAAAAATTCGACGTGCGGTTCTTTATAAGAAGATATAAACAGGCGTATGCATATGCGAGCGCGAGGAGTCTGAAATGAAAATGTGCCTTTGAAAGAGACCCGGTGCCAAGCCGCCAGTCGACACGTACGAATATCTCAGGCGAGAGTTTAATTTCGGGCACTTAGAAAAATTCCGACGGAAGAGTTAACGCAGTCGCGCGCGCGCGCGCAAAGGTTGCATTTTTCATTTGCGCCGGAGAAATAAGTCGCGGAGTCGTACCGAATGAAGATATATGCGGCAGCGAAGAAAGTGGGTCGACGCTTTTCCTCGACCGCCTTGCGGGACCAACAATAAGCGGCTTTCTTACCGACGAGAGATGCATTTTGCCCAAGGCACCGTTAGACAATGCCCATTGCGTCTGCATTTTATAATCTTCCTAGCTCGCTCGGCGGGGGGTGGCGAAGAAGAAATATTAGTGAGACAAAGTGGCAAAGCAGCACCAGCACCAGCACCAACGACGTACTGCTTTTTCCGAAGACCAGAAAGTATGCGTTCGCCGTTACGCTTTTTGTCGCCGACACTCGGATCATTAGGACGACGAGCAGGGCGTAATGTTTCAGACACAATCTCCCAGAACCTGTAACATCATTAGTATCACTTGCTCTCATGGAATCGTCAACCGGCGACAAATCCCTCCCGACTCATCCCCCTTTCGCGCTCTAAGTCAAACGCGTAGTAGCGCAGAAAATGCCACATAATCACGGTGCTAACAGTCAGAGCCGGCAAATGTGCTTGTGTCTGGCGTCGGAAAGGGTGGAAATCGTCGTGGGGGTTCTGGGTGCAGCGGGGATGCAAGAAAGGCAGCTTGATTATGCAGTGGCGTCGTCGGTAACAGCAGAAGCAGAAGCCGTAGTCCACGTGTAATCACTGTTCCAACGGTCCTCGCCAGCATCGTGCCCCACTTCAGATGAACTCGATGCTTTATGCTCGTCTCTGGATCAGCAAGGTTCCGTCTACCTCCATCGCACTCTGCCTCTTCAGTCCTTCTGGCCTCTCCTCTCCCACTTTTGCCAACGTGTATCCTCTCCTTCGCCATCTTCCTCTATTCAAGGGGTTTGTAAGCCGGTGACGGGTGTAGCAGAGAGTGGCTTTAGACTTTCGGTATCCGGGCCGGGTTGATTAAGCTCCTGGCGAGGTGATAATGTCGCGGGTCGGAACGCCCAGGGGTTGTCATCTACTCTAGTTTCTCTCAAACTCGTTCCCCGTTCGTCATCAGCCCATTTCCACCCCTGACCCTTCTTTCCCGCCTTCTGTTTAATCACTGCCGACGCCGTTCGCACAGCTACCGCGTGCCTCAAATTTCGACGTGCACCCTTAATGCAACGCAGGAAGTGCAGAAAGTGCAGGAAGTGCAGCGACTCAAAGCGCGTTTCATAGGAGTTCTACAACGCTAAAGGACCGACTTTTATAGGAGCAAGTGACGTGGAGTTCGTTTCGGTCTTCATTAGGTTTCCCTTGGCATCCGCCTTGTCAGTATCTGACTATTCAATTTCTCGCGATGCACAGTGGCGAAGGCTGTCCGCGCGCTAGCGAGAAAATGATACCACTATGCCCTTTGACTGTCAGTACCAGCCAGCGACGGAATTGAAGTTGCTTATAAAGGCGCAAGTCATTTCCGCGCCGACTCCGTGTTTAATCATCATCATCGTGTCACCGTCGTCTTTCTTTGCGACGATCCGCGTTGCCTGGCACATCCTAAGCAGCCACTCGAAATCTCTGTGCATGCATTCAACCGTGCAACAAGAAGTGCCTCCTCAAAGCTCAGCCTGCCACGGAATCGGGCCACCCTCATTAATCCCGGCTTCATCCTCGTTTGTCGATGAACCGGGTTTCGGCTTTTCACTGGGCTAGGACCCATCGACATACACATAACGCGCACAGATAAACCTGCCCACGTACACGTTGCCCAACCTTTTCTACCGAACAGTGTTTGGTCATTCGGACTCGACAGACGACGGTTCGCAAATAAGAAAAGTTCACTGGCAAAGGCCAACGTGTAACAGTTTTCAACATCGGTACAGTAGCGAACAGTCGAAGCACAACGCGATAGGTGCTTCTTCCAATATAGCGCGATATACGGATTTCACGCAATAACAAGACAATGGCTTGAGGACAACCAGTCGATAATCCCCAATTTTTCGACAGAATTTCCGTTTTTACAGTACGCATACCGGAACCTTCTCGGAGATCCAATCGCATACAAGCAAAGCAATCCGAAGTATAGGGGCACGGTCACTATTTGGTAGCCATGTGGAAATATCGAAACGTAAAACATCATTCACATCCCATCCTTCAAATTCTATCGTACACATCGGCCACACACAGTCATTAAACATTAATTACATTTACAAATATTTATGTCAGCATTAATTGGGCGACGCAGTACATGCAGTACTTTCTGTTTAATCTCATGATCACGATCCATCCGCCCAACAGCCGCGCGGACGGAAAATAAAGATGCGCCGAGTTTCGGATAAAATATGGAATAGATTTTTTCTTTTGCCGACGGCAGACGTCCTCGTCGTGTATTTTTCCGAGTAGAGACGATGCTTCTGCGGACGAAAAGACATCGGCCGAAGAGGCTATGAGGAAGAAGAAGAAGGTGGACTTTCGGTGTATGCGCGGGATCATACAATTTACCGTGCTGAAATATTGATGGCGAAAGTCTACGGGCCTCCCAGGGGTATCGACACCCCCTAACCTCCGAAACTCGCGGAGCGTCGTTAAAAATGCACGATGCCGTGCCACCGCGGCCCTTTTTATCTCATCAAATAGTAACGCCGAGGCATTGGACCGTTAGGAGATGGAATCGCTCTCCGACGCCGACGCGATCGCGTGCCGTGCGTACCGAAATTGCCGCGTGGACAGAAAAGAGACGGAAGACCGAATGGATAAGAGAGAAAGAGAGCCGAGACCCGTTACTTGCCCAGGAAATTGCTGGCGAGAAATTTATTTGTCAGCCACCGGCAGAGGTAACTCCGTTCGATCTTCGGATGATCTCGTAACTCTGGGAGGATGCCTTGTATATTTTATTCGTGCTACTTTGTTCCGGGGATGGCGATATATTGACCGTCGCGCTTGTTCACAGATCAACGTCGTGACTATTCCGCATTCGCGCATTTCGTCTCCGTGAGAACAAATTTTCGTTGACGTAAAGCATCAGATGCAAAGCATCAGAGCTGGAGTGTGTAATTTGTGTACTAACGCAGAAATTGGAGATGTGAATGTTGTATCGCGGATGAAAGCGAGTATGTTTTTCTCATGACACTGTAGGGCACTTGTCAATGTCACCCTGAAGAGATTATTGCGATCGCGTTGGCTTCTTTCAAATATGCTTGTACTTGTACAGTACCCGGCTGGAAGAACCAAAATTGAGTTTTGATTTTATTAAAAAAAAAAAAACTATTGCGTTTAAAATGAGTAGTATACCAGAGAGATCATGGTTGCTTTTACTTTCGTGTGACAAAGAGATTTGAATAATGATAGTAGAAGTAATATTTTTGAAAGAATGTCCTATGCATAGTGCAGCGAGCCCTTAAAAGCTCATCGAAAGTTAATAAGGGTGGGATAGGTTTGGGATGGGTTGCCAGAGGAATCGGTGGAGGTGGTTGGTGGTATCCGCCAGACTGACATATCTAGCTCTTCTAGAGGGGATGTATTGCCATCCCTCTGTAAATTGCCAGGTAGACTGACTCTTCGAATCTTGGAAAATCGGATAGATGCCATATGGCGACTACTTTCGAATGTTGGCTAAGCCCTTGTATGTAAGAGACTTAAAAGAACTGTTTAAGACTACAGGAAAAATCAATAAAAGACGGCACTTGATTGTAGGGTGCAAATATGGTCATATGTATTTTTATAATTATATAAACCATAAAAATGCATGATAAAAAGCGGGCACACTTGCACATGAACGGAAATTTCCTTTCTATGGCAGCCGTTGAAGTGGTAGATTTTGCTTGTACCAATGGGGACAATATTAGGCTCATTAATTGTTACACCGTAACAACATTCTCATAAATGCATTCCCAAAATTGCTATGTATCTTATATTTATAGTGCCGTCTACTCAGATATCTTATTTATCTCTATCCATACTCTAATCATTAATACAACATAGTGCTTCCTTCATCTGCATACCCGGGAGTCTATTTCTCAAAACAGATGCATCAATATTATCTGCACTATATGCCTGTCTATTCAAACGCCCAACGACAATTTACTTACACTCTACCGTTTTGCGCAACGAACGAATAATTCAACGGGTAAACGGAAGTAGATCGATCCTCGCGATCTCGCGTTTTTCCGTCATCCGCGAACTTCCTTTCCACCATCCGCGCCTTGGCTCTCGCAATCCTGTCAGGTATGTAACCTTCGCGCGCATAAAATTTTCGCGAGCGGCCCTGACATTTCAGCAAAACGAAAAGTGCCTTTCGTTGTCGATCGTCACCGTAAGTCACTTTTTCCTAATGGAACCCGTCACTCCGTACCTTTTCTCCCTCGCGCAAGTCTGCCTGCGTGCAAATGTACATCTCCGTGTGTGCGTGTGAACTGCGTGCAGAAACGCGAAGGAAAAAGGGAGAAACAGCAACGGCCGATGAGAAGAGAAAACGAGAGGCTGGGATTCAATCTGCATTCAATATTGATTCCAATCCGATATCACGGATTTCAATTTTTGTGATTTACTCCATATGCCATCGGCACTACACCCATTTATACGATGAAAAGAGGACGCAAAAGGTGTTTTTCGGAGGTCGCCCCAATGCATAACCATGTAACACCGTCGTCGATCAAATGTTCGGCCTATGAATACCGTTGGATATTCGATTACGTACATGTCTGTTCTGTCTTTCGTGATTTCATTCGCAGTTTGCTACCTATGCGAACGATCGATGGCGCAGTTAAGAACGATGAAAGAAGAGGAACGAAGCGAAATGGAAGAAAGCTTTTAGCCCATTCGTATCAATTACAGGAAGTCAATGGGCGAGAAGAAATTCTGGTAACGACCAAAGTTCCGGAACATTGGCAAATTTCGGCTGGTAGGCAGACTGGGCTGGAGGGTGGTCTCGTTGTAAGTGAATTCACTGTGAGAGATAACAAACTGTCTATCTGATCCTCGCAATAACGGAATCGTTCGGCCGGAAGGCTTTCGAAAGTTCGCCGGAGCCTTCTCGATTAACGCAAAGATCTGGGGACTCATAAGATTCCCTTCAGCCTGAAATAGTTAAAAATAACCTGACCCGCGGTCGTAACATTCGGGAGATAAGGCACGACTTTCCATCCGCCTGAAATTTTCCGAGCCAAATTATTCGGTTGAGCACGTTGAGCATTCCTATCTGCAGCAGCGCAACCGTATCAGTGCTCGCGACGTGTCGTCAATAAAAGCCCAACAGCGACCGTCCGACAAAGAAATCAATAGCCCTTAGGAAGAGTCGCGAAAACATTTCGACTTCGTCCCGACACCTTCCCCCCGATCGTCCGTTGCCGGCATTTAGCGTCGGTCTGGCACAAGGCGTTTTGCAGGATGACGCCGACGTCGGCGACGAAGGCTGCGAGAACGACGGCGGAGGAGTTGTATGGCTATTTAAACACTTTCCCTATAAATTCACGCGCGAGGGTCCTTGAGGCTCGTTCGCACCGCGCAGTACACGGATCTCTTTCCTTCCCATATCCTCTCCGTTCCCTGTTCTCTAATTCTCCCCGTCTCTTACTCTTTCTCTCTTCGATTTTCTCATTCCTCCACCGCACTCCATTCTCGCCGCATCGTTCTCTCCTGCTTTCCATTTCTCTCGCCACCGGCTGCTCCTCACACTCCTTTCCCACCCTCTCTGTCCTCTCCCACCTCTCCGTCCCCCTATCATACCTTTCCACCGATTCGAGTCTCGTTAACTCGCGCGCAAAGCCCGAGAGTGTTCGAGCCGGCAGACCTCAGAGAAGGGATAATACAGAAAGCCACGCTATACGCAAGTGTCGGGTGAAAACGGCGAGGAACGAGGCGAATAATGCGACGATAAACACGAGTCACGGCGGTAATTAAAAAGTTAAGCCGTAAAGCGGCGGCGGCGAAGACACGAGTGCATGGGGCGACGAGAGTGAATAAGGGACAGAGTGGAAAGAAGACAGGTCGATGCAGACGTATTTCAAATATACAAATATGCAGCCCCCGGAGGCCGTGGGTCCTTCTGGACCCCAGAACGGGAGCGGCGAACCTGGGGTACCCGAGCTAGAAACCTACGGTGTGTGGAAAGGTATTGAACACCCGGGTGAAGAATGCCTTTGGAGTAAGAAATCAAAATACTAATCGGTGATGGCACGGACGTTAGGATGTAAACAATTCCTTGGGTGAGTGTGCTCTATTTGTGTAGCAGAGTTGCCGGGTGTTCAATGTCGCAACACATATTGAGCCGAAAGTGGTATGTCAGACAAGACTTTTTGTTTGTTTACTGTGGTGTACATAAGAGAACATACTTTTGAAAGACGATCAGTATACTGCATGCAGGGGTAGCGAACAGTCTGACAGACAAAAAATGTCTTGAATATTAAGCCGCGGTGTACATCGGAGAACCAAAATATCACTGACATATACAGCAGCCTCTTGTCATTCTGCAAAACCTTATTCCACTACTTCCTGGGCGTTGATGATATTTCTGCTTCGGAGAGACAGTAGGGACTCACCACAACCGGACAAAATTCGTTTAAGCATTATTAACACTTTGACTGCCACGATGGTCACCGGTGACCGACGCAAGAGATTTTAATGAAGATCCAAAATATTTGCAGTGAGTAGCAATAATTATGTTATAACTGCAGTTGTTATTAGAATAGTGATGTGATACTTTCGTCTCCAATACCTGCACATTATATACATTTTGCAAAATTCAGTCGAACACTGTAGTATTTCATAGCATCCCCGTTCTAATACAGTAAAATACGCTTTGGCAGTCAACGTGTTAACTGACGTTGATAATGATAAATGATGAGCAAACTTCGGTTTACGACGACTCGCGGATAGTGAAGGATTTTTCCAAGCCCGAGAATGGTATACCAAACATGAACGTAGTCTAGAAAGTAGTTGGCAACTTGATATACGGAAAACTCTCAGGTGCACCGCGTTCTCCAGAACAATTAGCCATACACTAGTTACAAATATGCAGATTGGGCCACTTACGCTGATCCCCGACCGTGACATTTTTATTTCACATCCTGGAGGAAGATCATTTCAACGGCAGCTGCCGTTTCTTCTCGTAGACCAGCAAAAATAGTCCCTACGGTGTCTCGTAGTCTCAATTACCGGGATTGTTAAGCTTGGAATAACGCGTTGAGCTCACCGGAGCCTCCAGCGGACGTTGTGCAATGCAGACACCGCGGAGAATTCTTTGTTTACAATTTCACGGCTTGTCCCTCAAGACTCGAAGCTTCACTGTGCCGGCGCCTTACGATTCGCAACTACTTTCAGCTAGTTTTCTTTTACTCTCACTGTTTTTACACGACACGACCGTTATACCGCTACCACCTATTACCACTATTGTCGGTCCCGCCATCTTCTCCCCCTTCATCTCGAAACAATATCGTTCTGCAGCTGTTCTCTCGTTCCCTTTTACAGCTTCGCGGCGTGCGCTCTCTCCTTTTCGCAAAACTTCTCTACCGGCTTCTCGTAACGCTCCAGTGAAGACGCGAAAAGAGAGAAAGTAACCGAGAATGTTTACGGAGATAAACTCGAACGATCAAACGAACAGTCTCTTTCTTTTCAGAAGAAAGCTGCCTCCTCGTCTGCCTCGCACTCTCACTCGTTGATTCATGTTTCATTTATTTTAAGACGCCCTCCGTATTAAGAAAGAAGGAAGTCTTCAGACTGTTGGCAGCGTAATGAGCAGGACGAAGTTACACGCAGAAGTTTCTCTTCGACTTATAACGGAGAGGAGAGTATTACAGAGGAAGAAGTGGAACGAGATAGGGTGCCGTAGAAGAAAGAGGAAGAAATAATCTTCAGGCGCGACGCCCCGAGAGAAGATTTGCTTTCCTTGATCGCGCAGATATCACGGCGGACAACGAAAGTCGAGAGAATGAGAAACGCCGTATGAGTTCTGTTGGCGGTCGGAAAACGAGACGCAGTCTGGACTTTGAGAAGACCGTCATTTTCGTCGGAAACTTTCTCATAGTTCCGTCCGTTCTTTACTTCTCTCATGAATCCGAGCGAACTTGAGAAATAAACCGAGCAGACCCACACGTCGAACGGAAACGAGTGTACAGGGACGCCGACGCGTCATTATAAATGAACTTTTCGAATCAGAGGGAATATTTGTCCTATGAATACATGCAGTATAGTAAAAAAAAATACTGACGAACGCTGTCACGTGGCAACGCGTTTTATTTCTGCGGAAAGCGTATAAAAATTATACGAGTGGATAAAATCGCACGGGACCGAGTTAAAACCAAACGGTACCACGTGCATCTATGGAGAGAACCATTCCGGACCCCTCATTCACTGTAGCCTGACAGCTTGGAAGGGTAGTTGCCTGCCGCGGGGGGTTAGCTCATCAAACTGAAATTTCACGCTCTCGCCCTATCCAAAATTCATCATCGCAATAAAGTACGCGTTACAACTTGCACTGCAGCCCGGAAGCCGGCTGAAGTAGAGGTTGAGGAGAAGAGAAAATGAGAGGGAATGAGAGATGAAACAGGAGAGAATGTCCGGAGATTCGTTGCGTACGGACAAACTTGCGCAGACGTGGATGTGCAAAGTGACTCGGCATAAGATGCACATTTAATGACGTCATTTTATGAAGCACTTGAACACTGCTCTCTTATAAATGTGTTGTTTGTGTAAGGGAGTCTCGCAGGATTGTTTACGGCCTACGAACGTTGCTTTTTTGCATCTTCTACGTGCGAGTGTATATTTGTGCGGTAGAGGATGAGTGGGCGAAGTTAAAGTGAGGAACAATGCGAGAGGGAAGTAACAAAGAAAAAAGAGTACGCTTACATTCAAGCGTTTAATCAAAAGAAAAGCGGTAAATAATTTCAAAAGCAAATAAAAAGAAATGCCGGGGTGTACGGCTGGCTGTATAAATAAATAAGAAGACGAATTGATCGATGCGTAGATACATAAACAGGTTGGTGGATCGATGGTGGGTGTATAAGAGAAGAGAAACAGATATGAAGGAATGAAAGAAGCGCGTATTCTCAGGTATCGAGACGTTTGCTGCCCACGCGATAAAGACGGAACTCTTCGTTGCGCGGCGTCGGACGATATCTCATCCGCGATTTTACAGGCGTGTAAATCCCACGGAGGTTCCTTAATACTTTAGCATCGACCAAGTAAACGTAAAACCAAGGACTCGACCAATAACCTGCCTACGCCCCGCATGCCGAACGATCCAAGCCTGCTCACCAGTGCTGAAGTAGTAAAATTACATACGGGATGAGTCGCTAGAAACTGCCACTACGAAAAGCTTCTAAACCATTGCTCATTTTTCACTGACACTTCTCCCGCAGCATCTCCCTACCTGCTGAAAACTTACAAATTTACGTCGAGTGCTGACATTTGCGACACATTACATCCGAGTTTACAATTTCTCTACCAACCATGTTCCATGACATGCCGATTTCAGTCAAGTCACATGCCCAACTCTTTCGCTTCAAACATATACAGCTATTCTGTGACTGCAATATTATGTTTGCCTCGCCCTTTACGCGTAACGTAACACTTGTAAGAACCTACTAATAAAAGTTATGTAGCATCAGGAAAACGGCCGTAGATGCGTCGCATAAAACTGTCGTTGGGCCATCGGGCCCTACCGGATTAAGATAAGGCGGTAGAGGTCCGTATAAAAGCCGGCCCGGTTTGGGACGCGAGTTCAGTAATAGATCAGAATTTTAAGTTGAGTTTTCAGTCAGTTATAGTTTGAAGTTTAGATCAGTCAAGCTCAGAGTGTATTTCAGTCCAGTACAGATACGTTTTCTTGCCGTTTACCGAATCGAAGTCGAATTGCCATAGCTTTACTTTCCGCATAATTCCGCATTCCGCTTCGACGACACCTAACATCTTATATCCTACAGTTATGTCATTCTAAAAACGTCTGTACAACAGTAACGCGTTCTGTTGACAGCAATCACGTATTGCCACATGCATGTCGGCGCAAGAGGGTTAAAAATATTTAGTTCCTACCATTGGCAGTGATAAATTTGAACGAGCCACCCCTTATACTCCGACCTGCACTCTGACTGTAGGAGTTGTGCAGGTAGAGAACGCGTTGCAAGGAGTTGTAGGAGAACAGATACTACCGCTAGGAGCACTTCCACCATCATAGTGCCCGTTACAGCCCTCCGGCGGAAATGCCACCCCAATGCAGCTTCCACCTCCCGCAGGGGTTGGGTGGTTCGGCCGGATCGTGGATTCTGATCCTGTCCCGGATTGGACGGTGCTTTATTGGACGTGGCGGTGGTTTATAGATTCCGATTTTCTCCGTTCCGAGCCTCGACTCCTTCTACCGAGTTCATGTACCACCTACAGGCTTCTATTGCTACCTTTACTTTTTCCGCCCGCTACTCTTACCCGTTTACTATCTATTGTCCATCCTCTGGGGTACGTTTTTTCATTCGCTGGAATGGATTCCGTCTATCGTGACGGCGTAGTATGTTTTATTTAAGAGAAACGAATACTCGTTCGACCTTCGTTACTCGGAGAATTCTACAAGCAAAGATACTAGGTTACATCAGTATGCATTAAGTAAGTCGATAGTTATTGAAAAAGCGGCGTTTTCCCGGCAAACGTTCACCTTGCTTCGTGAATTGGACATCGTTCTCCTGGAATAAAACCAATCACCCGAAGAACGACATCGGTCGAATTTACGTTTTTATTGGCTCTCATCTCGCAGACAAGAACGCGCGCTTTCCGCGACTTATCTGCATCCTTTTGCCGCCATGTATTTTATTCCGAACGAATAGTAGAGGTCGGTATATCGCAGGAGACTGATTTTGCCGGGTCGATGATAAAGATGCGAGGATCGAAAGAGTGCTCGCAGGGAACGAAACCACTTTGTTTCTAGGTCAGAATATTTCTCGACGGTGGACGAAAAAGAAAGACAGAGCGGAGTACTGCCTTTTACAAATCGTCCGCTCACCACCCCTCACTGCCGTTTCCTTCTGGCTCTCCGCATTCAGATTATTCATGAGCTCGCGTTATTTGTCCCGCCCCTGTTCGGCCGAGCAAAGCATCCGTGGTAATTAAAAGCGACTACATCCCGCGTTCCACTCTTCAGTTCTCATTCGTACTCCGCGCCTTCCTACTCTTTTCTTCTTTCACGGGTTTCGGAAAATTATCCGCCGCGCAGCATGTTCGCGCGGCAGCGCGAATTACCGTGAGACCATCGCCCGGGTATCCAATGTAAAATGCATAAAGTGACGCGGAAGGGCGAAACAGGTGGCAACGTGAGCGGAGCTCTCAATTATTTTCCGCGCTGTTTCTGTTTCTTCTTTTATGGGTGTCGGTTGTTCGTTAGCTGCGGCGAACAAACTATCGGCGACGTGGCTAATGAAATTATAAGAGTGGTCTGATTGTTCCGCAATCTAACAATGGGGAACAGTGGTATAGAAACGACTTTTTGCTGCGCAGCGTTAATTTAAGGAAAATTGATATCGTTTGAAAGGACGAAAATATCGTGGTGCCTACATCCGTACGATACACGCCGCGAGTTAACGCATCGACTGCCGCGTAAAATAACCGTTTTTCCTTTCGTGTTTTCTTCGTACTAGTTCCGCACTGGTACAGCATCAACAAAGCATTTTGACCTAGAAAAACAATAAACTTCAAAACATACTCTAACGTGCTATAAAAACATGCTCTACCGTAGCGTTTCACCGTACTTGCCAGTGTTAATCATAGGCCCTACACACGACACACGATGTTTAACCTTTTCAATGCAGCACACCTTGTCAAGAACACATTGCGACAGTATAGGGTAATCGAGGCGTCAAAATGGACAATGTGTCGTATTTTACGCTTTATCACTAATTCTGTTACGAATTCTCATGCCGTCAATATAAGTAGTTTGTAAGTCCGTTATTCTAGAAACAATATGTAACTTTGACGCGTAACTACATCATCGGTACTATTGAACGTGTTAACACATTGACTGCCACGGTGATCACCAGTGACCGGTGCAAAAGATTTTACTAAAAATGCAGAAAATTCGCAATGCAGCTCATTTGCAATCTTGTAAAGGCAATTGATATTGGGACGGTGCTACAATACTTTGGCTTCTAACAAATCTGCATTACCTTTACTTTGCATGATTTAATTATACTCTGCAGTATTTCATCGAATCGCGGTTCTAATATAGCAAAATCCGCTTGGCAGTCAAAGTGTTAAACAAAATCACCATTCCACGTTTGACAATCACAAAAGTAAGCAACATCTTTGAAGTTTATATCACCCGTACAAAATTGCCCATCATCAGATGCGACGCACGCGAACCTCAAAAACACAATTTTGTTCTGCCTCTCCCCACTCGGATTCTCTCGTATGCAACGTCTATGCAAACCACGTAGTGTTACTCGCGCGGAATGTATGGGGTGCCACACATCTCTACGGGGCCGGCATTATGAAGCCGAAACTTTTCTCCCCCTTCCCCTTATGAAATTGTAACGGAGTCCGGATTAGCATCATGCCATTGTCTCCCGTCTATCTTCCCTATTCTACCCCCGGCAGAGTGAGAGGGGCATATGCACGTGGTTGCGTGACACGAGGGAGGAGGACGTACTCGTATAACGAGGTTATCGAATCGATCCACGTCCGAGGAGTGGCAAACCTGTTTTTCAACGAACATTTTTCGCCGGCAGACTGCGGTTCGAAGCATATTGCAAGCAGAAACCGAATGCTGCGCCACGCAAGTACAGAGTCGTGCGCGGCATAAGCTTCTTCCAGGAAAGTTCGTTTTCACAGTCTGTTTAACCGCTTGTGTCCCATTCAGGGCGATCGCACTGTTCGGATTTCATGTCGAAAGTCCAACTACTTTTATCGGGCTATTGGCGATACGCGGTCAATTTTACTAATAACTATTCTTCGCATGGTTAGGGTTTTTGGTGTGAACCATATGAGCATATTATCTTTAGTGCCATTCCCTTAAATTATACTTATGTAGGAGGGAAGACACAGGGAATAAGTCGGACTTACTAAATTAATGAAAATATATTCTACTAGTGTTACAAATAGCTTGGAATAATAATTACGTCTTATAATGAAAGGGACCACGAGCCACACTATGCACGTTTTTAGTCTATCGCGGTGTGGCCTGAACTGCCTCTTATCTTTCGGAATGCATGACATAGCGCCGCTGCCCTTTAGGCAGAGTGTGACTCATGGATGACGCGTCCGATTCCTACGCTTATTTGATAAACACAAGCGCTACCGCCCCGTTTGATATTTTTGGCATAGATTGTAGCAAGCGCCACTCTGTATTTCTTGACGAGATTTTCTGAACTATCTCTAGAACTCAAACGGTTAACTGTAACTCGAAGTGAACCTTCTTAGAAATCCGCGGAGATAAAGATCGCCGCTGCACATAATATGCCGCGCTGCGAAATGTGCACTATCCCCCTTCGAGGAACACGACTGCACCGCAGAAGGATGAGCAGGACTAAAGTTATCGGCGCAACCCTCGACTTCAATCGACTCGTTGTTTGCTGGAAGGCAATATCTACTCCCCCTGAGACGATCACTATGGATGTATGTAAAATGCAAAATTGCATCGCACCGCCAGCTCCTCGACGTTCTCTGTATTTTTCTCTCCGCACGTCTCTCGGTCGCACTCTCGGCCTCCTTACGTAGTCCGACACCCCATCCCGGACTTTTTCGTTGTGCAGTTCGCCGAAACGCCCCCGGGGCTTTTGCCGGAGGGGCAGGGCAACGGTTCTGGCCCGTTTCTGTGCCCCCGCTAACGTTTTACGAGCGACGTCGGTCGTCGCGAGCAAAATCGAAACCCCAACCCCGTCTCACCCATTCCCGTCGGCGTTAATTCTCCATGGAATCGAAACTCTGCGGTTGTAACGCCTGGCGTGCAATGGGATTTCGCTGTAACTGCACAGGTCGCGCGACTCCACCGGCGCATTGCCGCTTTACAGCGGAAATCGACGGAATCGGTACCGCCATTAAAAATGCAGACGATCGGGCCGATAATGCGGAAAAGTGAATCTAGGTCAAAATGGCGCGCGCGCGGCTGTTATCGGGTATAATGGTATCAGGAGCGGATTATAGTGTATTAGAACAAATTGGTATAGGTAAATTAAATCCCCGCTCCACATATTTGCCGGCTATGACGGATTAATGTTCGCGAATTATTGCGTCAATAATATATACGGGTAGCGGTTGCTATGATAAACTACCGAGCGTTTTGATCAAATTGGATTGCCGGCGGAGAGGCGTCTATTTTGGTCTATAATGGGAGCTGAGCCCGTGCATACGAATTACACGGGTTCTTTATTGTAACTGATAGGATTTATTTCTTTCAATTAAGGGAAATTTGATGATTGCGATCGGTGGTCAGCCGAATACCGTGTGCGCGCAGTGAGCGCGTACTCAGCTTGAAGATTGTACTGTTAAACCCGATCGTGTCGAAGTGCACGCTCAACAAGCGAGCGACGAATTTACAGTTTATCTGCAACGGGCGCGGGGAATTTTCGTAGAATTATGCGGCCCACCGTTCAAATAAAACTCGAGCCACAATGCTCGCTTATTCCAATTAACCGAGCATCGGATTGCGCGCAGGTCAGTTTGCTCTACGTGTACGGTTTAATAATTATCGGCGGCCCGCCGAAATGCATGACCCTCGAAAGTAATTCTCTATTTGACCGAAGCCTCTCTCTTTCCATCTGCCTTTTACAACCCTCTCGCCGTTTCATTGGGCGCGTTGCCCAGGAAACAGTGTCATAAAGTATACGACGCGCTCGATTGTTCAATTTATTCTCATTGACCGTGACAATCGGAGCATCTGCGTGTCGAGAAGAATAACAGCGAGCGGTAGAAGTAAGAGCGACGTAACTTTCGTTTCTTTGCCGGGGGCGGATTTTGGACAGGTGGCGCGGGCGAACAATATATATAATACGCGTTCCCCGAATAATTGCATTTTTGAATTGTCGTGTTCCCCCTTCGATCGTACGTCTGTTCGCGCTGCGCTTTGTGCTAAGCGATGAGCGCATCGCCGAAGAGATTTTTTCCCCTTCATTCTTGCCGAATCCTCCCCCCGGGAAACTCGGCGCGCTTTATTTGTGGGTGTGCGTCGTCCGATTTCAAACGCGCAGGAGAAGCGAAAAAGTACTCTTTGATGGTGTGCTGCAGAAAATGGCTCTGTGCTGGATTACAGGCAGCCGTCGGAGATCAATAGATAGAAGTACAATATTTTCGAAATTCGCACTTTCCCCCATATCCAACGTCCTCTCACGGAAACACGTGCGATGAAAAGAATTATGCGGCGACACGTATGCCAGCTAGTAGTTTCTACCTCACGTTGATTATATTGTAATAAATGGACGCTGCACACATACACAGATTATCACGTGACACCGAACAAACGCCTCCAACGAAATTAAAGACAACAAAAATGGTGCCAAAGGAGGAAAAACACTGTTTGGTGACGAAACATATAAAGTGGGCGAATAAAAATGTCACTCCCGACGACAGGGCAGCACAGGGTAGTTAAATAGTGTAGAATTAAATTTATTAGCAAGGTGATAACAATACAAAAAAACAAATATTAATGCAACTGCCCAGAGTGACGCTTTTTCAACTAATACGCAAAAACTTTCACTCAAAACGCTCTTTAAGTTCTATTAATTTCGCTTTCCTCTTTATTCTGAACTCCGAAAACTCGTATCCTCATATTACCGCAAAACACAAATACTAAACATTGTTTACCTATGATACCGCGATATTAACACTTTGACTGCCATAGTGGTCATCGGTGACCGGCGCAAAAGGTCTCACGAAAAATTAAAAAAATACCTAATCGGTCGCATTTATAATTTTGAAAATGCAATTAATATTAAATAGTGATTCAATTCTTCGGTCTCCGCTAACTTCGCATTATTTTCATTTTGCACAATTCAATCATATTCTGTAGTACTTCATCCCGTTGCGGTTTTAATATAGTAAAATACGCGTGGCAGTCAACGTGTTAACAATCGGAGATCGCAGACAACATTTCACTGGTCACTTCACATCTCCCATACATTCGCATTCACACATTCACACAAATTCGATCATACCACGCAACAACCCCAAAAAAGGTTAACCGTAAACCTCGCTATTTTCCTTTAATTCTTAATTCGGTACGTTGGCACGAAAATAAAAAGCTAAACATCTCCAACGTACCACGTCTGACCGTAATTCGCAGCACTTGATATATTTCCCCGCTCAGGACAACAAGTCCATTCACCGCTAATCTAGAAAAAGCTCACTCCAAGGAAGACTGGACATTGTCGGTGGCTCTTCCAATCAAACGCTCGTGGTGTTTGGCATGGGAACGGCTTGCAGAACAAAAGGAAGGTTCCTGAGGGCACGGCGGATCGGATTTCAGTCTCTTCCAAAAGCGATTCTATCGAGCGGAAGTGGAGTTCACGTGGAGGTGCCTGGTTAACTTAACCGCGACGTTACCAATACCCGCATACGTCACGACACAAAGACGGAGACGCGCGAAAGGGGAAACGTCGGGAGGAAAGGGACGGAGGAAGAGTGTTAAAAAGCAATTTTCCGTCCCTGCCAATCCGTGGGATCGGCCTGTAGCTTGACCGTCGTTGGTCGACGTCGGCGCCGAAGCAATTTCGTTTCAATCCCTACGTTTGAACACGTCCCTGCGAACGCAATGCGTGCGAAAAGTCTAACGAGAACGCGTTGCGTAAGGGGGGTGAAAATGTTAGAGCGGCCCAGTCGTAGAAAAAGCGCAGACTTCAACTAAAATGAGCAATTTTTTACCGGCGTGAAAATAGCAACCCGCGATTATTTACCCTGCGTTATTTGGAGTCGCTTAGAAAATAAAAGATCGGAGCATGAATGAAAAAGGCAGAACGTGAAACAAAAAAAAAATCGAGAGATTTTTCTCGCACCCCTGTAATACCGGGTGTGCCAAATACATGAATGCGTATATAGACTCCCATATAACATGCGTTACACCGATGGGCTAAAGATACTGACACGTTTTTTTTCACTACCGCGATTCTCGTACAACGCGTTATATAATAAAATACCGAATCCTCCATCACTGCCAATTTCTTCAATTTCGTAATTTCCCATAACTCAATTTATAATATACGGAAGTAAGCTGCACACTGCCTACCAAATAAACTCTTTAAACAAAGTGCGGAACGGAACAAGATACGATAGGAGCCGATAGTCAGATGGCGAGATAGCGGTGATAAATACGGAGATGCGAGTGCATAGATGCGCGCACAGATAGATGGATGGATGGATAGGTAGATTGAAAGAAGCGGGAGGCACAGAAACGCGGGACAATGCGTCGTTGCAGTGGTTCGCAGAAAATTTCGTAAACATCGACGTCCGCGTGTATAAGTGTGAATGTTTGGGAGGGGCAGAGTGGAAAAACGAGGTTTTTGTCAATCTACAATGGATCGGTTAGCGGTGGAGACGCGTCAGCTGTCGAGATGACGTAGGGCACTCCGGTATCGGGCTGGTCCATGCATGATTGAAAGTTTTATGGGGACGGGCGGAGGCGGTTTACGGATTTACGACCGCCACTGCGCGGGGGACAGAGATCACGAGCGAGGAGGAGGAAGAAAGAGAGAAAGAGAGAAAGAGAGGGAGGAGGGGGTGGAGGGACGTCGGTTTTACGGCCGTTCAGACGAGGGTCAAGCGTTACGGCGCTTCATACTAATCGATTCGTAGATGGAGAATGAAAAGGAGATTTCGAGACGGCGGACAAAGTGTTCCCTGATTTTGCGCAAAGGGACAACGTCGAGCTGGGAATGAGCGAGCGTAGTTTGATGGCGATCGATCGCGCGAAACGAGTATCGTTGCTGTTTAATCTATTAAATGCGATTCGTCGAGGTTGGGGATCTATAGAAACTGAGCTTCTGTGTTAAAGGTTCGGGATTATTCGGTGATGCTTTACAAAGTTTGTTCAACCTTGGTTACTGTGTTCGTGTAAATAGTCGACTTTTTTCTTGATTGAGGTTTTCAAACAGAGAAATGGAGTCAAATAGATCTTGAATACATACAGACATCACACAGACACTCTGATACTAAAATTAATGTATTTATAGAAGACACTAGCAAAAATTACTCGTTAACCCTTTGACTGCAGAATACTCCCGGTCGAAACACCTGCGGAGGACGAAATACTTTTCGATAGTTTCAACTCTATTGATTGATTATGCAAAGCACAACGAAGATCTAATGGTAATTATTATTCGATATAAAATTCGATATAAAATTATAAAATTATTCGATAAAGAACGCAATTGTATTTATCTCATA
Organism: Cryptocheilus praepositus; assembly: GCA_033815515.1. Lineage (NCBI taxonomy): Eukaryota > Metazoa > Arthropoda > Insecta > Hymenoptera > Pompilidae > Cryptocheilus > Cryptocheilus praepositus. The sequence goes on from JAWWQZ010000315.1 coordinate 5,889,162, forward strand.
CCTTGATAATTGTGGCTGCAGTAGGTAAGAAATCGAAGCTATGGGGAAGCACATATATGCACCCATAGACACCGATAGATTTCGGCACATATATGCGCCCATTGACACCGATAGATTTCGGCGGACGCATATATGCGTCCATAGCAGTCGAAGGGTTAAAACCGCTTTCTTATCAAATGCAAACAAGGAAGCATATCGAATTGCTTGTAAGACGGAAGATTTCATATTCCGTCCAACAAGTTGCTACGGGTAACTAAAAAGAAACTTGTTTATTCTGACATTTTGTGATAACGAGTGCGTTATACCTGGGATTTCAAATCATTATCATGTTAGTCTACGAAGTACATATGTGTGGTAATGAGAACATTCTAGAATGAATCCGTTATCACGAAGAAGAAAACAGAACAAACGAACGAGGAGATGATCGACAGTTCAGTTGGCAGTTGAGATTCAACGCGAGAAAAAGTACGACGTAAATTACAGAGACACTTACTCTCATCAATTCATTTATCCCTATTCATTAATTTGTTAAATAATTATTCTCTTAGTCATAAAGAGACTACATATGTTTGCAGAACAAAAATAGCGAAATCCAGACAAGGCGAGAACGCATCATGACAGCTTCGCTACTTGAAGTCTTCGGCCGGCTCGGTTAGGAAAAGTTGCCGGACCGTTCGGAGCAGACGTTTTTATTTTCTTCTTAATTTCGCGACGGCCGTGTCTGTGCACAAAGTTTCGCGGATAATTTTGGCCGAGGAACAATCGCGGAGATCCGCGGAATTCAGCGTGTCCGGCGCGCATACCTAACGAGTAAGCACCTCTATTTGCGGGAAACCGGGGAAAGTTTCATGAATGCGTGAACCGCCGCTTCCTCAACTGAATTCAACTATTCGATCCGGACATCATAATTAGCGCGGAGCACGTAGCGTCACTTCGGGAGACAGACCCCGACTGCATTGTAAACTTCTCACCCAAGTTTATTGCCGCATTCTGCGCGCTGTATCGAGGAAAAAAGGAGGACGTTCTGGGCAAAAAAAAGTAGAAATTCGGGTGGAGGCAAAACTTTCACTTACCTCGCAATTAGAATGGCTGATGTTGCTGAGATTTAGCCTGAAGATCTTGTCCCTGCGAAAAAGAAGAAAATGGTAGTGTTAATCATTCGTTAAATGTTAGCGTTGCCTTATATTAGCACTAGGTTTACGGGACCCGTCAATTTGATGGATTTCAAACTTTGAAATGAAACACGCAAAAAACCATACCAATAATCTTAGCTACTTTGCATCGTAAGTTCGTAATTTCATTAAAAGAGTTTATACACACAATTATTATTTCCTTAAGCTTTCTAAATTTTGAAATTTGTACGTGGTATACCTATCTCTACGAAACCCGTCAAATTGACGTAAACAATCCTTATATATTTGTGTCGTTTGTAAAATTATTCCTCCAATAGTAAATATAAGAGTGAAAGAAAAGTCTAAGATGCCCCCAACTCATTATCTCAATAGCGCCTCGATAATGTGATATGTAATGATAATGTAATAACGAACTCGCTTACCAGAGTGATCCTCGCGTCATTCGAAACTCAAAGCATGCAGCAGACTAAATGTCGTATCGAAAAGATATTCGGAAAAAAAATCTTGACTTATTAATATTTCATTTTTACGTGAAGCCTTATATTGCTCAACTCAGACTTAGTTTGAATAAATTGATTCTTTAATATAAATACGTATTTTCACCTACCCGTCAATTTGACGGGTGCTCGTAGAGATAGGTATATATTGGGATTTGGAGGTGTGTGAAATAATCTTTATTATACGTTTATTGTAACTGATACTTTAATTTCTTAAGAGAGTAGGTCTTTCTGCCATGACCGTAGGGCTTCGACTGACTGATATGACAAACAACATGTTTGTCCAACCTTTGTTATATGCGTCGCAGTTCATGCCACGCATCATAAGATCGAGTTGTCGAGTTGTCATCTCGATATAAAGACTGAGGCGTAGCATAAACAGTTCAAAGGAAGGACATTAATTTTTGCGGTATTCCAACAGTATATAAGAAACGCCCGTAAACCTAGTGTTAGTCACTATAAATACGATAATATTATGTGCATGTTCTTGGAGCATATGTTTCCCCCGATCGAAATTTATGCGAACTGTAAATTTACCGAATCTCCATTTAAATAAGTAAAGTTTAGTAGCAGAGACGCGATAGCTCCATTTTTCCAAAATGGCTTTATCCGAACACTTATGTCTCTCTGGTAGTCCAGATACCGGAGAGTTCACTGTATATCGTATGACGTTACATAAGTCGAGAAGGCGGACGAAGAGTGCAAAAGTTGAAGGGAGAAATTTTCAATTGCTTATGTCTACGGAATGCATTATTCCGTCCTTCCATCCTTCCTTATCTCGAGAGTTATGTATGGTTATCTACTGTCAGGGTACTTTGCTTATGGCATTCGCCTTTTCCGAGCGCGGCAAACTCCGCGGAGCGTAACGGAATTTCTATGAGAATCGGCGAGAGGAAACAAGCGCACGAAGGGATCTCTCTCCTTTGACCGACTTTCCCCCGGAGTTTCCTTCTTTCCGAACGAGCCACGGGAACTTTCATCGTTTTCGTTCTGATATCCGCTTTTATTAGGATTTTCTACTTTGAAGCACGATCGTCTACTTCATTCTAAACTACGAGCGGAGAAAAATAATAGCCTGGCCGGAGGTTAACGAGGATTTCTAAAAAGTTCTAGCTGCGCGACTTTGCCCGGAAATACCGGGCGGCGGGGAAAAAATGAGAGGGAGATCTACGAGATGACATAATTTTTTAACGGACTCCAATAACAAACGAATGAAACATTCAACGCCCCCCCTTCCGGGCGATCGGCATTCTCGGCGGAACTTCGATCGTTCATCGTACGTTTTTCTTATGGACCCGCGGCAAAAAAATTACTCCCGAGACTTGACGCAATATAAATCGCGCCTCGGCCTCGGCCGATCGCGAAAGTTCGACGTTACAAATCGATGTTTCTGAGTCGCATAATGCCGGCCGATAAATTCGCGCGCGGACAAAGACCCGAACGGATGAGACGCGGCACGGCGCCTGCGGATTGTAAATCGCGCTCACCCAGTTTTCGAATGTTTCGCGACATTAGCGCCCGACACTCGCCGCGCAACTTTATTCCAATAGCCATTCGTCATTGGCTTTCAATAGAGAGACGTACTCGGGCGGAATGCATGAGAAAGGAAAGAAAGGGCGAAGAAGCGGGAGGAAGGGGGATCGTGAACGGGGCTTCACAGCCAGTCTCCCGCTTCAGCTTCCTTTTTCTCATTCAGCCAGCGCGCGCCGCCGTGAAAAAGTAAATACCGACGTGGAAAAACAAATCCGGACTTCCGGATCCGCCGCGTCAAAATTTCGCCCGAGTAAGTTCTGCGTTAGCACAGTTCGATAGCACCGAAAATTTGTTCAAATCGCTTTCTTTTCGCATTGAAGCGTGACTAAAGGCTCTGAAAAAATATGGTCAAGTGTTAAGTCCCTACGTATGTTGTTGAAGAATATTACAACTATTTAGAAAATGTGCATGCTGGCAGGATCGTGGAATTGGGCAAACATGTTAATACTTTGACTGCCATGGTGGTCTTCATGACCGACGCCAGATTTTACTGAAAATAAATAGTCGCAATGGGTAGCAATTATTATTTTATAAATAGTTGTTGTTAGAATAACGCATCTGTATTCGTCATTACTTGCACTTCGATAATTAGTCGAACGTAGCATCGCTGACAAATAGTAAAATAATCGTCAACATGTTAACATTTTGACTGTTGTGATAGTCACCGCTGACCGACGCAAGAGATTTTACTGAAAATCCAAAATAGTCGCAATGGGTTGCAATTATTATTTTATAAATGCAGTTGTTGTTAGAATAGTGATGCGAATCTTTGGTCTCCAATACCTGCACATTATTTACATTTTGCATAATTCAGTTACACGCAGTAGTATTTCAAAGCATAGCCGTTCTAATATAGTAAAATATAATACGCTTGGCAGTCAACGCGTTAAAGATCACTGTAAGAAAGCGCGCGAGGTAAAAATCCTTCTGCAATTTCACTACAGAAAATTATGTATGCAGAAATGATGCAGATAATTATGATATTATGATATGCAGAAAATTATGAAACAGTGCGTGATACCGTATTATACATAATAAGAAATTAAATTAATCGAACGTCAGTACACGGGAACAAAGTCGTGAAAAATATGTTGAAGCTCGCGGTTAAACAGCATGCAAGACAAAAGCCCCCTTGCACAAAAATCCAATTTTTCAAATATCGAATAATACGATAATGCAAGGAACTATAACTGAGACGCGCGCGCAAGACTGCGATCAGTCCAACGCAACAATGAATTCATTCCGTCGGGTGGTAGCGTGCGGGCGCTAAGGATTCCCGCGTCAGGAATATATTAAGAATGGGCGAAATTGTGTTAGGGATTCACGGTGCAATATGAGGCGTCGCAAGATTAACGCAGTTCGGCGTCGGGCGAGTACGCATTTCGCAACATTTTCAACGAGGTTGAAGAGGGGCTTGACGAACGTCGGGCAGAAATCCGAAAAGCGTCGCTGTCTGACTTTGCGGTTGCGCGTGACAGACAGCTTTTGGTCCCCGCGATGCATTATCCAACACGTCGAGACCTCCCCTTGGCGTTCTCGCTTGAATTCTGGATGATGGAATACGCGACAAGGCCGTGGAAAGAGACGCTGCAACGCGGGATCTATTTTACACCAGCCCCTTTCTGCCTATCCACCGCGCTTATTCCTCTGTTTCACTCTATCGTCCCTCTATTTCGCTCACTTTCGCACTGTTTCACGCACCTTCGCTACCTCGCACGAACCCGCTCTATCCCCTGCACGAGATTCTTTAACATAATAGAACGATTTTAATAATTCCATCGGTAAATCAAATAAGAACGCCTCGGAGAGCCGGCATTTCCATAAATCATCCGCATCGCGACACTCGCTTTTCATAAAGTGCCGCCGCACCCGGATAGAGAGTTAATCGGAATGGCATATAGTAGGTGCAGTAATGCGGTTTAGCCGGAGATTTCATAAATTTCATAAGGGGAACTGCCTGTAGCGTGTAAATTGCTGTGCGTGAGATACGGTTGACTTGTACTACTGACGGCGCTGTGTGATTCTTCAATTATCGCAGTACTAAAATCGTATTGATATACTTCAAATATTATTGATTTAGACTACTGACATAGTAGTATGGACGTTCTTCAATCGACGTACTGTTTAGATGAAATGAATATACTTGGAATATTATTGATTTGCACTACTGACAGAGTCGTATAAACGTTCATCAATCGTCGCACTGTTAGGATGGAATGAATATACTTGGAATATGATTGACTTGCACTACTGACACAGTCATGTGAACATTCTTCAATCCTCGTACTGTTCAGATGGAATGAATATACTTGGAATATGATTGACTTGCACTACTGACAGAGTCGTATGGACATTCTTCAATCTTCGTACTGTTCAGATGGAATGAATATACTTGGAATATGATTGACATGCACTACTGACATAGTCGTATGGACGTTTTTCAATCTTCGTATTGTTTAGATGGAATGAATATACTTGGAATATGATTGACTTGTACTACTGACAGAGTCGTGTGGACATTCTTCAATCTTCGTACTGTTTAGATGGAATGAATATACTTGGAATATGATTGACTTGCACTACTGACAGAGTCGTATAGACGTTCTTCAATCGTCATACTGTTCGGATGGAATGAATATACTTGGAATATGATTGACTTGTACTACTGGCAGAGTCATATAAACGTTCTTCAATCATCGCACTGTTCAGATGGAATGAATGTACTTGAATTATGATTGACTTATACTACTGACGGTGTAATATGAACGTTTTTCGAACGTCTTACTTTTAAAATAGACTTAATACATCCGATCTTATGGCTACTGTGAAATTATTTTTCACTGATGATGCAATTGCCAGTTTCATGGTGTGGTCACACCATATGTAATATATGACAGGCTTGTAGCGCTAGTAGTAAAGAATGGAATTTTTTAATTATATAATTTATAAAGTTGAATGTTTGTATTTTTAATGTTGCGAGTATCACTATCCACTGATAATACTACAACCAGCAATTTACCAATTATCCTCTCATATGATGTACGACATGTCACTGACTTATACTACTAGCTCCGTCCTACGGAAATTTTCTAATTACTCCAGCGTTAAAATCGAATATTAATATGCCTAATATTGTGTTCACGGCGACATAATTTTTCACTGGTACTACTGCGGCCAGCAATTTGTCGGTATACTCACCCATAATGAGAAATAATATCGATTACAGCTTTCATTACACAAGAGCGGCCGATTAATGTTAGCAATTCTTTATCCCACCGCGACAATTTGTCACCATCAATTTCCTGATGAAGGCATGACTGACTGTCAGCCAAGAGTTATGGAAGACAGGAAAATTCTAAACAGCCGGTAGATCATCGTTTTCTAACTCCCGACAAAAAATGTCACCTCAATCGCGAACTTCCGTTACGTCTTTTTAATTATTGACATTCGTCCGGCGAGATGTATTTTCACTCGAGGATTTGACAATTAAATGTAAATTCTCGTTTGATTCTTTGTGCTTTCTTTTTCGCAGTCTCGCTCATCGTTGCACAGATCGATACGCGCGCGAGCATCGTTCCTCGTTAATTAGAAAGGTGATACCCATTAATTGTAGTTTGAGAATCGGCGCCCGCGTTGCGGTTTGCTCTGCAATTAAGGCACGCTAATTGAATGCTTCCAATTATCAGGCCGGAGGTTGTCGGGCCATACGATAAAAAATATAGTTCGCCGGATAGCGTATCAATGACCTTTACCGTTCTCTCTCGCTCCCGCATTCTTCATCAAGCATTTTCATTTTTACACTTTCGTCCATCTCCCTCGTCCTCACTTTCTCCTCTGTCGCGTCCTCTCAGCTCGCGCGACCAGCCTTTCATTTATTCTCTCCGTCTGGCTATTTCCCGTTCGCGTTCGCGTAAAAAAATAGAAGCGCGCCGATCGCATTTTTTACCCCAGCCGTCTATCAGCGCCCCACCCCACGCGGCCGCATCGTTCACGCTCGATGGCTTGCATCATTTCAATTCACCCACTATTCGCGCATACCGCGCAATTTAAAGTGGCTTCGCTCAAACCTCATAATATCGCTCTCAGCATCGCGCGCTCCCGTAATCGCACGGAAAACAAGAAAGTCCCCGAGAATTTCGGCGTAATGAAGTACATCCTAAATCCTCCCGCCGCTCGCCGTCTATTCCAGATCTTTTATCTCTCTTGTTTTGCTCGCGATTGTTCTCCCGTGATCCTACATAAACGAGCTCGTAAACGAGCACCTTGCCCTCCATCCATTTCTAGATCCTGTCGAGTCAGTCTTACGCTCCTCTCCTTTGACCCTCCCGATTCATTTTCCACCCTTTCTATTTCGCTTTATCGCTCCCGCTCTCTTTCTCGTTCCCTCTAAACCCGGAGTCAGGCGCGAGAAAGTCCTTTCGCATTCTCCACCCTTCATTCCGCTCACTTTCTCTATCTCTTTGTCCGTCCCCTCCGCACCTCTAGACAGAGCCAACGGCATTCCAGTCGGGAATTCATGATAGCCCGATGCCGAATAACGATTCCGAACGTTGCTACAAAGTGAAAATGGCCCGGGGTGCTGCGGAAGGGGAAACATCGGGAGTTTCGCCCTCTTCTCTGTCTTCCCCGCTGTTTCCGACATTTTCATAGCCGCCCACTCTCGATATGCCGGCGCCCTGGCGCGCGCTAGAAATATTTAATTGTTTGCTCGTTAATGGGATATCGTTATAAGGAGGAATTCATGTAAAGTGGGCCCCATTTGCATGCGCGGCAGACGATGCTGTCGGGAAAATGGAAAGGTGATAGAAAGAAATGAGGTTGCGGGGGTCGAGTGTGATGCGATGTAATCAAAATTGCTCTGCGTTCTTATGCTATTTGCTTAGCTTGCTTTCCACTTTTTGTCGATTATTTGAGAGAGGGCGAAAACTCTTTGCTGGTTGAAGATGTTTATCGTTAATTTTGTTTGGAAGTGTAAATGACTGATAGAATGTTAAAGCAAACCCTAGAAATGCGGAGAAGGTTTTGTTTCGAGAAAGGACCTCTCATAATAATGAATACAAAGTTCTGCGAGGAGACTCCAAGATCCCAAAACAATAATTTAGCTGTGGTTTGATTAACACGATGCCGATGTATTGAATTTAAATTATGCTAAAATCGTTTAACAGCGTAGTAGAAAAAAGATATGAAATTATTTGCGCTGCGAAACGCAAACACGATTCATGTTGAACGAAAAGTGTACACAAATGTCCACGTCGCTATATGTTTCATTAAACATTTAATTAAACAAGTTGCATTACTAGTGTTTTTCATACAAAGCGTCACTCGGTGTTTGCTTCGGAATTAAATGCTGCAAATGGCGCTTCTCACATATTTCCACAATGTGCTTGTAATCTAAATGACGGTACTGCAAAAAACATACGAGCATGACCGTTATCTCTCAAGCGTTAAGCGACTTTCTAGAAGGTCCATGTCGCAGATGCGCCATTCCCAAACAGCACGTCTCCAGTTTCGAGGCAACCTGCTTTGGAGAACGCCGAAACAGTACATTTCGAATTCACGAGTGTACTGCAAGTATCCAGAATACTATTCTTGCCTGCAGATCTCAAGCTCTTACACCCAAATTTTTATCGTCTCGAATTCAGTAACTCGGTACAATTGAAATTCAATTACATCTCTTGTTGGGAGTTAGAGGATTCGCAATAGACGCAGATTTAGTGCGGTGATTTAATTGTGAGCGAAATAATCGAATCTAAGAGTCCGAAAGATCATGGTGGAGGCTTAATGGTTCCGTATCGTTGGAGATAAAGAGAATATTCAGAGTGTGCGTTTTCACCGTTTCTCTTAGAAGCCTCGGCGGAATTCGGTATTATAGGTCGCTAGGTATCTGAGACTAGGATCCTCGAAACATACAGGATGACGTGGAAATAGGTAGCCAAACTTTAGTACCTACTTTTCTATTCTACTGTTTCTAGGAATAAAAATTGTCATGTATATATACATCTGAGAACTCTGTTTTTTCGGGATACAGATATCTTTCGTTAGATCGGTCCGTTACTATAAATAATGAAACGAATAGGTGCAAACAGTAGTACGACAGTTCACTGCAGCTACAATTTCGCACTAGCTAAAGTTTGTCGACGTAACACGCGGCGTACGCTCGGCAAGGTCGGCCCGTAATTTTTTTTGAATCGGCAAAATTTGCACCTGTGATAACAACGGTCTACTAACAAGGCGTAGCAGTAACAGTGGGTTTTATCGCGAGAGAGCGGCCGTTTCAAAGTGTAAAAGCGAATTTGCCGTTCGATTAACTTTAGCAGCCAATTTACACCCTCGCCCACCCCTCAGCCCGCCCCCGACGCACCCCGCATGCTTCGCAATTCGATAGTCCGTAATTAGATAATTAATTTCATTAGTAAATTAATTCGACGATCACTTCGCGCGCGACCCGGATTTCGCGTGCCTTTCGGCCGGGCACGTTGAATCGTGAAAAACAGAATAAATCAGCTGCGCGCGGGCATTTTCTGCAGGCCGCGAGTCTCATTTGCCCCGCACGGTATCATTATCACGCGCCCGGTGCGCGTTATTTATTATTAATCGTTCCGCCAATTCGGTATTTTACGCCCCGACGATAATGAAAACGATCGGTCGCGCTCGAAAAAGTCCCGAGCCCGGGAAAGGAGTCTGTCGATTTCCCAGAGCACCAGACGACAGCGTAATTCGCGTGCGCGTTTTTTTACTGCTCCGAGCTATCTCTTTTTTCACTCCCTCAATGGCTAACCCGACTACGGGGCTTTGCCATTCAATGAACCTCACCCTTCGGGTCAGATTCTCCATTACAGAAGAAGTGTGTAGCATTTTGCTGGCATTTACCAAATTAAGGAGGGAGCCTGACAAAGGAGGAACTTTAGTGGACGACGAAACGACGAAGGTGGCGCCGTGATGAAAGAAACCTGGTCGGGGGTGAAAAAGCGTGGGTGGAGGGCAGTTGGAACTGAATCAACGAAAACTCTGATAGTAATGACGCGACGTCGGGACGCAGCGTGCAATCTGCCCGAAACGTCCTGATGTTCTTCCATTTCGAATCTGCCGCCCCGCCGGGATGGCCTGTTTTCGGCAAACGTTACTTCTCGTTGAATATAATGATGCGTGTGTCGTAACTAATGTTTTGCGGACGAATGTCGCTTAATAGGCAACGCGATGCTTGTATTTCGGTCGAATGTCGGTGGCGTGACGGTGAAGATACTCTTTATTTTTATCGTTAACGCGCATATTTTAGACTTTCCCGCTAATTACTGTCTGTTATTGTGCCACGAATATTATATAATGTTATTTTTTCCGTTAATTCTGATTAACTACCTCATACTGGCTAATTAAGATTTACGTTTTCGGTTCATAATTTTATTCCGTACAGAAAGTATCCTCGACGCACAGATTAGCGTGTTCAAAAAAGTTCTCGACCGCAGGAAGTTAATGTACGATAATATTTGCAAAACGTCAAAAAGGAAGCGAAACTATGTTTCATACGCGAATAATACAACAGTTCTTGGGTAGTTGGGGAGCGGAAATTGAAAATAACTAATTTACCGTTCCAAGTAATGCGCGTTAAAATGGAGGGCGACCGCGAGAAAGGCGGAAAATTATGCAAGCTCGAGAGTGAACAGTCAGAATTCCGTGCGATTACGGAAATTACGCTCCGCCGCGAAGTTGTTAGGCGCGCGTGCTCGAAATACAAATGCGATGGGGGTGCGTTGCACGAAAATGCAACGAAACTGCCTATAATTTTGCCCGGGCAAAAGAAGCCAGCGCGATATTTCAATCACGGCCGGATTACGAAAATCCGCAATACCTCGGAATCCCGCGCGGCGCAGCGGGAAAAAGGGAGCGACGCAAAAAAGGGGATTCATTCGTGGAACGCGCGCGACGGAAAGTTGCGCACGAGAATTTTCCTATCGCAAGCGCAACATTTTTATTAGCGGGCGAACGCGCGGCAGAGGAAAAAGTTTCTACTTACATGGCGCCGACGTAGAGTGCGTCCCGCTTGCTGTCCAGATAGAGGGTCCTGTAGTACAGCATCCCGCAGCTGAACTCCCGCACGTGTTCTGGAAGGAAAAGTAGATAAAGGGATTAAATTCGACGTAGACGACGGCGACAATTCATTTCTCGAATGCGGAGCCGACGGTGTAGACGTCATGTCAGGCCTTCCGCAACGCCGGCCAGATCGTTAGATTTTCATTACGACTTTTATAATAACGGCCAGTGGTACGCCGGTCGACTGGCCGTAATCCGGCTAAAGTCAACTTTGACTTATCCCGCAAACCCGTTGAAATTACGTGCGCATATCGCGACGTCCGCCGTTTTCTATCGATTCGCAGCCTGTCCGGCACAGAGAAACTCTCCTGATTACTATCAGTAGCCAGGCGTCCGCTCGCACGTACCGCTGATTACCTCGCGACCGCAAACTATGACGGCCCTCATCCGCCTCTGCGGATCCTCACAATTGACGGACAACATTTTTCACCCGCCGCCGCGCCCGTCACACGCACATTTCCTCCGCTTTGTCGCCGTTTTCGGTAGCAACCGCGCTTTTTCAGCACATTAACTTGAGCCGGCAACTATTCACGTGGCTGGTACACGGCGCACGAGAATGAGAGCGAGGGTTCTACCTTCGAACCCTTACTTCTACAGAAGCACGCGCGTGCACACAGCCACGCACACGCTTCCAGCACGAGACTCCAGCCAGTTCCCTTTCGCGCCCTCCCACTCGTCGCTCGACACTGATCTGCTTAACATATGAAAGAAAGCCGCCCCTTTCTAAATATACTCATTCCACTCTAGACTAACAGAGCGCGAACAATACTATATTTTATACGGTATCAGGAGGGGCTGACGTCGAATGAAAGGGGTTCGTACCGCGGAACGGAGCTTCTCTTCCTCCGCTTTCTTTCTCTGTCTGTCCTTTTCACCCCTGCCCTTTTCCCTTCACCCTCGGTCTCAGCCAAGTTCTCTATCTTTTTCGTATGCCGCGCTATCATCCACGTGACACGTACGCAGAGCTCTCGCTTTATCTGGGCGAAGAAGGGCTACGCGGGCCCTTTTGCATCGAACTTATTCAAATCGATGCTCCTGTGGCTCGTTAGATCGACGTAGATAGACGACCAGAGGGCTTCAAAATATGCGCGCACGCAGATACGTTGCATCAATGCGCGTTTTTTTGGGCAAATCTTGCGTGCGTTGTGATTGGTGCTTTGGATGGACATTGTTGGTGTTAGTATGAAAGGTCTCACAAGTTAATCCTTAGCGCGGCGGAACGAGTGAAACGGAGTTTTATTTTAAGGGGTTATGCCTACTTGGGATCAGCGAAATGACATGATTTTCAAGATTTTTTTTTGACGTTTTAGTGAGTACTAATTACAATTCACAAAATACTACCAACAAGTACGTATTTAGTGGTATTTGTATACATTTTTTTATAAAAAAATATTAAAAAATGGAGGAAATATAGCTCTTCTCCTAGAGGTTCCGTTTATTTTCATCACTTGCGGTGACCACGATTTCTCAAAAACTACTTCACCGATCGGAGTCTGATTTTATATACTCATTTGTCATTACAATAGGCAGGGCCTGAACGAAGGAACTAGGACGAAAGTATCTTCATTGTATTGTTATTGTTTATAAATATTATACTATCTAGTTTCACGTATTAAATTCCAGCATTTATGTGTTGACTGTCGCGTTCAACGACCATGATCGACGTTACTAACCCTTTGGAGCGATTAAGAGATATGAATGTTAGCTATCAAAAATGTTTGAATAACGTAAGTAATAAACGATGTTATGAAATAAATAACGCACGGTTCAATAATGAAACATTTAAAATTAACATTGTGTAAAATTAACGTGAAATAAATAGTGGACTGTATTGAACGCTATTGTGTACATGTATAAATATGCGCTGCAACCAACATGTTAAAGAGTATCGATATCGATGCATTGAAGTTATCCCAATTGATGCCAGGCGCAAATTATGCCATTTCATTTCTGCTGCCATTAGTGCTTTGAGCGTTCGTATTTATCTATGTTCCGTTAATTATTTGTGAGTATGTACGTTTTGAATTATAGTCATTGTGGTGATTTTCAGTTTCTCGTTCAAACCGTTATCTAGCTTTATAACGCCGCAGCATTTAATGTTTCGGGAAAAATTCACCGCGCACGATAGCGTGGCCACGTGAATCAAGAGTTTGTTTAATATCTTAGAGAAAAATTGATTCGCCGCGTTATTAACGGTCGGCGGCCTCCGGTAAGAAAATGTGTGCATAAGGGAGGTGAATCATAAAAGTTTCCCGACAGAAGCCTTAGGAAACCGCGCACAATGCGTCCTGCTTCTCGAACATGCGCGTAATGAAAAAGTTAATCAAATAAAGACGGTTACGTGATCAGCATTTGTACGCGCGCGGACGTCGTCAATAGAGTGCATCAATGCAAACGCTCGCGGAGTTTTTTCTATTTTATGCCTCCGACACGATAAAGAGCGGTTGACGTATACGCTCGGCGTTTACCGTATGCAGAATGAATGCGTTCAAATACAGTTAGTCATAGTCGTATTACTCACTGCCAAGCGCTTATTACTTCAGTACACAGTGATACGCGATACACGGCGTAGTAAATTTAAAGTAAACATAAGCGTCGCGATTAAAACGGTACATACTGTATTAAAATTCAAATGGTCGCATTGAAATGCGGTGGGAAGTAAGGAACGACGGAATCAATGGACTTATCGGAATTCACGTAACATATTGACCGTTTCCAGTTACACACTGCGCCACGGGGGAAGATTCCGCCGGCCGTCGTAAAATATTTACCGGCCGTAAATGACCCCTTACGCGCTTTCGCGAAGGAGTTTCTTGCCGGCCGATAGGATCGTTAATTCGTGGTTGTTACAACGATGAGATAGCGCCTAACGACCTCGCAAACGGAAGTCATCCATTCGAATTCGGTGGTTCCGGCTGGAGGGTTAATTCCTTTTCGCTGTTTCTTAATTAACCCCACGGCTCGGACGATAGTCCCGTCTGTTTCTTCGTTTCGCATCTTGCCCAAGAATCTCACCGGCGGCTTTAATAAGAGGAAACCGGGAATGATAGTGATGGAACTTTCGTTCGGAGTGCAATTATCGCCGGGCATAAGAATTTTATCGAACTGCTCATCTCGGAATAGTGATTAAAACGGAACGGCGAGGTGGAGTTATTTCCTTTGTACGGGCGAATTTTGTTTATTCTTGTACTTGAGTGCGTTGCGCGTAAGATGGCTCAACAATAGACTTCATTGTAAGATAAACGAAGCCGCAGGATCGCATATATAAAAACGTGCATGGATCTGCATATATGCCTGAATGTATAGAAAATTACGAGTAAAGAAAGCAAATGAAAATCTATAGAGTCGTCACCATAGAAGTAGATGATTACAAGTTAGTTCGCACAGTTCACATTTAGGTGTTACATCACACAATTTTCTTAACACTGAAACACCCCCGCCAACATCAATGGATACTGTATTCATATTATTATTCTGCTTGCACATTTAATTCATATCTTAATGTGGAACCGAATATTTGAAAATTCGTGAAAGAATAATGCGTATCGAATGCGTATAAGTTAGAGTGTGATGTGTGATATGTGGCGTGAGCGACGACGCATGTAACAAAAGAAGGTTGAAGATGTGTTTCATATTCGGCAGTCGAAGCCGGACGATCAAAGACGAAAGACGTACTTTTGGCAGTCGCGCTTATAGGGAGTTCGGTGTAGCATGTGTTTCGAAGAGCGCTGCGTTTTTGTGTGTCTCGAGTCTGTACCCTTTCTTTAATTATATCTTAACCATATTCAATAAATATCCATGTTTAATTATAATCATTTAATTAACACCTGGAACGTACAATAACGTATTATTATTTCGTTCATTACTATTTCGTATCGGTTCCGCAATACGCTACTTATATACGACGAGCGACTATATTCTGGATTCTTGTTCGTATGTTGCTTTTTTTTTGTTAGAGAGCATAGCATTGTTACGTGCACCTATTCTCCATCAGCCGTAGCTTTCGTCATAAATGTTCTTTTCCTGAAAAATTCGTTATCAAAGCATTTTTGAGCGGAAGCATAAACTCAAATTATGGACAGGACGACCGTAGCGAAAGGGTAAAAGTCACACAATTACCGCAGCCATTGACAGAAATAAAGTGAAACTGCCAAAAGTCACCCGTCGACACCGTCTAAAACCCTCCGTGTCGCATTTTTGGATCACTACGACCGACGTTATTAACTCGATAATTGAATAATGTGAACTTTCAACGTTCCGTTCTATCTTCGTCAACGCCGACGAGACGCACACAATGACACATCTACATCCACATCCACGGATACTGGCAGGTGACACTGCGGGGAAGGAAAACGTGGTGAGTCGTATGTATGCCAACTCTCGACGTGTGTACATGGCGCTCGACATCTCGCATATAATAGGAATCATTTACCGTCTGCGGAAAGAGATAGCGACTACCTTGCGCTCTAATTACTTTTCGTTTTAATTGCCCCTTGTTACTTCCCGCGTGTCCAATGAGCCCGGCAGGAGAACAAGAAAAAAACAGGATTCAATTTCAGCCCGCGGGAGATGATGGAGCTGTGTTAAACTGTCCCCATTCAGCGCGTATGTGCGCTCCCTATCTTTCCCTTTGAAACAAGTGCCCTCTTCCACATGCGACGTGACATGCGAAAAGTGCAACGTTGAGGATTACTGGTTGAAATTAGAGAACGTCGCGGTGATTCAACTTTCTGACCTACACAATAGATTTACTGGTGTACTTTAGTCGTGTGCTAGTATACACGATCATCTAAACGTTGGCAAAAATCAAAGACAACTTAACTTCCTTATAAAAATGTTTTTTATAATATATATTTTTATTATATATAAACATTTATATTTATATACATATTTGTATACACATATATACATACATTTATATATTATATACATATTTTTATTGTATAAACATTTTATAAAATTGTGTACTTCTTTTTAATATCTTTAATAGGGGTGCGTTCTTCGGCATATGAAACGACATGCAAAAAATGACATGAAAGAAAGCTGTGGTGTTCAAGTTTTCGTAATATGCGTTGGATCGTGTTATGATACAGAGCCATATGAACGTTTGCAGGGATCGAAATGAACTGCTTTGTGGAATACAGCAAGTGACTCATTAAAATCCTTAAAATATCACCAGATTACCACTTTGCGCATAATAAATTGGACGTAACGTACTTTAACGCGTAATTAATTGGCTTTTGCAACGATTGTTCGAACTAGCTGTTTCGTGAAATACATCAATTTTCTTATTAAACCCGACGTGACACGTTAATACACTCGATTTGTATAATTGCGTAACAAAAATTGAATCAGCCGCGCAACGTAAACGTAATAATACGCGCAATGCAGGATATCATTGGCGCGCTGATATTATTTCGCTTCACCGTAGTCTGGCCCCGAAAGCCAGTCATAATTCTCCCGGATTACCTTTAATTGCCGGCGTACGGGTAGCCGGCGAAAAAGTCCGAGTCGGTACACCTTTTTGTGCAAACAGCATTTTATCAGCGCGCGAAGTAATACGAGAGGCGGGCGGGTGTGGGCAAAAGGAAAAGTCGCGAAAATCATCCGCCCCATTGAATCGTGCCCCGGCCGCACCTGAATCTCGAGGGTTAAATCGCCGGCGTAAAGAGGGAGAAATATCGCATCGACGGTCGAATGTAACTCGCGAAAACAGAGGGTCGAGATTATGACGGTGCGGAACAATGCACCGTGGCTGAATTCAATTCGACGCAAGACGCGGGGAGGGGGCCGCAGGGAAATGTGAGGCGAAGGGATCGACAGGGATTTTTATAAATTTGATTTCTCTTACAGAAGCGGTTTTTCGGAGCACACCTCATTTCTCTGCGAAACGTTTCGAACTGTAAAAGCTATCGCCCGGAGTACACTGCGGATTTAATAAATCGAACGACGTTTTCGAACGTATCGCGCGCATCTATGTATGTGGAAAGAATTCGAGCGGGAGTGTTCGTGTGGCAGAAGCCAACGTGGCGGATTACGGGCTGCGGTGGAAATAAAAGTGTGTGCTTTTTTCGAACCTATTTGAAATGCGCTATCGTAAAATTCGCAGGCTTTTCTTTCAAAGATCCGCCGGGGTGCCCTTTCAATGAACCTTTCATCTGCACGCTCCCGTAACTAGTCTGACTTTACTGCCACGCCGCCATGTCGCAAAATGACGAATATCCTGGAATTTCCATAATACTTGTGATCACGGTCTTATCGTCAAACACTCGTTCAACCACAGACACGCCGGAAAAGGTCCTTGAATGTGCGCGATCAAGGTACATCCGTGTTAGCGGAAAAATATTTTTGAGGCGAAATTGAGAGGGGCCTTAGGTGATTGTCCGGCACTGAAAATATCTGTGATGCGCCCCTCTCGCGAGAGGCCTCCGTCGCTACGGATTTTTGTTTGGAAAAAAGGAAGGGGGATGAAGGGGTGTGAGATCATCGCAGTTCTTCGTACCGGCACACATTACCTCAGAATTGTAAAGAGTACGGACGTATTGGTGTAAAATAAAGATTTCGCGAGTTTTTGCCTTTATTCTTTCTAACATCCGCATAAAAAACTGCCGCCGCATCTGATAATTACGCGTGCTTCGAATGATAAAGTACGAAATTGCGTGAAGTAACAGGGCAGATTGAATGAAGAATAATTACGCGTAATTGCTGTAAATAACTGTCCTAACAGATATACTAAGCTCAACTATAATCTTTGCAGCACCATTTTGTAAGACAGTTTTCCACGCTTCGCCACTTA
Organism: Cryptocheilus praepositus; assembly: GCA_033815515.1. Lineage (NCBI taxonomy): Eukaryota > Metazoa > Arthropoda > Insecta > Hymenoptera > Pompilidae > Cryptocheilus > Cryptocheilus praepositus. The sequence goes on from JAWWQZ010000315.1 coordinate 5,907,209, forward strand.
ATCGCTCTCTAACTCTGCACACTCACATTCTGTTATGCTCGGTACGGCACTCAATAATTCTCTAGTCCATTCTTCCGGCCAACGCATTAGCACCTCACTCCACACACACACACACACACCCCATAAGCGCACACTCGCAATCACATTTACAGCCCGCTTTCTTTATTCTCGATTCACTCTTCATTCGTCCACGCTCTCCCCCAAAGAACCCGGTGCCGCGCGCCAAATATAGTCCACAATAACTGCTCCAATCCCCATAAAGACATCGCCAGGCTTCTACCAGGTTCGGTAAATCGTCCTGCATTGTTAACGCATCGGCGACCGTCGGGCTCTGGAAATTAGCGTCGCGCGCACCTCGTTCACCTACATTTAGAGGTACACCATAGCTTGCCCGGTTACACCAAGATGGTCCACTCTGATCTCGACAAATCCGGGTTAAGCCTCAGCGGACGCAGAGAACAGCGAGCATGACATCGAGGACGTAGGCGTCGAAGGTTCCCTATCTCTCGTCTCGTATTTCGCCCCGATACTTGTTTATGCGCCACCCTTATCGTCGGACGTAACTCGCGCACGTGCGGCGATCGATTAAATCTCGGCGTCCGCCTATCCGCATCTCCATCTCGCCTGCGATCGGCGAAATTCATTCTGTCGTCTCTACGGCTCGTCGCTTCGGCGCTGAAAAACGAGACCGTGACGAAGCACGGCTACAATTGAATAAAGTCTCGCCCTCGCCCGTTCGCAGGCCGTTCAAATTGTGCGCAGTGCGAGATTAGGCGCGCACGATCATTTTTTACATTCGCCTGGCTTCGTTCCAGCGGCAGCCGGCATGTGGCGGCCGAAGATTACGGCCCACCGCCGTGTGCCCGTGTCCAATTTCCAACGTTATTATTATTTTAATCCCTTGAGCCCGGCAAGGTGCTCGCAGTCGTGAATTTCACCGCGCCTGGACCCCTACGGCGACGCGGACGTGGCGTGTCGCGGATCCATGCTAATTTTAAAGATTCACAGGCCCCTTGTTATGGCTGTCCTATGGATTTTGTGCCCGTCTTTATAGCAGTGGGTTGCGGAGGAAAGTCGTTTACGGCGCCCGTCGTGATAACATATTTTATATAATTATAAGACATTTACGTATTGTAGAATAAGATGTTAGGTGTCGTCGAAGCGGGATGCGGAATTATATTAACACGTTGACTGCCAAGCGTATTTTGCTATACTAGAACCGCGTTGCAATGAAATACTGCAGAGTAGAATTAAATCGTGCAAAATGAAGATAACGCAGAGTCGTTAGAAGCCAAAGTATTGAAGCACCGTTCCAATATCAATTGCTTTTATTAGATTGCAAATAAGTTTCATTGCAAATTTTTTGCATTTTTAGTAGAATCGTTTGCACCGGTCACCATGTATTTTGCTATGTTAGAACCGCGATGCGATAAAATACTGCAGAGTATGATTAAATCGTGCAAAATGAAGGTAACGCAGAGTTGTTAGAAGCGAAAGTATTGAAGCATCGTTTCAATATCAATTGTTTTTATAAGATTGCAAATAGGTTTCATTGTGAATTTTTTGCATTTTTAATGAATTCTTTTGCGTCGGTAACCGGTGACCACCGTGGTAGTCAACGTGTTAAGTTGAATAAATTTATTTAAAGATAAATGGAAACACTAGTATATAAATATAAATATAAAATGAAAGTAAAACTATAGCAATTCGACTACGATTCGGTAATCGACAAGAAAACGCATCTATACTGAACTCGCGTCGCAAACTGCGCCGGCTTTTATACGGACCTCTACCGCCTTATCTTAATTCAGCAGGGCCCGATGGGCCCGCAACAGTTTTGTCCGACGCGTCTACGACCATTTTCCTGATACTACAGTATTTTGCAGTTACGTCAGTGCCGGTGAGTTCCTAACAACCAGCGAGTAAAACACATTTCGCCTGCCCGTTACGGCACACCGCGCATCAACTGCCAGAGAGCAGTAATCTATATATTTTCCCTGTTTTGACATGCATTCCTACTAATTGCATTTGCTGCCATAAATTAACCCTGTCCATGACATCGCGATGCATATTTCAATTTATTCAGATTAGGACGTGCGCATGATACTGAAAATCGCTCGCAGCGCGGTGCATTAAACGGTGAATCAATCGTACGAATTTGTTTCGATTGAGCGGGCGATCGATCGAGGCGCGGGTCAACGAAAGCGAAAAAAGGGACCTTCAGGGCGAGTCGGACAAAAGAGGGAACCGATTTACTATCACTTTTCAGTCGGAGTTCGATGATCGCGTGAGAGACCGCCTGCTGACGGTGCCGGGCGACTTTTTATTCAGTTTCAAATCCTCTCGCCGTCTCTATTTTTCTCCCTCTTCCCATTTCGCTCAGGCCATTTTGTCCCGTGCGCCTCCCCGCTCATCGCGCTCGTCCCTTTTTGGCTTGTCACTCCCGCTCTCTTCGAGCCTGTTACGAGTTCGATTGAAAGAGGGTCAAACCAACGTGCGCGGTCCTCTTCACCTTCCGGCAGTTTCTAGACAATCTCGCCATTTGCCTCTTCATGGAATGGACCCGTTTTCGAAACTGCTCGACGAGTGAGAGCGAACCGTCGACCGCGACATGGCAATACACTCTTCCGAAAAGTCCTGCCTGCCGGCCATATGTTGTCGCGCGAACTTTCAGCGGAGGATCAGAGTCAGATTCGCTGAAACTGACGCTGCACGCGCTAACCGGGCCGCAATTGGCACTGAAAGTATTTTGCGTGCTTTGAGGTGTGACTTTCGAATTGCGAGAGGAGAAATGCGCTTCTTCTGGTGGCATTAAAAGGTGCGGTTAGACACAAATTCCTGTCAGTTTATCGGAGCACTCTGCTGCCATAGAGATTTAAGATTATTATTAAATAATTTCTGACAAACTTATTTATACTATTCGCCGCTATGGTTATGAATATAGATAACTACATTAGCAGATAATTGCATCTGTGATGCTGCATATTTTAAGAGTTCCAGAAAAAGATTTTAGAACAGCCTTCAGTTAATCGCGAGTGATCGCGTGAAAACTGTCAAAACATGACATAGACATTCCGTATAGTCCATTTGCGAGGACCCTAAATTCCTCTTCAGCCGAAATTATAAAAGTAAAATAGCTCACAATATCTCTAAACAAATCTAACAACTTAGATTCCGCTCGAATTAGACATGTTATGTCACTAAATGATCGTGAGACTTTAAATGCCGCAATTTCTCTATATACCCAATACATCTACCTATAGCTATTGATTTACTGATCAACAGCGACTTTTAATGCACCATTCGCAACCGGAACATCTGCTCTCTCTTAATCCTTTCCGCCCTCATCCACAAACGCACACAGGCCCCGCAGATTATAAAACCTTCGCACCCCATAGATTAAAGTCTGCTAAGTCGGGATGAAAGTCGACGATGGAAGTCTGCACGGTCATTTTCGGGTACGATACGGAAAAGAGGAAAGGGGAGAGTCGAAGCATGATAGAAATGCCTGGGGGCGACCGACCACGTAAACGTTTCCGGGAACGGACGAGGGGAACCCATGGAAAGCGTAGGAGCTACGCCATCATCGGGGGCGTTGATAATAACACGCTGCTTTCCAACCCGTTTGCCTGTCTAACAAACTAGAGAATGTGGATCGAACGACTTGACGGGGTGCCGAGGGTGCGAAAGGGACCAGAAAGAGGAAATTGTGGAGGTGTGGCGCGCAGTTGTGCGTAGAAGGACGCAGCAAAAAATAGAGGCGCGAACAAGGCGAATATTAAGGTTTAACCGGTTGCGGTCCTACGTTGAGTGTGAATCGACGCGCATGATCTTCTGACACATCCTGTGTCGAGACTGAATCGACATCAGATTTCGATGTAGGAATTACTGCATGTCGAAAAACGGCGTAAGTTAATCCAAGAATATTTCTCATGGTATTATAATTATATATACTTTGTGTAAGTAAAGTGTGGCTTGTTTCGATTAGTTCGACAGATTGTATTTTCAATTATTCCATATGATTCTGGATATAAAGATGGGTAATGCCGGATCTGTTTTGTAAAGAACTTTATTTACACTGGTTTACACTTTTCACGAATCTTAACACGTTGACTGCCAAGCGTATTTTGCTATGTTAGAACTGCGATGCAATAAAATACTGCAGAGTATGATTAAATCGTGCAAAATGAAGGTAACGCAGAGTTATTAGAAGCCAGAGTATTGAAGCGCCGTTCCAATATCAATTGCTTTTGCAAGATTGCGAATAGGCTTCATTGCAAATTTTTTGCATTTTTAATCAAATCTTTTGGGCCGGTCACTGATGACCACCATGGCAGTCAATGTGTTAGTGTCCGAGTACAGATATCATGATGTTCCGTGTATGCGAGTGATTTTAGTTCGCTTGCAAGTGATGCGAGAGAAAAGTACTCAGCAAAGGATTGCGTCGTGAACGTGATTCGTTGCTTTTAATTAGAATCGCACCGCATCTTCATGTTCGCAGTTGGATGCAACAGAAAATCACCGTTTATATGCGGACGTGCAACAGGATTTGCGTGAACCAACGTAATCTTAATTAGAAAGAAAACTATTCGATCGCTTATCAATAATGGGGACGCTTGACGATGCTTATACCTAAACGTGCATCAATTTGGTGGGTGCTCGTTAACACTTTGACTGCCAAGCGTATTTTGTTACGTTAGAACTGCGATGCAATAAAATACTGCAGAGTATGATTGAATCGTGCAAAATGAAGGTAACGCAGAGTTATTAGAAGCCAGAGTATTGAAGCACCATTCCAATATCAATTGCTTTTGCAAGATTACGAATAGGCTTCATTGCAAATTTTTTGCATTTTTAATCAAATCTTTTGGGCCGGTCACCGATGACGACCGTGGCAGTCAACGTGTTAATATACCTAAGTTGAACGTTAAATATCCCATCGATAGGTAAATAATAGGAAAGGGATGGTGTCCGGTGAAAGATTACCACCAGCAGGCCCAGGACAAGCTATATGCATGATATGGCCGCAACGTCCGTTTACGCCACACATACATTCATGGCCATTGAGATTTTTCACGGTCCAGTTCTAGATACTTTGACTGGTCATGATTATATTATTTGAAGCGCATAAAGATTCGTTGAAAATTTCGCAGTCTACAAAGAGTTAACACATTGCGGACGGATGACGAGATATCTCGTCATTGCTATTTCGTCGTTCGGGGCCATTGACGAGATATATCGTCTTGCGTATTTCGTCATTCTGGGCCACTGATGAGATATATCGTCTTGCATATTCTGTCGTTTGAGGCAGGTGACGAGATATCACACAGTTGCTACGTGATTGTCAGCCGCAGTTTTTCGTAATTTGTGTTGCGAATTAATTATTTGAAGCTCTGAAATATGGATAGCGACAAAACGATTAGCAATATTACAGAAATATTTGTGGACAGTTTAACACTTTGACTGCCAAGCGTTTCTTGCTATGTTTGAATCGCGATGCGATAAAATACTGCAGAGTATGATTAAATCGTGCAAAATGAAAGTAATGCACAGTTGTTAGAAGCCAAAGTATTGAAGCACCGTTCCAATATCAATCGCTTTTACAAAATTGCAAATAGGATTGATTGCGAATTTTTTGCATTTTTAGTCAAATGTTTTGCACCGGTCACCGGTGACCACCGTGGCAGTCAACGTGTTAACTACTAACAAATCATCACTAATTTAAAAATATTTGACGCAAAAAAATACCCGGCCACTGGGGACGATTAGCAATAGAATGCCCGGTCCGCAAAGTGTTAAGATTCACGCAACGTGCTGGTGGGAATGGATGTTACTGTTAAACGACAAACAGCGGTAGGACGTGCGGCAGAGGTCATGTGCGCATTTTGTGAAAGTAAAAACATGAGGGCGATGAAACGGGGCAAGGAGGTGTGAAAGGCGAAAAGGGAAAGTGCGAGAAAGAGGATGAATGAAGAGAGAGAGGAGATGAAAGCGGGGCAAAGCGTGGCTTGGTTCCGTCGCGTCACTCCCTACTCATTAATCAATCCTCTTACCCTTTGCCCTTGGTCCTCTCACTCGCAGGAATTCGATTATTGGATATTTTAATCAAGATAATAGGCCGACGGCTTTCCGATGCGCTTAGGGTAATAGGTACACCTTTTCACACCCGCCGATCTATCGGCAGATGTATAATCCTTGATGAGATTCGATGGCGGAAGTTACGATCAGCCAAAACGACCCCCTTCTGTGCGAAGGCTACCGCTCCTATTTTCGTTTTCGGCGATAAACGACAGCTGGCGTTTGTTCATTTTGTAAGAAGAAAATATTTTTATCCTCTATTTCCGAATCGCTCAATAATTCTGCAGACTCGCGATAATTGGTAGTAATCGAATTTATTTATTTAACAGTACTGTCACGTTGTGGTATATTCCGAAAAAGAAAAATAACCGATTTTTATTTTTTCCAAGTTTAAAGGTCTCGATAATCTTATATGACTAGGGTCATACGAGTTGGTGCTGAAAGGAAAACAGCAACAACAGGCTATTTTTATATGTTCTGACTTAAACATTCCGATCGCTTGACGACATATTCGTATCCGTCGCTGGCCACATTTTTCTTCCGGGAAACTTTGACCTTTCTCGACGCGCGAGGTGATTATTGACAGACTGAAATTAACGCGATTTGCATAAGAACCGTCCATTCTTGTCGACAGTGGAATGCGAGAGACGGGGAGTAACTTCAAATGAGGTAGCGCAGAAGTTAGTCTGCAACTCAAGGATTCCGGGTAACTAATATCCGATCGGGTAAACTGCACGAGATACCTGTCGAAGACACGAATCCGAAACGTTGTTCTGCCCCTGGGCGTATGTATTTAGCACGTATACAAGATTCTTGACAGTTTCCGCGTAACGACCCGAGGGCGAAGTTCCTTAATTGGTAGCACGATACAAAGATCGCATCGAGTACTCCAGTTACATTGAGTGCAACTGTTAGAGCGCGCCTAACTAAGTGAAATAAATATTTGCATAACCGGGTCAGAAGTTTATAGACATCTTGATATCGTCAGTCGTCGGACGGGAGCATAAAAGTGTTTTTCGTCCGGCGCATCCGTCGGTGATGACCCAACGGTGGAAATTAATGTCAATAAATCGCGACGTTGTCATTGACGCGCGCCAACAGGCTGGCGCAATATTTACTTCACCGGCGGAACAGCTCGAGTGAAGTACGAAAATTTAATCGCTTCCCGTGAATACCGCGATGAAAGTTTCTTTAAAAACCTCCCGCTATCAGACTCGCGAGAGAATCAGGGCGGGGGGGATGAAAAAAATGGCAAAAAGTGCACGACACAGCTGGACCATGAAGAGCGAGAGTGGAGAAGGAGAGAGAAACGAGGAGAATGAATAAAGCCACCCGAAATAAATTGCGTTATCTTTTCGTTCCACGCGTATGGCTTCTACCGGCCGGAAACGTACAACTGCCGTTACCACTACCACCCAGCTTCCCCTAGCTAATATACATTCTCTGTGTGTGGTACCACGAAAGATGTGTCCGTTACTCTTGTTAAATAACGACAACCGCGAGAAAGTACTTTTTTAAATGTCGCATTCGTTAAAAGTTGGTCGTTTCAATATGTACTCCTATTAATTGCGACCACTTTTAAACGTACGAATTAAATGATAAACCGGCAGATATATCCAAGGCATTCAAGCAACGCAACGACGAAAAATACTCATGTAACCCCTCAGTTTTCATATTTCACGACAATACTTTACTTTCGCACAATACGAATTTCTCTACAAACCTCCAAGCATCGTCCACTCAAACTAGACGCGATAACAAAATTCTTATAACACTCGCGCCTTCCTGCAATTTTATTGTCTTCCGGGCAACCAAACTGCTGCCCGAAGGTCTTCGAGTTCAGTTCACCTCCAGTAATAAATGTTTCTCTATACACCGAGCATTCGTGCTAACGACTTCATCGTTACAAAAAACGTTTTATCTTTTCTGACGTTGAAGGACACGTACCAAGGTCGATAAGTTCTTATCAGTCGCCGCGGAACAGACTAAGAGTAAAAACACCTAAGAGAAACAGAAGAAAGGATGAGGCGGGGATAGAAGTAGCGTTCCGTTGGTCTCTTCAAATTTGCAGACGCAGATCGGTAATCAAGATGGCGTTACTTCCGCGGAAAGACGAGATAGAGGAAAACAGAAAGAGGGTGAGCGGTGGCAAGGAGTGAGAGAAAGCGGGAGAAAGAGAGACAAGCACTGGCAGCGATCGGATCTGCAGACTCGCGTTTATCATCGTCGAGGAATCTACTTCGGGGGCTGTAATCACCTCCCCCCAAACCCTCTCGTTTCTCGCTAATAACGAGTTACAACCCTTCTGTCTGAAGTCGAAGCGAGAGGGAGTGGAAACGGACGAGAGCGAATGGGACGGAGCGCAGCAGTGAATGAAAAAGAGAAAACTAAAGAGCAGCCGCAAGTTGAAGAGAGAGGAACACAGCGAGACAGTGAAAGAGGAAACGAGGATGGATCCAGAGGGTGGGCACCCTATTCGAACTCATGGTGGGAGTAATTGCCAACGTAATCACACACGTTGCACAAACTAGACCCCCACTGACCTCTCACTTCCCCTTCGCCGTCCTTCCTGCGTCGGCACTGAACTGACCGAGGGTGTGTACGCGCATCCCAGCCGTTAGAGAGATCCGTTTTTGAGGATGATCAGATAGACGGCCTCCGCAAAATGTCTGGTGACTTCCATCCTCCTCATTCTGCACGTGCTCTATCTAACTCTCCGAGCTCCCCACGGTGCACACTTCCTGACGGAGATTTGTTCGGCGGGCCAAGAGAAGGCGGCAGCGTAATTTCACATAGATCTCAGTGAACGAGACCGAGAGACGTATAGGGGGCATTCGGCGAGTTTTGTGACGTTTTTAAAGAAACGTCTCGTTCGCGGAATGGCACTGGTATAAGCGAACTGAGATAAGTTGTATATTTGCAGGACCAACAAACTATCCCCTGAAAGATACTTGTGCTTCTCGGTCGCTATGTTGATGCGCCCGTTTTGTGGTGTAAGCCAGTTTTTACAAATAGTAATAGGTACACAACTTTGCTCCCGCCGTTTTTCCCTTTCGTCCAATGCAAAAAACGGCGGGAGCAAAGTTGTACACCTAATATATTTGTGAGACGAACAAACTACTCGATGAAGTATACTGCAAGGTAACTTTATCGGTGTACGGTAGTTTCGGTAATTCTAAGGTTTTGTGATACTGTAGGATAAGATCTTAGGTGTCGTCGAAATGGAATGCGGAATTATATTAAGTTGAATAAATTTATTTAAAAATAAACGGAAGCACTATATATATATATTTATTTGAAATTTTTTATTTATTTTGAAAGTGGCCTAACTCTGTTTTTCAATATTTTCCGGTTACCATGGTTACATGTACAAATTCATGTTATTTATCAGTAAATATTATTTATCTCGATTTGAAGATAAATGGAGTTAGGTCACTTGCACAATAAACGGCTCATATAGTGATACAAAATGATATACATATAGTGGTATATATAGTGAATACAAAATGAAAGTAAAACTATGGCAATTCGACTACGATTCCGTAAACGGCAAGAAAACGCATCTATACTGGACTGAATTGGACTGAACTGAACTGGACTTGCGTCGAAAACCGCGCCGGCTTTTATACGGACCTCTACCACCTTATTTTAATCAGGTAGGGCCCGATGGCCCCGCGACAGTTTTCTTCCGACGCGTCTACGGTCGTTTTCCTGATACTATAATACTTTTGGTCAAAAATCACATGTGCAGCTGCGTCTCCACGTCAACTGTCGCATCTCATTTCAAACCTGACTTATTCCATAATCCCTTCTCTCTCCGTCTCTCCAATACACAGCCGTATGCACTCTCAATTATCGAGTGCCTTGTCCCTATAATCTTCGGGCTCAGTTATCTTTTAAAACAGACATGCATACATTTCTGATTAATTGCACCGGTGGGTCCTCGGACCCCACACATACTCGATGCCTATGATTTCTTATTACTGTGGCATTAGAGCGGTCCCTCCTACGCTTTAGCAGCGAGTACACACAGTTGAGGCAAAGGTCGATTCGCGGGAATCCATATCTGTGAGGAAATGATCTGCGCGATAACTGCAGCGGTAAATCCGGAGGTGATTCGATAGCATGTGCGCCTCGGAGCAATGCGGCCGCCTAAGCAACTTGCACATGCGGAAAGGTAATCAGACAACGGACGATTGTAATCCCTTTATAAAGTGATCCGCGCAAAGCGATTCGTGCCCCGTTGATGAGTACGGATCGGTTTGCGGCGAATGCGGCGAAACGAGGGATGGCAGAGGCAGGGCAAGAGTGGGGGCTACAAAGACGGGGACAAACAGTTTGATTGACAGCCTAATGAAACATCAACCCGAGCCATTGTCGGACTTGTCACCGCCAGTGGACACAGACATTCACCTTCTTTGATGACTTCATCCCGCGAGGCTTACGCCGATCGACGCTTCTGAATTTATTCGCGGACGACGGCGATGAAAGTGATGTATTGGATGGGAGAATCCGGCACGACCGTCCCGCGGGACTTCAACAAAGGACCCTCGACAATTTAAATAAGCGGCCCGAAGAGCGGAGAATGTTCAAACTTCAGATTTCGATACGCCTACGAAGTGATCCGCCAACAAACCGAGCGAACGGCTCATGGAACTTGTTTATGGAAAGTTTTCATCGCCGACAAGTGCCTTTGGAAGTCCGTAAACAATTTCGTGCGCGGGGATTGTTTGGAAGGTCGCAATCTCATTGAAGATTGGACGATATTGATGGAAACAAAAGCTCGTGAGAAGCTGGCGAAGTAAATGGACGAGTTCCACGGCTGTCGTCATTGACGCGATGTAATTCGCTTGTGTTGCGCTTCGATTGATTTTCTCTCGATCGGCGAGCCATACCAATGGCGATTGGGGGGTGCCAAATGAGGATGAAAGGGACCGTGCCAGGTTTGAACAAGGGTCCCGCGAGCTTGGCAACACGCGCGTGCGTACGTGCGTAATTTAGGTAAGCAGATTGCGAGCGCGGAAGGGTAATCAAACGTCGGTCGGATAATTTTAATCTCCTTACAAAGCGATTCCCGAACAAAGTGATTTAAGTCTGTCAGACACAGCCGTCCGTTCATCAGTGGAGGGCCACGAGCGATGAATTTGATTGGGAAACGTAACAAAGCGGAAGTAACGAGTATAATGTGGAGTGAGATTTTTGCAAACCGTGATTGCACGTGTGCGAATAATACAAACGACTTGCAGTCCGCATAGTCTGAAAAGTTAAGTATCGCAATAGAACGACTCTTTCAGCATTGCGCCCGCAAAATTACGTTGATGTGTCACGATATTTACCCAATTGTCGAGCTTAACACGATACGATTATCCAGGCCACAGTCAATGGCACGAACGCAATTACACCGTAATTTAAATCCATTCAAACATATTCCGTTGAAATGTTCGTACTAATATTAGTGACCCAGATAATATCGTGATATGAATATTCCGTTAATTGTTACACGTATCGATTCCCAACAGTAACGTCCAAACACCGCACACGAACCTAACAACGCGATAACACAATTGACCTGAGTAATACCGCTATCCAAACACGTAGACGATCGTAGCCGGCAGTTTCTTTGTCGTGTCCCGATCGTCGTGCGACATTCTCGATCTCTGGAACTCGAACATGGGCGCGTGCGCGTAATGCAGCTAAGCAGATTGCGACCGCGAACGGGGTAATCAAACATTGGATAATTGTAATCCCTTTATAAAGCGATCCTGCCCAGTGCCACCACCGCGAACGTATGAACTGAAGGAGTACCCGCAGGGCGGTGAACTTGATTGACAGTCCAGGAGAGGCATGAACAGTCGGCTAATGAAACATCAGTATGCACACACAATACCGGACAAGGGTAGGGTCGTCGGCCGGTATTACACTGCCGTGTGTTTACACGATGCAGTATCGGACCGACCCTCCCCCCTGCCAGAAGGGCGTGCGTCCGTCACCAGTCGTGCCAGACACAGATTTCTGCCGGACAGGTCGACGTACTTCGGACAAGACGAGGAAGATGCCCACCGCATCCGATAAGAACCACGACCCTGCAACTTCGAGCACGCGCTAATTATGCGGAAACGTTTAAATTATCGTTTGTCGCCTCGTCGACGCGATAGTTTCGCCTTGACAATGAATTGCCGTTGTTAATTTACCAGACACGCTCGTAAACAATACCGTAATAGAATCTGCTTTGTACAATTTACCGTGCCACATGCCCCGCAAAACCGCTTACTGCGCTTGACTCCAGCGTCTAAGCACGCGCTCTCTCTCCCTCGCAAAATTCCAGATATCCTTATCTTGGTTTCCAGCGCCAGAAATCTGAGTTCGACTATCTTACGGACCTAGGACACATATTCTCCCGGCAACCGCCACACATCGTCCGCAGATCAGCGGCTATCAGATCGCAAAATTCCTGCCGCCGCCTCAAAGCCGCGGACCATCGAAATTCGATAATCTGCATTCATTCTTCGCTTCCGTTCGCTTTCTCCCGCTCCTTGGGCCCGCCGTCTATTGCGGTACGAATTTCGCGGTCGTCCGCCGCGCGAATTAGTCGTTTCCGGAATTATTATCAGCATTATCATATATATTGAACGACGCTCGAGCGCGCGCAGGCTCTCCGCACGGCGCTAACGCATTTGATTTAACGCTAATAAATAACCATTATTGTACGAGCAGCCGTATGCCGGTACCGGGGGCGGTTGCCTGGCTCCCGAGGGAGAGAAAATAGAATCGACGACGTAGTTTCCATTATTGCGCCCCGATAAGGGGATGGGCCCGCGAGGGCTGCGTGTACGTGTTGCACGTACGTGTGGATAGGGTTGATTGCACTCCGATAATAACCGGCTAGGAATGCACCAGATGGCTACGGGGGCCCGTATTGGAGCGACGGCGAAACTTCTACATCGGCCGACACGCGTCACTCTCTCGAGACCGATCGAAGTTCGATGAGGTCAACCGGAAGACAGATTAGTGTTTATGCTTCGGCGACTGTTGACAGCGGCGTCGGCACGTTGCGTGAAAAAGAAGGTTCCGTTCGGGAAATCGGGTGTGCTTGCAGTTTTTGAGCTGCGAGATTTGACGGCAGCTCTGACGGCATTAACATAATTTGCCGCGCGAAAATGGAATGCATTGGAGATCGGCAATTACAGGAGTCGATAATCGCGGCGGCGTGTCTGCGTTCCGCGAGAATATCGATGTAAATGTATGCCGCGCTAATGCCTTGCAATATGCATGCGAATCATCGATGCACTTTATGTCGGCGCTACAGAGCTTACCGCAATAAAATATACATTAAGTCGTTCATTGCCTAAATTATCAGCGCGACCTTGCCGAACGAGTTCGGGCTTTGCTTTTCGGCCGATGATAAAACGCGGGCTTTGCAGAACAAACTCATGAATCGCCATGAATTGTCATGAGCACCGACAACGCGCCGGCCGAAAGTTCGGGCGAAATTGTTATTTTGATACGTCACAGGGCAGCCCGGGCGAATCGGTGGACAAAAGCAATCGACGTAGGGAAATGACTTGGTGCCGCACAACGAAGTTCTGGAGGAAGTCAGGAGGCGCGGACATCGTGTGTGATCAAACAGACGTCGTATCTGCGGGTAGGAACCGCTTGACACGTTCGGTCGAGCGATTATTACCGCAGGTCGAGACGCTTGTTAGACCTCGGTCGGAGGTCCTCGGACTGGGACAGCCTGTCTCGACCTTGTCAAAACCACGAATGGCCAAGCTCAGCGGTTCGCTGTACAGGGTGGGACATTTAAAACGGTAGGCTTCAATATCGGCGTTGCGTTCGAGTACATACAGATAGAGTTAATGAAAGATGTCTGATTTATAGCAGAAAATAACATTGCGGAGTGATCCTTTGGACGAGATGTTGAAATTATCATGAGGTTCAGTAGAGGTTTCTATAAATTTGGTAGGATCTTCTTTAATCTGAGAGTTTCAGAAGCTTTTAGAATACATTTTGTTGATGCAATAATTATGTCTTAAATTCAGGCAGAACAAAAACAGCCTTTTGCATTGAACAAATCGAGATTTTGAAGTTATCATGAGGCCCAGTAGAGGTTTCTATAAATTTGGTAGGATCGTCTTTAATCTGAGAGTCTCAGAAGCTTTTAGAATAAATTTTGTTAATGCGATAACTATCTCTCAAATTCAGGCAAAACGAAGACAGCTTTTTGCATTGAACAAATCGCCGATAGTCGTTTCAGAAAGCGTTTTCTTCCGTCTCTGCACTTTTCATTAAAACCGCCTGATTCAATCTCACTATACCGCAACTGAATCATTTAGTAGTCTGGCTAAATTACACTAGAGCCAATTTCAATCGCCTGTCAAGTGACCTAACATTTGAATATTGCAGCGGAGCGCATTTGCAATCCTAGGATTGAGCCATTTATTTAACATTCGGACCATTTTCGGGGACATAGATAGGGACCTCTGGGACACTGTGTATACAGCGGGCAGGATGGCCGCGTTGAGGGTGTGCGGCTTTCAGTACATCTGCGGCGGGACCCCAACGGGCTATCAAAACTGGGAACCGTCACGCTAGCAGCAGAATACCAGAGAATACCGGTACCAACTGGCGACACAATATGCGGCATCTGTCCTCTTGCCGCTTGCGGACTGTTTGCGGTGGATATCTTCGAGCCACTTTGAACCGCGCTGCCCTTTAACCTCGGCGTCTTGAGCGAACCACTGAACGCGAATCGAAACCCGAGACGGAATTCGGGCGGTGAGCGAATGATCATTGTGGCTACCGGGAAATTTCATAAGATCCGCACCGCAAATTCGAGAGACCGAAGGAGCGATCGGTATAATTTCAATTTCTCAAAGAAATGATTAGTGTAGGAATCGAACGCATGATCCATGAGTTAAACGCTGCCGAAAGGGCAGCTGCGCTATGTTGCGCATTTCGGAAGGACAAGGCAGTTCAGGCCACACCGCGATAGACTAAAGACGTGCATAGTGTGGCTCGTGGTCACTTTCAGTATACAACGTAATTGGTATCCCAAGCTGTTTAGTAACACACATAAGTAACACTGGTAGAATATATTTTCATTAACACGTTGACTGCCAAGCGTATTTTACTATATTAGAACGGCGATGATATGAAATACTATAGCGTCCGACTAAATTATGCAAAATGGAAATGATGTGCAGGTATTGGAGACCAAAGGATCGCATCACTATTCTAACAACAACTGCATGTATAAAATAATAATTGCTACCCATTGTGAATATTTTGGATCTTCACTAAAATCTCGTGCGTCGGTTACCGGTGACCACCATGGCAGTCAAAGTGTTAATTTAGTAAGTCCGATTTATTCCCTGTGTCTTTCTGTAAGACGGTTTCTTACGACGACAAAGTATCGAACGACTAGGTGACGCAATGCACTGCCGCCGAAGAACAATACGCCGAAAACAAAACAGACGCGGCACTGACAAAGGCGCAGCGCATCATTGAGAGCGCGTCCGACCCAGCGTGGTCATTCTTTTCCGGACCACGGACGATAGCACGTTTTACGCAATCAAAAGACATTCCCTCCTACATTAGCGAAGCCGACAAAGATAAATCCCGACGAAACTTGTGAAGATGCAGTCCGCCATGTTCCGCAGTAACCTTCATATCAGCCGAACTTCATCCCCCGTAGTCAGTTGTCCCAATTAGCAAACGGCCGAATCACAAAATTGACCGCCATCAATACACCTTGAATTAGAAGACCGACATCAGACGCAGCGTGTACCTCGAGGCCCATCGCTATCGGTAGTTTCTCTCCGCTGCTCAGTGAAGTCTGGAGCCCGCGATTGCGACCTCCCTGTTTCTGGCCCAATGACTCAGAAATGTCGACATTCGGCTAATCCCGCATCCACTGCGCGATCGTGTCTAGTAACTTGGCGCCGCGCACGGAGTCAGTTTGGCAATATCGCGCGGAGGAAGTAGCGGGATGATTTAAGACAATGCCGAGCACTCGAGCCAGAGAGCCTAAGAACGACCACCACGACGACGACAACGTTGTTTTCTTCTGGGCAATATCCTGAACCCGGGTTCCTATCCTGCATCCACCCCCGTTCGAGCGTAGTTCTCCGCCCTAGTATATGATTAGTGGCCGGTCCCTCTTTCACGGACTTTCCACAGCGATAGCCGAGGTCGAAAACCCCCTCTGACGGAGGATAATTCAATCTCGGGTCGCTTCTACCAGCCAAGAGACGACCGCCGACCCCATAATGTTGTCCGTGGTCCTTTACTTCCCCCGTGTCCTTCTCCGTCTCCCCCATCACCCAATTTCTATGTCCACGGACGATGTCGATCGAACTCGCGATCAGGCAGAACAGTTAATCGTCGCTGCTTAGCGAATGGGCACGCACTGTTAATTCGTCTTAAGCCGTTAGCAGAGCGTTGGTTGTAATATGTAGTTCAAACGTATACGATGATAGTACAGGATATGGGAACATTTTCACAGTTTCATGATACTGGAAAACATGATATATCAAAATAGGTAGAAAAAATACTGCGTTCAAGATAACTCAATGTTTTGCACATGCAGGTATGCATTCTGAAAAAGGTATGTGTAGGTTTTATGGAAGAGTATTACTACTTAACTACTGTTACACAATAGTTTCAATGGCACGATAGTAGAAAAACGGTCTTCCACAAAACTGTTAATTCGTCTTAAGCCGTTAGCAGAGCGTTGGTTCTGACGTGTACTTCAAATGAATGCGATGATAGTACAAGATATGAGAGCATTTTATCAGTTTCATGATATTAGAAAAAGGGATGATCAAAACAGGTAGAAAAAGTGCTGCGTACAAGACAGCTCAGTGTCTTGCACATGCAGGTATGCATTTTGAAAAAGGTACGTGTAGGTTTTATGGAAGAGTATTGTCGAACTTGACATATCAGTTAAGTCGCCGCACTACCGTTACACTGTAGTTCCAATGGCACAGCAGTAGAGAGACGGTCCTCCACAAAAGTCTCCCTCTTTCCATTTACGTGTAATTAAATCCCAAAGCCACGCACTACGCGAACAAATTCAATCTCCGATCGAGAAATCCCGCAGACCAGTGATTCGGAAATTCCACCGCTCTTTGGATCTTCATCGTTTCAAGCGAGTCCACCCTCGCCTCCTTTCCCATCCCTCTTATCGGTCCACACGCGGATTATCGTCGACGGACACGCGTGGCACGGGAAGCGATCGGCCGATCTTGACATTAACCGAGATGTCGTCGTCGGGTCACTGGCCGGAAGTACAATGTGCCTAGGTAATGGCCAAGCCTGCCAACGAGATTGTGCTGCGCGAGGGAAGGGTGAAGCTGTCTGAAACACGCGTCTCGCCTTTCGTGCTGGTGCACGTCGAAGATGTCGGATGAAATTTGCCCGTATGACAGGTGTTTCCATGTGACTCGATTAATCGGCTGACGGAGAATCGCGTCTGCGAAACTGGATTATGACTCTGAGGGAATATTTGCTCGGACTTGAGAATTTGAAAGTTTCAGAAAAAAATTAAGGATAGTGTAGGATAGGATGTTAGGTGTCGAAGCGAGATGCGGAATTATATTAAGTTAAATAAATTTATTTGCAGATAAATTAACATTTTGACTGTTATGACTGGCGCAAGAGATTTTACTGAAGATCCAAAAGATTCACAATGGGTAGCAATAATTATTTTATAAACGCGGTTATTGTTAGAATAGTGATGCGATCCTTCGGTCTCCAATACCTGCACATTATTTACATTTTGCATAATTCAGTCAAACGCTGTAGTATTTCAGGGCATCGCCGTTCTAATATGGCAAAATACACACGGCAGTCAACGTGTTAAAGCACTAGTATATAAATATAAACATGAAACAAATACAATATAAAATGAAATAAAAGTAAGACTATGGCAATTCGGAATACAACTGACGCTAAGTAAATATATTTCGTTCTGACGGACAAACTGAACTGAACTCTTCGACTCGGTAAACGGCAAGAAAACGCATTTATACTGAACTCGCGTCGCAAGCCGCGCCGGTTTTTATACGGACCTCTACCACTTTAACTTAATTCAGTAGGGCCTGATGGCCCCGCGACAGTTTTATCCGACGCGTCTACGGCCGTTTTCCTGATACTAGAATAGTGATACTAAACACACTGTGCGCAGAGATTAAAAAGTTTGCCCTATGTAAAAGGCACAAAGTGAATTGAATTAAGGAGTGATATATGCACGTTCGGATAACGAAAACCACATACGATGTTTGGTTGCATTGTCCTACAATTTGATGTATGCTACAGTTGGGCGAGTCGACAATTCTATACAAGTCCCGTGATGGGTTCATGAACCAATGTTATTTTCTTATTTTTCGGTGTAATCCCCGATATCGCTTTATTTCATTCTTTGTCGCAAGCACGCCAACGATTCCGTATATGCACAGTAACACCGCACAAACCAGATATCCAACAATCGTTCCATTCCGAAAATTTCGTACTCCATTCTCGCAAGCGGAATCCTTGCAACCGCGGACGAGCGACATAGTGTAAAATCGCGACGCTGGACGTGATCCAACGGGGTCATTTGCCGTTTTAATAAATCCCCCGCGCCGAAAACGTTCCGCCGACGTGGTTGCGCTGGCCAAGCCCACGAGTTTGTTTATTTGCAATACGCGCGTTCCAACGGCAAACAATATCCGGCGAAACGCCGGGAATGAAGACGATCTTCATTCCCGTCCGAGCAGGGTACGGAATTGTACCCGGACGAATAATGGTACTTCACCGACGTGTGCGCACGCTCGCGATCGCGGCAACCGTGAAATTTCGATCGGCGCTGTATTAAACATGACCAGCCGAATTAGGGCAGTCTCTCACGAGAGCCGCGTACAGAAACATCCGACTGAACGAACCGAGCGAATGTGTTCTCGAATCGATTGCCTCGATAACGGAGCGACCGCGAAACAGCGAAACCTGTCAATTCCACATTCTGCCCCGGATATCTATCGGAGAATCACAGCCGGCCAATGTGAGACGCGGTCAAACGCACGGGATTACGAATCAGCGGTAAACGTGTTAGTATATTCACCTGGATACGTGGCTCGCATCATGCGGGGAAGAGAATCGATCCAGAGCGCAGAAAGAGGAGCGTGATCGTGTTTCACTCTCGACTCGGTTGTTTCATGCAGTCGAGCAATATCCGCGCTCATGCGTGGAAAATAAATTCTAGAATGCAATTGCCGAAACGACCGGGCAGCCGAATGGACGAGGGTTCAGCGGGGCACGATAGCCGGCGAACTTTTGGGGGCAGGGTTTGAGGAGCAAAGTAAAATTGAGGGAGAAGTGCGCGAAGACGTACCGGGTCGTAAGTTAGGCGGGATCGAAAGGTTATTCGCGTCGTTACGGATGTATAGAGAAAGGCTTGAACGGGTTCGTCGATCTTGCCGATAGAATTTGTGGCGGCACGTCTCTCTCGCCAATCCGCGATTCCTCCTTCCTTTGTGTAAACGCGGATACGACGTCGAAAACGACGAGGAAACGGCTGGTGCGATCTAAGCCTCGGGAGTAACGTATGGTGAAGCGAATTGAAATAAAAATCCACCGGTTGCATTCTCAAAAGACTTACGACGCAGCCAAACCCGTTCGGGAGTTGCGTTTGCCAGAATCTCTTCTTCCCTCTCTTCTGCTCGCTACCGCAGCGCTTTCCAACCGTTGTCTCTCACAGCTTCCACCCCCCGCGCGCAGCCGATGTCCGTTTTCATATCGCCGGCTAGAATAACGGTCGGATTCGCGAAGATAGCGTGGTCGACGAAAAATTCGGTATGCATTGCCTCGGCCAGCTTTATTTTCTTACGAATCCCGCACTCCTCTCGCCACGCATTCTTCGTCTTTCATAACGTGCAAATACGTCCCAACATACACACGCAACAAATTCCAGCTGAATCCAATGCATTTTTATGGGATCAGAGGATCCAAATTTATTAGGGTAGCAGCCGTTCCTGCTTGCTCGTCCGTTGTTGATACCGCCGGGTGTCCTGGCAGAGTTATCTGCCGCATCGTGCCAACGACGAAACTCTCTCTCCCTTTCACTCTGTAACTCTCCCCGGCGCGTCCCTCTAATATATTCGCGATACGAGTCAAAAAAGGGGGGCGGAGTATCAAAGCACACATAAATTGTCGCGTCCGCCGCTCTGTCCAGAGGTTATGATGTATGCGCTGCGTTTTCGGACAAGATGCGAAAAGCGGAGGTGCGGACGGAAAATCCTTATTCTCTCCAGCGACGGCGTTGTCTCCGGAGTCCACAAAAAATTCACAAGATAGAATGCACAGTAACAAAGTGTATCCTTCAATGAACAACTCAGCGCAGTTGCGCTCGTCAGAAGAAAATCCTGCCAGCCTGACAGCGACAAAACTACCGCTCGCGATAAATCTTCCCTTCAACCTTGCAATTCGCAGTTTTTAAACTGTAATCTCTGGGTACCGCTGCTTTCGTGCTCTCAAACCGGACCGCTGACATAAAACAGCTGGAACCGGCGTAACTGAACGAGGAAGAAACAAGCCGTGCCTAGTAATATACATGGAAGTTAAAGGGAAACATCGACTGCGAGTTGACATCGTCCTTTCCGCTTTCCCTCCTTTTGTTCTAGGCAGGCCACGTGACCGCGGGCTTTCATTAAGGCGAATCGCGGCGAAGGAGGTCAACCGTGAATACGCGCTCATCGATTGCTCTCTGTCATCGTCCGCCGGAATCGTGACAATTTCAAAAAATCTCCCCTGCAAAGGGTGAGTAATTACGCGCACGCGAGAGCTCTTGCCGTCACAAACGCGTCGGGCGATTTCTCAAAGGAAATTTATCTGAAATTGGGTTAGGAGCATCATCACGGAAGCCGGGGTTAAATCATCCGTCATACATTACGTCTAATACGGCACAATGGGATGGACCGTTGCAATTTACGTTACACTGTACCTGCTCCAGCAGTAGCGCTAATTAGTCGGAGCTTAAGGCGATAATGCCACTGTGTCCTTGTGCTCCACTTAGGCAAACATTACCGCGTACACTCGGCTACGCTAGGACTTGAGAGCGATACTCAAAATTACACGCGATACGCTGTTCCTTTCGCCGAAGACGAAAAGCGGCGAAAAATGCAGTGAACGACTTAACCCCTTAACCTACAATGACGGGCATAGCCCGCGTACGATGGTCGAGCCAAACCTAAATTTTATGGGCATAGCCCGCGTACGGTTATCGGGCCAGAAGTGAATATCACGTGGAATATTTGATACGCAATTACAGTCTGATGCAATAATTGTGGTAGACGGAAGTATTATAAAATGTTTATTTATATAAAACTCCAAAATACAAAATTAGTAATCTGTAACGGTATGATATATTTCAAAGCATTCTGGTATATGCAACGGAACTTTACACAAGTCGTGCAAATGTCCCGAACGCTGCGCGAGCTTGTATACAATTTCGGCCCAACATCTTCGAATCTAAATCGTAGGTTAAGGGGGTTAATCCAACCGTTCGGCATCACACGATATAATATTAATCAACGCCGCATCTCCACGCGTCATTCCGGCCAGCTGACAAAACCCATTAGAACATCCGCGGTCCATTTTACCGTAACGAGTCGAGCGAATTGGAGTCTCCAGTGGATCTGAATCCGCCAATGGCCCGCGCGGAAGGACTCTCGCGGAATAAATGGCATTTTGTTCGAGGCCGAGGCTCGAAATCGTCGGTATCCCGTAGTGTAGACGATAATAAATCCACGAAAACGATTAATTAAGTACCGGAGCGCCGTACACGTCGCGGCGGGTTAAAGTACGCCGTTCCACTTTTCGTAATGCCAGAAATAATTCACGGAAACGGTTTGGGATTTGCCAGGCGTGAAAGAGGAGAGAGACGCGGAGGCAGAGGGCGATAGGGCAGGAGCGAGATGGGAAGATAAAGAGGGCGGAAGAAAGAGACAGAAGCGATTCGCCATGAACAACCGGAGGCCGTCCTTTTCTTCTGGCCCTGTTTATTCGCTTCCATTTTTTTCTCCGCATTCACCCCCGGTGCACCGCGTCACTGCAGATGCAGCACGATGCACTGGCCCGTATATTTTAGCCTGATTCCGCGGTAGGCGCACCGCACGGCCACGCTACGAGAGCTCAACTGTTTCCTCGAGTACAAAGCACAATGAACGAGCGACGCAAGTGCAGCCGCTGATATTTTGCGGGGATGCGAACGTGTTCCTGCATACCCACGCTCTTCGCTCCCGATGGCTCGCCGTCTAGCATTATATACAGGCCGTCGTGATGCACATTTATATCGAAAAATGGCCACGGACGCGGATTTCCTGAACGAGGCTTCGAAGAGCGCGGGGAATAGGAAATTTGCAGGAACAATTGGGTCGACCCAGCGGAGGAACAATTGAATGGTTCGGGAAAAGAAGTCGTTGTTGATATCATCAACGCTGGACGTTATACAACGCATTTACCAAAATATTGACGACGGACAAGCCATCATGGTCCTGATTTCTTGAACGAGGCGTCGAAGAGCGCGGGAATAGGAAATTCGCAGGAATGGTCGACCTGGCGGGGAAACAATTGAATGGTTCGGGGAAAGAAGTCGTTGTTGATATCATCAACGCTGGACGTTATACAACGCATTTACCAGAATATTGACGACGGATAAGCCATCATGGTCCTGATTTCCTGAACGAGACTTCGAAGAGCGCGGGGAATAGGAAATTTGCAGGAACGGTCGACCCGGCGGGGAAACAATTGAATGGTTCGGGGAAAGAAGTCGTTGTTGATATCATCAACGCTGGACGTTATACAACGCATTTACCAGAATATTGACGACGGACAAGCCATCATGGGTCCGACGACTGTGTACCATTAACGTTCCGTTATCAGGGGCTTGTATCTAAGCTCTATGACACTCCACCATCCCTTGCAGCTTATGTCCTCCGCTACAGGTATACCTCGAGATCATTTCGCGGCCGGAAAGAGCCATTTCGTTCTACCCTCGCAATGAGAATCGCGCGAAACGAAAATTTATTCGTTCCGACAAATCCCACCTCTCTCCGTGCACTGCATAAGGACAGCTCGTTTTCCTGTTCCGCAAACGAGCAGGATCCCGAATGTGGGATTTTCCACGCTAGCATCCCTTCTGCCATGCGCGCACATATAGGGTGAACCAAAAGTCGCCTCGTAACCTTTAACAGCGCGATTATATTCGAAGCGCCGTCGAAAAACTCACCAGCGAAAATATTCGCAACACTGTATATTTACATTGTCAAATACCGCGACCGCGTTTTCGCCAGTAGCTCGATTTGCATCGTCTCGTTCAGCGTACGTACACACGCATACCGTCGCAATCTAATGAAGCCCTGCCGAGTGGCCGTATCTCTTAACAGAAGTGTACAAGCGCGAACGAATAAACAGTAATTTAATCCCTTATTACATTCAAATTAGCCCGACAGTGCACAGTCAGCCGACGGTTGAGAAGAAAAACGTCAGTGCCAGTGTGTTAGTCGTGGGGCACAAACTGGCGAGGTTCTCTTCGTACTGTAACGTTACCTCTTTTCGATGGCGTGGCGATCTATCAACTTCTGACAGGTTTACATCGCGCGTCAAGATTCCCTTGCCCACCGCCAGGCCAATCTGATAAAACGTAAGCGGCCTGCCCTGAATATGCATGCGCCCTTTTCGGCTTTTAATATCGCTAAC
Source organism: Cryptocheilus praepositus (assembly GCA_033815515.1). Lineage (NCBI taxonomy): Eukaryota > Metazoa > Arthropoda > Insecta > Hymenoptera > Pompilidae > Cryptocheilus > Cryptocheilus praepositus. The sequence goes on from JAWWQZ010000315.1 coordinate 5,931,020, forward strand.
CGATATATCAAGAGATTGCGCCGGTTATCTAGCCTCGATGTGACCTATCAGGCGCCACGTGCGCCCGCAAGCACTGCTGCTTAAGGATCATAGATCATCGATTCCGACGATTCGAAAAGAACCGAGTATGACAAGTAGACGATCGTTCAGTGCGACCGTGAAAATAAGCGCCGAGCGTCGTACGACCAGCAGGACACGTGTTAATAGAAAAATAATTTCGCGAGCATTCATCGCGATAATGAGCTCGATCTAATCATCTCGCGTTTGATTAATTACACGTGACGAGACACGCTAATTCCGCGATAACCTGGACATGAACAACCCAAAGCACCGCGCACGATGTTGCGGGGGGTAATAAGAGTCGCGTGGATTAATAATGAAATGAACATCGATCCATTTCCCGTACGTAAGTCGAACTAACGAAGTGTCATAGCGCGGAAAAAACATTTTGGAGTGTTTTAGATATAAAGATCGGTAATGCCGGATCTGTTTCGTAAGGAAACTTTATTTACACTGATTTACACTTTTCACGGATCTCAATATACCTAAGTTTAACGTTGGGGGTCTCGGAGAATACTATGTGTTTCGTCCGTTCGGACTCGCCCTTAACTCTTTCACTACGGACCGATTTTCCAGCGCGCTACTCCTGCTGAACGAGTCGCTGAGCCGAGAGTGAGTTTTTCCAAAATCGTATTTATAGTATTTCCGTAAAATTTCTCTTATCAATTTAAGATGAAAAACAGCTACAGAAATATCTTTACGTGTTTTGAATTTATATAAGCAATATGAATTCCAAACTATGGTTACTGTTCGCGCGTAGCGATCAGGCGTATATTTATATTTACTTCTGTTCGTTTATCAAGTAACTTATTCCGAGTAACTTATACGAATTATACGAGTAACTTAAGATACCCGCATACCAATGCTACCCCAAACGCAATACTCAAGCTATTGAATTTTCAACTTTTTCTCTAAAAACAAATGTTTAGCGTATCTTATTCATATTGCTGTGACCAAAAAACACCAAACATGTCAGAATTCATATTTACTTCTGTTCGCTCATCGAGCAACTTATTCCACGAGTAAATGTGCTGTAAATTATGTGCTATTTGCTCTCTTACAATTGGAAAAATTCTGAACTGGATGACATAGCATACTTGACTAGCTCCGGCTAAGATAATACAGGCATACGTCTAATGTTTACATCAATTTACTATAGTCACCGTTCGTGTGTAGTGAGCGTCAAATATTCGGTGACTATGACTATAGGCGACTACGGTATACGGATACGGATACGGTGACTACCGGCCGAAGCGAAAGGGTTAAATATCTCACCGATAGGTAAAGAATAGGAGGTTCGGTGGAAAGGGATGGTATCCGGTTGAAAATTACCACCGGCAGGCCCAATACAAGCTATATCCATGGTATGGCCGCAACGTGCGTTTACGCCACACCATAAACACATTACGGCCGGATTCGAGTTATCGATGGCAGTGCGAGGAAAAGTGCGCGATTCATTATCGGCGCAAGAATTTCCATATCTCGTCGGGGCGATCACTTTCGGGCGGGCAGAGCAGAACTGCGACTGTCGCCGTATACATACGTTAGCCCGCATACACGGTGCCGGTACCCTTCTGTGGCCCCATGAGAATAACCCCCGTGGATGCTGCAACCCCCGGCCATCTTTATTCCGGGACGGACAGATCGGGAGAGGGTAGGCATCGGACCGTGGTAACTGGCAGCCCAAGAGGGAGCCGTTAAACCTCGTCCCAGGCCGGTTCTCCACCAGCTCCCTGCCAACTCTACCTACCCAGCGTTCTCCTTCTGATATACGGCCCTGCGCGCAGCCTGACTCAACCGCTCTGCTGATTCCGACACGAACTTGGGCACTGGAAGCTGCCTTCGTTTCTCCCCCGGAAGCGAGCGAAAACTCCAAACGAGACGCGCGCCACAGAACAAAGAATAGGAAAGAGATCCACCTCGTCTGTCGCCCGCACCCTTCGCCCTTGAAATACTACGAAGGACTGTCTACCGTACCGTGTCGCGTGTGACTCGCATTTATAGCGCCATCGTAATTCGACCCTTACCTTCGTTCCCACTGACTCAACCAGAACGGAAGATATTTCACGTTCGCGTGACTCGCCCGGGAGACGGACTTTGCCAGCGGTGAATCTTCGAAGTTTGAGAGATCGCGCGGAGCCACGGGGATAAAAATATTCCGAACGACGATCAAGAAGTCCGCTTTACTTTCAATGGAGATGAAGAGGACGTTTAATATGCGACGACCGTTTGCGCTCTTCGGCAGAGGGAGGCGGAAAGGGGGAAGGAATTTTTAGGTGGACTATCGACGTTGTTGTTGTTCGAGAGTCCAAGGAGTGGACGGATATGCATGGACGAGCGTGTAGATGAGAAGATAGAGCGACTCCGACCGCCTTATCACGCCTGTCCGGATGATCTCTACCACTCGGAAAGAAGCTTGCCGTCCGTCTTTCTCTTCGGCCGCGTATTTTCTCCTTCGCATACACCTCACGCCGGGCCCGACCCAGCGATCCACAACTCAGACACCCTCGTGCTCGCGATATATCAAGACAGTTATCACTGGAATGAGATCATTTATTGCATTAAGACGGTAGCGCCAGGGTTGGCATCAACGGAAAAGCGGGGGTCGGAAACTCGGTATATTGGAAGCTGCAGATAAGAGGACGAAGCCTCCCACTCTTTCTTCACTTCGCTTTTCCCGAAGCTCCGCGCCCTTCTCCCGTGTCATCTTCGTTCCTATGCGGGCAACGCTTCTCTTCCATGTACTTTCGTTCATTCGCGTCTCTCTTCTTTCCCAGTCACCTTCCCTCTCCTATCTCCAGTCACTTCATTCCCTCTACACGCTTTTGCTCTCTAAGCTTAATTGCCGGTATTTATCAAACGACGAAATAAATAAGCTGCTTACATTCCTTTGACGCCGTACTGGAAGAGAGCAGAAGAAAAGGAGGGAGACAGAGAGAAGGAGAGAAGGAAAGAGAAAGAGTGAAGCGGTTATTCAGTGAGGGCGATAAGTACATTAGACTTCCGTCGTTTATTAAGGATGAGGGGAGTTGGAGGACGCCTTCGGGCGTCGAGGATGGAAGTGGGTTATTCACGGTCACGACGGCAGTATAAAAAGTCAAGGAACCCGAGAGCCCCGATGCTTGTGTACGTATTTCGCTTTGTACTACTTCAGCTTTGCTGGCACTTTTAATTCCCGGACGCGCAAAGTTATCAACTACGTCGAACGTGGCCTGAAAAAATATTAACAGATTTCCAGGTAGAATTACCGTGTTACCGAGCAGCTTACTGAGTCGGATGTAATAAAATGATCGCCCGATGCACAGACGCGCGAGTGTTTTAAAACAAAATTGTTAACGCGCCGTTATCCGTCGGAAGCTTTACTCAAATTAACCGTGATACGATGTAAAGTGAACCCAGCGGTAAAGGACGTAAAAGGGAAAGAGGCAGAGGTAATGTTGAAAATTTAGCGTGCATTCCACATCGTCGAAGGGATCTTTCGGATCGAAAGAACGTATGGGAAGAGTGAAATGTGTAAAAGCACGCGCGAGAAGGGCAGGAAAGCGGGATCAAATCCAGTCACGTGGCACATACTCGCGCACGTTTCAGATGTAGCACACCGACTACGGTTCTAGGGGGTCTACAAAGCTCTGATTACGAGGTGAAGTAGATCGACAGGCAGAGCGGTGTTAGTTTCCACAAAAGCCACTAATCCTGGCGTACAAGGTTGCAAGCTCAAATCCGTGATCGAGCTTCCTTCTCTGCGAAACTTCGACTACCTCCGTTTCTCCTTGCGTCTCGCGATCTTTCACGTGTTCACTCCTCACGCCCATAAATACACGTTTTGAGAATACACGTGCAGACATTTTTGGTGTATTACTGACATACGCCGTGAAGCAATATTGCCGGCGTTTAATTAAATTACATAGCAAGCGTTCGGCTATATGTAATTCGTAAAGACATAAGAATTGAAGTTCCGGTAAATTGTAAGAGTAATTACGAACATCGAAATCTCAAAGTCTGTGACATGACGGAATATTAATTCCCGCGGAACTAACAATTTTCATAATTCAACTTATATTTTATCATTATTCTGTATAGATTTTGAGAAATCTGCATTTATGTCAGGAACGATATCTGCACCCATTGTTTCACAGGGAATCACCTGTTCTACCCTCGTACCACAGTTTACCGGAGGTCCAACGTATACGACCAGGAACAGCACATACACGTCCATGCGGAATACACCGGTGTCGTAAGAACCTTGATTCGTCCCCTTGTATGCCACATAGGGTGGAGACTAAGGGCGTAGATTCGAAGCGGAGGTCTCTTGAAACAGACGGCCCGTGAACGAACTGCAAGGGTGTAAATCTGAAAGTTGGCTAAACTGTCTGCTCACAACTCAGCTTTTGCTCCCTCGACCCCGTCCTATTCAGAGCCGTTTGCCCTCGAGGCGGCGAGATGTTCTGCCACGAGGGTGCAGAAGCAGAAAGACAAGAAAGAGGAGGCGAGAAAGGAAAAGAACAGACGGGAACGAGTAAGACAGGACAACCGGCGAAAATTGGAAATTTTTATTACCGTTTCGTTCCCATTTTACACCGAAGCGCCTCGCTAAAGAGCGTCAAGCTCAGATGAGGGGATGAAAAGTAGGGTATGCGAGGCCTCGTACTTTCCATTCATCGCTCCCTAATACGATTCGCAGGCGATATTTTAAGCGTGCGCCGTCGTCGAGCGTCGGTGTGAAATAAATTGAGACTAGAAGAAGAAGTGTCCCCTCGGCACATTCTCTCACACACTCGTGTTTCTTCAATTCCGCGGCGGCCCTTTGCAAAGACCGCCTCGATTCGCGAGACTGCCGAGTCAGAAACGATTATACAGGTTTGCGACGATCTCGCCCGTATTCGGCGTCGAATTGCGAAACAGCAATTTTCGTGAGGGTGGAAGTGAGGACGGGAGCGTCGGGTTGCGAAGTAGCAGGAAGTACGGTTAATTTTCGGCTCCAGCGTAAACATGCGGCGGTCGATACTTCGAGGGAAGACTTTTTAGAAAATTCACCTCTCAGCTGAACGAGAATGTCGCGACATTTCGTTTGATGCGCAGAAATCTCGTTCGGAACGATTCTTTGATGTGTAACTGCGGACACTGGCACCTTTGAAAAATGTGAGAGAGCGTAACCGGCGCGACAGATGTTACGAAAGGATATCTACGAGTCCGTACTCCTACTTGACGTCCCTGTTCATCATCGTTCATCCTCCAGACTATAACTATTAACCCTCCTTATACGGTGCTCAGAAGTTTCATCGTTCTGGCATCTCGCGCGAATTCACCCGTCATTGACGTGACTGCTCGCGTGTGGGTAGCTCAAATAAATCGTTTGCGTTTGCACGTCCATGAAAACGTTCTCATTCATGCATGTGGAGAATCGCAGTATAAACTGCTGGCACTCGGTACTTGTGTACACGCAGACCAAAATATTGTAGCATCTGGAAAACGGCCGTAGATGCGTCGCATAAAACTGTCGTTGGGCCATCGGGCCCTACCGGATTAAGATAAGGGGGTAGAGGTCCGTATAAAAGGCGGCCCGATTTGCGACGCGAGCTCAGTAATAGATCAGAATTTAAGTCGTCGTTCAGTTTATGTTGAATTGTCAGTCAGTTATAGTTCAGTCTTAGTTCAGTTTTAAGTTATACTTCAGTTACAGTTGTCAGTCAGTTTAGATCAGTATAGTTCAGAGTGTAGTTCAGTCCAGTATAGATACGTTTTCTTGCCGTTTACCGAATCGAAGTCAAATTGCCGTAGTTATACTTTCATTTTGTATTTATATTTATATATTAGTGCTTCCATTTATCTTTAAATAAATTATTCATCTTAATATAATTCCGCATTCCGCTTCGACGACACCTAACATCTTTGTACCCTACAATATTGACGTCGTTTTCAAACCTGCTAAAACACATCTCACAATTGTCAACATCCTTTGAACGCGAAACACGATCAATGTCGACCGAAGTCCAGTGCCGATCCATATTTATCGAACAACTGGTAGCATTCAGCAGCTTCTGGAGGTGTCCGACTCAAGGAATAACTAGGCAAACGCCAAAATGCGTTCCGAACAACTACGAAACACTAACCTACCAGGAATTCATCGAACCTTGACCGCGTCTCGGATCCATCGACGCAATCTGATTACCCTCGGCTGATCGCCCTATCGACAAGTCGAATCGCAATCGGGAGCGAAACGCGACTCCTTAGAAACTCGCACGCAGACACCGACGGAGACACAGCGACAAGGAGAGAGGCGGAGAGGCTCGTAGCACGAGACTATCGCGCCACCTCGTCTGCGAAGTTTAATTATTCCCTGACGCGGGGGTGAGAGGCTGCAGAAGCTGGGGGTGAGAAAGGGGTTGGTTCGGTGGATCCACTTACAGTACCGAGCAGGTTACGATCGAGCAATTATACTCGTAGTTCCACCATATAGATTCCTCTCATACTGTAGTTGGCCCGCAGGTACACACATCGATATACGAACACGCATAAACGCACGTTTGGCATGTGCACAGGTGTGAACACCCCGTATGTACATGCATATCCATATATGCCCATGGCGTGTACATACGGATGGGAGCTTGGGACGTCGGCGGGCATGTGTACGAAGGAAGTCACGGTCACGTGTATCTACGTAGATCGCGTACGTGTGATATATACCGCCGCATGGAGGGCGCAGTCGTGGTGACACCCTCAGGAGAGTCCGCCCAACTAATTCGCCTGAATTTTGATTTTCAATAAGAGTCTCCCGTGTCTGGCCCTGGTAGTGTGCCGCTTCAGACAAATGTGTGTGTCCGGTAGGTGCGACAGAGAAGGACGAGAGAGAGCCACGCCGGAGACGCGCGTTGGGATTTAGCTTCCGCGTACAGCTGTACCACGCCAGGGGTTTGAATATGCATGATGCATGGGCATTAAAGCCTGCCTTCCACCGCCGCCTCCGCCACCGCCTCCACCACCTTCGTCCTCGTATGCAAATAGCCAGCCGCCCACCCACGCACACCACCGCTATCCACCTCGTCACGAGTTGCCTGCCGAAACGTCGACTGTCTGCTGTAAAATTGCGCTCTACGTGCCCTTCCCGTTCCTAAATTCAGCCCCCCGCCCCTGCAATCAACCCACCCCCCCACGCGTTGCCTCACGTGCGCGTACATTTTTTTCGAGGAAAAAGCAGTCCCGCGTTAATGCCAGCCGCGGGGGGCGCAAGTGTACCAAAAACCGTCCCGTTCGTGAGAAGCGTCGGAAAAACTTTCCTCGCGAAAGGGAAAATGACGGAAGGAGAGGAACAGGGAAAAGGCGGGCGAAAGAGAAAGGCAGTGCCGACGATGAGACGCGCTTCCTGGAATTATTATCGCGGTCATTTCGCTTTTAACTGGTTTTCAGAATTACGCTCGGCGATATTGCTTTTGGGGTCGGGTCTCTGTCTGCGGTCATGGCGATTGAAACAAGTAGACTTCCCGGTACCCGTCACGGATATGTGGGTTAGGTAAATTTCGAGACTCATATTTGTCCAGAGAGAACGTCATAATTGAAACACAATACGGTCGTTGTTTAGTCAGCTCTCGTTATTATTCCGAGGACCTAATCATGGAAGTACGTCGCGAAAATGGAAAAGTTTCACTTTGCTGACAACGAGGGTTAAATCTGGGAGCGTTACGTAAACTTGAAAGGAAATCTCAAAGCGCCGCGCGGACTGTGAAAAAGGAGCGCGGAAACATTTTGCACGCTGCAAAGAAATTTTGAAGTTGCCGAGCAGGAAAGGAAACACACTCGAAAGTAAATTAGGAGACAGAAAACGGAAGTAAAAAGAATTCTTAAAACGCCGCACGCGTTTACGCGAAACTTTCGGAGTGTCCGGAACTGTATTCAAGTGCTCGCCTGCAAAACGTATTAACTCGACGGGCGAACCGGATTTCGAAAATTTCCGAACTAATCCGGTCGCCCCGGAGTTTCGCTCGCGATAATCTCGTTTTTGAGGATCGAGGCGCTATCGCCACGAGACACGGCCAGACCGAACGAAAGCGTGATTAGATTAAAGCAGGCTCGCAACGTCGCGACGCGATCGTGTTCCAGTTGACCCACATTAGCGGCATTATTAAATCCACGAGAAGTCGACGGAACAAACGAAACCGATAATGTCAGTGGCCGGTGTTCCTGTCCGGTGGCGTGCGAGACAGAACCGCTCCGCCATCAGGACGACGGCAAAGCGGCGTAAATCGCGAACGATCAAATCTACGTGGCCGGCAAATAATAGTCCGTCGTGGGCCGTAAGTATCAAAGCCATGCCCGAAAAGTGGCACGGATCGGGGCCGAGCGAAGGAAGGCTTAGCAGGCGGGCGGCAGGAGGGAAAAGAGGAGCCCGTGCCCGAAGCCGTTTGCAATTTAAAGTTAATTCCGACAAAAGCAAATAATTGGCCGTGAGGGAGAAGGGCCACGTAAGAAACGGCCCTACGTAATGGTTTTCGATCACGCCAGCCGGCCGACGAGGTCTGAGGATTTCGAATTGCGGCCTGATATATCCGCCGAGGGTTGAAGAAACGCGGACTAAGATTCGACGGGGTGAGGATTGGGGAGGGAACGCCGCGGGAGCCCGATCTTTCCCCTTTCGTGTAATTATCTCACTTACCGGCGCGGTAATTGAACGAGAGGAGAAAAAGGCGGGGGCGAGAATCGTACGGACGGACGTGCTTCCTGAAATTAGCAGCCGACGATCGCCGATCGTTATTTCTGATGCACGACGCGCGTACGACGACCGATGGCCGCCGACCCGTTACACGTCCGCAGACATTTCATGGGAAATCGCTGCGACTCGATGCATTCGGAATAATACGACTGTAATGTGAAATGGCAAGGCTGTCTGCACGGATCAAATTTTACATTTGTCTTTAGGACCGTTTTACTTTATGCCTGGAACGCTTTAGGGTCGTTTCGGTTTAGTGCATTATGAAGCAGATAAAAGCAGGGAATACGTAATAATTAATGAAGGCACTGACTGATTTTTAAACTACTAGTTTAACCTTTTAGGTACGACGCGCCACTATAGTGGCTTTCGCGGATATAATTTTCAGGACGACACGCCACTATAGTGGCTTTCGCGAATATCATCTTTCAAAACGACACGCCACTATAGTGGCTTTCGCGAATGCCATCTTCCACGTTAGCTGCAGTAAATATATCGTTGATCAGCTGCTTAGATTAACCAAAAGAACATTTTCAATCGTATTGTAAAAAAAAGCGTGACGAAATTGTATCGTATGTTCAAAAAAACGATGTAATACGAAGATCAAGCTATGTGTGTGAAGATAGTGACGTGGGTGTACGTGTAGTACCATGTTTTAAAATATATAATACCCAATTGTATTATTAATTATTAAAGTGAATTGTTCGAGTTGTGTTTGTGCAATATATTGTTCGAGTTCGAGTATGTGCAATATATATTTAAGAAAAATGATAATTCAATCATCAAATACTTCTTTTCAATGTACTTGTGTAGAGAACGGCATTGTCCGTCAGACATTGCAGTGCTGTAGCGTTTAAAAAAAAAATGTTTTTAACTTAGTTCACGTTAGACTCTGCCGTCCAGGGAAATAGGCACACGCACAATTCAGCCGTACCTAAAAGGTTAAAAGAACGCTTTAATATTTGCTACTGTAAGAAACGAGGTGGCACAAGTCGGTAATCGATAATTCTGGAAAGAACTGAAACTAATTGTGCAAATACAAGCGGCACGATTGCATGCATAACGTAGACGACTTTATCTCACGTTCGAATTGTTCGGTGCAGGACGATTACAATCACCGTTTTAGCAAAGTACATACAACGCCGAATCGGATGATACTTTAACGAATGCAAACCCGAACTGGTGCCTCTCGACTGATTATGTGATTCGCTGATTGAACAACGAGCGTCGTATCGTTGTTGCCCGATGACAATACGTTAATTGGCTCGTTATCGATGCGCAGCTGCAGACACGATTCGGCCAACGTTGGCCGGAGATTAATGCGCGGCGTAATTTGTTATAAACCTATGATGGTGCCGTGATTGGTATGTAATGTTGATGATTCGTACGCAGCCGATAAATTGATTCTCTCTCGCCGTTGCCGACTTCGACTGGCTCCTAGTCGATTGTTAATTTCGCTCATCCCGAACGGAGACCGCAAAGCACTTTTCCGCCGGTGATAATCGAAATTATTTCGTCCATCCCACATGCAGCGGGAGCGAAAGAGAGAGCGATCGAAATGCTGCGCTGCTTAATATTGATTTAACCAGATTCGACGTACCGTCACGTTCGAAACTCGTCTAATCACCGACGTCATTGAATTATCAGCGTTCGAATCGCGGCCGATCAACAGAGCAATTAAGAATGGACGAATAGATGAAAAGTAAATGGCGCGCGGGAACGAAAAAATTGACACAAGACATCGACCGATCTACGTATACCCGATCACTCACAGGCCGATTTATGGTAGTGAACTGTTATTTCCGACGACTTACGAATGCCCTTAACGCTCAATCTCGGACATAGCGGACTCGGGCTTCGCGCAGGTATATATGGAGCAATTACGTTAATTGAAATTCACGACCGGTGACTACGTGCGAGCACAGTCGAGATACGCGCTTTCGCAATGCTTGCTCAAGTCTCTATCTCGCTCATCCGTTTAATAGACTTGCCAGAGTTTAAACGGGAGAATCGTGCGTGCGGGCGATTTATGGCACACACGTGTATCAGAAAATTTCGCGCGAAACCCAGTCGCGACCGGCGGGAAGCGTTTGAGCGCAGGACGAAATGCCTTGCGTCGCTCGTGCGAACTAATACAGCCGGCGTGTAGTGAAAAATGGGAGTATCGGGTCGAATCTCGCGATACTAATCGGACACGACCTTGAATATATCCGCACGGACCCGCGTAATTGCACGAAGGTGGTCGGTCATTAAGAAAAATGGCACGTTCGCAAGGACGCAGTCGAGAATTTCGCCATTAGCGGATGTACGTAATCGGCGGAGAAAAGGGAAGTTTGCCGACGCAAGCCTGAAAAGAACCTAATTGATCGGACACGAACGGCCTTACAAAGTTGAGTTTTTCCTGCTCCTACGTTTGTGTGGCAACGGGGCGATGTGTCGTCTACGTGCGCCGATTACACGTAATTCTTCCAGCGCATAAACAGCAGACGTAATCCGACAGTCGACATAAAAACCGATGCCACCGTACACACGCCATCGCGTTTACCTTTACCGCGCGGTAAAGAGCAAAACTACGGCGAGCCATTTTTTCTCTTGTCTCTCTTCGGATTTTCAGGTCATTCACGCCTTCCGTATCTCCTCTCCACGGTTATCATCGCTCGTAATTTTTCTCCGGTTCCATGCTTCCCAACCCTCGCTTCCTTATCAACCCCCATTTCCCGCACTCGTTTTCTTAACACATTGACTACCACGCAATTTAACTGTTTTAAACTCCGGTATCATTTTTTCTTTACATAAGCACAACTTTAAATAACACCCGATAAACCGGTAAAAATACCACCACCAAACGGTATCGGAACGACCGAATATTTTCGCATGAGTAAAAATATTTGAAAAATTCTTGCTGCCCGCGAACCACCACCATTTGGCCCAATGTCATTTTATACTGAAAACTGCACTGAAAATAGTCCATCGCTAGTTATACCTCGGTAGCACGTTGGTCGATGCGTTAATTTTTTACTCTCATACTTCTCGCAACAGTACTTCATCCGTACTCGCCACACTTTTATTCGTTTTCCATCACTTTTCACTTTCCACCCCTTTTTTCTGCTTCTGTCAACCACTCCCTCTTACAACCCACTAACGAGCACAAAACCGTACTCACTCGCTGCAGTCGTTACATCGCAACAACGTAGCCTCATTCCCGTTACACAACACGTAATTTGCACCAAACTTAATTGTGCACCGAAAATAACCCATTGGCAGCTGAAGCGTGCTGCGCCTTTATTTAATGTATTAATATTTTTCTCTCCCACTTCCCACCTCAGTCCCTCAAAAGCACTTGCCGCACTTCTATTCGTTTTCCGCCGCTTTCCAATAGCCACACTTTTTTTCTACTTCTGTCAATCCCTCCCGCTTTCAACCGACTAACGAACACAAAACCGTACTCACTTGCATCGCGGTGGTCGTTACATCACAACAATGTAGCCTCATTCCCGTTACACAACACGTAATTTGCACCAAACTTAATTGTGCACTGAAAATAACCCATTGGCAGCTGGACCGTGCTGCGCCTTTATTTAATGTATTAACCCTTTGCACTCCAAACCATTCTGAACATTAGCTACTCATATTATTTAGTATAGTTTTGGAACCAATTAACGTATTATAATCATATTATACATACATATGACTTATATGAATTGGTTGACATCGAGAAATACATACTTGCAAAAAAATCAATAATTTACTTTTTATAATTTTAAACAGTGTGATAAACTTTAAAACACTCCCCAATATGCATTGCAGGCTGATTTATGCACGTTTGACAATAATAAGTCGTTTCACGCCTGCCACTAGGTGTTTCTCTGTCAGAACAAACAATGCAATCCTGTTTTTCCTGTCCCACATCGATTTTATAGCCTATGAAGATTAACATTTTGAAGGTCCGGTGGTTCGTGCGTCGTAACAAAACCCGCTGATATTTTTTTATATATCTTAGTAATTTTGCTATATTTTGATTTGATTTCTTGTGCCATTTTAAGAGAAAACTTCAGGCAAACATGCACGTCTCAAAAAGTCGCGCTGGAATGAGTTAATTTCCTGTAACCTCTCCTAAACTTTAATGTCCCCTGAGAGGGGACAGCGGAGTGCAAAGGGTTAATATTTTTCTCTCACACTTCCCACCTTAGTCCCTCAAAAGCACTTGCCGCGCTTCTATTCGTTTTCCGCCGCTTTCCAATAGCCACACTTTTTTTCTACTTCTGTCAACCCCTCCCGCTTTCAACCGACTAACGAACACAAAACCGTACTCACTTGCGTCGCGGTGGTCGTTACATCACAACAATGTAGCCTTGTTCCCGTTACACTATACATAGTGGGTAGCAGGATCCAAATGCACAGGACATAAACGCCGTGTCTCGCGTGTCTCGCCCACCGACGGGACCATCACGTGTGTGCGAACATCGAACGGACGTGCTCTCGCACACGAAACCTGCACCGTTCCCAATCACATTTTCGTCCTTACGCGCACGTACGCGACACGCTCGACGATACGACGCCGATATTAATTTGCTTTGGTTAAGCTGATTAAAAATATACACGACGCTTGGGTGGCGAAAAAAAAAATCGAACCAGACGGTGTTTTACAGTTAAGACCATCGAACCGGCCGGCGTCCGGCGTAATTTAATTTTCCGGCAACCGAGCGGAGTGGGTTGAATTAACGCGTCGCCCCCGAATAAAACGCGCAAACGGTAAACGCGGACTGTTGTTCGAAAATTCGGCAATTTCCCGGCTACCGGGGTAAAATGAAAATTACATTAATCGACATCGGCGACTCGGGGTTCTTGCGTGCCGGAACGTTCGCGGTGTTTTATATTGTGGGATTGGTGTGCGAAGGTTTTTGGTATGAGCGATTGCGCGTAACATGGCGCGGGGGAGCAATGCAGATGTTTGAGGTTGAAGTGTCTGTCACGCAGAATAAACGTTTCACATAGATAAACCGTCGCGAGTGACTGTGTCTCTCACTTTTCAGTATGAACTGTAATTTTATTCGCCCCGTGTCCCGCCCCGTTTGTGACCCCGTTGGCGAGGGTTTTAAAATAACAAGGATCGGGTTTCGCAGTAATGCAATTGGCCAAATATTAGTTCGAGACCCCGCTCTTGAAGAAAAAGGTCGCCGAGGTATTTAATGAAACATAACCCTGTCTAGAATTTCGAAAACAAAGGCGATTCAGGGCATACAGCCGGAGCGTCGCACCGAGCAGAAGATATGAGTAATAGGCAGTGGAAAGGGGAGGTTGATTTAGTATTAGGATTTATTAGGGGCACTCACCCTCTTAGGGTAACACTACGAGGGTAAGACCTTATGATTTCTCCTGGGGACCCATACATACGACTTGGACTAATGCACCTGCTATCTTTAGTCCTCCTCTCGCGGTATTCTCGCTAAAACTGCCCGACCAAAAAAAAACCTGTAAATATTCGCCCAGCGCAAAAAATGTTCTCGCTCATTCGGCAATATTCCGCGCGACGAAATGTAGCTGGCAATTTTCTTAAAATAGATCCGCGGGCAAGCGTTCGGTGCATCTCGCGGAAGCTTGTTTATTAAAAAAGTAGGAATTGAACGTCGAGTACGAAAAGACGTGTGACACGAAACTCAGCGAATTCCGCGATATTAAGAAAGCAAATGCACCGAAATAACAAAGTGGCAGCAATAACTCGCGACATATCTGGTATATCCAATCACCGCAAAGTTACACCGGTTGCATGACCTACAAGTACTCAGCACATATTTGTACGCATTACTTTTCGCGGAAGCTTGTTTATTAAAAAAGTAGGAATTGAACGTCGTATACGAAAAGACGTGTGACACGAAACTCAGCGAATTCCACGATATTAAGAAAGCAAATGCATCGAAATAACAAAATGGCAGCAATAACTCGCGACATATCTGGTATATCCAATCACCGCAAAGTTACACCGGTTGCATGACCTACAAGTACTCAGCACATATTTGTACGAAGCGGTTGACAACCAGAGTACCGATGCCTTCATATTTGTACGCATTACTTTTCGCGGAAGCTTGTTTATTAAAAAAGTAGGAATTGAACGTCGTATACATTCATTTCCTGCCGTGCATCGACAAACCCGCACAAGCTCCACGAAAAGTAATGCGTTGCGGCGCTTATCAGACATCAGTACGTACGTATTTCCACCCCAAACGCAGACTCGCTGACCTTGCGCCCGGCGAACATCGAACTCACCTGAAACAGAAAGTGGAATCGTCGTTATCGCACAGTAAGGAAGTGCCGAAATTCGCTGAGAGCTGCGTCGTATGGGGGTGGCTGGAGATGTAAACGCTGATAGGAGATAACGGGAGCTCGTTAGCATTAGGGAATAATATCGTAAACAGCCGTGTTTACACTGGGCTCGGCGGAAAGTGATACGTGACACGCATGCCGGCGAGGGGTAGCAGCTGGATTCACGGGCGGACTTAAATTTCCATTAGTTACGCGACAATGGCGCCCGCCAACAACTCGAGATGCATAAATGCGTGCCTGCACGGCTACACGTGCGACGCGGGATTACCAAAAATATCGCTGACCGGCCGGTTCGTGCCTCGAATGCCGCGATGTCCGTCGGCGACAAGATCGCTCGCGCATGCATTATCGATCGATCGCGACCACTCGGTGACCCACGGAAAATGCTCGGCGATCCAATCTTTTTTTCGGCCAAAAAATAATTGTTTTCCAATTGACTCGCCGCTGTGTGCCGGGGAAATACATTAAAAATAACTGGTTGCGGTAAAATCCGCACCGCCGAGAACGCAATCAGTGAGAACGTACGGTGAAAAATAAGTAAAAAAATCGCAATTTATATGTCCCCCGCGTCGACACCAGGCGATGAAGTGTAATCTACGCCGGAAATTCATGGCGACACCTGAACTCTAATCGGGCCACGCGTACAGAACTTATGACACGAAATCGCCGAATTTGGCGGAAACGCCTAAATCGAAGCCGGAATAAATTTTTTTCACGTTTGGCCAGTTTTCATCATAAAACATCGCTTCATTCTCGGCGTACTCAATCGAATTTCAAAATTTCCCTTCGGCGTGTGCTTTAAAGCACATCTCCGCAGTGGAAACGATGAATAATGATGCATTAATTTTAATTAAAAAGGAGTGGGTGGAATGGGCGGCTACCGGCTAATACGGCGCTGCGCCAATGGCGAAATGCGGCAAGGTTTACGAGGTGCTTACGGCTTTAAGCTTTTATCGGTGCGGCGGCTTTGCACGCCAACCTCTCGCGGTCTCTCTCTTTCTCTTTCTCCCTAATGTTTAAGGGGTGAAAGGTCGCCGACGACCTTGCTGACATTTCGTTCTCATCGATGGCGACCCGCGAACCCGCGCCGCAGCTTCCATGAGGTTAACCTGTATAAACATCCCCTTTAATAGCCTCAGTCGTCGGCTAAGCATAATTAGTCGCGGACAACGTGCAATAATTGCGCGCCGTTCGACATGGCGGAACTTTTGCGTGGAAGACGAACAAAAGAATCGACCGTCGAAGAGAACGGGTCATTATAGAAGATTTGAATAATATTTGTGGAAGCGACCGGATGTTTTCCACCAACGCACTTGCGATTCGTGTGTGTTCGCGAGCGGTCGCTTTTAATTTTGTTAGTTTGGCTAAGAGTAACTCTATGTGGTCAGCGTGTACTGTAAAAGGTTTCCACAAAAAGGGAGAACGATGTCGTGTGTAAAGTCATTCGGTAGCTCACTGCTATGCAGTATGCAACTACGTTGACGATGCAGATATAACAATGTGCGATCGATAGTTTTTTAACCGGTAAGTATGACGTGCGGTAAGAATGCTGCTGCTTGGTTGGTGGTAGGTAATATGAAGGGGAGGTTTGATAGCTTGTAGTTTGATAACGTCATGAAAGATCCGTTTGCTTATGTGTTTTCGTAATGGGATGATGGTAGTGATCATAATAACTCTACTTCCAAGTGCAATAAAACATCAATTACCGTTTACGACCGGTTAAACTGGAAAAGATTAGAATAACACGGTACTATGGAATGAAAAAGCAATCACAACGCAAAGAGCAGAATATTTACCTGAAATAAATATTCACTATATATCCGTTTTTATGTTTTACCGTTACCAGAGTCAAATTTTGCCGCCGATGCTGAATATGCAAAACCGCGGTTACCCCAAACTCATTGCACACCCCGCAGTCCACCATTTACTTACATACTGTCACTACATTGTTGTTCCCACGTTCCTCTATGCAAATCCCCGCAATAAAAGATCGCAACGTTCTAACACAGGCGCGCCGCGCCACCAGGGAATTAATCCTAACATCAAACGTAACTCGATTTCTTTTGATTTCAATATCAAAAGCGTTTACTTGTTACTCCAGTATTTACCATCCACTTCACGGTATTCCGCCGCGCCCCGCCAGTTTTTCCGCCGTGAAGCATCGTTCGGCGAGCGGCGCGCATCGTGAAAACGGACACGCGAGAGAAAGACTGACATAAAACCGGTATCGCGTTACCAGCGAGACATTATATCGAACGTTCGAATCGCTCGGGGCACGTAGACCTTCGGCACACACGAACCTCCCATATTCCAACGCGCCAGCCCAACACATTCTCGCACGCATCCTCTTATGTACCGTACGGCAGGGGTGGGAAACCTTGCGAGCGACTCTGACAAACAGAATATCAGGACAGCACGTGCCTCGGCACGCAACAAATAGCCCCGAAAGCACGCACCCTCTCTCGAGTGTGTGTACCCACCCCCGTCAGCCCCCTTCAGCCCTCTTCAACTCCCACCAAGAGCACCAACCCTCGGCTCAGTGTACGTCCCCACCACCCTTCTTGGATTCGTCCGCAAATCACTCCGTGTCTATCTTCCACTAGGGCAACGACTCTACTCGAAGCAGCCTGACACAGAAGCGCCGGATTCCCATGAACGTCTGGGCAGATTCTTTTATTTATACATGTAGTATCGCGATATGAATTGACACATTCGAGTGGATGCGTGTGTGTGTGTGTGTATGTATGTGCGATCATTAATCATGTCAATAGGCATTTGTTAATGGGTATTTACATTAGAGTTTGGAAGATTCTAGAATAAGTTGGTTGCTAGGGAAGCAAATAAGATGAGCTGATCGATGGTGTAATCCGCGTTTCATTTGTTTATAAGAAGAAAAGAGTAAGAACTTCGCTTGAGAGTCAGTCGCCAGGAGACCATCACGGGGAAACGATTCGACACACGCGAAAGATCGTATATTGTATTCTTGTTCATTTCATTTTAATAAACATCTATTAAATCACTGAATTCCCACATATATATATATGGAGGATGTAGTGTGTGAATATAAATGAGTTTGTCCGGCACTAAAGCAAACATTGTTGTACGAAATGCGAGAATCAATGGAAATACCTGTGATGCGCACCTATCGCGAGAGGCCTCCTTGACTACGAATTATTGTTTGGCAGAGGGAAAAGGAATGAAGGGGTGAGACGATGTTGCAGTTGTAAAAAGACAGAGGTTGTACACCAATCGAAAGAAATGGTCGATATTCTTTAGATTAGTTTTATTAAATACTTTTTATTTTTATGTACCGTTAATAATTCGTGTACTCATTTCATATCAATCTCACTAAAAGAATCCCACATATATGTACATATGCGTCTCGGCGTTCGCTGACTTCGCGAAGACGCCGCGACATAAAAATCGCTGCGAAACGAAAAGGGCAACTGAGCTGTTACGCTTTCGATGAAAGCGGAGCTGTCTGAGGGTAAGCGCGTATACGTGTGGTTACGGCCTCGTGGTAACGTTTGCAAATGACGGACGATGCTTTGATGGCTTTATTTCTTTTTATTCGTTTGCACCGTGTGCAACGGATATTACGTGGCATCGCTCAAATTACTCGATATGACGCACGTGCACATTCGGCCGGATGACTGTAATGCGGCGCGGCCATTTGGATGTATCGATTAAACTTGACCCATTTCGATGCGCTGTATTGTGTGTATTTGGAAACAAACAGTCCTGTAGTTGTGCAAAAATGTGTCTAGTGTGCAATAAATATGATGGTGGCTTGAGATCTAGGTATTGAGCATTCGGTGGTGTTCAATCTTTCTGCTATACTTCGCGTTGAATCGCATCCAAGGAAAGGCATGATACCTGGACCTGGTCACTTGCGTGAAAATATCAATAGCGATCCTTCTTAAAGAAGTACAATTCGACAAATGTCCATCATTAATTCGGCGGCTCAATTATTATAACATTCAACCGCACAAACACAAGATTCATCCACACACCCATGAACTTCGATGTCTACTTTTTTGACGCGATTTTAATTTTTCTTTTCAAAGCATCCAGTTTCCCAAGCGCTACTCGCATAGTGACGGCAGGCTTTTATTTTCATAAAATATGGGTGATTTCGCCGATTGTCCGGCTAATAACTGCAGGGTTAACACACTGACTACCGTACGTATTTTACTATATTAAAACCGCAACGCGATGAAATAGTACAGAATATGATTGAATTGTGCAAAATGAAAATAATGCGAAGGTATCAGAGACCAAAGAATTGAATCACTATTTAATATAATTTTTGCATTTACAAAATTGTAAATGTTACCAACTGGGTATTTTTTGGAAATTTTCATGAGACCTTTTGCGCCGCTCACTGATGACCACCATGGCAGTGCGTATTTTACTATATTAAAACCGCAACGTAATGAAGTACTACGGAATATGATTGAATTGTGCAAAATGAAAATAATGCGAAGGTATCAGAGACCAACGAATTGAATCACTATTTAATATAATTTTTGCATTTACAAAATTGAAAATGTCACCGATTGGGTATTTCTTGAATTTTTCGTGAGACCTTTTGCGCTGGTCACCGATGACCACCACGGCAGTCGAGGTGTTGACGGGGGTTGAGGAAAGTTCAGGACAAGAGGAACGTTAGCAGTGATGTGTGTTTTGCACGCGTCTCCCGCCGTTGACACGGCACTGGCCCATACCGGTACGTGTCTAACGAGAGCGCATTCACGTATTTTTGTCCTCGGTTACACCGAGGCATTATGTGGCCGAGCCGCGTTGACAAGGGTCGAAGCTGGCGGGAGGGTTGTTTGCGTGGTGTCACCCTTATCTTGGTCGTTGCCCTAATTTTCACGGCTCAAAATAAAAGGGGCGCGCGCGTGTCGGTGCGCTGAGGGTGTATGCGTGTACGTGTATGAATGGGCGACTGCTATTTTTTTCAGGTAAACGATGGTGACGCGACGATGATCGATGCAAAACGACCGTCTGAGCTAATAATTCTTTCATCGTCGACGCTTAGTGTCCGTATCAAGCCGACAGCGATGACTGTCTGGGCCAAATGGACGGAATCCAGTAGGAAGAGGTGACGCTTTTAAAATTAGAAACTCGTTGACGAATTTGGAATATTTGCAAAATGTGGATGAATGTACAAGGAGACGAGCGCCGTTTATAAATGTACGAGCAAGACGTAAGTAACTGTTCGCGTGATCCTGAGGATGTTAATGGCATATTTTCTTCTGCATGCCTTAAAGCGGAAGCAGAACTTTCGTCACATTCAGATGTTCAATTTGCCATTTTCGCGGAATCTTTAAACTGCGACACGGTGTTGCGCATCCACTGACCCGCTGGTATTAAAATGGCCTCGTGCGCAGTTCAACGACATTCAGCACGTGATCCTCCACCGCTGCCGGTCAAACTTCCACAACTGTAAAAGGTATACGTGCGTCTACCGGAACCTGTACGAAGCGTACACTGCAATATTTTGCAGCTGACGATCTTGGTTCGAACCTGCGACTACCGGAGACTTCCGGGTTTGATGCGTTTAATTACAATAATCGCTATTTACGACGCAGAACGCTCCTCGCGCACTTCGGCAGTTGCCCAACTTCCGTGAAATTCCCGTTCGACGTTTAATAGGCCAAAAACACGGCACCGGAAACTTCCGCCGCTACGGTAGTTCGTGCTCGCGTCCCATCCCCCTTCGCCGTGCTGAACGTGTCATTGATTTTCCAAGACACGCGGCGTCCTAAATTCTGCCGAAGAACTTTAATGAACGAACTTCAGTTGTGGGACGGGGCCGGAGGATCTTCGAGTGTGAGGATCGATCTCGAACCAGACCGCGGGACGCTGTTCGCCGTTTAGGTCACGCAACGGGTGTTAAGAACGGCCAGGCTTTGGCAAAGATGGCGTTACAGAGGCTTTATCAGGAAGCCAGCACGCGAGGAATATCGCCCAGCCTTCCTATCGGTTATCACGTTGTAAACCTTATCTACCCCTGGAACACAATACGCTCGCAGCTCGCAGGATGTACGTATATGAGCCGGTATAAACACGTGTGTGCATATACGTACATATACGTACAAGGGGTGGTCAGTTAGAAAATAAAGGAAAACGCGTGATACGACATTTTTGGTACGATGCGCTCAACGACTGGTACGGGCTGATTTAATGCGGAGTAATTGACGTCTTAAGAGGTAACATCTACCTTAAATTTTGCTTTTTGTGCTTAGTGAAAGTGTACGGCACTTTTGCTGCAAGTCGTGGAGGCCATATCCAAAAATGCACTTTTACTTCGAGAGCTCCAACACCGCCATTTTAAAGCAAAAACATAAGAATTTTTTTTTTTGTATACAATAAAGTATGCATATTAAACGCTTTTAAACCAAATTTCGATATGTTATATCATCTAATTAAAAAAATTCCTAAATTTACCTTACGTTTTTAGGCGTTAAGCTAGATGTTACCCCTTAATCAAGCACGGTCAAATTGTCCGATTTCAAATATATATAAAAAAAAATACTTATTTTCACGCTGCAGCGGATTTAAAAAGTCGTCATCTATGTGTAAAAACGATAATGACGCTAAAGGAATATTTTTAATAAAACACTAGGTCCATAATAACCCGCGTCCCACAGCACATCAGTAACCGTCAACTGCAAGTAATTAAAATAAAATCTTGCGGTTTAATTCACCTGCGCGGAATCAGCAAAAACGCATACAAAATACATTAGCGTGCATTTTTATCGAAGCCATCGCATCAACTTAAATAATTCGCAAGTATCGACGATTTTTGCGCACGTCCGTGCTCCGCTTAATCGGACACCGTGTGTATGAACACATATCTTTTAACGCGAGCTGCGATCGCGTGTGTGCGCGCGGATGTGCCGGACATCAATGTATTGCTCGATATTAGGGTGATCGTTCTGCGGACAGAGAATATTCAAGCGCCTCGACCGTTTCGCGCACGCACGTGTATCGGCAGACCGACACGCTTTGCGTCGTGTATTAAACCGCGGCACCGGCGAGTATATTATTAACGAATAACGAAGCCGTTCCGCCAATGCGCGGGTTTTGCCGTTCGCATTAATGACAGACGTCACGGATAACGTCACCGCTCTCAGCTATCCGCGTTCCCATAGTCCGAGATATCATATTCTCCGCTCTGAAGGGTGAATGACAGAAGTGCACGCGGCGGAAACGAGACGGAGAGTCTCGTATCGCGAATATCACGCCGTTCGCATTGTCGCCTTCGTCGTCGAATGAACGCTGAACACTTGCCTATCCTCGAGAGGCATCGTTTTATCGCTGAGTCCGCCAGGGAATTCTGTCCGCTTCCTAACGCTGAGCCGCGCGCGCGCGCACGAAATATTAATAATTGTTCGTCGCCGCGCTGAGTGTAATTAAAGTCTAACGAGAGGAAGCCGCGCGAGGCAGATCGCGAGATTGCGCGACCGGCTGTGTACGGCGAGAAAAATTATTAATTCCGCGCCGGCAAAACAGCGGGCGGTTCTTTGCGCACGAGCGATTTCCGCCTTTCCCTCCCGTGCGGGCGCATTTGTGGGTGCTGCTTGCCGAGCCTGTAATTTCGGCGTTGCTATTTTTGCGCGAACGTGCGGGGGCCGCGAAAAACCTGGCGAGACCCTCGAGCGCGTGTGAGGGAAGTAGGGACGGAATATCACGTGCGGACGTCAAAGCGCTCGCTATGGCTGGAGAGAGTGAAAAGATGCCGGCCCTTTTACGGTTCAAATCTTCGATATTGAATAACTTTCGATTTCCGTTCCTCCCTTCATGTGTAATCCGGTTACCGATTTTCAATAGCGGGCAGGATGGTGGAAAAATGGCAAGTGGTTTAAGGATTATGGTGCTTTGTCGTTGTTTGCTTTGTAATATAATTTATGTAGTATCAGGAAAACGGCCGTAGATGCGTCGCATAAACTGCCAAGCGTACTGTCGTGATGCGATGCTGCAGAGTATAATTAAATCGTGCAAAATGAAAGCAATGCAGACTTATCAGAAGCCAAATTATTGAAGCACCGGTCCAGTATCAATTGCTTTTACAAGATTGCAAATTGGCTTCTGGATTTTTTAAAAAGATAAGGCGGTAAAGGTCCGTATAAAAACCGGCCCGATTTGCGACGCGAGCTCAGTTTAGGTCAGAGTTTACTCAGTTTTAGTTCAGTTCAGTCCAGTATAGATGCGTTTTCTTGCCGTTTACCGAATCGTAGTCGAATTGCCATAGTTTTACCTTTATTTTATATTTATATTTATATTTATATATCAGGGCTTTCATTTATCTTTAAATAAATTTATTCAACTTAATATAATTCCGGATCCCGCTTCGACGACACCTAACATCTTATCCTACATTTATGTATAGGGAATATTATTGCCCAATGGGGCAATACCAAAAATCTGAATTCAATCAAATTGTGAACGTGGAAACATGGAAATATTTTGCATCTGATACATTCGATGATCACGAAATTACATTTATATATTACCGTATGTTCGTCGCACAGTTATAATACCCGCACCGATCTGCTCGCAACTCGCGTCACGTATTTAAACGTATCAAGAAATTAGCCTTCCCTACACACAAACACATTGTATTCATATCGTATTCCATCATAGCTTGCAATTAGCGACGCACGAAATCACGCACGTTGAACAGTAAAGGGAACGAACATAAAGGGCGCTACAGAAAAAGCAAGAAGGCGAACCGGGCTTCGTAGCAACATTTTCGACGACGATTCCAAGGGAAGGACACCGACTCCGACGCAATTACACGCCGTAATCAAGAGCGTATAATTAATCAGGGCTTCGGGATTCCTGTTCGCGAGAGCGGTGCGCGCCTGGATAAATTAGGTTCGGCTTTAATTACGCTCATCGAGCGAGGGCAGTTCGCTTAGATTCGGATAATTGGAACCGAGCTGTCTCGCTTCTTTTTCATCTCCCGCCGTCACTTCTGGATCAAGAACTGAACGCGAGAACTCAACAAGAAGGGAGCGCCAACGCACTCGTTCTCGTCCAGCGTAATTATGCGCCGTAATTATGAATGTTCGAGCGCGCCATTATGCGTAGGTGGCCGGCGTTAATCTCACTTACGCGAAGTGTGCCGAACAATTGAGACTCCTGCTAGCTGCTGCACGATGTCCGCGAAAATAGAGAGCGCAGCGTAAACGCCGGTCGCGAGTAATTAGGCCGCGCTGACTTAATTACTGAAACAACCGAAGCCGTCGATACGATCTTCGGCTGTTCTTGCCGTCAACGATGAGCACATTACGAATGGCTCGGTATCGAGGGCAGAGAACGGCGGGTAACGAACGCGGCTGACGAACGATTGGCCTGTCTGGTTATTGGATTACGCGGCTTGAGAAGAACCGAGGGAAATAGAACGTTAATTGACAATTTGCGGAAAGGCGCGCATCTTCTTCTGCCTGTCTCGACGGAACCGCTGCAAAATAATATATTAGTTAACTCATTGCGTACGGCACAACGTGCTTTCAGAGCCTGCATATTTTCGAGCGCGCCAAAACAACTTTGTGCAATGCATACATGCATTTTTATAATTCGCATTTATAAAATATTCTTAAATATTACTATATATTCTAAAATTTCTATTTATTACGTAGGCGTTTTTACACTTTAAACATTATTTCTTTCATTATTTCACTTTCATTTGAAATGTTATTTGATACTTCAGATAAATCATCAAACAATAATTCATTGTGGCTTTCATTTTCTTCATTTCCATGAGACATGTTTGAGTTTTTTAGAATTAGGGTTTATTTTGTGAATTAATTCAAAAACTGTTTCCCCACAAATTAAAATCCTATCGTTCAAATAATAAAATGCACAATAATAAAATCTTTTATGAGATACGATAGACTAATGGATCGGACTCACTGATGTAATTGTGATACTGACCGATTGATTTCTACTGTTTCGACATTTCGACATTCATTTATTTCGCGAATCTTCTGTTATAAGCTCATGTGAGGCTTCGTTACCTTGGTATCGTAATAATGACAATATTATCATGTTTATTATAGTTCGGTTTGCTAAAGACAAGATTTCTCGTGACCCGTACGCAATGAGTTAAGAACGCGCGAAATCATGTTTTTTTCGTGACACTAAATGTCGCGAGAGGAATCGTATTTGTGAGATAATAGCTGAATACCTCGTTGGCTGCCGTAATAGGAGTGACGGCGCGAAACATTGAAATAACCGTTGTCGCGTGCACGTATTTTAGGACATCAACAGAAGTCGCGTTTCAATTGGGACGCGCGCGTTCGCGTATAAATTTTATATCGGCCGACTTTGATGGAAACAAACGAACGGGCGCGCGCTCGTTTTTAACAATTTTCTCGCTCGATGGAAATCGCTCGCGCGCTCCGTAATTATCGGCGAGAAAAATGAAACGCGCAGTGCGTTCGCACGGGACCACGGCCGGTTTCGTGCGTCACTACACCATTGATCAAACGATGCAAATAAGCGGCGAACGGGCAGTGTATCATGACGCGGATTATAATGTCGCTCTGTATCCGAACGATGTTTAATCATTCGCGCTTCTACCTGCCGACGATACGCCGAACGATACCGAAATAACTCGAGCGTACAAATTCCGTGGGAAGCCAGCACGCGCGTCTTACATTGCCCTCCGCCTTTTTTGCCTCCGCACATTTGCGCCCTCCGTCATTTTCACGAGGGCATTAGCATAAATCGACAAGCCTGAGACAAAAAGCGCCGAGCACCGGAAGGAGGGATTCCTCGGCCGTAGAGAGGCAAAGCGTCTTTATGAAACGTTTAATTAAACGTTTCATAAATCACGGCGACCGCGATAGGGTCGCCGAGCATGAGGGTTGGGACAAATTAATAAGATTAATTGGTTGACAGTTTCGAGAAACACTTTTCATCCTGATTGGGCCACCGGAGGGCGCGGAGGGCTGAGAAGGGGATCGAATGATATGGCGGGAGGAAGAATATTAATTTTTAACCCCCGAGGCCACCCCTCGAGAACGTCTCTTTCTTGTTGAGCCCACGCTCGAGTTTTGGGCTTATTGAGACCCTCGGATGCGAGGATAAAGTGTCGTCGTCCCTGAGGTTATGGTGTTTGATCGATGGATTTCTTACCGATGAACGACGGCGAGCGTTTTCCAGCTTCCGAGCACGTGCCAAATCCCACGCAGCTGTTTGACAGTGAAGGTTCAATCGACGTTTACAGCAGATTTGCCCAGAAAACGCGTCGCGCGTATGTAGTCATTTTTCATGTTAATGGAGATCTTGTAAAATCAACAGAGTTGTGTGATATAAACGTTTGCAAACGTACACTATAAATTCACAACTTGATACGACTATCTGACCCTGCAGCAGGCACAGACAGTGTTCATTTTCAATTGGTTTCGCTGCTTGTCATTTTCCATGCGTATACATACACGAATTTCCACACATGCGCGCATTCATGAATTTCACATTCATTTCACGATCCAGATTATACAAAATTGAAGGTGTACGTATTAACGTCTATTGACATCAACTTCGTTATTGTGCCTGTTCAATAATGACACAGTGCTCGGGCAAACTGAATTTTCTCCGCAATTTCCACGACTTTAGCCATCAGACGCAAACTGTTCATAAAATTTCTAAAGTTCCGCGTGATACGTGACGTCTAGACAACAGCTGGAAAACGTTCGTTCGAAGTACTTGTCTGTCCGTACGCTTCGTCGCAGACGGAAATTACGTGCATCGAGTCTTGTCATAGGCATCGATAGTTTCTTATCGACCCGCGTACCCTGAGCAAACTCAGAAACGCTCTGTCACGTTCTCATGACTCTTCAGATAATGTCCCTGCGTATTACGGAGGGGTGTCATCCTAACTGCTAAACCAGTGTGTAGCGATTAGCAGCTGGGGACGGATGTGCGATTGGGTGCCGGCGAGCTACGATATCGACTGTTCTCGATATAAGCCGACCTATCGAAAATCATAAGGCATCCCTACACGCATGTCCCGATCCTTATCGCGCGGCAAATATTTTCCCGTACAAATACGTCCCTTCGGCGAATCGGCAGTCACGCATGCTATACGCTCGCGATAAAGCCGATGACCGATAAGTTTACGATTTCAGCTGAAAAGCGCGATAGTTGTACGCACGATACCCCCATAAGGCCCCTGGCCGAACGCTGACATTTCCGGTTTTACATCCGCAGTTAGATCGCTTCAATCAACTACTCGCAAGCCCGCGCCTCAAATAGCCATACCTAAATCCGTCCATTGTCCTCGACGGCGATTTACAGTACGTGCCGATTGTTTTATGCGCGTGCACACGCGACGCGAGCCGCGCGCGTTTATTTACAGTCGTCGCAATATTACGGGGCGACGTTCCGCTGCATTTGTTCTTCAGCAATGCAACGCCCTCAACCTCTTCGCGTTCGCTCCCCCTGCGCGCGCGCTTTTTATTGTTTTTCCCGAGCGCGCACAGTCTCGCAACTCGATGTACCATTTAGCCCGCCACGTGACAACCGGATAGACCGAATCCGATATGCTTCAATCTATTCGCACGCATTGTAATCTGAGTCTCATTGTTCCTTGTAAACGCAGTTTTTCCGTTCTCCGAACGTGCGAGCCCGCCAGTCTCGCTCGCGCAAAGAGCGCAGTTTCGAGGGAAAAGTGCCAGAAAATGGCGGAAGAACGAGTCCGTCGGCAGAAAGAGACACGGAGAGACGCATTTCCCGGCGGCCCCATTGTCGCGAATAATCCTCAACGCTGAAAAGACGTATGAAGATAGCGCGTCGCGACATTTAGACGAACAATGGACCGTTCAATTCGCTCTGTCGCGGTTCCGACGGCGGCGAAATTATATGGCGCGCTGAACGTTCAGCCGTTGAACCTTGAACGCCGAACGGATTCGCCTGGGCGGCATGAGAGCCGCAATTACTCTCGTTCCGTCTCATTACTAATACCGAGCGCTAAAGCGGTAATTGCACACCCGCAAGAACTAGACGATAAAATTACAAGGGGACGATTTGTATCGGTGAGCCGAAACTTAGTTTCGCCGGTGTTCTTGTCTGCGCCGCGGAGCATTAAATATTCCCGGCTCTTTGGGAACTTTGATCAATCGCGTGCCCCGAGTTGCTGACTGATTAATTTTCTCCGTTTACGCACAGCGGCGCAGGGCGAACGAGTGCGAAACGCAGACGGGACGTGGAATTGCGGGCCATGCAAGAACCCTGCTTCTACCTGCTATTCTCTGGATATCCCTGGATAATTCCTGGGTTACGCACGTCGTCGGTAACATATACACTTCGCCTATTCGCCCGCGCACACGCCGTTTGTGCGGCGACGCGCTATTGGATTCCGATACAATGGGATACGCTTTTATTGCTAATGTTGTCAGCGATTTTGAAGCGAAGGTGTTGTAACTCTTTCGGGACGTTGACGGGAGCGTTATTTAATTGGGCGCGATCCAATAAAAGAGAGCAGATATTACGTCGCGCGTATCGGCCTCATTCTGATAATTCCCCCTTTTTCACTCTTCTCTCTCTCTCTCCCATCGTCCGCTGTCATTCCTATGGCAACAGCGATTTCCACTCTTCCACCGCGATCGCCAAGGGATTTTATAATATACGTGACACGTGACAGCTGAAAATAGAGGACAATCCGTCTATTTAATTCTGGGATGTCCCCCGTCGCGCTTCGACGATTTTCAAAGCGGCCGTGATGGACGTTACATCATGCAGCTTTCATACGCGCATATAATTTCGCCGTCCCGCTCGAACATGTGCGACATCGGAGTCTCCCGTGACAGTTTGCCCATTCGGGACGCTTAACTTTATCATTAATCCGGACAGTTGATGCGTTCGGATGGTTTAGGGACGCGGCAATCACTTTCGTATCGCCTCATTATTGCCAGGCATTGTTTTCCGTGTGTTCCCAATCGATTCGTAGCAACCCCAGACGTATGAATGTTTCAACGTCGGATTAGGCAGGGGTCCAGTTACGGAATTTATTGATGAATTTCGGCTTCGAAGGATAAATGCGGGTAAACGCGAAGAACATGCGTGGAACTTGCGAGTTGCTGAACCGACGACGAAACATGAACACATCGATGAAAACAATACACACGCTGACGTCAGAATAGGGTAAATGCTCATCAAAATTATGACCGAGAAACAGTGTATGCGTAAAACTTGTGCGCTTCGGGCAGAATTGCTACTTCATTACTATACGGCAACAAAATGTTGATAATGAAGTCCGTGTATGCGCTTGATTAATTTTAAACAGATAATTCAACGAGTGCATCGTAATTTTGATAAAAGCTTCGTACGATTCGTATATAATACGTAAAGAACCCGTTCAATGCTTTATACTAGTCTTCGGTGATACATTAATAGACTCTTGATGCGATACCAACGTCATTTCCCGAAAATGGTAATAACAACCGTTTGCAAATTGGCCAAAATTGCTTAATGAAATCGTAAATTGCACTCCGGCTCATCTGAACACCACCACTGCGTGCACGAGTTGGAAATACAAATGTTGCTAACATATTGATAAGCGTACCCTGTCGAAATAGCAGGGCATTAGCTTAAAATTTGCATTGTGTCGATAGGGAGTGATGAACTTTTGTTGAAAGCATGCATAATTTTCTCATGCCCGCGTGTCTTTTGCCCGTCCAACCCGCTAATTCCAGGAGCCGAAGTTGCGCTCGGTCAACGGCGGTCTATTTCCAGGCCGCCATTTCGATCGACGACGTCGGAGCGAACATTTTGCATGAGCACTCCACAGCGAAGAGACGATGGCACATGTAAATTCGAACAGACGTCACTCCCTGGGGCACTGCATGTTTCATCAGATCGATTTCCAGATGACGTCATACAGGTATTGTCCACATGACCGCGGCAGGCTTGAATTATTAAGCCGCGTGTATGGTTGACGAAGAGATGGAAAGTGAAAAGAGACGGATGAGGAGGTGGTAGAGAAAGAAGACGATCAAGTAGAGCAGTCGGAGGAACGAGGAACGCCAGAGAAAAAGGTAGAGCCACCGTCTATCGCCTTCTATGTACTTAGCTTCTAACATAACTTACAGTCCCCTGACCTGGCGAGGTGAATGGTACGATCATAACGATTACGCCACGCTTTTCTTCCGTCACGGAGCGCGCGGCATAGGAAGGGAGAAACAAGCCGGAAAGTTTCAGGGCGCATACCTCGGGATCGCCCGACCTTGATATCCCGAGAACCAAATTGCCGCGGTGGCCCGGCGTCGTATTCATTATTGTGCCGCGCGAAATTTCGGAAAATTTATCACGCGGCACGGTACATATTTATTTAGTGTTAAATGAATGGGGGCAACGGGATCGTTAGACACAATTTACCCTCGAGATTAAATTCCTGTCCGGCCGTGAGTCATCGGCGGCGATAGTTCCCACGCGCGCTCGCGGACATTGTCAAATAGATTCGAATGGACCCGATGTCGCATGGATTAATATCGGCCGTGCGTGCGCTTCGAAATTAGTTTGAATTATTCGATAGACTCATTCGCAGTCCCACTTTTTCTGCCGCGAGACACACAATATCAGCCTTTTCATCGATCTCGCCTTTGACGCTTTTTGTGCGGGACGCTTTGGGCATGAACTTTGCTCGGGATAGGATACTTTTTTCCGTCGCTCAAGCGGCATGAAATAGAGATCTTATATAAAATGGTATATTTCATATTGTAATAATGCTTTACAGTGTGATATTCTGCCAGAATGTAACGACTCATGGTAGTTACTATTGAGTTCATCAAAAATCCTTACAATTCTACACCACGTCTTAGTATTTGTTCGTACAAATTTCCCAATCACTCCCTGAATGTCTACCGTCACTCTCTGTGTAGAACTCGATAGAAACCGTTCTTCCCTCAAAGGGATGAATCAGTTGAACACACGGATAGAAGCCGACACTTTATCAGTCAGTAGATGCACTATACGACAATTTAGTAGAATAAGGACTCGTTAACAAACAATCTAGAGACATTGCGAACAGCATTTCTCCATAAGGTCGTGCCACACCTGCACATATCTGCAAACATACTTTCTTAACCACTTGACATACAAGTAAAATGCGCGTGGACGCGTCCGTAAAATACCATTTAATTTGGCTCAATTGTGAACACTCAAGAACAAGCTCAGAAACAGGGCATTTTATTTTCAAATTTACATTGCTATATAATATTCAATAAGGTACTGAGAGGGGGAAAGCATCTTCAACCGTCTAAACAAAACAGCATCGATGCATGACCGACACAGATAATCTAATAATATTCTTTCCGGTATTTGCCGAAGATAGTTCTTGACGCCTCGGAGACGTCGAAGTCTACAATGGCACATGAAATGAATGACGTCTCCGAGACGTCATTGTATGTCAAGGGATTAAATCCGAAAAATCTACATATAAGCCCATATTTCCGCGCGTGTCCCGCAATTAAATGATAGACTGCGAACAGCATATTTTGCCATTCTGCAGCGATAGCGTGTAATAGACGCCTCGTCAATAACGCAATTCACATCTGGCCCGATGTTCATCCGTCGCCGAACATGACCACAATATGGGAGGGCATAAAACTTAACTCAAAGTTGTTTCATCAAAGTTGAACTCTGGCCCGCGCTCGTCAGAAGGAAGTCGGAACTTTCCGTCATCGCGGGGCTAACGTTCGCGCTCGAGCACGCATTAAATTACAAGACTCCGCTTGTAGAGGGTAGCCGAAAATGACGTAAGTACAGGAGACGACGCCTTGCCGGAGACGAGAGGATAATTAATATGCACTGCTGTAACGTCGCATTTCGTTACTCCGTTACTTCTCGCTCGCTCCAGTTAACTCTTAGACCCGCCCGACTCACTTTCTAACTCTTTTCCCCCCGCTCGCCCCCCATCGCTGTGCCGCGCGAAGTCTAACCATCTTCATAGTGAGAAATTGTTCCGAAGTAACGCGAAGTAAGAGCTTCCCGATTTCCGAGCAAATTGAAGCTGCGCTTTTCGCGCGTCGCCCGTTAAACGCTCGAGCAAACGAAGATTAATCGACGAATTATCTCGCCGGTCGGCCGCGGAAATGGAATAAGTTATAAGCCGCGAGTTCGAAAAATCTCCACCTCGGCTAAGCGAACGCCGGTCGCTCTTACCCCTTTGCGGACGGCAATTTTTTCGAGGTTTACTTTGCCCGGAGTTCGAAGACACTTTCGGGGGAAACGGGTTATATATTGATCGCTTGAATATTTGGTGTTGAGGAAGATATATGATTACTGAGATAAAACCATGGAAGTCCCAATGAGTTATATACTGAATACATGAATGTTTGCTGCTATGGAAGAAGTCGAATTACTAAGATGGAAGCATGAATATCGCAGGGCGGAGGGAGGAAGTGAAACGAACGGAAAATAGGAAACGGAGAATATATGCAATTATAGTAAACTCAGTAGAGGCATGGCGTTGCTTTTTTGGCGATGACTATCTGCACAATGTTGAGGACAAAGAAAGCGAAATAACACGTGTACAATAATATCAGAGTAGCAAATAACGTTTCTATGACGCTTTCTAAGAATTACACGTGCGCAGACATAAACGAACTTAAGTTTCTTCGCGTAGTGCATCACGGCACGAATACGTATCGCCGATTTTCACGTTTTGGCCGATCGGAGGAAGGAAGTGAAACGAACGGAAAATAGGAGAATATATACAATCACAGTAAATTCAGTAGACACGTGGCGTTGCTTATTTTGCGATAACTATCTGCACAATGTTCAGGACAAAGAAAGCGAAATAACACTTATACAATAATATCAAAGTAGCAAATAACGTTTCTATGACGTTCTCTAAGAATTACTCTTGTGGAGACATAAACGAACTTAAGTTTCTTCGCGTAGTGCATCACGGCACGAATACATACCACCGATCTTCACGTTTCGGCCGACCGGCCGGTTAATCCCGACAACAAAAAGCCCGGCTTCAGATTACAGGCGATAAAAAATTCGCGGCCCATTAAAGTATCGTTTCCGTGAAGGATCGCGACGAAATAGCGCGACAGATTCGGCCGCTAACGAAGACGCAAGAAAAGGGTTCGCGGGTGCGGAAGAAGGGGAGAAAGAAAGAGCAGAAGAAGCTCGAATTGTCTTGAGCGAACATATCGGTTCAAGTGAATGAGCGCGTACGTGTACACGCGCACATATGCTCGCGCAGGATCTAGCTCCTTATTGGGAGAGGATCTAATCTAGCGTTACGTCCGAACTGCGAAGATTTCTCTGGTCGCTGGCTAGATTGGAGGAAGTCGGCCCTTCGAAATTGTTCGCGAGTTCTTTCGTCTGCGCCCGCCCTCCACTCCAGCCTTTCTGCTTCCTCGAAAATTTATCGGCCCACGCAGTGTGTGCGTGCCTTTATCACCTCCTCCTTTTCCCACGCACACCCTCGAGGGTCGACGAATGGCTGGAGTTTCGGGGCCGGCGGCGCATTAGAGTCGTCGGTGCGAGAAAAAGAACGAGAGAGATGGGCACGGCGAAGGGAGCCAGTCGTTAACCTTCCGCGAGGTAAAGGGAATATATCGTAAATCCGCCCGTAAAGCAGTCGAGCGCCGAAACACTTTGTGGTCAATGTCTTGTTAGTCCGCAGCCGGTGGGCTGACGAGCGGCGAAGAGGGAATTTATTATGGTGAGTGCGCGCGGTGGTCGAGTGCGGCTGGAGATAAAAGTCTCGCTGCGATCGGCGCGCAGCGAGATCAAAGTAATTTCTTGCCCGCCGATAGCCGGCTCGATCGGTTCAATATTAAATGCGATGCAGTGCGGTGCATTGAATCGACGGCAGCGGCCGGCGCGCATGGCGTGCGACCGCCCGACCAGCGGATCACGCAGATAACTTTGTTTAGATTTGCGATTAAACGCCGAACTATTCGCCGGCAAGTTGCGACGTGCGGCGCGCGACCTTAACACATTGACAGCCGGCCCCGCGAAAACGCGGGTTTGTATCACTTGAGTGCTGGCCCCGCGAAAACGCGGGTTTCTATCACTTGAGCGCCGGACCCGCGAAAACGCGGGTTTCTATCACTTGAGTGCCGGCCCCGCGAAAACGCGGGTTTCTAAGTCTGTTGCTTGAGTGGCGGCCGCATGGTGACGTGGAATTTTTTTTACTGGTATGAGTGTTTTGCACATCGATTTGTATTTAATTGCCACGTTTCGAGAAATACCACACTTGCCTTAAATATTAAAACTTTTGTTTTCTGTTTACGTTATATATATGCAATAATCCACCATGAAATGCGGAACCGTGTTTCCAGAAATACCACACTTGCCTTAAATATTAAAACTTTTGTTTTCTGTTTACGTTATATATATACAATAATCCACCATGAAATGAGAAACTGTATTTTGTTCTATTATTATAAATTAAAAATTTCGGTTTTGTTTGGTTTTGAATATGATTTTTGGCTATTCATTGATCAGAAACAAGCGAATAAGGCCGGCGTTTGGGATTTAAATGGCATATGCTTTCAAATCAATCGTTAAAAATAGAAGACGCAATATTTATGGCGATGCCGGGCAATTCTCGTGTTGCGGGACTTTATCCGTCGAAAGTTTATGGTAAAGAGTTGCCAAAATTTCGTTTCGCATTTTTTCGATGGAATCTAGATTTCGATTGGTATTATGTCCCTTTAGAACCTTTAGAATCGGTACCATATACATTGAACCGCTCCGAGGCATCACGACTTGCTTTATAAAATAAGCTTTAAAACCACTTTAAAAAATATTTTTGTCTATAAGACAAAGTGCACCTTATTTTTAAGGCTCTAAAGTATAATAAGTAATAAGGTAAATATCGAAGTAAATGAGACAAAAAAAAAATGTTTTCGATTTTTTGAAAATTCAAGGTAGATGTTACCCCTTAATTTCTTGATTCATCCGGCGAAATTGGTACGTCAAGTAAGCGCCGATATTATCGCTACTCATCCCCACTCCCCGCACAATTACGCGCAAACGGATTGCAACTAACGTCGACACCAGCCGCACCCGTTTGCGGACGCATTGTGCGCATTTGCAGTTTAATGGATTGTCGAGGATCGGGTTTCTAGAATTTCGGGCCGGTTCGTTGGGCGACCTATCTTGCGCCGCTGGTGCGCGCGTTGACGGCGTACATTGAGGTGGTATTGTTATCAGCGGGGCTGTTTAATGGCGGCCTTCTGATTCTATCCTTCGGGCCATGTGTCAGGAGGGAATCGAAGCGGAACCGAAATGACATTCGGGCGGAAGTGAATTGACATCGACGTGCTGACGGTTTGTTATCCTCAATATATAGTGAATATAGTAAATACCGCGGCGTATCGGCGATTTTACATAAACCGCTGTTAATTCAGCCGCGGGACAATTTATCGCTTGTGGACTAGTTCATTTTATAAAAGATGCATAATCAACCTCGCTGAATACGCTCTACCTACTGATTGAAATTGTTCATCGTTGAAAATATATTTTTGTAGTCGGGCCTCTTGAGCCTCTCCGCCAGGAGTGTAAATTATAAATTTTTTTATGTGATCCTATTGCGTGTTCTTGTATTATAAAAGTACAATTGTACAAGGCGTGAAACTTCCGTCACATACATGCTTTTTGATTTAGTGGTGTTCGTTTGACGTACTTATACGACGTCAGTGTAAATTGAATTAGCGAAATAGCGGAAGATATATTTTACATAATCAATCCCGTGTGTCTATTTTAAATGTACCGAATATCTTTATTTATTTGCAAAATGATAAAATGCGTTTCGCACAATAAGGAATTTGTACCGGTAAGAAGGGCGCACTATTTTCCCGAGTTAATTTTTTTGACGCTCGCTCGTTTGCCTATTTGCCGCGCGCGAAAAGTTGCCAGCGAAATAGGAGAGCGGGCAGAGGCGAAAAACGGGGTGGCAAGAGGAACGGAGGGAAACGGACGCATTAATGGCGGCATATTTACCCGGAGAACCGCTGGCAAACGAAGTCCACCGGGGGGACGCGGAAATTCTCTGGACTCGTTAAGCAGACACTCTGTAACGTCGAGGAGAGTCAAAAATTTGCGGTGTTTGTACGCGTTTACACATTGCACTCTTGGAAACCGGACGCAGACGGCAGAGCGATTTTTCTATCCAATTTTTCTACGCTTTTCAGTTGGGAATGTTCAACGCCCACAGGGGTGGCCAAGGGAATGGGGCACTGTCGGCATTGTTGTGTGCATTGTATCGGAATCGGTGGCTAAAGCCGCATTTCCACGGCATTTAATGCTGGAAAAATGTCCGGCCGCCCGACCAATGCCAACCCCCCGGTCCTTTCCACTTTTTGACGTATGTACACGCACAAACCACTCGAACGGCGCTGCGCGGGGTGAAAGGAATGAGAGGGTCGGAAAGAATAGTCGTGGAAAGAGGACTGCTCGACATACAGCGTGCCTCCTGTAAAATACCGCAGACTGCGTAGAGGTAACGAAGGGCGTCAACGTATGTTTATGTCAATTACTCATAGATACTTGGCGTGTACACGTCGAACTTCGCGGTTACTGAAACAGCACAGATTTGATACCTCGTACGTGTTAGAATTAAGCGAAGCAATCAATTGGGAAATCTTTATTTTACAATAATACGTCCGATCTCTTTACAATTCTCCGGTGGAAAGCTCAGATTCCAGGGGATGTAACAGTCTACCACCCCTTCATTCCCTTTCCCTTTTCCAAATAAAAATCCAATGTGACAGGTGCGCATCACAGGTATTTTGATTATGACTCATCGCATTCTGCACAGCAATGACTATTTCAGTGTTGGACAATCACCTAGGACCCCTTTGAATTTCGCCACAAATTTATTTTCCGCTAACATACGCGTATAAGAAGACAAGTTTAGTAACTCCGCGTGTCACCCTGTATACGCCACGTGCATGCGCGAAATATTTGCGTAGGTACGCGGGTTTTATTCCCATGCACCCCTGACCAACCCATCTCGCGTTTTTTATATTCCGTATACCCCACGCGTATGTACGTATGTATAATGTGCGACGGTGTGTTCTGTTTTGTTCTGTTTTATCGGGTATGTGCCATCCGTTCTCAGCACAGATTAGCGTCGATTCTTGTCGATACTTGTCGGGCGCAGTGGAAATGCACTCCGTTATCGTCGGCTCCATCGGAAACAATGCGCGACGACAGAAAGGTAGAGGAAGAAAAAGTGGTCGCGACGTTATATATGTTTCAGGGCGCGCGACGTTGAATTATTTTGGATCGCGAAAGCGGAAACGCGACGCATCGTATCATTTCTTTTCCAAGTATGCAAATGTGCGTGCGTTGAGAATGTCATCGCTTTCTTCAGACGCATACGCGATTGAAGTAGCCGCATATCAAAATAAGTATATTTGCAAATCTTCGGAGATTCCGCTACAATATGTTATGATGCAGGAACCGATAGCAATGACAATTTGGTCGAGGAATCGGTGTCAAGAATACCACACAAATTGGAAATAAATCAGAATGGCATCAAAATCTAACTTGTCAGCAACAAACAGCAATGTCAAACGTATTAATGCCGACGAACCGGTGTCAAGAGTGCGACATAAACTGGAAACGAATCGGAATGGCATCAAAATCGATCTTTTCAGCAACAAACAGCAATGTCAAACGTATTAATGCCGGTGAATCGGTGTCAAGGGTATTACATAAACTGGAACCGAATCGGAATAGCATAAAAATCGAACTTTTCAACAACAAAGAGCAATGTCGAACGGATTAATACTGACGAACCGGTGTCAAGAGTGCGACATAAACTGTAAACGAATCGGAATGGCATCAAAATCGAACTTTTCAGCAACAAAAATCAATGTCGAATGTATTAATGCCGATGAACCGGTGTCAAGAGTATCATATAAACTGAAAACGAATCGGAATAGCATCAAAATGGAAGTTTCCGGCAACAAAAATCAATGTCGAATGTATTAATTCCGATGAACCGGTGTCAAGAGTGCGACATAAACTGGAAATGAATCGGAATGGCATCAAAATCGAACTTTTCAGAAACAAAAATCAATGTCGAATGTATTAATGCCGATGAACCGATGTCAAGAATACCACATAAACTAGAAATGAATCGGAATGGCATCAAAATCGAACTTTTCAGCGACAAACAGCAATGTCGACGAATCGGCGTCAAGAACTGGATTCACATAAACGTCATGCCTACCAGAAGATTGCAAATTCAATGATATACCACACGTCCGAGGGCCTCGGAATAATTTGTACCACGATTCCGTGACACGGGGCAATAAGAAAAGACACGCGGCGTGTGGATATCGATATTGACCTGATCAGTCCGATCGCGGGGGAATAAAATTATCCTCCGTAACGCTTTCCCATTCGCCGAGCGACGCGAGGGCAGGCTCTGCCGCAGGGAAAATGGTTAATGCGCAAATAATTGCGCCTATTACGGATTCATAGTGTGGCGGCGCGGCGTTTGAGTTTGTATTCGTGGCGATCGTCATCTGTCTGTCGCTCTCTTTCACACTCCGCTTCTCGCTCTTCCCCTCTTTCGTTCTGCAGCCGAGTGACCGAGCGTCGCGATGCTATCGAGTATCCGCTATAATACGCTTAAATGAGAAAATAATGGCGACTCGTACAACTCGTCCGCGCCAGCAACGGGTTTGGATCCGAAGCGGGGCATTTCCTACGTGGCCACCGTCCACCACTTTCTCCACCCCGTGTTTCCTTCCTTCCCTTCTCTGCAGCCGCTGACACGCGCGTTGCTGGAAGAAACCCAGCCGACGTATGAGCATACACGCATATCGACGTATTGCGTGTACGGTCAACCTATGAGAAAATAAACTGTGCATCCGTGTGGTAACGTGGGAGGTCCTACGCACACTTAACGTTGCCCCACCACCTACACATTTTCGACACGTTTGCTCTCGTGCTTCAGCGAAGAACCCGAAAATGCGAGTTGGATATACGTGGAGCTGGCATATAGTTTCTCGGAAGACTGTTATGCATTATTCTGTTTCAATGAAAAAATTATGGGTGCCGATTAAGTTATTCTGGAGATTTATAGTGTAAGGACCGATGCCCGCGTGAGACTTACGGTAATTCGTTGCACACCGCATATCACGTGTGTATACGATTATGTGATTAATGTTGCCGATGGCGAATCGTTCCCGAATTATAGGATTCATCATGATATTAATTGCTGTGCTACCGAAAATTCTAAGATGCACGGTGATAGAGAGTATTACGGCAATAAAAAAAAATATCATCGTCGGTATAGGGAATTAGAAAAAAGCCAGCCACGCGGATGTGACCCGTCTGAACAAACTCGCAATCAATCTGTCAAAATCCTAATTCTTCCCTTCACATGTACCCTTCACATGCGATATTTTAGGTAGTAGAACATGCGGCATCTGTCCCTTTCCTATTATCCACGCATCCAAGTTTTTCCTATCTCAGACAATCACAAAGCTCTTTAGGAATATTCCGTACCCATCCAGAATTAGAACATTTAAATTCACGACACCGTA
Organism: Cryptocheilus praepositus; assembly: GCA_033815515.1. Lineage (NCBI taxonomy): Eukaryota > Metazoa > Arthropoda > Insecta > Hymenoptera > Pompilidae > Cryptocheilus > Cryptocheilus praepositus. The sequence goes on from JAWWQZ010000315.1 coordinate 5,970,653, forward strand.
CAGTGCAAAGTACAGCAATAAAGTCAGTTTTAAACAGCATTCACTCAAGTAATAATTTTATCTCATAAAACCGACAAACACCCAAGCTCGCGATTAGTAAGATAGTTAAATTCATCTGCCGGAAATACAGTCGACCCATACGTCAGATGTCATTGATTCCCTGTGGCATTGACCAAATCAGTCAAGAGTGCCACATCAACATCGGCAACAAAACCAGGGAGAGTAAGTGAAAGGGTAATGTGTGGTCCAGAAATAGTAGCCTGATAGTTCACTCTCGCGTGGGTTACCTATACATCAGTACGTAGAATGCGGCGGAATAAAGGTATTGACGGTGGACGCACCGGTATAACTGTTTCACGCAGACAATAAAATTTCGCTCTGACGCACGGCAAATCGACGAGAATCCTCTGTATTGGGTGACAGCTACGTCACCGTGAAAGCATCGTTGGACAGCGCCTGCGTGTTGTTCGAAATAACTCTGGGAGCAAGTACGGTTCCGAGTGTATGAAAGACGTTTTAACTGTTTGATTGGCAGAAACGTGGTAACGAACGTGGACGGAGAATTGGTGGTGTCGAGGGTCTGTTACAGCGAGTCGGAGTTTATAGTATGAATGTCAGGAATACCGATGGTGCAGCATTTATTTCTGGTCCAAACGCCTATAACAACGCTGGAATTGATAGGAATCTCATGTGTATTTGATCATATCTCCTAAATCATTGAGAATTTCGCGGCAGATTTGTAATTTTCAACCTTTACTCATACTCATTACTCATACTAGTAACCCTTTGACTGCTGAGTACTTCCGGCCGAAAAGCTTTGCGTTAGTGTGAAATCTATTGATTGATAATGTAAGGCGCAACTACGATCTACTGGAAATTCTTCAATTACGCCAAATTAAATAATGCGATGAAATTATTTATCTATTGTAATTTTCAACCTTTACTCATACTCATTACTCATACTAGTAACCCTTTGACTGCTGAATACTTCCGGCCGAAAAACTTTTCGTTAGTGTGAAATCTATTGATTGATAATGTAGGACAATTACGCCAAATTAAATAATGCGATGAAATTATTTATCTATTGTAATTTTCAACCTTTACTCATACTCATTACTCATACTAGTAACCCTTTGACTCCTGAATACTTCCGGCCGAAAAGCTTTTCGTTAGTGTGAAATCTATTGATTGATAATGTAAGGCGCAACTACGATCTACTGGAAATTCTTCAATTACGCCAAATTAAATAATGCGATGAAATTATTTATCAACGACGCATCTGTATTCATCTCATACATTTATAATTGCGGCTGCAGCAGGTAAGAAATCTAAACGATTGGGATATATGCATTCCTAGCGGGCAAAGGGTTAACTAATTCTTGACCGCGATTTAACTAAAAATCACAAAATTACTCCTAGTTGCAAGTAAATTTCACGTAATATTTTCGCAAAACCGATACAGTGTACTCCAACCTAATTTCATTACATCTAGCTCTATCGGATGAGAGCTACACATATATTTTTTTCTGACGTACTTCATTATACGTATTCCTGCGTTTTCACGAAATTAGTGCTCTTTCCCTCATTACTTCCCTCCGATTTTTTACGACATTTGATTGAATCCTCCGCCGTAGTCGGTGTGCCAGCGAGCAGAGACACAATTAACGACGAGCAAACAGAAGACGAAATTGCGATCCGACTGTACGTTCCCCATGAAGGGGTTGACGGGGTCGAAGGGGTAAAAGGGGTTGAGGAAACGGGCTTCGACGTGGAATAATATTCCTCATCCCGTCCCATCTCGTGACCGCGCATATGACCGTGTCGGCGCAGTTACGCCACGATTCTCCACATTAACGGCCGCCACGAATGCTGGGATTCGACTATTTTCCCGGAGATATCCCTCGGAAACTGGGTTAGGTAACAAGCTCGGTTTTACAGGCGTAATTGCACGTATTAGCGCCCGAAATGGTCTCCGCGGGCGATTTACCCGCTGAACGACATTAAACAGAGTCTACAAGACGGAGACAGTGTGCTGGAGTGGAAGGACTCGGGGGAAAATACGGTTTATCGTAGAGAAACTGTCAGTGGAAACGCGTGCGGTTATAGGAACTTTCACGCGTATGTACTTTGGATTAGAGTAATGTGTGTAACGTCGTTAAAGCTATTGTTGTAAGTACATTGTGTTCTGTAATTAGTGACACGACCGCAAAAATTGCAATTTTGGGCAAAAAAAAAAATAGAGAGTAAAAAATAATATCTTTTCATACGAGAATACGTTTGGAGTATCGAAATCTTACGCTGGCAGCAACTGACAAACGGTGGGATGTTAAATATAAACTGAAAAGCGACGTTTTTATTCCGCTGAATACCAACATTGTAAATTTTCAAATTCCAAATAAAGCAACAAGTATCAACACATCCGAATAATTGAACGACCCAAAATAACTTAAAAATTTCATGCGGATGATAATTTTATTGGAAGTGTGTTTCGATAACGCTCGTGCCCGGTAAATATTAAACTCGGAGAGCGCAATTTGTATACATTCGCCGCGCAAATGTCAGGCGGCGGACGGATAAAAGGAATGAAATCGGAAAACAGTCGAATACAAGGCGATAGATGTTATCTACATAATGCGCGCACTATTCAGGATGACAAATCCTAGAGCGATGTTCCTTGATGCGCGCATACGTGCGACCATAAGGGTCGTGCGTGTGGGTGAACCGTGCGGTTAGGAAGGTCAAAAGCCGTGTGAAGCTGCGCCGTCGAACGTGACCCCGGAAACGGAAACAGACGACGAGACTATCCTGGATTTGGAGTCATATGCGCAGAAGCCACGCACGCGTTGTCTGTCCGACGCACATGTGTCCATAATACGCGTTACATGTGCGAGAACGACAACCGAAAGTCTGTTCTGTTGAGAGAAATGCCGTTTCAATTCTTACGAAGACTGAGGGTATGGGTATCATAATACTGTAGGGATATAAGATGTTAGGTGTCATCGAAGCGTGATGCGGAATTATATTAAGTTGAATAAAGTTTATTTAAAGGTAAATAGATACACTAATATATAAATATAAATACAAAATTAAAGTAAAACTATGGCAATTCGACTTCGATTCGGTAAACGGCTAGAAAACGTATCTATACTGGACTGAATTATATCGAATAGAACTGAACTAAAACTGAGTAAACTCTGACCTAAACTGAGCGCGCGTTGCAAATCGGGCCGGCTTTTATACGGACCTCTACCGCCTTATCTTAATCCAGTAGGGCCCGATGGCCCAACGACAGTTTTATGCGACGCATCTACGGCCGTTTTCCTGATGCTACAATACTTAACACTAAACATACCGGTACTTTACACCTAGTTATTCTTACATCGTTTGTCATTTGATGATGTCATTGTCGTATGAAATAAATGTTGATTTTCAGAAAGAAATTCCTCATTAATTAAAGCGACAAATTGAATAATCAGATGATATGAGAATTTGCAGAGTGTCAAATGAGCGAATGAAATATCAATGAATGTACGATTTTAACCGTTTGGATCTCAGAGGTTATTCAGAAAATCTTGTCGAGAAATACCAAGCAACGCTTCAATTGATATCGGAAAACGTCAAATGGGGCAACAGCGGTTGTTTTTATCAAATAAGTATAATTTAAAGTAATGGAAATTAGAAACAAAATGTTTTGCTCACGTGGTTCACGCCAAAACAGTACCTACGCGAAGAATAATTATCAATAAAATTATGAGCGTATCGCCAATAGCGCATCGCGATAAAATTAGTGGGAATTTTCGACATGAAACCTGAACAGCGCGATCGCACTGCATGGAACTCAAACGGTTAAAGTAAATTTTGAAATTTGTTTGAGAACTATTCATTTGAGTTCCACTTTAACGAAAATATTGGCATACAATTTCGATAAGAAATCTTGTTTCAATAAACAAAAATTACGTTTGTATGCGGATATTTATCCGCTCCCAGTAATTTAATGGACATTTTGTTAAATTTTATTTTTTGTTTGCGGATTATTCCGTCAAATGATTCCGTCAATTTTCACTGGGACTGAAAATATTCGAGTAATAATAATTAAATATTATGTCTGGAATGTCTAAGTATCTGAAAAGCATAATGCCGAGCTATTTCGTCAGAGACAGCTGAATATTCCTACAGTCTAAAAATAATACAGAATTAGCGCATTTGGTGCAAAACAGTCGTGAAAATGTGATACCTGCGCCAGTTTTCATTTCCTTTATTCTTGCAGTTTCAGGGTGAAAAAGATATGATCTGATTGATCCAGATTCGTCTAATTTAAGTCGTACATTCATTTCGGAAAGTAACGCGCGCTCCGCGCTATTTTTGATATTTATTATGCATGTTAGTCGACACTCGTCGGGGCAGATATTTGTTATCCCGATAGCCGATAAACATCAATAAAGCCGCAGTTCGGCAAAACACGAATGATTCATTTCGCGCAAACGTTGCACCGTAGCAACGCGTACACATCGATTGCCAATTGCTCTTTCACAATGGAACGAGCGCTCGCGTCAGGGACACCGTGCGGAGTCGGAGCCCGTATAATCGCGCGATAAAACAATAATAATGAAGCAGCCCGCTATCGGATAGCAAGTCAGCGGCGAAATATTCGTGGAAGAATGATCGAAGCGGCAAAGCAATTCCAAACGATGAGACCGCCTAACGAGTCGAACGCGTGGGCGAAAGCGATTGTAGTTAGTCGATGTCCATTAATTATCGATAAAACGCTGAACTTTCAACCGGACGAGACGAGCGTGAATCATCCGTTTTGCGTGTACGTTAGCGTAGTAAAATGGAGAGAAGAAGAGAGCGGGAAAGACAGAGAACGATGGGGCGTGCGCATAATGACCGCGCTTGTAACGGTGCTCTAATTTCCGATATTCCAATTAATGAAATGGTCCGCACCGGGCGGTGTGGTCGCAACGCTCGATCGTGTCACATTAAATGGCCGTATGACGCGCCGCCTCGCCCACCAATGATTCATTTACGGAGCGTCGGAAAGGTACGCTGGCCGGCACGGGAAATAGATCAAAATGCAACCTGATAGAAGTACTGTGAAATCAGTTAGTTATTCGTCGCACGCTCCCTTTTCCCGTTCCTTTACATTATTTTTCTACTGCACATGAGATTTCGCGAAAGACCAATTGCATTAAAGGGAGAAGATGAACAATAAATCAAGACGACGACTACGTATACTGGGCTGAAGTTCTATACTCGATAACTACTGCCCAGCACGGGAAATAGATCAAAATGCAACCTGATAGAAGTACTGTGAAATCAGTTAGTTATTCGCCGCACGCTCCTTTTCCCATTTCTTTACACTGTTTTTCTACTGCGCGTGAGATTTCACGAAAACCCGATTGCAGGAAACGGGAGAAGATGAACAACAAATCAAGACGACGACTGCGTATACTGGGCTGAAGTTCTATACTTGATAACTACTGGCCAGCACGGGAAATAGATCAAAATGCAACTTGATAGAAGTACTGTGAAATCAGTTAGTTATTCGTCGCATGCTCCCTTTTTCCATTTCTTGACACTGCTTTTCTACTGCGCGTGAAATTTCGTGAAAGACCGATTGCATTGAAGGGGGAGGGTGAACAATAAATGAAGACGACGACTACGTATACTGGGCTGAGGTTCTATACTGGATCACTACGATTCGCCTTTTATTAATACATTGACAGCCGGCGACCTAAGAGACATTTAAAGCCTGAGCGCCGGCAACTATCGGCCACTTAAATCCGAAACGTCGGCCTTATTCGCTTGTTTCTGATCAATGAATAGCTTGCCATGCTTGAAATTGATGCAATTTCGCACAAGCCGGATCTCAGTATATTCCCTATAAATCATATAACTATATACAGTCAATGCACGTATAATTATAAACCACCAAAAAAAATTCTCGGAATATTTAGTATTACTATCAGTAATGTAAACAGTCGTAAATCGAAATATAATATCATGTGTGCCCCCGACAGAACATAAGATGGCATCGAGCCATAACCGATATACGACCGCAAAGGATTAAGTATTCTGAAGCAGGTAAATATTAGTATAGAACTTAGCACTTCATGTGCGTAAATACCCGCTTATCGAATATCAAACTGACGGGTCCCGTAAATCAAGCGTTAATGCACTATCTGTACATCGCAAAACGTCACGGGTCAGGTGGCCCCACAGACAAAAGACGCCGAAATATTGGCTTACCGACTTCTTCACGTTCCTGCTACGTCTTCACTCGGCAACTTCTACCCTCACTTTGGTCATAACGTGCGTTTGTGCGATGAGGTCCCACCGCATAGCGCGTATACGTCGAGCGATAAATAAAATAGTCATAACAGTTTATCGTCGCTCTCGGTACAGCTCGTTTTATCGAACACCCCAACAATCTTGGTGCGCCGCGTTGTTATAGGTATTCGCAGGTGGCGGGAAATATGATGCTAATAAAAATAATGGAGGATGCGGCAAAGAGCCGATATCAGCGCGAAGGAGAAGCTGCTGTGAGACTCTAGATGGAAAGGGGTGGGCCAAGAGTGTTCTCACTTACGCGATACTTGGCATGTGAGACTAAGTCGAGATAACGCGACGTGATATCTACCGGGGTGGCTTTTATGTGTAGCAGCGGGGTAAGATCGAGTTCGGTCAAGTAGTCATAATAATGCGCTCGCAGAATTTTTACTCTTGTCATTCCCGGAAATTTTGTGTCTCCCGGCCGGCGAACCTTACAAATAGAATCTATGTTTTACTTTGAAATAACAGTCGTTAACTTATTTTATTATATGAGCCGTTTATTTTGAAAGTGGCCTAACTCCATTTATCTTCAAATCGAGATAAATAACATGAATTTGTACATGTAACCATGGTAACCGGAAAATATTGAAAAACGGAGTTAGGCCATTTTCAAAATAAACGGCTCATGTATCGGCTTCGTGTATTGAAATATTTAATATAATATAGGATAAGTAGCAGTTTGGTCAAATGGAATAAATAATAAACTTAATTATTCCTTGTAGCATGTGCGGGTGTCAACCAGAATAATATAATAAGAAACACAAGTATTTTTTTTATCAAGTGTGAAAGTCAGTCAGTGATCAATTGAAACAATACAATACGTAACACAATCATCTCTTGCATCCTGTTCGACGGACGATCAATAACCGTAATGTTCTTGCTTCTTATCGGTTGTTACGGACAGGTATGTAAACTTGTTGCATGCAACTGAAGCGTTCCAACAAAATTTGCGACGGCATGCATGAAAATTTCGCGTCCAGCAGTATGCGCTGATACGTCAGTAATCCCGTGAATCGCAGCCATTCGAATCGATAGCGAACCAGTTGAAAATAGAACCGACTTCCAACCCAAACGGATATTTCTAGGTAGGACAAAAAAAAGTAACAGGCGACAGGTTGTCGTCGTCCAAGCGTCCTCGATATTCAGGGCCGTCGAATGTCGAAAGAAACGACACGTTCCATTCAATAGACATCCTGTCACGTGAGCTAGTCTTAAAACATTAAGCTGCGCGACTCGCGATTTTCCTTGCGGCAGGATGGCGTGGGCTGCACTTCCTCCGACGCAATTAATTATCACTCTCCTCTTGCCGACAAAACACCTCGCATCGGCTGCACAAATAGACGGACACGGTTTTACACTTTCAAGGTCCCCGGCGCGGCTCGAAGGAGCGGACGTTAATGGCATGGAAACGGAGGAGGAAAGACAAATCGTTTTCCGTTGCAGATTGAACGGGAAACGTTACGACTCGGCACAATGGGCAATCGAAAATCGCCTGACCCGCATTTTGACAGAATGAATCGACGACGGGAACGTCATTGTCAGAAGATTTCAGTCGACGTCCGTCCACCGTGACAAATCGTACGACAATACATTTTTACGAGCGCGGAGTGTCCGCCCTGTTTTTCGCGTCGACATTGTACCGATCGCAGTGAAAAAATACCGATTCGCCTCAGCGATTCTAACTGATTTTCCGTCGTTTCCTACCGGACGATCGGCCAAAAGTGCGGACGAATAATTGAGCGCGTGGCTCCTGTTAACCCGGCCTGACGGGCTCGTAAACACGATTCCGAAAAATATCTCGAACGATTCTGAATTCGGAAAAAGGAAACAATGGAGTGAATTGAAACGTGAGGAAAAGAAAATGTATATGGGGAAGGGAGCGGCATAGCCCCGAGCAATTTTTACCCGAAAACGTGCGCTGCCATTGTTACGTGCGTCATCGTCACGGATAGAAATAATTGTGACACGTGCGCACCTCACAAAAAATCTAAAACGAGGTCACTGTCGAAATTGTTTCGGAATGAATTTTTCCTCTCGTTAGAGCTATTTAATCGCCATCAACAATTTCGCGAAAAATCGTGGGAGCTCGAAAGCCTAAGCCCACGGACGGTACGCCATTTCTGACGTGTTAACCAGTTAACTGTGATTGACGAGTATACTCGTCATGGAGAAGTGACATGATTTTGTGTATTGACGAGTATACTCGTCATGCGTACAAAGCAGTGACCATTGGCTATTTAAATTGCAATGTTTAAGAAAAAGAAAACATATTCTCAAATTTCAAGATGTTTAGAATATTTTGAAGCTATGCCGGAATAAAACGAACAAATTGTTGGAATACGACAAAAATCAATAACTTTCCTTTGAACTGTTTATGCTACGCTTCAGTCTTTATATCGAGATGAAAACTCGATTCCTTCTTTTAAAACAAATGCATATGGAATGTATGCGCGCGAGAATGTGATGCGTGGCACGAGCTGCGACGTATATAACAAAGGTTGGACAAAGATGTTGTTTTTCATATCAGTCAGTCGAAGCCCTACGATCAAAGAAGAAAGACCTACTCTCTTGAAAGATTAAAGTATAAGTTACAATAAACGTAGAAGATTATTTCACACACCTCCAAATCCCAACACAAATAAAAAACATAAACAGTTTGAGATGAACTCATGCGTCCCCGTATGCACCGGTTAAAACAGTTTAATTAACAGTTAATAACGAATTTATTTATGTGCGATGATAATGTTTTTTAGATGTTAACCTAAAAGGAGCAAAGGCAAAAGTCAAAAAGTTGATTTATAATAGGATTCCTTCAGGTATGGCCAGTTTATTGATACGAAGTTTATTTTATGTTTTTAGTTTAATATGTATTAATATATGCTTATGTTAACCGAATAAGTAAATATTAGTAATAACATTTTCAATTTTATAAAATAAACCCATCTTTCGCATCCAATTTCTTCCCAGTTCAACTTACTCTGTGATTGACGAGTATACTCGTCATGGAGAAGCGACACGATTTTGTGTATTGACGAGTATACTCGTCATGCGTACAAAGCAGTGACCATTGGCTATTTAAATTGCAATGTTTAAGAAAAAGAAAACATATTCTCAAATGTCAAGATATTTAGAATATTTTGCGGCTATACCGGAATAAAACAAACAAATAAAAAACTAAAACAGTTTGAGATGAACTCATGCGTCCCCATATGCACCGATTGAAGCAGTTTACCAGTTCGCATAATGAATTTATTTATGTGCGATGATAATGTTTTTTAGATGTTAACCTAAAAGGAGCAAAGGCAAAAGTCAAAAAGTTGATTTATAATAGGATTCCTTCAGGTATGGCCAGTCATGGGAGAAATACGTAACGCCGACCAGGCGCTGAGCCTATTGATAGTTGCTGGCCCGAAGTTTATTTTATTGCGTTTTTAGTTTAATATGTATGCAATATATGCTTATGTTAACCAAATAAGTAAATATTAGTAATAAAATGTTCAATTTTATAAAATACACCCATCTTTCTCATCCAATTTTTTACCAACGCAACTTACTCTGTGATTGACGAATATACTCGTTATGGCTCGATTCTGGACTCTTAAACTGGCCACTACGTTAACTGGTTAACAAACGTTGGTCACCGGTGACCAACGCAAAAGATTTTACTAAAAGTGCAAAAAATTCGCGATGAAGTCTATTTGCAATCTTGTAAAACCAATTGATATTGAAACGATGCTTCAATACTTTGGCTTCTAACGACTCTGCGTTACTTTTATTTTGCACAATTTAATTATACTCCGCAGTATTTCATCGCATCGCGGTTCTACCATAGCAAAATATGCTTGGCAGTCAACGTGTTAAAAGCTACACGCGTGATCAAGTACCGGTTGACGCTTTGACGTACGCAAGGAAGGAAGGAGGGAATATCTTGCCGAGAAATTCAATGACAGAAACGGATGCCCGTGAGATTGGATTGTTATATATTGTGGCAAGTTGCATTTCGTGAGGAGACTGATATTGGGCGGTGGTCAGACGGTACACCTAGCCAAGATTTCTGCGGATAGCCGAGCTCAGGGCCCGCGGATATGATTATGCAACGCTCCGTATACCGGTATAGATCCATCTAGCGCATATATCAGACATTGTGTATAGCTGCCCTCACCTCAGTTATCTTAATTACATCTGTAATGTACACCACAGTCCCGACAGCGCGCGGTTCTACGTAGGTGCCGGACCCACAGCCTACGTTACGAACATCACGGGTATTCGCAAGCAAGCGACCCTACATGTGTTCGCATATGAGAGACATATGTATGTGCACACAGAGGTAAGCATGTAAGTTCGTCCAATAGCTGTGATCACTTCAATTACCTTCGAAACTGTTATGAAACTCAACAGTCATCAAACAGGATGTTAAGTAAAAGCGACCACCGCAACACCAAACTGTCACACAAAATAGCGGTTTTAACCGTTTGAGTGCCACGCATTTCTGCTGTGTCCAAACTCCCCATCAAAAAATGCCAAACGGCGCGATAGCGCTAGTCTTATTCTACAATTAATAACATTTGCATCCAAACGTTAGATTGCAATGAAAATTCGTTCTTTTATCATTTGTCTCCTTATTTTTTTTTTACCTAAAACGGAATGGTAGCCGTAAAATTCGCATCGACAGAAACCGAGCATATGACAGAAACAGATGAAGCGCAAAATCGCTCCTTGGCACTCAAACGGTTAACCACTTGCGCTGGAAAGACGTGTCATGCACGTCGTAATGCTTTTGTCACAGAATCGCCAACGATATGGTATGTACGTCATCATGCGATTGTCACAGAAACATAAACGACGTGCATGTATTTTATAATCAATCAATGCCCTATATTTCCTTCAAAAAACTATAAAAGGTCTTAGGTCGAAAATAAATTAGTTTAGAAAATATAAATCTTTTTCCGATTTCTCTATTCTTCGAATCTTTCTCCGAATTTTTTGCCAGCGCAAGTGGTTAACCACTTGACATACAATGACGTCTCGGAAACGTCATTTATTTCATGTGCCATTGTAGACTTTGACGTCTCTGAGACGTCAAGAACTATCTTCGGCGAAAACTGGGAAATATACTATTAGATTATCTGTTTCGATCGTGCATTGATGCTGTTTTATTTAGACTGTTGAATATGCTTCCCCTTTCTCAACAGGACCTTATTGAATGTTATATAGCAATGTAAATTTGAAAATAAAACGCCCTGTTTCTGAACTTGTACATGAGTGTTCACAATTGAGCCAAATTAAATCGTATCCTACACGTCGTCGACGCGCATTTTATTTGTATGTCAAGGGGTTAAACTTTCATCTACGCGGGACGTGGGCAAGCAGATTTTGCTTGTTGCGCGCCTTCTTTTACTTCCGTTATTCTTAAGGTTCACACTTTGACATTGAGCCATACTACGCGAGGAATATTATTGTTAAGTTACAGTTTAACCGACTATTCGCGTTCGTGCAGCTTTGTGCGTAGGATCATGCGCTGGCGCCTTGACACATTTTGCATACGATACGCACACGATTAAACATACGTGCGCGCATGACCACGCAAGCGTTCCCCTTTGCATCGCCCTAAAGAGAGTTTGTAACGTCGAACACAAGCCCGTGTGTTGGCGCAATCTCATACGGACACGGCAACGCCTGCCACGAAGGCGACGAATCTCCTGCACGTGACCGCAAACACCCTGTAAAGGGGGTGGCAGCGCACGCGTGGCTTTTCCTAGACGTTGACGTTCTGTATACTTGCACGCACCGGACGTGAGCGTGCTAGGCTACGTCTGTCTCAGAATGCATTCGATGTCAGCGATACGGACCTGCGAGACATTAGACGTAAGACAGTGAATTGTAGTCGAATGTTAGCTTTGCGAAGATGGCATGTATAGAGAAGAGATAGAACTGAATAGACGTTTGTCAGACAGAAGAGTTTTTAAGAATTAGAGATATTCTTGTCCCACAGAACGCGTTTGATATCAATAATGAAAACTTATGAGGCACCAAACGTAAGGCACTCGAATGTTAGCTTTGCGAAGATGACATGGATAATAAACTGATAGACCCGGATAGATGTTTGTAAAATGTTAGAGCTTTGCGTTTGAAGATGGCATGGATAGACAAGTGATAGGCCCGAATAGACGTTTGTAAATTAGAAGAGTTTTTAAGAATTAGAGATATTTTTGTACCACAGAATGCAATTGATATCAATAGTGAAAACTTATGAGACACCAAACGTAAGGCAGTCGAATGTTAGCTTTGCGAAGATGGCATGGATAGTGAACTGATAGACCCGAATAGACGTTTGTAAGACAAAAGAGTTTTTAAGAATTAGAGATATTCTTATGCCACAGAATGCATTTGATATCAATGATAAAAACTTATGAGGCACCAAACGTAAGGCAGTGAATTGTAGTCGAATGTTAGCGTTACAAAGATGATACACATAATGAATTGGTAGAGATAATAAATAGATAAGATGGTACAGATAAGAAGATGGAAGATAAAAAAATTTCAACGCGTTGTTCATTCGTATAGCGTTCTATTTTTAATAATCTTGAATTGAAGCCGTCAAGCTGTACATATTTTTTTTTGTTGGCAACATTTTACGGCATAAATGATGCGAAACTTACGTATATGTATTCAAATAATGTATCTATTTCTTTTTTTTTATTTAATTATTTTATTTAATCTAATTTTTTTATTTAATAAAAACTTTAGTTAGTCTTAAAGATATATATCAAGTCATATTAGAATACCTAACATAAAAAAAGGTTTAATAAAGATTACGTTGGAATTTGTCTTACGACACTCAGTCGCCTAAACCTGCGCAGACCCTCCCATGCATCCCACATTTACACATTTATTTCAAATCAACCCGTTCTGTATATTCTACATAGGCCATCTAATTGTTTTCGCACCTCGATAATCCGGTACCACACATACGTTCGGAGAAATGTTTCCATTGTTTTCCGTCCCGGCTACAAAAATAATTCTGACAAAAACTGACGTCAGCGTTAACCCACATTCAGAAAATCGCGATCGTCATTTTGTCGGATGCACCTGGATGCTTGGATGGAACTGATGCGCCGGTGGTGCGTCGGTGATAAATGCAACGAGAAACAAGAGGACGACGAGTGGGCGCGGTGTCAATAGGCCGTGTACGAGTACAAAGTAACAAACGATTTTACGCAGCTACGCTCGTCTGCTTTCTACCTCGCTTTATCGTCGCATCTCTTCATTTTATTCCTCTCTCCTCTCTTGTTGATCACTCCCGTAACTCTCATGCACACTGTTTGACACACTTTCTCGCTATGAGAACAACGTGCGTTGGCGTACACGATAAAGGAACAAAAGGCCGCAGTACTTTTTTCCGTCTGTCTGCGCATACTTTCGGCACTTCCGTCGGGTTTCGATCGCAAAAATTCGAATCTTCCAGCTAGACGCACGCGCGCTTTGTTGCTGCGCAAAAAAGGTGCTCCACGTAGTGACATGATAATGGTTTGAGGCCTCTGATATCGACCGCCCGATATCGCTCAATAATTCCGAACCGTTCGGCATTTCCCACGAATATCTTCTCTCCACCGCTATTCGTAACGATTCGGCATTTAGTTGCGAAAAGACGGAACATTAAAATCCCGGTAATTTTTTCTTAACACATTGATTGCCACGCATATTTTGCTATGTTAGAACCGCGATGCGATCAAATACTGCAGAGTATAATTAAATCGTGCAAAATAAAGGTAACGCAGAGTTGTTAGAAGCCAAACTATTGAAACATCGTTCCAATATCAATTGCTTTTACAAGATTGAAATAGGCTTCATTTCGAATGTTTTGCATTTTTAGTAAAATCTTTTGCACCGGTCACCGGTGACCACCGTGGCAGTCAACGTGTTAATAGTCAGATGATCGGTAATTCGATAAGACGAAATTGATCTAACATACCCGTTTCGCGTGATCAACCGTAGAAACTCATTGCTTCAATTCGATTTTGGAATTTGACGAACACTTTCTTCCTACCCCCGTCCGCTGCGTTAAATTTTGAAAAAGCCCGCGCGTGAAGAACGCCGACGACGCCGATTTTCCATTCGGCGCCATTGCCGAAATGTTGTGATTAATTACGAGCGAGCGACCGTAAGCGCATGGGCGCAATTTGCGAAGGGAAATCGAATCGAACCTGAATCGAGTCGCATTTGTCCGATGCCCGGGGTTTACGAGATGTGTCGAGGCAGTAGCGCGTTCAGGATACCCTGCAGGCTATCTATTAATGTGTACGGCAACTATTGTATTCCGAAACACAATGAGGATGTAACATAATTGTCGAACTACGTAACGACTATATTATTCCGATGGAACGAGCAATAATTAAATAAACCGCGGGACCTTTTGTGTTTACACTCATTGACGTCGGCAAACACGTAATTCCTCTACGGGAAAGCGTTTGAACGTGTGCTGCGCGGACATACGCGTCGGCGAGAGGCGAGAGGTCGTCAGCGGATAAATCGTAAAAAGGAGCAGTCGTTTAATTAAGGCCATTGTCGGCGGTTAGCGGAATGGTCGATTTTTCCGTGTCTTCCGAGAAGATTAGACGTGCTCATACAACGACCACCAATTTCAGCATTATTTTACATAAGACGAAAGGGAAATTTGTCATCTTTGAAAAATTAAATTTATTGTTACGGTCGACGCTTCATCGACCGTTTAACTTGATTTTATCTGTCAAAACCAGAAGCAGTAATTTCCTTTGTCAGTTAATTGTAATGCCGGCAAAAGATTACGTGGAAAGCTTGCACTGATTTTTAGCTTCCGTGAATATTAGACGTGTTCATGTAATGGCCACCAATTTCAGCATTATTCTACATAAGACGGAAGGCAAATTTGTCAACTTCGAAAAATTAAATTTATTGTTACGGTCGACGCTTCATCGACCGTTTAACGCGATTTTATCTGTCAAAACCAGAAGCAGTAATTTCCTTTGTCAGTTAATTGTAATGCTGGCAAAAGATTACGCGGAAAGCTTGCGCTGATTTTTAGCTCCCGTGAAGATTAGACGTGTTCATGTAACGGCCATCAATTTGAACATTATTCTACATAAGACGAAAGGTAAATTTGTCAACTTTGAAAAATTAAATTTATTGTTACGGTCGACGCTTCATCGAGCGTTTAACTCGATTTTATCTGTCAAAACCAGAAGCAGTAATTTCTTTTGTCAGTTAATTGTAATGCCGGCAAAAGATTACGCGGAAAGCTTGCGCTGATTTTTAGCTTCCGTGAAGATTAGACGTGTTCATATAACAGGCACCAATTACAGCATTATTTTACATAAGACGAAAGGCAAATTTGTCATCTTTGAAAAATTAAATTTATTGTTACGTTCGATGCTTCATCGACCGTTTAACTCGATTTTATCTGTCAAAACCAGAAGCAGTAATTTCCTTTGTCAGTTAATTGTAATGCTGGCAAAAGATTACGTGGAAAGCTTGCGCTGATTTTTAGCTTCCGTGAAAATTAGACGTTGTCATGTAACGACCACCAATTTCAGCATTATTTTACATAAGACGAAAGGCAAATTTGTCAACTATGAAAAATTAAATTTATTGTTACGGTCGACGCTTCATCGACCGTTTAACTCGATTTTATCTGTCAAAACCAGAAGCAGTAATTTCCTTTGTCAGTTAATTGTAATGCTGGCAAAAGATTACGCGGAAAGCTTGCGCTGATTTTTAGCTTCCGTGAAGATTAGACGTGTTCATGTAACGGCCATCAATTTGAGCATTATTTTACATAAGACGAAAGGCAAATTTGTCATCTTTGAAAAATTAAATTTATTGTTACGGTCGACGCTTCATCGACCGTTTAACTCGATTTTATCTGTCAAAACCAGAAGCAGTAATTTCCTTTGTCAGTTAATTGTAATGCCGGCAAAAGATTACGCGGAAAGCTTGCGCTGATTTTTAGCTTCCGTGAAGATTAGACGTGTTCATGTAACGGCCATCAATTTCAGCATTATTTTACATAAGACGAAAGGGAAATTTGTCATCTTTGAAAAATTAAATTTATTGTTACGGTCGACGCTTCATCGACCGTTTAACTCGATTTTATCTGTCAAAACCAGAAGCAGTAATTTCCTTTGTCAGTTAATTGTAATGCCGGCAAAAGATTACGCGGAAAGCTTGCGCTGATTTTTAGCTTCCGTGAAGATTAGACGTATTCATGTAACGGGCACCAATTTGAGCATTATTTTACATAAGACGCAAGGCAAATTTGTCAACTTTGAAAAATTAAATTTAAATCGACGCTTCATCGACCGTTTAACTCGATTTTATCTGTCAAAACCAGAAGCAGTAATTTCCTTTGTCAGTTAATTGTAATGCCGGCAAAAGATTACGCGGAAAGCTTGCGCTGATTTTTAGCTTTTTTAGTTATCGCAGAAGTCGCCGCTTATACAATATCGTATTTAAAACTCGTTCAGTGTTAACATTCGTTTACCTCGCACGCCGAGGGAATTTTGCTTTCAAGAAAATTACTTGCCCGCTTTTAGGTCGAACGAGCCATTTGTTCGCGGTGCGCTTAGTGAAACGGGGTGAATATTATCGCTAGAAATTAATCATAGAGTGGAGAGGGCAATTGAATGGAGGAGGAAGACAGACCTGTAATCAACCCGCATTCTGTATACTGGTAAATACGTATCTACCCGCTTCAATGATTGACATCACAATGACTTTTTCATACGGGAACTCATTCGGCTGTGTATACCTTGATATAATTACAGCAGAGTGTATTGTTGAATCATATCAATTCGAGATGACCACGAAGATAGCACAAAATGTTCGGTACGATAGCCAAGAGGTTTGGTACAACCGAATGCATTGATCACGTCCGATAAATGACGGACACTTCATTTTATATGTGCTCTACCTGCGGAAGCACTTGTTTACAACTGTCCAAAATTGGATATCGTACGTAAATAATCGGCGCTCAATGTATTGAATTCACTCCATTTTTGTCCTACATTTAATTGTGTTAATTATTCCGTTTGTAATAAACGCTGTTATCTTTTGTGAATATTTCCGATCCGCAGAAGATACATGCGTTTGTAACGTCGTTAAACCGAATTATGCCCGTCACGCATTTCCAGTTGCGAGTGAATAATTGTAATGATGACAGATTAATTCCGAGTACGATTATCCTGCCCAGAAAAATCACGTTTCTTTCTCTTTCTGATTTTACTGCGTCGCCATTCGCTGAAGCGTATTTTTTCCCGCTCTCGCAGAAGTTTTTCCACGTGAGAATATTAAGACCGAAAACGTTACGAGCGCAGAGAATCTTCGGTACGATTAAATATTTGCTACCGTCCGCACGCGTCACGTATTCACTTACTTTTATGCCAGGGCAGAATATTCTCGCAGACGTCACGTTTCTCCGAATTTTTCTCAGCAGTCGAGCGAAACTTACCTGAAACAAAATTACGGAATATTACATACCAGTATTCTTACCATTACGCAAGCGCTAACTACACACTTATGATAATCTAATCTGTAGTAAGTGAGCCGGTGAATTTTAATTCTGGAAGCAACACTGCATTTCATTCTGTCTCTAAGCTACACCCAACCGCCATACGGAGGGCGAAACATTTTCATAATTACCATCCTCCCGCCGTGCCAGTGACTGCAGTCAAAAGCAGCTGGCATAACATTAAGGAGAGATCAATGATTTGGGAATTGCTGAAGACACGCGTCCGGATAATTATGCCAAGGAACAGCGATGACGTGTTTCGGAACCCTCTATCGCTTTGCGCAACTTGCGCCCTATATTCAGCCTATGATTAATCATTTAGAAAACAGCTCGCGGCAAAGGCAACCGGCATGGATAGTTTTCCCGCGGATAGACATGGGGTCGTCCCGTAATTACTTCATTTCCAACGGCGGTCACGATGCAATTAGGGACAAACAAAAGAGTAAACACAGAGAGAAAGAGAAAGCGCTCCCCTTTTCAGGCCGAACAACCCGAGCTACTTAAGTCAAATATTAAACTACGATCGTTTCAAGTTTAACCCTCGCTCGAGATAGTTTGGACAGTGGCATACGCCTTGCAACTTCCTTCAATTGGGCTGCTTCTGTAACTTTCGCGGTGAGCGCACATTAAGCGTACTAACATTTTACCGGTAACGCTAGTATATGGTATTTGTCGTACGAATCGATAAACCAGCGAATGCTTTCGTTTGAGCCATTTACTATTGAACGTTGCTAAATAAGCGAGAGCGCGTTCCTCCACACACGGTCGAATGTCGTCAGTTTACACATACGGTTGCCATGCCTTTCTATCCTGCCAGATATTTACTCAATGCTTCTTATTAACACGTTGACTGCCGTGCGTGTTTTGCCGTATTAAAACGGCGATGCTATGAAATACTACAGCGTTCGACTGAATAATGCAAAATGTAAATAATGTGCAGGTATTGGAGACCGAAGGATCGCATCACTATTCTAACAACTGCATTTATAAAATAATAATTGCTACCCATTGCGAATATTTTGAATCTTCAATAAAATCTCTTGCGTCGGTCACTAATGACCATCATGGCAGTCAAAGTGTTAACATGTTGACTGCCGTGCGTATTTTGTCGTATTAGAACGGCGATGATATGAAATACTACGGCGTTCAACTAAATTTTGCAAAATGTAAATAATGTGCAGGTATTGGAGACCAAAGGATCACATCACTATTCTAATAACAACTTCATTTATAAAATAATAATTGCTACCCATTGCGAATATTCTGGATCTTCAGTAAAATCTCTTGCGTCGGTCAGTGGTGACTATCACAGCAGTCAAACTGTTAACATGTTGACTGCCATGCATATTTTACTATATTAGAATGGCGATGATATAAAATACTACGGCGTTCGACTAAATTTTGCAAAATGTAAATAATGTGCAGGTATTGGAGACCAAAGGGTCGCATCATTATTCTAATAACAACTACATTTATAAAATAATAATTGCTACCCATTGCGAATATTTTGAATCTTCAGTCACTAATGACCATCATGGCAGTCAAAGTGTTAACATGTTGACTGCCGTGCGTATTTTGCCGTATTAGAACGGCGATGATATGAAATACTACGGCGTTCGACTAAATTTTGCAAAATGTTAATAATATGCAGGTACTGGAGACCAAAGGATCGCATCACCATTCTAATAACAACTTCATTTATAAAATAATAATTGCTACCCATTGCGAATGTTTTGAATCTTCAATAAAATCTCTTGCGCCGGTCAGCGGTGACTATCACAACAGTCAAAGTGTTAACATGTTGACTGCCATACGTATTTTACTATATTAGAACGGCGATGATATGAAATACTACGGCGTTCGACTAAATTTTGCAAAATGTAAATAATGTGCAGGTATTGGAGACCAAAGGATCGCATCACTATTCTAACAACTGCATTTATAATATAATAATTGCTACCCATTGCGAATTATTTGGATCTTCAGTAAAATCTCTTGCGCCGGTCAGCGGTGACCATCACAGTAGTCAAAGTGTTAACATGCGTATTTTACGGTATTAGAACGGCGATGATATGAAATATTACAGCGTTCGACTGAATTATGCAGAATGTAAATAATGTGCAGGTATTGGAGACCAAAGGATCGCATCACTATTCTAACAACTGCATTTATAAAATAATAATTGCTACCCATTGCGAATATTTTGAATCTTTCAGTAAAATCTCTTGCGTCGGCCCCCAGTGACCATCATGGCAGACAAAGTATTAAACTATGCACTCCGTGACAAGTTTCGTACCGAAAGTATCGTCTTCTGCTTGGGGGGACTGGACTATGTGTCGTTTCACTGCATGTGCAACACGCTGCACCTCAAACGACTCGAACTTTCCGCGAATCGATAAAGCGTAAAATATCGCCACGTGATTTCGACGTCTTCGCTCATATCTCACTAGCGGCATTCACCTCAATTGCAGCGTTCCCGCGCTTTTGCCTCCTTTGTGCTCGCCTCATTGTCTCACGATGCATGTACACAGCAGAAGGGTGGGGAACGGCAGGCGACAGGGGTTGGCGCGAGTTCGGGGGTGCGCAATTCTATAAGGTCGATTATAAATATTGCACCGTTGCCTCCATTTCGGGCGTGGTCATCGCGGGCATAAATCATCGGGCTATCCTATAGACACACACCCAGCGACTGTGCACACACAAGGGGCACGGCGAAAATTTCAGCCCAGCGAGAAACAAAATAATTCTGCCGCGATGGAAAATAAGTTGAAAAATGCGAAATTAACTTTGGTGCGCTCTTTATGCGATTATGCGTCAACGATTTATTTTTGAAGAATGACGTGTACGTTTGTCACTGCAGCACGGGTACACGTGTAGTTGCGCGCACACGTGGATAGCGAATGATGGACAAAGACTGGAAGTGGAAGTAGGGTGGTGTATAAGTAACGAAATGAATTCCCCTTAAACTATTCCACTCCCTACAAGCGACGGTTCTCCACCAACTTCTTGCCGAAAAGTTTCACATTCTAGGAAAACCTCACGGGGGCTCTTAGCGATGGGTAGGAGTCGGATCCTGGTACAGTCATCACCCCCGTAATTATAGGTCTGCGAACGAAAATGTGTACGTGCTTATTTGAACACGTATGGAGGCGTGAGTGTTGTGAGGCCATTATCGGGGCTTGTTTCATTGCCAGGGAAATATTAATTTCGGGGGCAATATGTTCGTCGAACCGGCAATGCCCACACTGTGGGTTATTACGTGTTTTCACCGATCGCTAATGAACATTCTCAAGATTGACAGACGCTTGATTTTTCGACGAATATTCGAAACGGAGTATACACCCGTAATAAAATAATCAAACTAAATGATCCCAAAATAGAACGTAATTATTATCTGCAAAGCATGAAGCATGATAAAACAGTGGATACTTCACGGATTTATTTACGCGTATTCAGTGGCAAAAATAAGTTCATGAGTATACAACACACATAACCCAGTCGCTGTTACGTAGCTTCAGCATTTTGCATCTAAAATATTATATTTAACGACGACGGAACGTATGAATAGCAATGCCACCCCTCACACGACTTTAATCTACATCAATATTTTTCACAAAAAAGCACGCTTGCACACAATTACCCTTTAGGGACATACGCACCTATGGCGCTTTGAATTTCTTTCGAAAACAATTTAATGAATGATCTTTAAAGATTTTCGCGGCACGCTCACAGTCCTTTTACAGCGCACAGAAATGTGGCCAGGATCACAGGCCTGGACTAATCTGCATAGTTGGATCTTGTTTCTTTCACGAAGTCGTTTACAAAGAATTCGACAGAAGGTCTACTCATATCTTTCCATACTTCCGACAGGTAGCCGCAGCTTCCTTTCACGCTCGCGAACAATATGTTGACGAAGTGGATGGAAAGTTTGCCGTCGGCCGCGGGGTTGCGGCGTTGTACGGGTGTTGGGGGTTGAATGAAGGTGTGCGGGGCGTGGAGGCAGCCAACTAAGGGATTTCGGGGGGTAAGGTATAAAAGGTGGGGTTCACGACGCGGGTTTCAGGTTCTTGTGGCAGGGCTGAGCGGTTTAAGCAGGGCGTTAAATAGCTCGCTAGTTTGCCGCGGCATAACAATGTGTCCCGAGTGTGAACCTGGCAGCCGCCTGGTGAAAGTTGCCTTTAACCGCAGCATCAGAAGCCGCCTACGCACACACCACGGTGTAACATGAACACGTGAGCACATGCGTTTGCGCTCTGAGCAGCGCAAAATGAGAAATCAAGGGCGGCGTTCGATGAGAAGAAAAAGGCGAGAGGTGGATCGACGATTAGAAAAGTTGTGATGCTGATCGCGAAGCGATGAATCGACTGATCAAGCGAGATTGATCGCGGAGGTATTTCAGTTCCGACAACAAAGACGCAATCAAGGCTGCTTATCTTGAGATCGCCTCGAGAGCATTAGCGTTCAATCGATTGTCGATCAGATTCTTGTGCTTTCAGCGGCTGCGGGTCGATGAACTCGAATTTAAAGATAATCGTTCGTTGAACGGGAAATGCGGCGGAAATCGAGAACAGTTCTTTGTTGGCGGACGAGGCCGGAAGTTCGACGAGTGTTAAACAAACATCGGGAGCGATAGGAAGGATTTCAGGAATTTCAGAAGGATCATCCTTCGAGCTGGAGATCGTCCCGACTCTCTCGACGTCCTCGAGGATACAATAATCGCACGTTTCCGCGTTCGCGAATTGGATAATGTGATTGCGTGCTGTTTGAACAGTCGAGGAATTCTACTCCAAAGGTTAACCGTGCATAACCGCGCCCGCTTTCCGGAATTAGCAACGATATCGTCAATTATGTCGTTACGGGGCGCTATGCTGCGTTCTCTGGAATATACCCTGAGCGGCTCTCTTGATTGACCAGCTATTAAGAGTTACGACTACTACAAAATGTGATGGACTCCCTAATTCAGATCGTAATTATTTTGTATTATAAGACGATTGAAGAGAGACAAGAATATACATATTGCACAATACTGCACTTTTCAATTTTTCAACCGCTATACATTTCGCGTTGCAATTCATTATAGTCGGTACTTACGTCTTCCATATAATATATGTAGGAATTTACACGTGAAACTAGATAGTTTAATATTTATAAACAATAACAACGCAATGAAGACACCTTTCCTCGCCAACGAAATGAGCCTGTATTTGAGATCCCAC
Organism: Cryptocheilus praepositus; assembly: GCA_033815515.1. Lineage (NCBI taxonomy): Eukaryota > Metazoa > Arthropoda > Insecta > Hymenoptera > Pompilidae > Cryptocheilus > Cryptocheilus praepositus. Next base: position 5,993,744 of record JAWWQZ010000315.1, read on the forward strand.
ATATATTTGCCTTTTAGGGCTTGACTTTAATTCGCATTGTATCGATTATCTGTCCGGACTCGCGCGAGATATTTCTCCCCAGCGCGCAAGGCACAAAGCATCGAATAACCGAACGTCGAACATAGACCGTCAATGCTAACGTGCCAAAAAGCGTCGACACGCCGCGCCGTATAAATCACCGTCCCAATCGGACGTAATTAGAGGTACCAGGCGGCACAAGTAGGCACAGTAGAAACAGGCCCGCGCCATGTCAGACCGTCAACACTGCGTTCCAGGCGTCTGTCAAGCGCCGATACATTACCGGAGCGGGGCAAATTTTTGCATAACATTACGTGTAACAGGGAAACACAGGCGGTCCGGACAGGTGCCATACGTCACGGGAGAGCGGCAAAGAGGGGTCAGGGGTGACAGGGCTGGCGGGTAGGGGGTGAGTAAAGGCCGGCAAAGGGCGGCAGGACGCACTTGGCGCGTCAGCGGTACACGGACTGCGGCATTACCGGCTTCTCGACAAAATTATGATCCCGTTTGGTTTACGCCAGGACTCGCAGGCGTAAGAGGGAACGACGGCGAGTTCAAGCGGGACAGCGAAAGGGGTGCATCCGTGATTGCATAACAATGAGGGGGATTCCGGGAATTGCTTTTACGTGTCTGGAATTACTCCGGGGGCCACAATAGTCCGCGGGGCTGCATACCTGCTGTCGGAGAGGGGCAGCGAGTAGGTGCGAGGGAGCGGGCGGAAGAGGAAGAGAGCTGCGGCTAGCGGGGGTCGACAGGGTTGACTCGGCAAGGGGTGCAAGGGGTTGCGCACGAGAGAGGGCAGCGCGAGCGGGCATTATGCGTCATTGGGTAATCTGGCGAACGATTCAATTGAAGCGGGCTGGCATGTCGAGCATGTGGACATAATGGAGCATCCGTCTCTGCACGATAACCCCCAACGTGTGTGACAACGTGTGCGGCAACGTGTGCGCCAACGTGTGTGCAACCCCGAGGATCCAACCGCTTGCCAGCGCACACATATCGCAAAACTGACGATTTCGAGACCTCTGCCCAGATTCTCCGCCCTGTCTTCCTCTCGAACATTTACCTCCGGCTCAATCTGTTCTGTGCCCGCGCTGTGTTGCCTTTGAACCACAGATCCTTCGTGAGGACTAACGGAATATAAGCCGGAATAGTTGCCGGAGTTACTTGCCCCGATTAGCCTCTGGCGATGGCGTGTCATAACGGATGTGGATGAGAAACTGGCTGCTGTTATATTTGCCGCGGAAAGCGTGTCGCTCAGTCCTTATAACCAACGATACCGATATCAATGCTCCGCTTTCCTACTTCCTAAACACCTATTATATCGATAATGGTAGCGACGCCGATCAATTCTTGCCGCGCAACTTAAGTGCTCGATCCAATTTGTCGGGTGGTCGGTTAAACGGGTAGGAACTGAAATGACAGAGAAGACTGGAGCTAGCCGTGACGCATTAGCTTTATACTTTGAAAGGATGCGGATCAAACGGCGAGAAGGTACTTCCCCCGGCTAGTTTCTCCTTTGAAAAGATAGACAGGCACTCTTTCCAGTCACTCGACTCACGTTCGAATTTATTAATTATCGCGTTGCCTCGAGTGGTCCACGCTTTAGGCAATGATACCCACTCATCGACCCTTTGAGCGATATCATCCTAAGGTAAACTCGTGCTTAAGTACACTAACCTCGACCAACGGTCTGAGTGGAGAAGTTATTGTCGCGATCGTATCATCCGAGCAGTGAACAGACACGTCCTGCCTCAAAGTCGGATCCCGTATTTTCATTCAGTTACGAGTCTCGCCCGGAAAATGCAATCAGCTCTTTTTATCCGATAATCATATACAGAACGGGCTCCACGTTAATCTGGATGACCTAGCACGAGTTCATTGAAAGAGTGTTTTTTCATCGCAATTAAATGAACAGTTCTATTCTAGTCCGCGAGACATCTGAAAAGTGGCGTTATTCGTAGAATTTTTGTCATTTAACGCAATTAGTAGTGTACGCAAAGAAAAGATGTGAACCTTGAATCAGCTTCACATTTGGTTGACCCATTCAGTTCCCCTTAATGTGCGGTTGTATTTGGTGGGAGCGAAACGGCAGGGCGCGGTGACTGCGTTTCAACTACTCGCGTCGGAATTAAATAGGAAAAATAAACTGGCCCGGCAAAGCGAATGCGAAAGTATACATTGTCCCGGCAACGTTCTACATGTAACGGAAATGCCAACGAGTGGCCGAGAACGGTGGCGAGTTCGAAAGAATGAAACACAAAATGCGACTGAGTGGATCCTGTGCGTGTGTGCGTAACGAGAGACTAGCGGTAGGACGAGTAATTGCCATTTCTCTCGTAGAAGTTTGCTTGGTGCGCCGTTAATTATTGCGCCGTGCAATAATTACACAGTCAGTTTCCATTTTCGTAACGCACCCGGCTTGCCTAGGAAACAATCCTTGGAATTCGGCAATTCTGATTCCGAAGCACCGGGCCGACGTACACAATCAACGTAAGTTCGCAGGAAATTCTGATTTCGAAACTTCATTCCATACTCGTTAGACTCAACTACGCGAATGCAACTAACGTACACCCCGTGGTTCCGATAAAAGACACAAAAGTACATGGTGCTAAGTTACCGGGACGTCAGTAAGGACCGGGCGTGAGAAGAAACGACCGTGTCGGAACAGTACCTTTGTCCGTACGTGTTACATAGATTACGTATGTCGGTTAGTCGATATCAATATAGGAAACTGGACTACGGAGACCAGAAGGGACACGCTCGCGTGGGGTGACCCGTCGCTAATATCGAAGGCAGATGACTTATGGCCCGGTTTCCTCGTTTTATCCGCTGTTCTGCGGGACCTCTTGGCTATCTTCGAACCCCCGGGTTCAGGGTAGTACATAAATGCACCCCTTGCTCGCTACCATCTTCTCCCGGTTCTACCCCTTATGCCTCCGCGATCTCTGTCCCGCAGAAATATATGTGGAAAGTCTGACTTGAAGGGCATGCAACGTGTACGCCTGTAGCGCGTGCGGCACGAATGCGAATGTCCGAAATACAATGGAAATGTAATTTTGCCTCCCTTTCAGTGCGGCCTGACGAGACGTTGGTCATATTGAATTCTTCCATCCGAGCGGTGGATACCTCACGACTGGATGATCCGCGACGTCGGACAGACGACTACGGTTCTTTCCTTTTTGTCCTTTCCGACCCTTCCGCGTCTATCGGGAAACGCGAGGGGACGGTGATTATCGTGGTGACTCGTGTTTGAGCGGGAAATGATTGATATGGCGGAAATACGAACTCTGCTCCAACGGAATTTGGTGTATTACGGTATCGGTATCATTAATTACCGACGTCGCGTATACGTTGTAGGAAACACGTGTTCGCAAAAATGCTTCCTGCGTTCCGGTACTAGACCGTGCACCTAAGGGGTAACGTCAACCTTAAATTTTCATAAAATCGAAAACAATTTTTTCGCCTTATATGATACTTTAGAGCCTTAAAAATAAGGTGCAATTTGTCTTATAGGCAAAAATATTTTTTAACACTTTGACTGTCACGGCGGTCACCGGTAACCGGCGCAAAAGATTTGGTTAAAAATGCAAAAAATTTGCAATGACGTCTATTTTCAATCTTGTAAAAGCAATTGATATTGGAACTGTGGTTCAATAAATTTGCGTCTTCTATTTTTAACTCGATTTGAAACCATAATTCAAACGAAACTACGTAATTTTTTCAATGGTGCAGGCTTGCAGCATAATCTTAATACAAATTTTCACCGATTCATGAAATAATTTTCAAATTGTAGCGTTTTTCTTAAACTACTTTCAAATTCTCCAGAGAAGTATGCACATGATTTTTAAGATCGGTTAAAAAGTTTCGTTGTTATAAATATTTTTTCGATGAATTTTTTGATGGAAATTATAACTTTTCTTCACATGCTTGCAAAAACAAGAATTTTTTTTTTATACATTAAAGTATGCGCATTAAACGCCTTTAAACCAAATTTCGATATGTTATATCATGCAATTAAAAAAAAATCCTAAATTTACTCTATGTTTTTAGGCGTTAAGCTAGATGTTACCCCATAACATGGCAGATTTAACATCACCTGAAGCGCAGTTGGCATATTTCACAATGTCGTCGGCATATTTCACAATACTACGGCTGATTAACAGCGTCTGGAGTCTTTGACCGTAGACGCCGTACAATGGCCACGTCGACAAAAACGTCGAGTGCGTTCCGGTGAAAGTGCGCGCACGTAACGGCGCAATTCGCGGTTCAGCCGGCATCGCCGACGAAATAATTTGCAGCACAATGGCTCATTAATACCAGCGGTTGATTCGAGCCAGGTCAGAGCGGAATTCCGCAACTGTGCCGATAGATTATTCGCCAAGCCGTGGTGCGCGCAGGAAGCAACAGAGCGTGCAGGTAGTCGCGGGATGCAGAAATTCCACGACGTCCAGTGGCGTTCCCTTAACGCGTGTCTTTTCCTCGAACCCTTGGCAAACGTATCCAGCAGGCCCTTGAAACGCCCTCGAAACGCCCCCGCGCGTGGAATTTCCAAGGGAAGGCACTCGAGGTCGGCATAAGGTCGCGCGGCATTCAGCGACGCTCCTATCGCGGCCATTCTTCCATTCAGAGTCGACTGTGCGTGGAACGAGATCGCCGTCGAGTCGGCACCTAAATTACTCGGATTCCACGTTCGGTGAACGTTGAATTCCCTTCCCCTCCCTTGTCGCACCGCCGGCTGGCTGTTGCCTTTCCCTTCGCCGATGTCATATGATACATTAGCTTACACATGTCTGACTCCCTATGTGCCCGGTCGTAATATAAACTTGCGTGACGTATAATATGTTAAAGTCTGCAGCGGTATGCAGCGCTGCGATGCACTGTGTACTCATATGCCGTATTTCGTGGGCTGTGCGATATGAAGCGTGTGTGCTCGGTGCATTACGGTATTATTATATGTTTTACGGAGTCATGTGTCGCACGATCACTTATAGTCTTTGCTTCGGTGCCGTACGTAATATCGCGCGCGTAACAAGATGCGGCCGACCATGACTGGCTTTTCAAGAAGGTCGCCTTTGTGGATAATGCCTTGGCAGGAGACGACTGGAAATAGCTTCACGGTGTTTGCCAAGGTCTCCAGACGGTGAGTAACAACGGTAATATGGCGATTTCTCTTCCCTCGCCTGCCCTGTCATTCCGGCGAGCTGGGGAACGGAGAGAGGCGAGGAGGAGAAGGTTGGATAGAGAGTCGCACTTTACTTGACCCCAGATCAGGGAAAGTCGAGCCCTCGCAGGGCATGAGCGGCCGTCCTAATGGCCCCTGATTGAAATCTTAGTGATTTCTACACTTCCTTTTGAGACCCCCGCGCGAGCCAGTTGGCCATTCAATTTCGGCAAGCGATCTATTTACTTTCCTGTGAATATATCAGTGGGCCCCGTGGGATCGGGGTAATAACGGCAGCGAAAGCCATACCTCGGCGCACGATAAGACGGAGAAATTGGATGCGCGGTTGTTAACATTTCGGGGTGGAACTCGTGTGTGCCGCGTGACGACGCAAAGGATACGTTAACGGGCCCGCGAACGTATCTACCGCCGCGTATTAGCATACGTTTCTCATACTAAGCGTTTCCTTGCTGACGGCGCAGTAAAACTACTGCGAAAGGTTATATTTCTAACGTGTTAACCGAACGTTTACGATAGCCTCACTGAGCAAGAGCAGTTCTCAACAAAGTTTCACTCCTTTCTCCGATACCGTTTCCGGGATACCGTGACTCGCCTTATCGTGCGGCCGCGCGAAAACTTGTGAAAATTCGCCGTCTGTCTCGACAAAGGGCCTCCGCACTGAAGGCGCTCACTAGTGCAGGAGTTACGCCGTTGAAATTGAACTTCGCCGACCCTTTGGCGCTGCCCGCCGTAACTATCGGAAATTGAACACGCATACCAACGTGTGCGCGCACACACGGGCCACGTTATGGATGCATGTCGAACAGCGAACGCGTGCGTGGAAAATGACGGAACTCCGTGCCGTTAACTTTCCAGCCGCCAGTCGTATCTCTGTCGAGCGCGGGAATGCAATTCCGTGGAAAGTTAACTTTGACCCGTACGATTCGCCTAGACGATTCGATGAACCGTCAGCGGCTGGGGGGGATTGTGCACACACGCCTACCTGACCATACGTGTCCGCCGATCGGGAGTTCGAGCGCAGAGCTGCGAATTCGTTCGACCGGCATCAATTGTT